>JAOPSE010000017.1:21183205-21862857 GCA_029449295.1 Zea luxurians
TCATGGCTAGGGTTTGTTCTGGAGAAGAAATAGAAAACAGAGGACTTTAGTGTAAATGTTAGTGAGACGCGTAAATAGTGTCGAGGACTTTTATACTGATTTTTGAACCGGTAGGGGCCGGTCTGCAAAACCAACTGCGTGGTCACGAGCGCGCCCGGATTCTGCACAGGCCTGGGCTGGGTGGGCCGGTGTCAGCCCAGTACTATTGACCTTTTCTCTTTTTCTTTTTCTACTAGACTTTGGAAATCCATAGAAAATTCTAGAAAAATGCTAAAAATATAAGACCAATTTTGCTGGACTACTAAATTTTTATAGTATTTAATAAAAATAGTTGTAGGATTTTTAGTCCAAACAAGGAATTATATAGTATTTAAAAGGGCTTAAACCTATACCTTTAGAATTTTAGAAATTATTTAATAACTCCAAAAATCACTAAACTTTTTGGATAAGCCTAATATGGTATTTAGAACCCATGAGTAAAGTTAGACATGATTTGGACAATGTTTGATACTTAAACCCCAAAACCCTAATCTTCTAAGTTGTGTCTACCCTATGAAATAAAATACTGACTCCAAAAACCCTAGTTCCCTAAAGTACTATGAAGGAAAGTTGTATTCAAGATACAACTTGATAAACCTTTTCTATGACTGCATTTCATAAGCATTACATGAGCATTCATGGATATATATGATTATATATAGACAACGAGGAAGAAGTAGTGGTTGAAGAAGGAGCTGCACCACCGCCACCTGAAGAGCCCGACTCTCCTATAACACAAGGCAAGCCTCGGTGCATTTGCCACCCCCTTGCTATTTTAAAATCTTTCTCACTTGCTTGATGCATTAGGTGATAGAAATTGGGTGCTAAACAATTGATGCATTTCCTTCCTTGGCAAATTGATTCAATTTCCTTGATCACCTGTTTTATGAAAAGGTTTTTCTGATGCTTAGCTTGCTCTAGAAAAACAAAATGTTTTATTTTGACAAAAGATGATGCTTCAAGTGGGGTGGGATGTTTTCAAAAGTAAAACTTGATGGTGGATCCATCATGGCCATGATGGATTCAACATCGGAAAAGATGTACCTCTATCAGGTACCAAACTTTGGGTTGAAATGATAAAGCTGAGACCGGGCGGGTGACTTGCACGAAAAGAAAATCTCGGTGTAGTGTCTCCGTCTGAGTCGATTAAGGACCATGTAGATGTAGGCCTGCTGACCAAGGACCCTTTAACTGGTCACATGCCTCATCATAGGTAAGCTTTGCCTCGGGCAGACTAATACCAGAATAAGACAACACGCAATGGGAGTGGAGAGATGGCAAGAGTAGCGTGTACCCTCTGTGGCAAGAGGCTGGACGGTGGTGTATCTATGCTCTTGGTTGGCGTGAACCTGATCTGGTCTTAAGAACCCTGGTGGCGAGTTGACATATGCAAGGGTTAAGTGCTACATATGTCATGTGAATGGAGATACTCAGCTGAGTATTAATCGATTTAGATCACCGTTACTTCTCGGACATGAAGACTTGGTCACTGACTTACACGTAGCATTCTAGTAAACTAAAAGGTATGATAAAAGATGGCTAGTATAGGCCAAGTGCTTGAACTAGGGTAGAAAGTACTCTAGATTCAGGTAATGACTTAACTTACTAATAAAACTGGATTTTTAAGAATCCACTGTTAGTAAGCATTTTTGCAAACAGAGTCTTGATTTTTTATTAAGCCTTACCTTGACTCCCTCAAGCCAGCATATCCTTGAGAGTCTTTTATTTTGACAGGTAAGACTTGCGAAAGTACACTTCGTACTCAGGGTTTTCAAACCCATGTTGTTGTAGGTGAGGAAGCAACAAACTTTTGTTGCTTTTGCTCTAAGGTGGTGCCAAAGGAAGAATCTCCAGAGTGATGCCTCGGGAGGATGTTGTCCTCCTTTTAAAACAATATACTTTTATGCGGGAGGGGTTTTTGCCTCCCAGGGTTGTAATAATATTACTTAAGCACTCTTATATCCTTGTAATGTAATAATTACACTCTTTCTATATTTTAATGAATGTACATATTAAGTTATTGTAATTCACTTCCGCGTATTCGTTCCTCTGATGTGTTGTAATATCTGCGTGACGGGTGAAACGCTCTTGGGAAAGGCAAAAGATACAGATACCGAACTTGTCGAGTGATTAGAAGCACCTACAGGGTTGTCCGAGGTCCGCTGGACAAGGACAACTGTAGGTGGGCCTAATGACTTGGGAGGTTCCGTCACAAACACCCTACTTCCTGGCGTGGATCTTTATGTGGTAGGTTACAAGGGAAGTCTCTTGTATTGAGAAAGGCTAATGAGTTGAGTAGATGGTTGATCGATGGAAATGATGGGGTATCCCCTAGTCCTTATATACTCGACCGTGGGGCACTACATATGTATAGGATGATGACGAGTACCTAAACAATAGTGAACCGACTAAACTTATCTTCCTATAATCTTGTCGATTCATCTCTAATCCATTCCGATGTTCTAGGGCGCTACGCGTGGGAAAGTCGAGCGAATGCTTCAGATAGCGCTCGAGCTGCTTGGGCCTGAGCCTGCTTCCTCCTTACGTTGGCCCATTCCACTAGTAGCCCTCCCCTGGCCCACAAAGGAATGGCCTAGCGAGATAATAGGCCTAAAGCCTTTCGTGGGGCCTTCTTGCCTTCTAGTGGACCCGGGGAATATCTGTCCCCCATAGTTAAGGTCTAGTTGTTAAATGAGTTCTTACTCTCTCTAAGTTCTAATGTAATCATTATTGTCTATGATAGATATCTTTATGCTAATATGTGTTAATATGGATTTAATTATTGCTTATGTATTTATATATAGCTTAATGAGTTCTCCAATCAAGGACCAAGGATTAGGACCCGATCAAATGAACCAGAGTGTTTCTCAATAACTATCTGGTGGTGAAGGGTATCAAACGCCTATTGACCCTTGTCCTACCATAGATAGGATCACTCGCCGCGAGTTGCAACGTGACCTGAACTGTGATCCATGAGAAGATGAGGTAAATTGCACATCCTTCATTTCGTGTGTGTCCATAATTACCTGATTTCACAATGTCCTTTACACATGCATGATTTATTGTGCATTTTATTACATGAATAAGAGGAATACACAATGAAGTAATTTTGCAATCAATTTTTGAAACTAGAGGTCAAAGATAAATACCAAGTTTGCAAAGAAAGGTCTAGACCCGACAAAAAATATAAAATCTCATCAGGTCAATGGGTAGTATTTCTAGAGCAGAGGAGTGATCTAGATTTCATATCTCCAAGCAAGGCAAATTCAGAACGTCTATGCTAGGACAAGAAGACAGCGAGAAGAAAGTCGTAGGGTTGCTCATGTTGTAGGATTAACTTGGTGCAAGGACGACTAATTGGATCCGTGCTCGAAAAACCGAGTCCAGTGTGTCTTTTGTTAATCCCACTGTCGAAGAAGCGGAAAAGAACATATATGCAATGGTGAAAGTTGCCTAGAGGGAGTTGAAAGGGAAATGTGCCCTTTGGCCATTTCTAAGTATTTTGGTGATTGAGTGCCAACACAAGTGCTTTTGTGTTAATCTATGCAAAGTGGTGGACAAAGTGCAAATCATGTCAAAAGGTATGTTTCTAGACTTAGTACATTGTTTTATGGACTAATGTATTGTGTCTAAGTGCTAGAAACAGGAAAAATTGAATTGGAAATGAGATGGCTCTATTCAGCCAAAGTCAGCTCGGTCTGGGTACACCGGACTGTCCAGTGGTGCACTGGACAGTGTCCGGTGCGCCAGGCTGACTCTGGCGAACTTGCTGCTCTCGGGACTTCGACGGCGGTGTACGGCTATAATTCACCAGACTGTCCGGTGGTGCACCGGACTGTCCGGTGAGTCGTTCACAGGCGAAGTCGTCGCCCTCGGGAAGCCATCAATGGCGTACGCCTATAATTCACCGGACTGTCCGGTGGTGCACCGGACTGTCCGGTGAGCCAACGGTCAGCCGGGGCAACGGTCGGCCGAGGATTCCGCGCGTGACGCGTGGCCGAGCCAACGGTCACATTGGGGCACCGGACTGTCCGGTGTGCACCGGACAGTGTCCGGTGCGCCAACGGCTCTCAATCAACAACGGTCAACTTCGCCAAACAAGGAAACAAATCCGCACCGGACAGTGTCCGGTGGTGCACCGGACTGTCCGGTGCGCCAGGCGACAGAAGGCAAGATCAGCCTTCCTAGAATGCTCTCAACGGCTCCTAGCTGCCTTGGGGCTATAAAAGGGACCCCTAGGCGCATGGAGGAGAACACCAAGCATACTCAAAGCATTCCTAAGCACCAAGACTTCGATTCCACGCATTTGTTTCTTCGTGATAGCATCTAGAGCTCTAGTTAAGTTGTGAACTCATCGGGTTGTGTTGCGAGCTCTTGTTGCGACTTGTGTGCGTGTTGTCTCTGTGATTTTGTGTCTTGTGTGTGTTGCTCATCCCTCCCTTACTCCGTGCTTCTTTGTGAACTTCAAGTGTAAGGGCGAGAGACTCCAAGTTGTGGAGATTCCTCGCAAACGGGATAAAGAAAAGCAAAGAAAAACACCGTGGTATTCAAGTGGGTCTTTGGACCGCTTGAGAGGGGTTGATTGCAACCCTCGTCCGTTGGGACGCCACAACGTGGAGTAGGCAAGCGTTGGTGTTGGGGACTTGTTCTCAAATGGTTCGGATTAAGAACAAGGCAACATAAAAAGTGTTAAATGATAAAGCCCTTCGTCCTTTTAAACATTATTTCCCTTCGGAATATAATGTGTTCCGGACGAAGGTCACAAACAACATATCTTCGTAAGCATAACAAATTATGACGAAGAACTTACATGCAATATAAAAAGTAATGTAAACATTTAAATATTATCACAACGTCATTTCTATTTTATTATCATATAAAAATAGAAATGACTTCAAATTACAAGTGTACCTTCGGGTTGCAGGAAGGCAAAAGTACAAGGATGACGAAAAGCAAATGCCAAGTCAGCGTGAACAGTACGGGAGTACTGTTCATCTATTTATAGGCGTGGGACGCAGTCCATGTAAAATTACATTCATGCCCATTACATTTGCTAATGACTTATGGGAATCTATTAAGGCCTAAGTAGTCTTTTCATCTTTAAGTCGGTTCCCCTTTCTGCTATCGCGACGAAGCTTTCCTGCGCATAGCTTCGGCTGTGCACCATCCTTAGTACAGCTTGGTAATCAGCCCGTCCTTCATCTCAATCCCCCTTCGTCTGGCTTAGGCTTCGTCCTAACCGTACTCCATGTTCATAATTCTGAGTCCGAAGATACCTGTTCATATAATCCACTTGGAAAACATTGTCAAATCATGTTTTTGAGGACCTTCGGAGGACGAAGGCCCCCAACAGTAGCCCCTCGCAATATTAATTTGTTAATGATAAATTCAGATTGCGATATGGACGAAGGCCTTAAGCCGAAGGTCCGAAAAAACACCTTCCCTTTGCTAGAATAGCAAAAGTCACTGACACGCGGGACCACACAGTTTCCGTCATATCGAGTGCATAAATAGGAGCCCGCCATAATTTATTTGGTACGCTTTCTTTGCCATCTGTTTTGCCTGCTTATAAAGCTTTCTGCCCAAAAATATTTGTTTTCTTTCCTAGTTTTAAGCTTCGGAAGCGAGAAGTAAGATTTCCGAAGGGATGTCTGAGTAAAAGAAGGCTGCTGTCGAAATGAAGCTAAGTCTCTCTGAAGAGAAGAACCTGGGCTTTCTTGAGGCAATGTCGAAGACCAATACAGAAAAGATCACCAAAGAGATTTTAGAAGGTTTGTCTGAAGATACTGGTGACAGCGACAGTTATGATGTAGAAAGCTGTGGGGGAGAGTCCGAAGATCGACCATGGCGGCCAAGTCACACGGTTTTCGGGAAAACCACTATCAAGCAGAGTCATATTGACAATATGAGGGGGAGATATTTTCGAGATATATCTATTGTGAGGGCTGATGCTGGAGAAAAAACTTCTCCCACCCCCGAAGAAGATGAAGTCGTAATCTTCTGAAGCTTTCTCAAGGCTGGGCTTCGATTCCCCCTAAGCAGTTTTGTTGTCGAAGTCCTGAATACATTTCAAATCTACCTTCATCAAATTACTCCCGAAGCTATCATTAGAATGGGGATCTTTGTCTGGGCTGTGAGAAGCCAAGGTTTAGAACCAAATGCTAAAAGCTTTTGCAACATTCATGAGTTGTTATATGAGACGAAGCCCTGGGGGAAAGAACAATATCACAACAACTTTGGTTGTTACAGCTTCGGTGCCCGCACCGGGTCAAGCTGCCCCGTGCCGACCTTTCGGAAGAGGTGGCCCGGTGCCTGGATGACAGAATGGTTTTATGTAAAGAATGACTTGACAGCGCAGGAAGATGTTAAAAGTATCATTATGCGTCCTGTTTGGCAACGCTTCGGTCTCCGAAAACCGAAGGTTGAAATGGATGAAGCAGCCGAAGAATGCCAAAGAGCCTTCGGCGTAATCTGCTCTTTTATTGGGACAAGGGACTTGGTCCAAGAGCATATTGCCTTCAGGGTGTGGCCACTTGCAGGAAAGTGGGAAATGCCGAAGGAAGCCATCAAAGAGTCTGACGAAGGTGGACTGGTCAGACTAAAATATACATTCAGATACGGGGATAAGTTTGTTGAACCTGATGACGACTGGTTAAAAAGCATTGAAACCTTAAGTGACGAACTGCTTGGGGTATATTCGAAGGCCGAGAACACTGCATTATCGGCAGCCTTCGGAGGCCGAAAGAAGAAGAGGCTCAACCGGGTATTTGATGCAATCGGGTTTGTCTACCCTGACTATCATTACCCGGCGCCGGGCCACAAAAGAAAAAATACTTCTCCTGCAACAGAAGTTGCCACAGGTGCTTCTAGTGAGCCAGCGTCGCAAAGAAAAAAGATGAAGGTGCTCACCCACCGGGCTCGTTTTATTGAGCCGACCATAGTGCCTGAATTTATCGGTGAAGTCTCTTTGGCCACTGAAACTACAGAGCCAGCTCCAGTGCCAAAGATCGAAGAAAAAACTGAAGTACCTTCAGCAGAGAAGGCAGAAAAATCGAGAGTTGAAGGACCAAAAATATTGGAAATCTTAAGTCCTTCAGCAAGTGTTGAAACAATAAAAAATCAAAAGGGGCCATCGGTGACGCCGAAAAGAAAAAGAATGGTGAACGTGCTAGATGTTTTGGAGACAATTAAGTCTTCAAGCATAACTCCAAAGAAAACTGCTGAACTTGCTGAAGTGTCTACTGAAACTTTAGCTGCTGAAGCTTCGAAGCAACAACCTGAAGCTGAAGCTGGGCCTTCAGAGCCCACCAAGGAACAATCTTTGGAAACCAAAGAAAAAATAAAAATGTCAGAGCCAATTTTGGTTGAAGAAATTGACACTGCTGCCCCCGAAGCACCTTCCAACATATGCGATTACATTGTGCGACATGCTTCGGGGAAGAAATTATCTGAAGAAGAGATTTATGAAGCCAATCACTATGCCAGAGAACTAAAATATCCGAAGGGGGCACTAGTGTTCAATGGGACAAACGAAGATGACTTCCTATATTGCCTCCCTGACAACAAAGAATTATCTGTCTGCCGGGAGATGGCTAGGAGTATGGGGTTTCCGAAGCTTGAAGCAGTACTATGTGCTATGACGAAGGAGGATCTTGCGGATAGCCTTGCCTATAATAGTCTGAAGGTGCGAGAATTGCACATTTTTGAAAATTTATGATTCGAAATCTATTGTTTTATTCTTATACTAACTTTTTACATATAGGGCTTAATACTAAGCAACGCGCTGAGAGCGCAAAAGAATGCCGAAGACGAAAGCTATGAAATCGCTTTCAAGAACCTTCGGACAGAAGTCATCAAACTAAGGAACGAAGCCCTGGAAAAGGACAAAATTCTAGTTACATTAGTGGATAGAGTAAAGGAGAACGAAGTTGCGTCCAAAGCCCAAATTGCAGCTCAAAAGCACGAAATTGACGATCTTCGGAAACAATTGGCCCGGGCGAAAGAAGAACGCATACTTGAAGAAACGAGGCGGGAATGCAGCGACCAATGGGCTAATCATTTAGAAGGAACCGTTGAAGAGCTTCGGTCTTCTAAGAAAAGGTGCTACGAAAAATCCATGGATTGTGTAAAGAAAATAAAAACCAGCTTCGCCAGTGTTGGCGCATTTTCGAGTGAGGAAAATTTTGTGAGAGGTAACCCGGAAGGACCGATTGAATGGATCAACCATGAAGCTGAAGCCTTCGAAGAAATTATGAACAGTCGCGGAGACATTTGCGCCTTCTCGGGTGCCAGGGGGATTGCTACTATGCTGGAGAAAAAAGGCTGCGATCATGTTAAGCTTCTTGCGCAATCCGAAGCCACTTTATCCGCTGAAGATATTAAAGACCCCTCGTCCGAAGCTAGCCAAGTTGGTGGAAAATTTTTCACCGAAGTCTAGGACAATGGTGGCCGAGAAATGGCCCAGGAAATTATTCGAAGAAGCGAGCAAGGTATCCATGATGCTAGGGAAGTAGCCAAGGCCGCTGAAAAAAGCGCAGAGCCCAAAAGCCAAATAGGTACCAACTAGTGGTTTTTAGGTCTGTTGTAATTTTTGATTTTTCGAACTTGCTTATGGTTTGTAATAGTAACATAAACATATATTCTCTTCCCTCAGAACCTGCTGGATCGTCTGCTGACCCTCACACAAAAGGGGATGACGAAATTAAACAAATGGCCGAAGCTATCATGGATAAAGTTGTTGAACAACTTCTAAATGAGGCTGCCGAAGTAGTACTAAGAGAAGACTAGATGTTATTAGAAAATACATTTGAAATATGATCTATGTAATATTTTGTACATTTGAATGTAATATACAAGTTTCTTTTCATTATTCAATTCTTTACGATGCATGAAACTTTACATACGTACCGTTTTTGAGCCTTCGGCGAAAAAAAAACACCTTCCCTTCTTTTCATGCTTCGTGAAGATAGAAAAACTTTTAAGCATCACAACATCCATAGCGCTCTGATGAAGAATATCCGAACTTCGTAAAAAAAATTTCTCCGAAGCTATGTTCCGAAGATTTTCATTTTCTCAAAGCATCCTTCCGAAGGTCGATATTGTGTTCCCTTCTTTTGCCATATGCAACATGATGTATGATGCTTATGCTATGCAAAATGATGTGATGATGTTATGTTATGTAGATGACATTGATTCCGAAGATACACACATATCCCCGTAAAACACACAATCTTTTTGTATCAGCGCTGACTTTTCGCTGTAAGCTCTGCATTCCCTTAGGAACGTCTTTGGAGCTTCTTCACCTTTTACTTAGGCGGTATCAGCGTTGACTTTTCGCTGTAAGCTCTGCATTCCCTTAGGAACGTCTTTGGAGCTTCTTTGCCTTTTACTTTCGGCGGAATCAGCGTTGACTTTTCGCTGTATGCTCTGCATTCCCTTAGGAACGACTTTGGAGCAGAAAACTTACACTGCGCTCCTTTTGGAACGGCTTTTTGTGACTTCAGCAACTTACTCTGCGTTCCTTAGAACGACTTTTTGTTGCTTCGAAGGATTTAATAATTCGAAGGTCCTCCTTGTTATCGCAAATTTTTAAGGTTCAGCAACTTAAGCCTGTGGAGAAAATAGGTTTTCCTCGTGGGAAACAACGAAATTATTACATGAAAACTAACAATGTTCTTTGTTACACAGAAAATAGAACTGAATGGAAAAGACCGCTATCAAAGGTAGGATATGTGTCAATAGATGTGCTTCGACTCTGGCACAGTGCTATTGACTGTGCGAGCTTCGGATTGTTCTCTGAAGTCCCTTTGGTGTGGAGCATATTGGCTCCCTTCTGGCTGTTGGCCTTGTTGCAGTGGAGGTGGAGGCGGAGGCTGTTGCCAGGAAGCTTGAGGTTGACTCGCCGAAGCAACAGAAACTGCAGGGTGGTTGTCTATGTATTGTGGGATGTAAGGCAGATGGTACGAAGCAGTATGCATGACCTGCTTCGGCTGAGCTTGTTGCGCTGCAGCTTCGGCTATTTCCTTTTGCTTCTGGATAGTAACCTGGCACATCCTGGTGGTATGGCCCTTGTTTTCACCACAGAATAAGCAAAATACTCTCCTTGGTTGATCTCCAAATCTTCCGCCGAAGCCCCTGGCGCCTCTGCCTCTTGGAGCTGGTGGCCGGAAGAAACTTTGCTGTTGCCCCGAAGCCTGTGAGGAGCACTGCGGCCTGTTCTGCTGACTCCCCTTATCATCATTTTGAGTAGAGTTGTGGATGGACCTGACATGCCTCGGATAGAATCTTCCTCCGAAGCCCCTGGTCATTTCAGAAAACCTGAAAGCCTCCTCCCTTCTTTGGCGAAAATCATTGTCGGCACGAATATACTCATCCATCTTCTGGAGCAATTTCTCCAAAGTTTGAGGAGGCTTCCTAGCAAAGTATTGAGCTGAAGGTCCAGGCCGAAGTCCCTTGATCATGGCCTCAATGACAATTTCGTTGGGCACCGTTGGTGCCTGCGCCCTCAAACGCAAGAACCTTCTGACATACGCCTGAAGGTATTCTTCATGATCCTGAGTGCATTGGAACAGGGCCTGAGCAGTGACCGGCTTCGTCTAAAACCCTTGGAAGCTGGTTAACAACATGTCCTTCAGTTTTTGCCATGAAGTAATCGTTCTTGGTCGAAGGGAGGAATACCAGGTTTGAGCAACACTCCTGACAGCCATAACAAAAGACTTTGCCATGACTGCAGCATTGCCACCATACGAAGATACTGTTGCTTCGTAGCTCATCAAAAACTGCTTCGGGTCTGAATGGCCATCGAATATGGGAAGCTGGGGCGGCTTATAGGACGGAGGCCAAGGTGTAGCCTGCATCTCAGCGGACAAGGGAGAAGCATCATCGAAAACAAAATTTCCATGATGGCAATTGTCATACCAGTCATCTTCGTTGAAGAAACCCTCCTGATGAAGGTCTTTTTGTTGAGGCCTTCGGTTCTGCTCATCGTGAGTAAGATGGCGAACTTCTTCAGAAGCTTCGTCTATCTGCCTTTGCAGTTCAGCTAGCCTGCCCATCTTTTCCTTCTTCCTCTGCACTTGTTGATGAAGCATCTCCATATCTCTGATCTCTTGGTCTAGCTTATCCTCTTGAGGCGTCGGGCTGACAGCCTTCCTCTTCTGGCTTCGGGCCTCCCGAAGAGAGACAGTCTCCTGATTGTGGTCCAGCGGTTGGAGAGCTGCAGTGCCAGCTGCTGAAGCTTTCTTCGGCGCCATAGCGAAGGTTGATGATCGTCGAGGGCGCTCAAAGACTCAAAGAGTGGAAGTGAGTTCACCGGAGGTGGGCGCCAATGTTGGGGACTTGTTCTCAAATGCTTCAGATTAAGAACAAGGCAACATAAAAAGTGTTAAATGATAAAGCCCTTCGTCCTTTTAAACATTATTTCCCTTCGGAATATAATGTGTTCCGGACGAAGGTCACAAACAACATATCTTCGTAAGCATAACAAATTATGACGAAGAACTTACATGCAATATAAAAAGTAATGTAAACATTTAAATATTATCACAACGTCATTTCTATTTTATTATCATATAAAAATAGAAATGACTTCAAATTACAAGTGTACCTTCGGGTTGCAGGAAGGCAAAAGTACAAGGATGACGAAAAGCAAATGCCAAGTCAGCGTGAACAGTACGGGAGTACTGTTCATCTATTTATAGGCGTGGGACGCAGTCCATGTAAAATTACATTCATGCCCATTACATTTGCTAATGACTTATGGGAATCTATTAAGGCCTAAGTAGTCTTTTCATCTTTAAGTCGGTTCCCCTTTCTGCTATCGCGACAAAGCTTTCCTGCGCATAGCTTCGGCTGTGCACCATCCTTCGTACAGCTTGGTAATCAGCCCATCCTTCATCTCAATCCCCCTTCGTCTGGCTTAGGCTTCGTCCTGACCGTACTCCATGTTCATAATTCTGAGTCCGAAGATACCTGTTCATATAATCCACTTGGAAAACATTGTCAAATCATGTTTTTGAGGACCTTCGGAGGATGAAGGCCCCCAACAGTTGGTCTTGGCCGAATTACGGGATAAACCACTGTGCCATCTCTGTGATTGATATCTTTGTGGTTATTGTGTTTTGTTGAGACTCCTCTCTAGCCACTTGGCATTATTGTGCTAACAACTAATCAAGTTTTTGGTGGCTTAAGTTTAAGTTTTACAGGATCACATATTCACCCCCCTCTAGGTGCTCTCAATTGGTATCAGAGTCGTTCTCTTCACGAAGGGACTAATCGCTCGAAGAGATGGATCCTAAGGGGAAAGGAATTGTGATCAACGATAAGGAGAAGGAGTCCTTCGTCAACGAGCCGAAGGATGACAAGCCTACCGACTCGGGCTCGAGCTACAAACGCAAAGATGGGAAGAAGAAGAAGACGAGACGCATCAAGGAGATCATCTACTACGACGACAGCGACGAGTCCACTTCTTCCCACAAGGACGACAACAACGACTACGAGAAAAGAAAGACGGTTAATTCGAATTTTTCTTTCGATTACTCTCGTATTCCTCAGAGTTCAAATGCTCATTTGCTTTCCATCCCTCTTGGCAAACCTCCACACTTTGATGGGGAGGACTACGGATTTTGGAGTCACAAAATGCGTAGTCACTTGTTCTCTCTCCATCCAAGCATATGGGAGATTGTTGAGAATGGAATGAAATTTGATAGCTCGGATAGTCCAATATTTATTATTGAACAGATTCATAAAAATGCACACGCTACTACTGTGTTGTTAGCCTCTTTGTGCAGGGACGAGTACCATAAGGTGAGCGGCTTGGACAATGCCAAGCAGATCTGGGACACCCTCAAGATCTCTCATGAGGGGAACAACGTCACCTTGCTCACCAAAATGGAGTTGGTAGAAGGCGAGCTTGGAAGATTCACGATGATAAGGGGCGAGGAGCCAACCCAAACATACAACCGGCTCAAGACCCTCATCAATAAAATAAGGAGCTACGGAAGCACGCGATGGACGGACCACGACGTCATTCATCTAATGCTAAGGTCCTTTACTGTACTTGATCCACATCTGGTGAACAATATTCGTGAAAATCCTAGGTACACCAAGATGTCGCTCGAAGAAGTTCTTGGAAAGTTCGTAAGCGGGCGAATGATGATCAAGGAGGCGAGATACGTGGACGACGCGTTGAATGGTCCAATCAATGAGCCTCAACCCATTGCTCTCAAGGCAACGAGGAGCAAGGAGGCGCTACCTAGCAAGGTGGCGCAAGTTGAGGCAGTCGGGCTTAATGATGAAGAGATGGCCCTCATCATCAAGCGCTTCAAGACGGCGCTAAAGGGTCGCAAGGGGCAGCCAAGCAAGACCAAGACAAAGGGGAAGCGCTCATGCTTCAAATGTGGTAAGATTGGTCATTTTATCGCTAACTATCCCGATAATGGAAGTGACCAGGAACAAGGGAGCAAGAGGGAGAAGAAGAAGGCATACAAGAAGGCTAAGGGCGAGGCACACCTTGGCAAGGAGTGGGACTCGGATTGTTCGTCATCCGACTCCGAAAATGAAGGACTCGCCGCCACCGCCTTCAACAAGTCATCCCTCTTCCCCAACGAGTGTCACACATGCCTCATGGCGAAGGAGAAGAAGGTATGTACTCGAGACAGTACTACTTATGATTCTTCTAGTGATGATGAGTCTAGTGATGAAGAAATAGATTACTCTAGTTTGTTCAAGGGATTGGATAGAACTAAAATAGATAAGATTAATGAATTGATTGATGCCTTGAATGAAAAGGATAGACTTTTAGAGAAACAAGAGGACCTTTTATATGAAGAGCATGATAAATTTGTTAGTGCACAAAATTCACTTGCTCTAGAAGTTAAAAGGAATGAAATGCTTTCTAGTGAATTGTCTACATGTCATGACTCTATCTCTAGCTTAAAGAGAATTAACAATGATTTAAATGCCAAACTAGAAGTAGCAAATAAATCTAACTCTTGTGTAGAACATGTTATGATTTGCACTAGGTGTAAAGATTTTGACATTGATGCTTGTAGTGAACACCTAGTTTGCATTTCTAAATTAAATGATGAAGTGGCTAGTCTTAATGCCCAACTTAAGGCTAGCAAGAGTGAATTTGACAAGCTAAAATTTGCAAGGGATGCCTACACGATTGGTAGACACCCCTCAATTAAGGAAGGTCTTGGCTTCAAGAGGGAAGTCAAGAACTTAACAAGCCATAAGGCTTCCATCTCCGCCAAGGAGAAAGGGAAGGCCCCTATGGCTAGTAGTGTGCAAAAGAACCATGCTTTCATGTATCATGATAGGAGACACTCTAGGAATGCCTTTAGAAGTTATGATGCTTTTGATTCTCATGTTATGACTGCTTCTAGTTCCCGTGTTGTGCATGATAGAAATGTTGCTAGGAGAAATGTTGTTCATCATATGCCTAGGAGAAATGTTGTTAATGTTCCTAGGAAAATTAACGAACCTTCTACAATATATCATGCTTGCAATGCTTCATTTGCCATTTGTAGAAAGAATAAGAAGGTGATTGCTAGGAAGTTAGGGGCCAAATGTAAGGGAGACAAAACATGCATTTGGGTCCCTAAGACAATTGTGACTAACCTTGTAGGACCCAACAAGAGTTGGGTACCTAAGACCCAAGCCTAAATTTGCCTTGCAGGTTTATGCATCCGGAGGTTCAAGCTGGATTATCGACAGCGGATGCACAAACCATATGACAGGGGAGAAGAAGATGTTCACCTCCTACGTCAAAAACAAGGATTCCCAAGATTCAATAATATTCGGTGATGGGAACCAAGGCAAGGTAAAAGGGTTAGGTAAAATTGCTATTTCATCCGAGCACTCTATATCTAATGTGTTTTTAGTTGAGTCTCTTGGATATAATTTGTTATCTGTTAGTCAATTATGCAATATGGGATATAATTGTCTATTCACAAATGTAGATGTGTCTGTCTTTAGAAGGTGTGATGGTTCACTAGCTTTTAAGGGTGTACTAGACGGCAAACTTTATTTGGTTGATTTTGCAAAACAAGAGGCCGGTCTAGATGCATGCTTAATTGCTAAGACTTGCATGGGCTGGCTGTGGCATCGCCGCTTAGCACATGTGGGGATGAAGAACCTCCACAAGCTTCTAAAGGGAGAACACGTGATAGGTCTAACTAATGTGCATTTCGAAAAAGATAGACCTTGTGCAGCTTGTTAAGCAGGGAAACAGGTGGGAAGCTCTCATCACACCAAAAATGTGATGACCACATCAAGACCCTTGGAGATGCTTCATATGGACCTCTTCGGACCCGTCGCCTATCTAAGCATAGGAGGAAGTAAGTATGGTCTTGTTATAGTTGATGATTTTTCCCGCTTCACTTGGGTATTCTTTTTGCAGGATAAATCTGAAACCCAAGGGACCCTCAAGCGCTTCCTCAGGAGAGCTCAAAATGAGTTTGAGCTCAAGGTGAAGAAGATAAGGAGCGACAACGGGTCCGAATTCAAGAACCTTCAAGTGGAGGAGTATCTTGAGGAGGAAGGAATCAAGCACGAGTTCTCCGCTCCCTACACACCACAACAAAATGGTGTGGTAGAGAGGAAGAACAGGACGCTCATCGATATGGCGAGGACTATGCTTGGAGAGTTCAAGACCCCCGAGCGCTTTTGGTCGGAAGCCGTGAACACGGCTTGCCACGCCATCAACCGGGTCTACCTTCACTGCCTCCTCAAGAAGACTTCGTATGAGCTGCTAACTGGTAACAAACCCAATGTGTCTTATTTTCGTGTATTTGGGAGCAAGTGTTATATTCTTGTGAAGAAAGGTAGAACTTCTAAATTTGCTCCCAAAGCTGTAGAAGGGTTTTATTAGGTTATGACTCAAATACAAAGGCGTATAGGGTCTTCAACAAATCATCGGGTTTGGTTGAAGTCTCTAGCGACGTTGTATTTGATGAGACTAATGGCTCTCCAAGAGAGCAAGTTGTTGATCTTGATGATGTAGATGAAGAAGACGTTCCAACGGCCGCTATGCGCACCATGGCGATTGGCGATGTGCGACCACAGGAACAATTGGAGCAAGATCAACCTTCTTCCTCAATAATGGTGCATCCCCCAACCCAAGATGACGAACAGGTACCTCAAGTGGAGGCGCATGATTAAGGGGGAGCACAGGATGTTCAAGTTGAAGAGGAAGAAGCACCTCAGGCACCTCCAACCCAAGTTCGAGCGACGATTCAAAGGAATCATCCCGTCGACCAAATTTTGGTGGATATTAGCAAGGGAGTAACTACTCGTTCTAGATTAGTTAATTTTTGTGAGCATTACTCCTTTGTCTCTTCTATTGAGCCTTTCAGGGTAGAAGAGGCCTTGCTAGATCTGGACTGGGTGTTGGCCATGCAGGAAGAACTCAACAACTTCAAGCATAATGAAGTTTGGACACTGGTGCCTCGTCCCAAGCAAAATGTTGTGGGAACCAAGTGGGTGTTCCGCAACAAACAGGACGAGCACGGGGTGGTGACGAGGAACAAGGCTCGACTTGTGGCAAATGGTTATGCCCAAGTCGCAGGTTTGGACTTTGAGGAGACTTTCGCTCCTGTGGCTAGGCTAGAATCAATTCGTATTTTGCTAGCATATGCCGCTCACCATTCTTTCAGGTTGTTCCAAATGGATGTGAAGAGCGCTTTCCTCAACGGGCCGATCAAGGAGGAGGTGTACGTGGATCAACCCCCTGGCTTCGAGGATGAACGGTACCCCGACCACGTGTGTAAGCTCTCTAAGGCACTCTATGGACTTAAGCAAGCCCCAAGAGCATGGTATGAATGCCTTAGAGACTTTCTAATTGCTAATGCTTTCAAGGTTGGGAAAGTCGATCCAACTCTTTTTACTAAGACTTGCGATGGTGATCTTTTTGTGTGCCAAATTTATGTCGATGACATAATATTTGGTTCTACTAACCAAAAGTCTTGTGAAGAGTTTAGCAGGGTGATGACGCAGAAATTCGAAATGTCGATGATGGGCAAGTTGAACTACTTCCTTGGGTTCCAAGTGAAGCAACTCAAGGATGGCACCTTCATCTCCCAAACGAAGTACACGCAAGACTTGCTAAAGCGGTTTGGGATGAAGGACGCCAAGCCCGCAAAGACGCCGATGGGAACTGATGGACACACCGACCTCAACAAAGGAGGTAAGTCCGTTGATCAAAAGGCATACCGGTCAATGATAGGTTCTTTGCTTTATTTATGTGCTAGTAGACCGGATATTATGCTTAGCGTATGCATGTGTGCTAGATTTCAATCTGATCCAAGGGAGTGTCACTTAGTGGCCGTGAAGCGAATTCTTAGATATTTAGTCGCTATGCCTTGCTTCAGGATCTGGTATCCAAAGGGGTCTAACTTTGACTTGATTGGATATTCAGATTCCGACTATGCTGGATGTAAGGTCGATAGGAAGAGTACATCAGGGACGTGCCAATTCTTAGGAAGGTCCCTGGTGTCATGGAATTCTAAGAAACAAACTTCCGTTGCCCTATCCACCGCCGAGGCCGAGTACGTTGCCGCAGGACAGTGTTGCGCGCAACTACTTTGGATGAGGCAAACCCTCCGGGACTTTGGCTACAATCTGAGCAAAGTCCCACTCCTATGTGACAATGAGAGTGCTATCCGAATAGCGGAAAATCATGTTGAGCACAGCCGCACAAAGCACATTGACATCCGGCATCACTTTTTGAGAGACCACCAGCAAAAGGGAGATATCGAAGTGTTTTATGTTAGCACCGAGAACCAGCTAGCCGATATCTTTACCAAGCCTTTAGATGAGAAGACCTTTTGCAGGCTGCGTAGTGAGCTAAATGTCTTAGATTCGCGGAACTTGGATTGATTTATAGCATACATGTATTTATGCCTTTGATCATGTTCCTTATGCATTTTGTTGCTTACTTGTGGTGCTCAAGTTGTACAAGCACTCCCCGGACCTCACAAGTCCTTTGCACGTGATGCACATATTTAGGGGGAGATGTGCTACAACTTGACCCTTTGAGACTAACCATGTGCTTGAGTTTTCTTAATTTAGTCTCAAAGGAGGTTTGAAAGGGAAAAGGTGGACTTGGACCATGAAAGACTTCCACTGCACTCCGATGAGAGGGTAACTTAATTCCAAGTTCATCTCATGTCCTCTTATTGCCTTTGTATTCTCATTTGAAGATTTTGGTGAGGCAATGGGGTTTAAGGGCCAAGATTGATCCCGTTTTGGTGCTTGATGCCAAAGGGGGAGAAAATAAAGGCCAAAGCAATAAATGGATCATCTACCACTTGAGAAATTTTGAAAATAGTAGAATAGAGCTTTTGGTTTGTCAAAACTCTTATATTGTCTCTTTTGTCAAAAGTTGGCCTCTTGTGGGGAGAAGTGTTGATTATGGGAAAAAGGGGAAGTTTTTGAAATCCTTAATCAATTTCTTTTGGAATACCTCTCTTTATGTCTCTACAAGTGAATTTGACTTAGAGATAGGAAATTGAGTTTGATTTGCAAAAACAAACCAAGTGGTGGCAAAGAGGGATCCATATATGCCAAATATGAATCAAAACTATATTGAGTTTTCATTTGCATTGATATTGCACTTGTTCTAGTTGCTTTATGTTGTGTTGGCATAAATCACCAAAAAGGGGGAGATTGAAAGGGAAATGTGCCCTTGGGCCATTTCTAAGTATTTTGGTGATTGAGTGCCAACACAAGTGCTTTTGTGTTAATCTATGCAAAGTGGTGGACAAAGTGCAAATCATGTCAAAAGGTATGTTTCTAGACTTAGTACATTATTTTATGGACTAATGTATTGTGTCTAACTGCTGGAAACAGGAAAAATTGAATTGGAAATGAGATGGCTCTGTTCAGCCAAAGTCAGCTCGGTCTGGGTACACCGGACTGTCCGGTGGTGCACCGGACAATGTCCGGTGCGCCAGGCTGACTCTGGCGAACTTGCTGCTCTCGGGACTTCGACGGCGGTGTACGGCTATAATTCACCAGACTGTCCGGTGGTGCACCGGACTGTCCGGTGAGCCATTCATAGGCGAAGTCGTCGCCCTCGGGAAGCCATCAACGGCGTACGGCGATAATTCACCGGACTGTCCGGTGGTGCACCGGACTGTCCGGTGAGCCAACGGTCAGCCGGGGCAACGGTCGGCCGAGGATTCCGCGCGTGACGCGTGGCCGAGCCAACGGTCACATTGGGGCACCGGACTGTCCGGTGTGCACCGGACAGTGTCCGGTGCGCCAACGGCTCTCAATCAGCAACGGTCGACTTCGCCAAACAAGGAAACAAATCCGCACTGGACAGTGTCCGGTGGTGCACCGAACTGTCCGGTGCGCCAGGCGACAAGGCAAGATCAGCCTTCCTGGAATGCTCTCAACTGCCTTGGGGCTATAAAAGGGACCCCTAGGCACATGGAGGAGAACACCAAGCATACTCAAAGCATTTCTAAGCACCAAGACTTCGATTCCACGCATTTATTTCTTCGTGATAGCATCTAGAGCTCTAGTTAAGTTGTGAACTCGTCGGGTTGTGTTGCGAGCTCTTGTTGCGACTTGTGTGCGTGTTGTCTCTGTGATTTTGTGTCTTGTGTGCGTTGCTCATCCCTCCCTTACTCCGTGCTTCTTTGTGAACTTCAAGTGTAAGGGCAAGAGACTCCAAGTTGTGGAGATTCCTCGCAAACGGGATAAAGAAAAGCAAAGCAAAACACCGTGTATTAAATTGGGTCTTTGGACCGCTTGAGAGGGGTTGATTGCAACCCTCGTCCGTTGGGACGCCACAAAGTGGAGTAGGCAAGCGTTGGTCTTGGCCGAACCACGGGATAAACCACAGTGCCATCTCTATGATTGATATCTTTGTGGTTATTGTGTTTTGTTGAGACTCCTCTCTAGCCACTTGGCATTATTGTGCTAACAACTAATCAAGTTTTTGGTGGCTTAAGTTTAAGTTTTACAGGATCACCTATTCACCCCCCCTCTAGGTGCTCTCAGGAGTGAATAGGCAAGTTAAAACTTTTTCAACAAAAACGAGAAACAAACTGGGTAAAACCGGTTCAGCTGGTGTCAAAACCGGTTCAGACGGTTTGCACGAGCTCAACTAAAGAATGAGATATAAACTGAATTGATCTTGAAATTCACCCAGTTAACTTTGGAAATGAGATGGTCTAGTTGATCCACAGTGTTCAAAGTAGTAGATCTGAGAAGGGCACTTCTCAAATTCCACACACCAAAAAGATATAAACAAATCTTCCATGGAATGGTGAGAGAACGAAGAACACAAACAAATTTAATGAGCAAGAACACAAGAGACACAAGATTTATCTCGAGGCTCGGTCACTCCACCAAGGTGCCTTGCTTTCTCGTTGAGGCGCCCACAAAGAGTCGGGTCTCTTTCAACCCTAATCCTCCCTTTGCCGACCACAAAGGTCAAGCCCAAACACTAATCTTTGCTCATATGAGCGAGTAATACAAACTTTCTTATGGTCTTCCACAAGATTTGGAGACTCACAAGAGACACCTAGTCATCTAGGAGCTAGAAGCTCCAAGAGTAATGAATCCACAAAGAACTCGATGTAGTACCAAATCTCGAATCAAGAAGAACAAGAAGGATTTGGAGATGAAGCACAAAAATCACGGCTCTTCAATCTCACTCAAAGATTTGTCTCCAAAGATTTGAAATGGGAGAGGCAAGAGGTGTGTGTGTGAGAGAGTGGCAGGTGTTCTCTCAGGTTAGAAATGGAGGTCTAGTCATGCTCTTGTGTGGGGGAGAGAGGTAGGAGTGAGTATATATAGGTGGGGCTCCAAAACTAGCCGTTTTTGACTTTTCTGCACAAAAACTGGCTGAGCCGGTCCTAAAACCGGCTGAGCCGGTTTCTGCCAGAAGGTTTTTCGGTTCAGTGACTGACTGAGCTGGTGGGTGGACCAGAGTCAAAACCGGCTGAGCCGGTCCTAAAACCGGTTGAGCTAGTTATCAAAAAACTGCACACAGCTTTTTGGCTGACACAGCAGGCTGGCAGAAAAAGTTAATAGTACAAAACCGGCTGAGCTGGTTTTCAAAAACAGGATGAGCTGGTTTTCTAAAACTGGATGAGCTAGTTTTCAAAAACTGGCTGAGCTGGTTTTCAAACTGGCTGAGCTGGTTTTAGGAAACTGAACAAAAACTTGGGGATGTCTGAGTGGAGAATTAAAACAGTTTTTCAAAGAGCATTCATGATCAAAATTAAGGTTTTCTTAGAGAATTTTGAAGAGAATTAGACTGAGCTTTAGTACCAACACCAACATTCTTTTTGGATCCCCTTGATAGTTGTTATCCAAATCACCAAAACTCATAAAAGGGATGAATGCACTTTCAA
This sequence comes from Zea luxurians, assembly GCA_029449295.1. Taxonomy (NCBI): domain Eukaryota; kingdom Viridiplantae; phylum Streptophyta; class Magnoliopsida; order Poales; family Poaceae; genus Zea; species Zea luxurians. The sequence continues at coordinate 21,204,619 of JAOPSE010000017.1, forward strand.
TCTCCCCCTTTTTGGTGATTGATGACAACACATTTAAAGCTTACATAAGATTTGATAAATAAGATTTTGAATCTTATGATATAGTTTCCTCCCCCTAAATATGTGCATTTTAGAAAATACCAATTTTGTACTCAAATGCCAAAAGCATATATTTGGGTCAAAGTATGAAGATAACTTATATCATACTATTCATGGGGTGCACTGTGTCATAAAATAAACATGATGCTCATGACATATTGTGCACTCATCTATTTCATACATCTTATGTTTTACTTATGATTCTCCCCCTTTTGTCAATTATTTCTCTCCCTTTTCAAAAGTCTTCTTACACTTACATAAGACTTAAAGGTAAGCTTTAATGCACAATTTATCCCCCTTTGTCATAAATCTCCAAAAAGGATACAAAGAATATAAAGGGTAGAAATTATGATTAAGCAAGATTTGAACACGCTATCATGAAAAAGGGTCCTTAGATGACACAAAAGTAATGTAGAAGTGACATGAAGTGATGTACCGTTGTGTTTTACTTTTTCAAGGGGTTTTGAGACTTGTGTTGGATTTAGAATTCATTTGCAAGCTCTTGTTGGCATAGTTGTGACATTGGTCCAAGATATCAAATGAATATTGTCATACTAATTGAAAGATAAATCTTGATATCTGAAGTCTAGATGTCACCTAGCATTTTCTTATCATAACAAGAGGCAACATGAAAATTGCACAAGTATAGATTATGCAATGAGTGATCATGTACAAAAATACCAATTGAAAAACACCAATTGATACAATTTGATAGATAAACAGATCACTAATTACATATTACACTAAGTTCTCCTCAAGTTTTATTGCACACATATATATATTCAATTAATACCTATTGTACTTATTTGCAATTTAAAGTACCATTGGCATAAAAGGAGTATCAACTGAACATAATCATGCAACATAAGGAACATGTGCACTATTTAATCAATTAAGTTCTAGACATGAGAATTTATAAGCTATGCTACTTTAGACATTTGCAATCCAAAAGGATGTGATACATATTTACCAATGTTAGATGACGTTGGAGTAGCATATACAAGAGAAACTCATTCTCTTATGAAATGTATAAAAGATACATTTATCGGAGCAAAGAATCTTTGATACCCATCAAATTTGTAGTGGAAGCGATTGTCTTTGCCCGAAAATTCCTTTCTAATTTGAGACTACATACATACTAGACTTGGAAATGAAGTTAGTCTCAAATATTCAAATTTTAGACCATTCTCCCCCCTAAATGTATGCATACAAGTGATGAATACTTGTTTAGATTATGCACTTGGACTTGTGAGGCCAGGGGATTAAGTTCTATAATTTGAACCTTGGTATAATAAAGTATGAAAATGTGAAATTGTACTAATTGAAGGAATTACTCATACTCAAAAGGTATACTAATAGACATGATATGCAATATTTTAAGCCAAGATTCTTGAGAAGTTAGCATGTTTGACTCATACCTCACTAAGATGACTTAAGACTAACTTATGACATCACCACAAGAGGTATTAATCAAATATCTAGAGATTCTTTAATCGTCACCACAAGTGCAACCTTATGATGTGACTTAAGATATTGCATATACATGCACACACTAGCATGTAAGAGCCTTGATACAAAAATGTAATACAATAGTTCATGGAGTGACACACCTTTGTTCTACGCCACATGGTCTCCATTATAATTAGGGGTGAAAACAGAAACAGTAATTTTTGGATACCGAGAAGCGTTTTCGAAGTTTTATCAAAATTTAGGTCTAAACAAAAATGGTTACTGTCGGGGACCATAATTAGGGGTACCCTCAAGACGCCTAATTCTCAGCTGGTAACCCCCATCAGCATAAAGCTGCAGAGGCCTGATGGGTTTGATTAAGTCAGGGATCAGTCCATACGAGCGACTCGATCACGCCACGCCCGAGCCTAGCCTCGGGCAAGGGCAGCCGACCCTGAGGTGTTTCCGTCTCGCCCGAGGCCCCCTTTTTATGGCAGACGCATCTCCGGCTCGCCCGAGGCCTTGCCTTCGTTAAGAAGCAACCCTGACTAAATCACCGCGCCGACCGACCAAGTCACTGGGGCATTTAACGCAAAGAGTGAGACCGATGGGCGACCAGGCTTTGCCAAAGGCGCCATAGGAGGCTCCGCCCGACCCAGGGCTCGGACTCGGGCTAAGGCCCCGGAAGACGGCGAACTCCGCTCCGCCCGACCCAGGGCTCGGACTCGGGCCAAGGCCCCGGAAGACGGCGAACTCCGCTCCGCCCGTCCCAGGGCTCGGACTCAGGCTAAGGCCCCGGAAGACGGCGAACTCCGCTCCGCCCGACCCAGGGCTCGGACTCGGGCTAAGGCCCCGGAAGACGGCGAACTCCGCTCCGCCCGACCCAGGGCTCGGACTCCGCCCCGGCCTCTGCCAAACGACCTCCGCCTCGCCCGACCCAGGGTCTCGGGCTCGGCCTCTGCCATGCAGGACAGACTCGACTTCGGCTTCGGAGGAGCCTCCACGTCACCCGACCTAGGACACAAGTCCGCCACGACAACAGGAAGCGCCATCATCACCCTGCCCCGAGTCGACTCGGGCTGTAGAGAACAAGACCGGCGTCCCATCTGGCCAGCTCCGCCAGATAGGCAATGATGGCGCCCCGCTAGGCCCGTGACGACGGCGGCTCCCAGCTCCCTTACGAAAGCAGGGGGACGTCAGCAAGGGCCCAACCACTTCGACAGCTGTCCCTCCACCAGGCTCCGTTGCTTCTCCGATAGCCACGACGCCACACCAGCTGGGTGCCAAGATCTCTCCGGCTGCCACCTTGGCATGTACTTAGGGCACTAGCTCTCCCCCGCTAGACACGTAGCACCTTGCTACACCCCCATTTGTACACCTGGATCCTCTCCTTACGCCTATAAAAGGAAGGACCAGGGCCTTCTTAGAGAAGTTTGGCCTCGCGGGAACGAGGGCAGGGGCAGGCGCTCTCTTGGGGCCGCTCCCTCCCCTCACCCGCGCGGACGCTTGTAACCCCCTACTGCAAGCGCACCCGACCTGGGCGCGGGACGAACACGAAGGCCGCGGGATCTTCGACAGCTGTCCCTCATCACGACCCGGCTCCGGCCACCTCACTCTCTCCCCCCTTCGCGCTCCGCCCACGCGCTCGACCCATCTGGGCTGGGGCACGCGGCACACTCACTCGTCGGCTCGGGGACCCCCCGGTCTCGAAACGCCGATAGTTGGCGCGCCAGGTAGGGGCCTGCTGCGTGTTGACGAGCAGTTTCCCGTCAAGCTCTAGATGGGCAGTCTCCAACGACCTCTCCAACCCGGGACGGTGCTCCGTTTCGGGAACCTCGAGTTCATGTCTCTCGACAGCAGCTACGACATGGTACTCCTTCCACCGCCGCGCGGCGGCAACAATGGCAGTCGACAGCCCGCTCGCCGGCGGCGGAATCGACGACGTCCTTCCCACGTAGGGGAAGAACAACATTCGAGCTCGCCCCATCCTCTCCCTCGCCATCGGAGGAGGAGGCGGGGCAACCAGGGCCGAGCAGGAGGCTGCGCTCCGTCGACTGTCGAACGAATCGACATCCCCGGTGCCCCAACGGAGGACGCGTCAGGCGTCACCCCCCGCGTTTGAGGCGAAGGCGAGCGCCGTCCCCCAGCAACACGCCAACCCCGAGCAGGTGGACGACGCCAGCACGCTCACGGAGGGCCTGCGGGACGTCGCCCTCGCACCCAGGACGACGGCGCGATCAGCCCCCGGTGTAACCTCGTCGCTCCTCGTCGACAAAAAGGTACCGACTGCTTCTCATCCTTCGTCATTTCAACTCGACCTCAACCCGCCTAGCGATCTCGCTCTGGCGGACACTCACGTTGAGGCAAGTGCAACCCCTTTTGGGTTGCGTGTGCGGTCGCCTTGGGACCGATTGACGGGTGTCTCGGCCTACGGGCCCTCTGGGTCCGAGGAAGATGACGACCCCAGCATCTACTGGGATTTCTCTGGATCTGGCAACCCCAGTGCCATGCGGGACTTCATGACCGCATGCAACTACTGCCTTTCCGATTGTTCCGACGGCAGCCGCAGCCTTGACGACAAGGACTGCGGCCCGAGCCGCGAATGTTTCCACGTCGAGCTAGGGGATCCCTCCGGAGGCAGCTGTCTCGGCATGCCGGAGGATGGTGATCTCCCTAGGCCGGCGCCTCGCGCCGACATCCTGCGGGAGCTAGCTGTGGTCCCCGTTCCGGCGGGGGGTCACGACCCACAGCTCGAGCAAGTCCGCGGGGCGCAGGCCGGGCTCGACGAGGGGGCAGGAGCGCTCGAGCCGATCCGCCGGGACGTCGGGCAGGCATGGGCGAGCCAGCCCCCGGCCGGAGAAATACGTCACCTGCCCCAGGGTCTCCAGCACCGCATCGCCAACGATGTCAGGGACAGGCCGCCACCCGCATCCGGCGGAACCGGTCAGGACCTGGCAGCCGCGGCGATGCTCCTCCGCGCGATGCCGGAGTCATCAACCACCGAGGGTCGGCGAATCCAGGGAGACCTCAAGCATCTCCTGGAAGGCGCTGCGGCCCGGCGGGCCGAGAGCTCTGCCTCCCGAAGGCAGGGGTACCCCTCGGAACCTCGAGCCGCGACTTCCCGACTCATGCGGGAAGCCTCGGTCTACACCGGGCGCACGCGCAACACCACGCCTGCGGCCCCGGGCCACCTCGGCGACGAGCACCCTCATCGCGACCGTCGGGCCCGCCTCGACGAAAGGGTGCGCCGAGGCTATCACCCCAGGCGTGGGGGACGCTACGACAGCGGGGAGGATCAGAGTCCCTCGCCCGAACCACCCGGTCCGCAGGTCTTCAGCCGGGCCATTCGGCGGGCGTCGTTTCCGACCCGATTCCGACCCCCGACTACTATCACAAAGTACTCGGGGGAAACAAGACCGGAATTGTGGCTCGCGGATTACCGCCTGGCCTGTCAACTGGGTGGGACGGACGACGACAACCTCATCATCCGCAACCTCCCCCTGTTTCTCTCCGACACTGCCCGCGCTTGGTTGGAGCACCTGCCTCCGGGGCAGATTTCCAACTGGGAGGATGTGGTCCAAGCTTTTGCCGGCAACTTCCAGGGCACGTACGTGCGCCCCGGGAATTCCTGGGACCTCCGAAGCTGTCGGCAACTGCCGGGAGAGTCTCTTCGGGACTACATCCGGCGGTTCTCGAAGCAGCGCACCAAACTGCCCAACATCACCGACTCCGATGTCATCGGCGCATTCCTTGCCGGCACCACCTGCCGTGACCTGGTAAGCAAGTTGGGTCGCAAGACCCCCACCAGGGCGAGCGAGCTGATGGACATCGCCACCAAGTTCGCCTCCGGCCAGGAGGCGGTCGAGGCCATCTTTCGAAAGGACAAGCAGCCCTAGGGCTGCCCGTCGGAAGATGCTCCCGAGGGGTCTACTCCGCGCGGCGCCAAGAAGAAAGGCAGGAGGAGGTCGCAAGCGAAACGCGACACTGCCGACGCAGACCTTGTCGCCGCCGCCGAGCACAAGAACCCTCGGAAGCCCCCCGGAGGTGCCAACCTTTTCGACAAGATGCTCAAGGAGGCGTGCCCTTACCATCAGGGGCCCGTCAAGCATACCCTCGAGGAGTGCGTCATGCTTCGGCGCCACTTCCACAGGGCGGGGCCACCCGCAGAGGGTGGCAAGGCCCGTGACGACGACAAAAAGGAAGATCACCAAGCAGGAGAGTTCCCCGAGGTCCGCGACTGCTTCATGATCTGCGGAGGGCATGCGGCGAATGCCTCGGCTCGGCATCGCAAGCGAGAGCGTTGGGAGGTCTGCTCGGTGAAGGCGGCGGCGCCAGTCTACCTAGACTGGTCCGACAAGCCCATCACCTTCGATCGAGATGACCACCCTGACCACGTGCCGAGCCCGGGGAAGTACCCGCTCGTCGTCGATCCCATCATCGGCGACGTCAGGCTCACCAAGGTCCTGATGGATGGAGGCAGCTGCCTCAACATCATCTACGCCGAGACCCTCAGGCTCCTGCGCGTCGATCTGTCCTCTGTCCGAGCAGGCGCTGCGCCCTTCCACGGGATCATTCCCGGGAAGCGCGTCCAGCCCCTCGGGCAGCTCGAACTTCCGAAGGGAGACTTTGACATTCGCGGTGGTTGGGTTCCGAGGAACCTACCACGTAGTGCTGGGAAGGCCATGCTACGCGAAGTTCATGGCCATCCCCAACTACACATATCTGAAGCTCAAGATGCTGGGCCCCAACGGGGTCATCACCGTCGGCCCCACGTACAAACACGCGTTCGAATGCGATGTGGAGTGCGTGGAGTACGCTGAGGCCCTCGCCGAGTCCGAGGCCCTCATCGCCGACCTGGAAAACCTCTCCCGAGAGGTGCCGGACGTGAAGCGACACGCCGGCAACTTCGAGCCAGCGGAGACGGTTAAGGCCGTCCCTCTCGACCCCAGTGGTGACACCTCCAAGCAGATCCGGATCGGTTCTGGGCTCGACCCCAAATGGGAAGCAGTGCTCGTCGACTTTCTCCGCGCAAACGCCGACGTCTTTGCATGGAGTCCCTCGGACATGCCCGGCATACCGAGGGATGTCGCCGAGCACTCGCTGGATATTCGGGCCGGGGCCTGACCGGTCAGACAGCCTCTGCGCCGATTCGACGAGGAAAGGCGCAGGGTGATAGGCGAGGAGATCCACAAGCTGATGGCAGCAGGGTTCATCAAAGAGGTATTCCATCCTGAATGGCTTGCCAACCCTGTGCTGGTGAGGAAGAAAGGGGGGAAGTGGCAGATGTGTGTAGACTACACTGGTCTCAACAAAGCATGTCCGAAGGTTCCCTACCCTCTACCTCGCATCGACCAAATCGTGGATTCCACTGCTGGGTGCGAAACCCTGTCATTCCTCGATGCCTACTCAGGGTATCATCAAATCAAGATGAAAGAGTCCGACCAGCTCGCGACTTCTTTCATCACGCCCTTCGGCATGTACTGTTATGTCACCATGCCGTTCGGTTTGAGGAACGCGGGTGCAACATACCAACGGTGCATGAACCATGTGTTCGGCGAACACATTGGTCGCACGGTCGAGGCCTACGTCGATGACATCGTAGTCAAGACAAGGAAAGCCTCCGACCTCCTCTCCGACCTCGAGGTGACATTCCGGTGTCTCAAGGCGAAGGGCGTCAAGCTCAATCCCGAGAAGTGCGTCTTCGGGGTGCCCCGAGGCATGCTCCTGGGATTCATCGTCTCCGAGCGGGGCATCGAAGCCAACCCGGAGAAAATCGCTGCCATCACCAGCATGGGGCCCATCAAGGACATAAAAGGCGTACAGAAGGTCATGGGATGTCTCGCGGCTTTGAGCCGTTTCATCTCGCGCCTCGGCGAAAGAGGCCTGCCTCTGTACCGTCTCTTAAGGAAGGCCGAGTGCTTCACTTGGACACCCGAGGCCAAGGAAGCTCTCGGGAACCTGAAGGCGCTCCTCACCCAGGCGCCCATCTTGGTACCCCCAGCTGACGGAGAAGCCCTCTTGGTCTACGTCGCCGCTACCACTCAGGTGGTTAGCGCCGCGATCGTGGTCGAAAGGCAAGAAGAGGGGCATGCATTGCCCATTCAGAGGCCAGTTTACTTCATCAGCGAGGTGCTGTCCGAAACCAAGATCCGCTACCCACAAGTTCAGAAGCTGTTGTATGCAGTGATCCTGACGAGGCGAAAGTTGCGGCATTACTTCGAGTCTCATCCGGTAACTGTGGTATCATCCTTCCCCCTAGGGGAGATCATCCAGTGCCGAGAGGCCTCGGGATGAATCGCGAAGTGGGCGGTGGAAATTATGGGCGAGGCAATCTCGTTCGCCCCTCGGAAGGCCATCAAGTCCCAGGTATTGGCGGACTTCGTAGCCGAATGGGTCGACACACAGTTGCCAACGGCTCCGATCCAACCGGAGCTCTGGACCATGTTTTTCGACGGGTCGCTGATGAAGACGGGAGCCGGCGCAGGCCTGCTTTTCGTCTCACCCCTCAGGAAACATCTGCGCTACGTGCTACGCCTCCATTTCCCGGCGTCCAACAATGTGGCTGAGTACGAAGCTCTGATCAACGGGTTGCGAATCGCCATCGAGCTAGGGGTCCGACGCCTCGACGCTCGCGGCGACTCGCAGCTCGTCATCGACCAAGTCATGAAGAACTCCCACTGCCGTGACCCGAAGATGGAGGCCTACTGTGATGAGGTTCGACGCCTGGAAGACAAGTTCTACGGGCTCGAGCTTAACCACATCGCCCGGCGCTACAACGAGACTGCGGACGAACTGGCAAAGATAGCCTCGGGGCGAACGACGGTTCCCCCGGACGTCTTCTCCCGGGATCTGCACCAACCCTCGGTCAAGGTCAGCGACGCGCCCGAGCCCGAGGCGCCCTCGGCCCCGTCCGAGGGGACCTCGGCCCAGCCCGAGCCATCCTCGGTTCAACCCGAGGATCCCTCGGCCCCCGACGACGAGGCGCTGCGCATCGAGGAGGAGCGGAGCGGGGTCACGCCTGATCGAGATTGGCAGGCCCCGTACCTGCAGTATCTCCACCAAGGGGAACTACCCCTCGACCAGGCCGAGGCCCGGCGGGTAGCGCGACGCGCCAAGTCATTCGTCTTGCTGGGCGATGAGAAGGAGCTTTACCACCGCAGCCCCTCGGGCATCCTCCAGCGGTGCATCTCCATCGCCGAAGGTCAGGAACTCCTGCAAGAGATACACTCGGGGGCTTGCGGCCATCACGCAGCGCCTCGAGCCCTTGTTGGGAACGCTTTCCGGCAAGGCTTCTACTGGCTGACGGCGGTGGCTGACGCCACTAGAATCGTCCGCACCTGCGAAGGGTGCCAATTCTATGCGAAGCAGACCCGCCTGCCCGCTCAGGCTCTGCAGACGATACCCATCACCTGGCCCTTCGCTGTGTGGGGTCTGGACCTCGTCGGCCCTCTGCAGAAGGCGCCTGGGGGCTACACGCAACTGCTGGTCGCTGTCGACAAATTCTCCAAGTGGATTGAGGTCCGACCCCTGAACAGCATCAGGTCCGAGCAGGCGGTGGCATTCTTCACCAACATCATCCATCGCTTCGGGGTCCCGAACTCCATCATCACCGACAACGGCACCCAGTTCACCGGCAAAAAATTCTTGGATTTTTGCGAGGACCACAGCATCCGGGTGGACTGGGCTGCCGTAGCTCATCCCATGTCGAATGGGCAAGTAGAGCGTGCCAACGACATGATTCTACAAGGGCTCAAGCCTCGGATTTACAACAATCTCAACAGGTTCGGCAAGCGATGGATGAAGGAACTCCCATCGGTGGTCTGGAGCCTGAGGACGACGCCGAGCCGGGCCACGGGTTTTACGCCGTTTTTCCTGGTCTACGGGGCCGAGGCCGTCTTGCCCACGGATCTGGAATACGGCTCCCCGAGGACGAGAGCCTACGACGATCAAAGCAACCAAGCTAGCCGAGAGGACTCGCTGGACCAGCTGGAAGAGGCTCGGGACAGGGCCTTACTACACTCGGCGCGGTATCAGCAGTCCCTGCGACGCTACCACGCCCGAGGGGTACGACCCCGAGACCTCCAGGTGGGCGACCTGGTGCTTCGGCTGCGGCAAGACGCCCGAGGGAGGCACAAGCTCACGCCCCCCTGGGAAGGGCCGTTCGTCATCGCCAAAGTTCTGAAGCCCGGAACGTACAAGCTGGCTAACAGTCAAGGCGAGGTCTACGGCAACGCCTGGAACATCCAACAGCTACGTCGCTTCTACCCTTAAGATGTTTCCAAGTTGTTCATATACCTCGCACCCACGCAAAGTTTAGTCAACAAGGAAGGGTCGGCCTCGCCTCGGCAAAGCCCGACCCTCCCTCGGGGGCTAAAAGGGGGGAAACCCCCTCTGCGTCGAAACTTTCCTCGAACAGAAAATCTCTTTTACCAGAATACCTTTCGTGCTTTTTGACTACTTCGAAAAGTGGGTCCCGGAAACGACGGGGTACACGTAAGCAGTCAAGGCTGACCGAGCCGAGGGACTCCTATGCCTCCGGGATACGGATACCTCACTCATCACCTTCTGCGATAAGTAACTCGCGTTCGGATAAGGTGACTCCGCGGATCGAACAAGTCTCTACGTTCGGAAGCCCTTCTGTCGAAGCGATTCTTCGAGTCTTGCAATCGAGGAGGCGCGGTGGTGGCGCAAGTGGTGTAGTTGCTTGCATGCAGCACCCGGCGCACGACCCAGCAGCGCCAGTCTGGCGCAGCAGTCAAACACGGTCAAAAGTGGGCCGGCAGTAATGACGGTGGCAGGCGCGCAGGAGCAGCGGACACGCCGTCAGCCAAGCTCACGTCCCATCCGGAGGCAGCAAGAGAACCCCCTCTCACGGTGTGAAGACGACGCGCCCGTGACTCGTCCCTCGAACGGCTCGCGCACGCGCAACGGCGGCCTCGCCAACTACTCACCCCGGCGCATTAACTCCACGGCTGGACAGGCGGCGCTTCTGGCAGGAGCAGCTGGCGACGTTCTTTCTTCGCCAAAACGACCACACCAAAAAAGGTACGCCACGTCGTTCAAATTCGTATCCTTTTTTCCCTTTTCCCTCTTTCTCTATCTCTTGCAACAGGGACCGGGAAGGGGGATACCCCCAAAGGGATCCTTCCCCGTGAAGGAACTAGGCTCCGAGCCTCCTTACTGATCAGGGGTTCGAAGGCTGGCCCCCCGAAGGGTTCAACAGCCGCCCCAGATCGCGTGGGCCCGACACCCACTACTGGTCAGGGGTTCGAAGGTCGGCCCCCCGAAAGGTTCCACGACCGCCTCAGGCTACTCAGGCTCCGCGCCCATTACTGATCAGGGGTTCGAAGGCTGGCCCTCCGAAGGGTTCACAGTCGCCTCAGACACCGAGCGAGGGATGACCAGGGGTACGTTCGATACATAACCAAGGCTCGGGCTGCGCTCCCGAGGTACCCTAGGACATTTCCGAGACCAGCGGGAACGATCCTGTAACGGAATCCCATCGGAGGGAGGCAACGAGCCCTCGGACCCCGTCGCCAGGGGACCGGGTCCGGCAGATCACCCGCAGGTACTTTTGGGCGTGCCTCCGGGCCCCTAGCCGACCCCCAACGAACGGGGCACGGACGTCCACTCGGATTACCCGATCGCAGCTCACCGGAGACACCATGTTCGGTGCCCATCGAGGGTAACATGGTGCTCTCCCCCCTCCTCCTTGCGGAAAGGCGACGTAGGGGCGTATATAAAAAAGCCGAGTCTGTCCCTGATCGCCCTCTCGCCCTGTGCGGAGACTCGGGGGCTGCTCTCGCAAAACCGGCTCCGGCCAAACCGTTGACAGCGTCAACATACCAGCCCGAGAACTTGGACCCCGACAGTGCACCCGGGCTACGGCCTGTTCGCATGAGGGAACCGCCAGACCAGCCGAAGCATTACGCAAGGCATTAAGACCTCGAAGGAGTGAAACCACTCCTCCGAGGCCTCGGGGGCTACACCCGGCGGGTGCGCTCGCGCGCACCCACCGGAATAAAGTGCAACCGAGAAAGGCTGGTCCCCTTGCAAAAAAGTGCGACAAAAGCCTCCAAGCGAGTGATAACACTCCCTTCGAGGCTCGAGGGCTACTGTCGGGGACCATAATTAGGGGTACCCTCAAGACGCCTAATTCTCAGCTGGTAACCCCCATCAGCATAAAGCTGCAGAGGCCTGATGGGTTTGATTAAGTCAGGGATCAGTCCATACGAGCGACTCGATCACGCCACGCCCGAGCCTAGCCTCGGGCAAGGGCAGCCGACCCTGAGGTGTTTCCGTCTCGCCCGAGGCCCCCTTTTTACGGCAGACGCATCTCCGGCTCGCCCGAGGCCTTGCCTTCGTTAAGAAGCAACCCTGACTAAATCACCGCGCCGACCGACCAAGTCACTGGGGCATTTAACGCAAAGAGTGAGACCGATGGGCGACCAGGCTTTGCCAAAGGCGCCATAGGAGGCTCCGCCCGACCCAGGGCTCGGACTCGGGGTAAGGCCCCGGAAGACGGCGAACTCCGCTCCGCCCGACCCAGGGCTCGGACTCGGGCTAAGGCCCCGGAAGACGGCGAACTCCGCTCCGCCCGACCCAGGGCTCGGACTCGGTCTAAGGCCCCGGAAGACGGCGAACTCCGCTCCGCCCGACCCAGGGCTCGGACTCGGGCTAAGGCCCCGAAAGACGGCGAACTCCGCTCCGCCCGACCCAGGGCTCGGACTCCGCCCCGGCCTCTGCCAAACGACCTCCGCCTCGCCCGACCCAGGGTCTCGGGCTCGGCCTCTGCCATGCAGGACAGACTCGACTTCGGCTTCGGAGGAGCCTCCACGTCACCCGACCTAGGACACAAGTCCGCCACGACAACAGGAAGCGCCATCATCACCCTGCCCCGAGTCGACTCGGGCTGCAGAGAACAAGACCGGCGTCCCATCTGGCCAGCTCCGCTAGATAGGCAATGATGGCGCCCCGCTAGGCCCGTGACGACGGCGGCTCCCAGCTCCCTTACGAAAGCAGGGGGACGTCAGCAAGGGCCCAACCACTTCGACAGCTGTCCCTCCACCAGGCTCCGTTGCTTCTCCGACAGCCACGACGCCACACCAGCTGGGTGCCAAGATCTCTCCGGCTGCCACCTTGGCATGTACTTAGGGCACTAGCTCTCCCCCGCTAGACACGTAGCACCTTGCTACACCCCCATTTGTACACCTGGATCCTCTCCTTACGCCTATAAAAGGAAGGACCAGGGCCTTCTTAGAGAAGGTTGGCCTCGCGGGAACGAGGGCAGGGGCAGGCGCTCTCTTGGGGCCGCTCGCTCCCCTCACCCGCGCGGACGCTTGTAACCCCCTACTGCAAGCGCACCCGACCTGGGCGCGGGATGAACACGAAGGCCGCGGGATCTTCGACAGCTGTCCCTCATCACGACCCGGCTCCGGCCACCTCGCTCTCTCCCCCCTTCGCGCTCCGCCCACGCGCTCGACCCATCTGGGCTGGGGCACGCGGCACACTCACTCGTCGGCTCGGGGACCCCCCGGTCTCGAAACGCCGACAGTTACCGAAAATACAGAAACAGAATCGGTAGATAAAATCGGAATTGGAAACAGAAACGGTATGGTCCTCTTCCGACCGTTTTCGGAAATTATCGTTTTTATTCGATATTTTACCGTCGGTAATAAATTCGGTATTTTTCAGAAAAATATTAAATCTGAGCTGACCTTTATAAATTCATAAAAAATTCATCTTAGCTTAGAAAAATATGAAACTAATTTTATTATTTTCCTAAAATCAGGATCTATCTAATGGTATATAGTTTAGAATCGTTTGAAACTTTTATAAATCTTATTTATATTTCTTTACCTCTCTTATTACTCTTGATACATATATTCATAAGTTGCATGAGAACTTAAGAAGGACCATATCATTATGCCAAGTAGTAGGAGTACAAATAGAATGTAAGTATCATTTCATTATACACATCTTGATTCTACTTTGCTTAAATACATAATAATGATTTTTTATTGTATACTTCTTAACTTATATATTTAATGTGACCTCCTACCTTATATATTATTAATAATTTTATATGAATGTATGACTTGCGTGAAATTTTAAAGTCAATTGAGGGTACATGTTATAGTTTTTACCGATCAAATTTTAGATTCCGATCGTAATCGGTGTAATTTTCGTACCGAACTTTCGTTTCTGATGTTTCTGAATTACCGATGTCGTTTTCGTTTTCGGAGTTACCATTTTCGATCTCGTTTCCAAGAAAAAAAATATGAAAACGAAAATGGTTTTAGTGTTTACCGATCGTTTCTGATTGTTTTCACCCCTAGTTATAATCATAAATTTCCATCTTAGTTTTTGATAGACTTGACATTTCAAAGAGAAACTTATCCTCTTCAAACGATCAAGAGAAACTCATTTTCATTTCTACAGAACCATTCATCCTTATTTGATGTTCTCCAAGGTGTGAGACTACACAACATGAACTTGAAAGAAATCATTAATCTCACAAGATATAGGCTAAACTCTCCCTCAATTTGTGCATGCAAGAGTACACAAAGTACACTTATGCACATCAACAATACAAGGTTAAAGAAGATGTTTGCACTATATCTTGGTTGAACATAACATGCTTTACATAGATGATGAAAATTAAACCAATTGAAAGTTTAAGAACTAAAGTATATCGATTGAAATCTTGAAGGGTAAAACATGCTAATATTAACCCCAAACCTCATAATGAAGGATATTATATGATTATGTCACTACTTCTTCATTATTTGGTTTACAGGATAGTTCAACTTCCTGCTTGATTCACTGTGATCTCTTTTCTCTTTATGATTTCATCCAACAAAGTGATCTTCAAGTTCATTCATCTTTGCTAGGTTCGATCATACTCGATATGAGGCCAATTGAAAGTCAATGATTGAAAGAACTAAGACTCTTATATCCATAGATTTTGAATCCATCTTGAAGGCACTTGGAAGGACCTTGTTGAAACACTTAGAAAAGAGAGCATTAAAAACACAAGGGAGGGTTTCACAAATGATGATCCTTGTATGCGGATGGCAAATGAATCATCATTCTTTAAACCCAAAAGGATAGACTAAATTCCTTTAAATTAGTGCACACATATAGTTGATGTCAAAGTTATATGCACTATTGAACCTTTTATATGGCAAGGAATTTAACCTATACTATGGTACATCCCACTAAGGATAGAATACTAAAACAACTAAAGGATAGTAAGTTTTCATACCTTGGTGTCTTATCAACTTCATTATACTTTAGTTGAATAGTATCCTTTAATCTTGTGGTTTATCCAATTTAAAACAAGCACCATCTCTTAACATAGATTTTCTATGGATAAACTCAACACAAGAGATGACATTAGTAGCACAAGCACTAGTTTCTTATTTAGCAACCATTTATATGTGGAAGACATGTGAGTTGCTAAAAATAAATAAACCTCATAATATGGACTAAATTTTCCTTGATCTCTCATGCATAATACATTTTTGAATGACATGGATTTAGATATGCATGATTATTCAATGAAGTCCAAAGGTCTAATTTAAACCATATTACGGTGAGTGTCTAATATATAAGAATCAAATCCAAATTAACTAGAGAGAGAATACATCACATAGTTTTGGATTGTTGACCATATGATAATATTCATTTATCTTACAATTAGACCTTTATTTCATAATCAACAAGTTATTTATATCCTCAAGTGCTTCTTATTCCTTAGTGGCTACACAAGTCACAAAAGAGATAAGATTTGAAAATAATATGCACTTGAGATTCAGTTATTACCACCCTTGCCACTATCTCCAAATATGATTTATACATCCATTATTGAGCACCCAACTTTATCCATTTAAGGAGTGATCCTGCAAAATAAGTTTAAGCTTCGTATTTTGGTACCTAATTTGAATTGGGTCCTTTGAGATTAGTAGTAAGAGCCTTGGGTACCCAAACATTCCTTATTATGACCTTTCTCTTTGTGTAGGCACCCACATATACTTGACAACCATCTTACTATGGTTCCAAGTTAATATGTAAACTCACAGATAAGAGCTAGAGTTAAGAATAGGAGCCTTTTCTCCTTTTCTTGATACATCATTGTGTTGCCTTCTTGATGATGAACCTAGCTTGACCTTGGGTGCACCTAGCTTATCAAGGTTAGTCGCACAAGCATTCATATCATAAAGACAAGTTATACATGGAATTTACAACTTAGTGATCCAATTCAATGTGAAGCATATGGATACCGATTGAAGTAGATTTCTAAGATATCAAAATATGGGTTTCCAAACTTTAGAGAGTATGGATCACTAATTGTACCTTTTACAGTTTAAAAATCATATCCATGTTAGTGCATATGCATGTGATGAATATCAACAAAAGGATTCTTATGAACTTTTAGATTTAACGATAAGGGAATTTTAAACTGCATCAAGAGTAGCTATTTAGAAAACAAAGATTACAATCCATATGAATGAGATATAAATTTACCATTATGGATTGCCTTAGTATAGCTTACTCAAGGGAAACTTATTCTCTATGACACAAGATATATATAATATGCTCCCACTAGATATGTGCATCAAGTATTTGAATGACTTGCCAAATGCACTTTCAATTTAGTTAAGAGTCTCATGAGGAGTACATTACATATATTGGTCAAGGCATGACAAATTTGCAATGAATCAACTTATACCTAATAATACTTACCACCATATAGAATGTACCATTTGTTATATCAATTAAAAGATCTTACTATATGAGATGGTGTCATCTAAGTATTCTTCTTTTCTTCATTTGTGGAGACTTCCTTCTTTAGCTTGTTATCTCTTTTCCTTTTAAAGCTAGTCGAAAAGGCACTTTGAAAAGAGATATTAGTGGTACAAGTAAGTATTTAATGAATGATGATATTTATATATGAATTGCAAATAAATCATCATTTATGATGCATAAAGGCATAAATTAAATTCCTTTTAAGTTAATGCACATGGAGTGAATTAACAATATGCATCAATTTACAAATTTAAGCCAAAAGGAATTTAACCTTCATATTGACATTTCTTTCTATAGAATAGAATATTACCAATTGAAAGAATGCCACTTGAAAGGAACTACCATTGATCAACAACCAATTGAAGCAATTAGTTCCATACCTTTGCCTTGAGCATTCCTAATCTTTCTTTTAGGTGAAGATTAACCTTTAATGCTTGTGATTTTACCATTTGAAAGAGCACAATCTCTACTTATGAAGTTCCATGAAATAACTTAAAAGAGATTGCATTAGAAACACAAACAATAGTTTCCTATTTAGCAACCTCTAGTATGAATGACAAGAAGGTTACTAAAATAAGGAAACCTCATGATATGAACTAAATTACCCTTACAAACATCATGCATAACACTGATTTAAACATGGTGAAAATAGCATGATTATTTAATTAAGTTTACACGGCAAGTTTAATTCATAACATGCTGAGTGATTAATTTAGAAGACTCAAAACCAATTTAAACAAGAAGGAATACATCACATTGTATTGGATTGATCTTCTTTGAATGTTAAATGACACGCTCCATTTGAGAAACACATTCTCATGTTGTGAAACTACATAAATCACTTAGATAAAACATTAGTCTCACAACTCTAGTCATATAGAGAAGTTCCCTTTTGATAAGTGCTTTAAGAATTTGAATTTCTCACTTAGCACTCTATCCATTTAAGAATTCGGGATAATCCTCTTTATGTCTAGGTCATGGCAATAATACGATAATTCATTTGAAATATGCCACGAATCAATTATCATCAATTAAAGTATGTAGATTGCCACATATAATAATAACAAATATGCAATCTACCATATGATTGGAACTTTTCAAAGATAAGGTAAAATATTTTAAGTTCATTCTCAAGTGCTTCATTTTTCCTTTATGTGGCTACGAAAGACACAAAGGAATATACTAATTAAAAGCAATGTGCACTTAATATTTAATTGTTACCATCCTTTGGATATCTTTAGTTGTAGGCCTTTTACTTGATTCCCACAAAATTTAATCTTTATTCCCTACAACACAAGTTATTGCTAGAGATGAATATGAAGTTAGTGATATAACAACTCAATTCATCTTTGGGTCAATCTTAAAGAATAGACAATGTATGATTGATAGTTTGAGATAAGAATTAATTTAAACTGCTCAAGCACCCCAAAGTTTCATATCATCTCTGGGTACCTGCAAAACTTATTAAGTACATTTTGGTACGCATTTTTGGATGGGTCCACCAAGGTTAGCTAATAAGTACTTAGGCACCCAAATGGCCTTTGTGCTAGTTTTAGGTGAACTAATTACCTTTCTAGCACAAGTGTCATTTTTGGGTCTCCTAAGCGAATATGAATGAATTGACATGGTAGGCTTAGGAGTTTTACCCTTTGGACCAACCTTGAATAGATGACCTTTTTCACGAAATTGTAGCAAATGCGGTGCTTGTACTTGCAATGCATTTGCCTTTTGCTTTCATCCTTTTTGATGATCATCTTTCTTGATCGTGCAAGGTCTTGGTTCTTCATGCGGGGGCATGAACCAATTTCATGACCCTTCTCCTTGCATCCATAGCACTTTCTATTGCTTCTCTTTGATCTTTTTTTGTTGAAGCACATAGGCACATTGTTAGAGCAAATAATATGAGCATTAATTTTCTCACCTTGAGTCTTGCTCATGTTCTTCTTGGAAAGCTTGCTATTCCTTTGAAGGGGTTTTGTGCATGCTACTGTTGTCCCCTTCTCAACTTTTTCACTATATTATCATGGTTATCTTGAGAAGGTTGAGCATGACACTTACCCTTTAATTGAGTCAAGCTCCTTTTTAGCCTCTCATTTTCTTCCTTGAGCTCATTGTTTTCTTTTGCATAGGAAACATTACTTATTCTTGAAAATTCTAGCTCAATGGAAGATCAGCTTTCTTGAGAGCAACATTTGTTAGCACATGATAATATAGTTTCTATTTGAGTACATGTGCATATGTGAGGTTGGTATGATTTCAAATTAGTTAACACAACCTCATGAGCCATTTCTAACATGATATGTGAATCCATAAATTTATTATGAGAGCACACAAGCATATATGTTTTTCTTGCAAAGCTAGATTTTCAATATTTAGCTTTTCTATCATGTTCTTGAGCATATCATTTTTATTTTCTAATTGAGCAATATATGATGAATGATTAACAATTTTAATTTGCTCAATTGAAATGCCTTCATACCTTTGGACTAAATCATCATGAGAGCACTTTAGCTTCTCATGCTCTTTGGTCAACTTCTCTAAATCTTCAATTTTTCGATGAGAATATCTTCTTGCTTATGAAGCATTTCCTTTTGTTCTTCCGCTCTTTTCATGAGTTTGAGCAAGCTCATCCGGTTCTTCTTGCTTAGTTGAGCGAAGAATTTTTGAAGATCATTCTCATCTTCACTATCACTTTCATGTTCATCCTCATCCTCACTTTCGCTTTCACTGTCACTCCCATTAGCGACAAAGCACATATGAGAAGTGGATTTAAAAGACGAACCTTGTGAAGAGGTGGATTCGTCGTTTGGTTTCCATTGATCATTTTCTTCTTCTTCAATCTTGTTCTTCGCCTCATCTTCCTTTATTTTAAGGAACATCCTTTCGACGATTCTCATGGCAAGATCTATTGCCCTAGGATCAACATCTACACCAAAAGATGAAGTCGAGGCAACTTCAACTTTTTCAAGCTTAGAAGCACTTTCGTTTCTTAGTCCACCCGACATGATCTTTTCCTCACATAGTTAAGCGTTAGAACGAGGATTAG
This sequence comes from Zea luxurians, assembly GCA_029449295.1. Lineage (NCBI taxonomy): Eukaryota > Viridiplantae > Streptophyta > Magnoliopsida > Poales > Poaceae > Zea > Zea luxurians. Next base: position 21,224,003 of record JAOPSE010000017.1, read on the forward strand.
GTTCTGATACCAATTGAAAGTTTCCTAGAGGGAGGTGAATAGGCAAGTTAAAACGTTTTTAACAAAAACGAGAAACGAACTGGGTAAAACTAGTTCAGCCGGTGTCAAAACCGATTCAGTCAGTTTGCACGAGCTCAACTAAAGAATGAGATATAAACTGAATTGATCTCGAAATTCACCCAGTTAACTTTGGAAATGAGATGGTCTATTTGATCCACAGGGTTCAAAGTAGTAGATCTGAGAAGGGCACTTCTCAAAATCCACACACCAAAAAGATATAAACAAATCTTCCACGGAATGGTGAGAGAACGAAGAACACAAACAAATTTAATGAGCAAGAACACAAGAGACACAAGATTTATCCCGAGGTTCAGTCACACCACCAAGGTGCCCTACTTCCTCGTTGAGGTGCCCACAAAGAGCCGGGTCTCTTTCAACCCTAATTCTCCCTTTGCCGACCACAAAGGTCAAGCCCACACACTAATCTTTGCTCAAACGAGCGAGTAATACAAACTTTCTTGTGGTCTTCCACAAGATTTGGACACTCACAAGAGACACCTAGTCGTCTAGGACCTAGAAGCTCCAAGGGTAATGAATCCACAAAGAACTCGATGTAGTACCAAAGCTCGAATCAAGAAGAACAAGAAGGACTTGGAGATTAAGCACAAAAATCGCAGCTCTTGAATCTCACTCAAAGATTTCTCTCCAAAGATTTGAAATGGGAGAGGCAAGAGGTGTGTGAGAGAGAGTGGGAGGTGTTTTCTCATGTTAGAATTAGAGGTCCAGTTGTGCTCTTGTGTGGGGGAGATGAAAGTTGCCTAAAGGGGGGGGGGTGAATAGGCGAAACCTGAAATTTATAAACTTAAGCACAAACTACAAGCCGAGGGTAGCGTTAGAATTAAAGTCAAGTATAGGAGAGAGGGGAAAACAAATCAACCAAGAAATAAAGCAAGTGGACATGGTGATTTGTTTTACCGAGGTTCGGTTCTAAAGAACCTAGTCCCCGTTGAGGTGGTCACAAAGACCGGGTCTCTTTCAACCCTTTCCCTCTCTCAAACGGTCACTTAGACCGAGTGAGCCTTCTTCCTTAATCTCATGGGTCACTTAGACCCCGCAAGGACCACCACACAATTGGTGTCTCTTGCCTTGCTTACAAAGCATTTGATAGTAAGAATTGAAAAGAAAAAGAAGGCCAAGCCAAGCAAACAAGAGCAACAAAGAAACACAAGAGATCCTCTCACAAGTCCTAATGCACTAGAGTTGATTTGGGGACTTTGAGTGGATCGATCGCTTTGATTGTGCCTTGGAGTGAAGTCTATTGCTCTTGTATTGAATGCAATGTTCAGAATGCATGGATGCTTGGTGTGGTGGTGGTTGGGGCTATTTATAGCCCTCAACCACCAAATGGCCGTTGGGGATGACTGCTGTCGATGGGTGCACCAGACAGTCCGGTGCGCCACCGGACAGGCACTGTAGGCTGTCTGGTGCGCCGCCACGTCACCCAACCGTTAGAGTTTGGGAGCAGTCGACCGTTGGCGCTGTTGTCTTCTTGTGGCACCAGACAGTCCGGTGCCACACCGGACAGCTCCTGTTCATTGTCCGGTGTGCCTCTGACTCTGCGCTCTGACTCTGCCGTGCACTGTTCTTCACTGTAGCGCTGGTAGTGCCTTTTGTAGTCGACCGTTGCGTGAAGTAGCCGTTGCTCCGCTGGTGCACCGGACAGTCTGGTGGCACACCGGACAGTCCGGTGAATTATAGCGGAGTGCGCCTGAAGAAACCCGAGAGTGGCTAGTTGGACTCTGTACGGTCCTGGCACACCGGACCCTGTCCGGTGGCACACCGGATAGTCCGGTGCGCTAGACCACAACACACTCGGTTTCTTTGCTCCTTTGAATTGGATCCCTAACTTGAATATTTGTTGGTTTATGTTGAACCTTTATGCACCTGTAGAATATGTATTCTAGAGCAAACTAGTTAGTCCATATATTTGTGTTGGGCATTCAATGTAACACCCACTTTGTAATTTGCTAGAAATAATACCAATACAAAAAAACAATTTCTCCTTATGTGGGTTTAACATTTATGCATCATTCCATGTGAACACCATATGCAAAAGCAAATAATTAACAAAAGAATATATGCCATTAAAATTATACATCATGCTGGGCTTTTATTGGGTGTGCATTACTTGTGACAAAAAACAATATAAAAATGAATAAGTTAAAACTAGAGTGGAATTTGAGATCTAAAAGGAATTTTGGAATTTAGAAAAGAGAAGAAATGAATATTATGAGGAGAAAAATAAGTAAATAAAAATATATGGTTCCACAACTAGAGTTTGAAATTGTGTAATTAACTCAAGGGAGGAACTCATAACCAAATCCAACTTGAAGTTTGAATTCAAAAAAAGGGGAAAAGGAAATTATAGGAAAAATAAAAAGAAAAGGAAAAAAACGGACATTGGGCTGGAATGCCTACTTTCAGCCCACTAAGGGATATCCTCTGTGCAGCCTAGCCAGATCAACGCTGACACGTCAGGTCAACCCTGTCAGCCACCACTCCTGCACGCTGGGCTGTGTCTCATATCCCGCCCGCACGTCTGTGGCGCATCCCTCGCAACGCGTGTGTGTCTACTCTCCAAGCCGCTGACTGGTGGGTCCGCACCGTCGGCCTCATCCTCATCCGTAGCCATCTCCTTCATCGTGTAACAGACCGCGCGGGATCTTCGCCATGGATACCGCAGCCTACGCTACTCCCGTCCAGATTCTGGTCCTTGGAGCATATAAACCATCTGCCCTTACCTCCCCTTCCCTCTCCCTTCTGAATCGCGCAGCAACAGAAAACTAGGGCCGGGGGCATCTGCGGTGGAGGAAGGAGATCCGCCGCCATTAGGGAATTCGCACCGAGCTCCATCGACGGGATCGAACGAGTGGTAGGTCCACACGGTGAAAGCTCTGGCCTTCGTCACCCGCTAAAGTGGGCATGACCAGGATGCTCGTCCATGGCGCATCTAAGGCGGGCGGCAACCAGAGAGTGGGACGAACGGCCCCGCCCAGGACTCTCACTCGCGCTGCCGCCGTGGGGGCAAATCCCATGCGCTGGTGCTAGCACCCCGGAATTGGCTCGGGAGCTTCATGGATGGGTGCGGAGGCTTCTGGTGTGGTTGATTGGACCTTTGATCGGCTGGAGCTCGGGGTATTGCTCGCCGGTATGTCTTCTAGCGCCGCGGAACCTTGCTGCGCCGTGGGCGGAGATCTCGACGCATCGACCACCGGTAAGCTACCTTTGAGCAAGTTCATACTGCCCTGCTATCTGTAAATCGCACGTTAGTTCGCGGAATCGGGTATCGGGACGTCGATCTTGACCTCGCCGGCGTGTGCGCTGCCACAGTCTTCTCTGTCGCCGTCGTAGTTCTGTGTTGGGGTGGAAGTGTGTTCGCGCGCCGTGGGATTGGGAGTGGATGGCAAGGATTGAATCTGGGGAGGAAGACGACCCCTGGACCGTTGATCTCGTGATTAAAGGCCACGAATAGAAGAGAGAATAGGATGTTTGGTGCCGTAGATCTCTGGATTGAGGGTCCAGATTAGAAGCATTATACCCCTTCGGTTTATAAAATCTGAGCCATCAACTTTTAATCCAACGGCCAAGATACAACCATACCCCTTCGGCCTGCCTAGTTTGCAAAAGAACCCCTCGTGTTTACGAAATCAACCCGCCACCCCGAGTACTGTTGTATGAGTCTCGGGATTATTACGTAGTCGCCCCTGTACTTTCCAGAAATTATTGCGCTGTCCAGAAGTCAGTAAAAAGGGATAAATGATTAAGGAAAATGATTTTTAGTATGAAATTAAATGTAGAAACTTGTAAAATTCCTAGAAAATTCATTTGAAGTCCAAATTGATCCATTCCACTTTCTAAATTTTTGTAGTTTTATTCTCTATCACTTAGTGTCTCTGTTTTATCATGACAACAGTAAGAAAATTAATCCCACACTTAATCCATTTTAAACACATAAAACCTTTGAAAATTCATAACTTAAAATCTATAACTCCAAAAATTATGATTCTTGTTCCTAGAATTTTATTTTAATGTGTAGATTATTACTGTGTATTTTGTTTATATGTTTGGTGTAATGTTAATTTCTCTATATGCACTGTGCTTGTTTGTATTGTGGCGAGTAGAAGAGCCCGTTGCTGAGGATCCTGGTGAGCAGTAGGTTGAAGTAGCTGAGCAGGAGCTCATAGAAGGCAAGTTGTGCCCTTGATCACTTTTTACCCAATAATATTCTTTAATATCATTTATCCATGCATAGGTTAATTTTGATGGGACCCAATAGGTTACCCTAGATTGTTTATCTCATTACCTTGTTTACCCCTGAATCACCTGGGTAGTTTGCTATTGCTTTACATGGTTTTGGGATAATCATTTATTATACCTATGTTCCAATTATTCTTGTTATTCTATTTATGTTCATGTCAAGTTCATTAATGTTAATTGGAACATAGAGCTTAACTTGAGAACCACGTGCCACCACAAGGGTTTAATGGGACGCCCTTGGCTGACTAATTAGGAAAGCTAGTGGAAGACTACCTTACCCGAAAGGGGCAAGGGCAGTAGGGGAGTGGTCAGTGTAGGGAGGTCCTTGGTTGATTTTGCTGCGATGGCGGTCAGACAAGAACCCTGCATTGGAACTTCCTATAAACTGTAGCGGGTTTTCGGAAGCTAGTGGAACTTTGTAAAGGCCTCGTAGTGTTGCCCTGCCGCGCTTCCTAGGTAGAGGTGTATGGGAAGTCACGATCCCTTGGCAGATGGGTAACATGACTTGTGGGTAAAGGGTACAACCTCTGCAGAGTGTAAAACTGGTATACTAGCCGAGCTCACGGTCATGAGCAGCTCAGGACTCTCTGATGTTTAAATTATGGAACTTAAATTCAATTTTGTCATTTGCATTGCATGGGTTTATTATTAATTCTGTTCAATTACTTTACTTAAGGTTTGGTATTTACTTACACTTAGTAATTGCTAATAAAAGTTTGACCAACTACTTAAAAGCAATGCTCAGCTTTAACCCCTGTCATTGATTAGCCTTACACATCACATGAACTCACACTTTTGTGAGTTTATGTCCACTGGTTCCCCACAACTTGTTGAGCTATGATCATGTGTGAGCTCACCCTTGCTGTCTCACACCCCCCACAGGAGAAGAGCAGGTGGTTCAGGAGGAGCCACAAGGCGAGGAGTATGATCTAATCTAGGTGGCGTTTCTCAGTTGACATTGGCGCAGACAATCCTTAGTTCGTTTTATATTCATTCTTTTATTTTGTAATAAGTCTTCCGCTATGTAATAAATACTCTGATGTTTTATGACATTTATCTCTATACACTCTGTTATTATATATGTTGTCTTCTTGGTGCATGTATGAGATGCACCTGGCTTTGTTCCTTAAAGCCGGGTGTTACAGAAGTGGTATCAGAGGAATGTTGACTGTAGGACGAAACCTAGATAGAAATGGACAAAACCCTTACCTACTTATCTTATTCTGATTCATTCTACACTTACCTTACTCTGATTCTTTCTATACTTATCTTGATCCTGTCTCACCTTCTACTGTTCTACTCTGATCATTCTTACCTTTTCTACTCTGAGACAAGATGAATTTCACACCTTGGAATCCCTACCCTATGACATTTTAAGAGATAGGAAGCCTAAGACAAAATCAAAACTATTTTCTATATTTAAAAAACGTTGTTTGATTGTTCTGCTGATAAATGCCTGATTTGCTTCTTTGATTGATTGAAATATTATATATGGACATCTTAGTATGTGCCAACATAAGGTAATAAATTAGCTATGGTAGGTAAAAAATTAAACTGCTTAGCTAATAAATCCCCAAAGTAACATGATTCGTAATTACTGCCTTGTCTACTATTCTCTTACCTTATGTATCTAACCCAGATGGGCTACCCCTATAGTGTTAGAAGAGAGCACTATAGACGTGATCCTTGGTATGTCATGGTTAAGAAAGGCTAAGGAAGTTTATTCACTGTGCTAAAGGAACCATAGAACTCACCAGTTCCAAAGGAGAAAGATTTGAAGTTGGAATTACAGTAACTACCGCCACCAGACTAGCGGCATTCTTAGTAGATGGGAAGTTTGTTGGTGTCAACATCTGTGTGGTTAGAGATTTTTTGGATGTCTTCCCAGAAGAGTTACTAAGGATGCCACCATATAGGGAAGATGAGTTCGTCATTGATCCCTTACCTGGGACTGTCCTTATTTCTAAACGGCCATACAGGACGTCCGTAGAAGAACTAAAGGAACTTAAGAAGCAATTAACAGAGTTACAAGAGGCTAGGTACATTCATTCGAGTTCCTCACCTTGGGGAGCACCGGTGTTATTCGTACAGAAGAAGGATGGATCGCAACGGATGTGTGTGGACTATAGATCTCTTAATGATGTTACTGTGAAGAACAAATATCCATTACCCTGTATTGAGGATTTGTTTGATCAGATGAGAGGTGCTAGAGTGTTCTCGAAGATTGATCTCCGATCGGGATGCCATCAGATGAGGATTAGACCATCAGATATTCCTAAGACGGCTTTCTCAACCCGATATGGATTATATGAGTTCACTGTTATGTCTTTTGGATTAACCAATGCACCAGCTTATTTCATGAATTTGATGAATAAGGTGTTTATGGAGTAGTTGGACAGATTCGTTGTGGTGTTCATCGACGATATTCTTATCTATTCTAAGAATGAAAGTGATCATGAACAACATCTAAGGTTGGTGCTACAGAAGCTACGAGATAATCAACTCTATGCTAAGTTCAGGAAGTGCGAGTTTTGGATTGACAAGGTGCCATTCCTTGGTCATATTATTTCTAATGGAGGAATAGCAGTGGATCCTGCTAAAGTGAAGGAGATAATGGAGTGGAGAGTGCCCACTACAGTTACTGAGATTCGGAGTTTCTTGGGACTTGCAGGATATTATCGGAGATTTATCGAAGGGTTCTCTAAGATTGCCAAGCCTATGACCTCACTTTTGGAGAAAGGAAAAGAATTCAAGTGGGATGAGAAATGCCAAGCGAGCTTTGATCAATTGAAGGAGAGGTTGATGTCGCCACCAGTATTGGTTATGCCAGATCTACGGAAGGGATTTGACATTTATTGTGATGCATGTGGCCAAGGACTTGGATGTGTGCTCATGCAAGAAGGACATGTGATTGCCTATGCATCTCGTCAGTTGCGGAAGCATGAATTGAACTACCCCACTCATGACTTAGAGCTGGCTGCCGTTGTGCATGCACTTAAGATTTGGAGACACTACATCATGGGAACTAAGTGCCAAGTATACACGGATCATAAGAGCTTGAAGTACATATTCACTCAGAAGGATCTCAACCTTAGGCAACGCCGTTGGTTGGAACTTATCAAGGATTATGATTTGGAGATTCACTATCACCCAGGCAAGGCAAATTTGGTTGCAGATGCCTTGAGTCGGAAGGAGCATGTTCACTCCGCTTTCGTTGTCCAGCTACCCGATGAATTAGCCAAAGATTTTGAGAGGCTCAACCTGGGAATTGTTACTCACACTGAAGGAGTCACCATTGAATTGGAACCTACCTTGGAGCAAGAAATTCGTAAAGGTCAGATTGGTGATGCCAAAATCTAGGGGATCAAGGATCTGATAACAGAGGGTCGAGGTCCGGAATTCACGGAAGATGAACAGGGCACTATATGGCTCAAGGACAGGATGTGTGTGCCTGATATTAAAAGCCTTCGAGAGACTATATTGAAAGAGGCCCATGACTCGGATTATTCTATTCATCCTGGTAGTACCAAGATGTATCAGGATTTGAAGCGAAAGTATTGGTGGTATGGATTGAAAAGAGATGTAGCTGCACATGTGGCTATGTGCGATGTATGTCAAAGAGTTAAGGCTGAACATCAGAGGCCAGTCGGACTATTGCACCCCCTGAAGATACCCGAGTGGAAATGGGAAGAGATCGGTATGGATTTCATCACTGGATTGCCTCGCACCCAGAAAGGATATGATGCTATATGGGTGATTGTGGATAGATTGACTAAAGTGGCTCACTTTATTCCTATCAAGACTACTTATAAAGGTTCTCAGCTAGCAGAGTTATATATGGCTCGGATTGTGTGTTTGCATGGAGTACCGAAGAAGATCGTGTCTGATCGAGGTTCGCAGTTTACCTCAAGATTTTGGAGAAGCTTCATGAGAATATGAGTACGAAGTTGAATTTTAGTACAGCTTATCACCCTCAGACTGATGGACAGACTGAAAGGACTAATCAAGTATTGGAAGATATGTTGAGAGCATGTGCCCTTCAGCATGGAGGAAGTTGGGATAAAAGTCTATCTTATGCTGAATTCTCATATAATAATAGTTATCAGGCTAGTCTGAAGATGTCACCTTTTGAAGCTTTGTATGGGAGGAAGTGCAGGACTCCTCTATATTGGGATCAGACTGGAGAGAGACAGTTCTTTGGGCCTGAATTGATTCAAGAAGCAGAAGAACAAGTCCGTATAATTCGAGAGAATTTGAGAGTGGCTCAAACCAGGCAAAAGAGTTATGCTGATAATAGAAGGAGGCCACTGGAATTTGAAGAAGGAGATTATGTGTACCTCAAGGTGTCACCACTTCGTGGAATGAGGAGATTCAAAGTTAAGGGCAAATTGTCCCCTCGCTACATTGGACCATTCTTGATCTTTAGGCGAGTTGGGGAGATGGCATACCAACTCGAGCTACCTGCTACTCTATCAGATGTGCATAACGTGTTCCACGTATCTCAACTTAAGAAGTGTCTCCGTGTCCCTGAGGAACAGTTACCCATGGAAGAGCTCAGTGTTCAAGGTGATTTGACTTACACGGAGTACCCGATCAAGATTTTGGATACTTTGACTCGAGTTACAAGAAATAAGGTGATAAAGATGTGCAAAGTGCAATGGAGTCACCACGGTGAAGATGAAGCAACCTGGGAAAGAGAAGAAGAGCTTCGCATAGATTCTCCGCACCTTTTCCCTCGTTCTTCCTGAATCTCGAGGACGAGATTATTTTTAAGGGGGGTAGGATTTGTAACACCCACTTTGTAATTTGCTAGAAATAATACCAATACAAAAAAACAATTTCTCCTTATGTGGGTTTAACCTTTATGCATCATTCCATGTGAACACCATATGCAAAAGCAAATAATTAACAAAAGAATATATGCCATTAAAATTATACATCATGCTGGGCTTTTATTGGGTGTGCATTACTTGTGACAAAAAAACAATATAAAAATGAATAAGTTAAAACTAGAGTGGAATTTGAGATCTAAAAGGAATTCTGGAATTTAGAAAAGAGAAGAAATGAATATTATGAGGAGAAAAATAAGTAAATAAAAATATATGGTTCCACAACTAGAGTTTGAAATTGTGTAATTAACTCAAGGGAGGAACTCATAACCAAATCCAACTTGAAGTTTGAATTCAAAAAAAGGGGAAAAGGAAATTATAGGAAAAATAAAAAGAAAAGGAAAAAAACGGACATTGGGCTGGAATGCCTACTTTCGGCCCACTAAGGGATATCCTCTGCGCATCCCAGCCAGATCAACACTGACACGTCGGGTCAACCCTGTCAGCCACCACTCCTGCGCGTTGGGCCGTGTCTCATATCCCGCCCGCACGTCTATGGCGCATCCCTCGCAACGCGTGTGTGTCTACTCTCCAAGCCGCTGACTGGTGGGTCCGCACCGTCGGCCTCATCCTCATCCGTAGCCATCTCCTTCATCGTGTAACAGACCGCGCGGGATCTTCGCCATGGATACCGCAGCCTACGCTACTCCCATCCAGATTCTGGTCCTTGGAGCATATAAACCATCTGCCCTTACCTCCCCTTCCCTCTCCCTTCTGAATCGCGCAGCAACAGAAAACTAGGGCCGGGGGCATCTGCGGTGGAGGAAGGAGATCCGCCGCCATTGGGGAATTTGCACCGAGCTCCATCGACGGGATCGAACGAGTGGTAGGTCCACACGGCGAAAGCTCTGGCCTTCGTCACCCGCTAAAGTGGGCATGACCAGGATGCTCGTCCATGGCGCTTCTATGGCGGGCGGCAACCAGAGAGTGGGACGAGCAGCCCCGCCCAGGACTCTCACTCGCGCTGCCGCCGTGGGGGCAAATCCCATGCGCTGGTGCTAGCACCCCGGAATTGGCTCGGGAGCTTCATGGATGGGTGCGAAGGCTTCTGGTGTGGTTGATTGGACCTTTGATCAGCTGGAGCTCGAGGTATTGCTCGCCGGTATGTCTTCTAGCGCCGCGGAACCTTGCTGCGCCGTGGGCGGAGATCTCGACGCATCGACCACCGGTAAGCTACCTTTGAGCAAGTTCATACTGCCCTGCTATCTGTAAATCGCACGTTAGTTCGCGGAATCGGGTATCGGGACGCCGATCTTGACCTCGTCGGCGTGCGCGCTGCCACAGTCTTCTCTACCGCCGTCGTAGTTCTGTGTTGGGGTGGAAGTGTGTTCGCGCGCCGTGGGATTGGGAGTGGATGGCAAGGATTGAATCTGGGGAGGAAGACGACCCCTGGACCGTTGATCTCGTGATTAAAGGCCACGAATAGAAGAGAGAATAGGATGTTTGGTGCCATAGATCTCTGGATTGAGGGTCCAGATTAGAAGCATTATACCCCTTCGGTTTATAAAATCTAAGCCATCACCTTTTAATCCAACGGCCAAGATACAACCATACCCCTTTGGCCTGCCTAGTTTGCAAAAGAACCCCTCGTGTTTACGAAATCAACCCGCCACCCCGAGTACTGTTATATGAGTCTCGGGATTATTACGTAGTCGCCCGTGTACTTTCCAGAAATTATTGCGCAGTCCAGAAGTCAGTAAAAAGGGATAAATGATTAAGGAAAATGATTTTTAGTATGAAATTAAATGCAGAAACTTGTAAAATTCCTAGAAAATTCATTTGAAGTCCAAATTGATCCATTCCACTTTCTAAATTTTTGTAGTTTTATTCTCTATCACTTAGTGTCTCTGTTTTATCATGACAATAGTAAGAAAATTAATCCCACACTTAATCCATTTTAAACACATAAAACCTTTGAAAATTCATAACTTAAAATCTATAACTCCAAAAATTATGAATCCTGTTCCTAGAATTTTATTTTAATGTGTAGATTATTACTGTGTATTTTGTTTATATGTTTGGTGTAATGTTAATTTCTCTATATGCACTGTGCTTGTTTGTATTGTGGCGAGTAGAAGAGCCCGTTGCTGAGGATCCTGGTGAGCAGCAGGTTGAAGTAGCTGAGCAGGAGCTCATAGAAGGCAAGTTGTGCCCTTGATCACTTTTTACCCAATAATATTCTTTAATATCATTTATCCATGCATAGGTTAATTTTGATGGGACCCAATAGGTTACCCTAGATTGTTTATCTCATTACCTTGTTTACCCCTGAATCACCTGGGTAGTTTGCTATTGCTTTACATGGTTTTGGGATAATCATTTATTATATCTATGTTCCAATTATTCTTGTTATTCTATTTATGTTCATGTCAAGTTCATTAATGTTAATTGGAACATAGAGCTTAACTTGAGAACCACGTGCCACCACAAGGGTTTAATGGGACGCCCTTGGCTGACTAATTAGGAAAGCTAGTGGAAGACTACCTTACCCGAAAGGGGCAAGGGCAGTAGGGGAGTGGTCAGTGTAGGGAGGTCCTTGGTTGATTTTGCTGGGATGGCGGTCAGACAAGAACCCTGCATTGGAGCTTCCTATAAACTGTAGCGGGTTTTCGGAAGCTAGTGGAACTTTGTAAAGGCCTCGTAGTGTTGCCCTGCCGCGCTTCCTAGGTAGAGGTGTATGGGAAGTCGCGATCCCTTGGCAGATGGGTAACATGACTTGTGGGTAATACAACCTCTGCAGAGTGTAAAACTGGTATACTAGCCGAGCTCACGGTCATGAGCAGCTCAGGACTCTCTGATGTTTAAATTATGGAACTTAAATTCAATTTTGTCATTTGCATTGCATGGGTTTATTATTAATTCTGTTCAATTACTTTACTTAAGGTTTGGTATTTACTTACACTTAGTAATTGCTAATAAAAGTTTGACCAACTACTTAAAAGCAATGCTCAGCTTTAACCCCTGTCATTGATTAGCCTTACACATCACATGAACTCACACCTTTGTGAGTTTATGTCCACTGGTTCCCCACAACTTGTTGAGCTATAATCATGTGTGAGCTCACCCTTGCTGTCTCACACCCCCCCACAGGAGAAGAGCAGGTGGTTCAGGAGGAGCCACAAGGCGAGGAGTATGATCTAATCTAGGTGGCGTTTCTCAGTTGACATTGGCGCCGACGATCCTTAGTTCGTTTTATATTCATTCTTTTATTTTGTAATAAGTCTTCCGCTATGTAATAAATACTCTGATGTTTTATGACATTTATCTCTATACACTCTGTTATTATATATGTTGTCTTCTTGGCGCATGTATGAGATGAACCTGGCTTTGTTCCTTAAAGCCAGGTGTTACATTCAACCACCAAAATTAATTGTGGGAAAAGGTCAACCCTATTTCCCTTCCAATCTCCCCCTTTTTGGTGATTGATGCCAACACAAACCAAAGCAACTATATAAAGTGCAGAAATGAACTAGTTTGCATATAGTAAGTGCATAGGTTACTTAGAATTAAACCAATATGAAAGTCTTATTGCATATGAATAAGAGTGAATGGATTGCTTTCTTTTATTTGATATTTTGGACCACATTTGCACCACTTGTTTTGTTTTTGCAAATCCTTTTGGAAAATCTTTTCAAAATCTTTTGCTAATAGTCAAAGGTATATGAATAAGATTGCAAGAAGCATTTTCAAGATTTGAAATTTCTCCCCCTATTTCAAATGCTTTTCCTTTGACTAAATAACAGCTCCCCCTGAATGAAATTTTCTCCTTAGCTTTTAAGAGGGTTTTTAAGTGGATACCAATTTTGAAATCTTATTTTCATAAGCATAGATACCAATTGATATGAATTGAAAAACAAACATTTGTGAAAACCAATTAAATCTTCATTTCAAAATTTTTTGAAATGGTGGTGGTGTGGTCCTTTTGCTTTGGGCTTAATATTTCTCCCCTTTGGCATTAATCGCCAAAAACGGAGAACTTTGGAGCCCTATGATATTTTCTCCCCCATTGATAAAAGAAATCTAAGTGAAAGATTATACCAATTGGAGAGATGGCGGAATACCGGCAAAGGGTAAATAATACCGATGGAGTGGAGTGGAAACGTTGTTCTTTACCGAATACTCCATTTCCCTTTCAATCTACAACTTAGTATAGAAATACACTTGAAAACACATTAGTCATAGTTTTGGCACAAGAAGAACAAGAATTATGCAATTGTACCAAAAGAAAGAGATATGATCAAAGGTATATAAATAAGCTATGTGTGCAATGTTTCAATTAAAATTCCGAGAATCAAGAACATTTAGCTCATTCCTAAGTTTGCTAAAGGTTTTCTCATCTAGTGGCTTGGTGAAGATATCGGCTAATTGATCTTTGGTGTTAATATAAGCTATTTTGATATCCCCCTTTGTTGGTGATCCCTCAGAAAGTGATACCGAATGTCTATGTGCTTAGTGCGGCTGTGTTCAACGGGATTATCCGCCATGCGGATTGCACTCTCATTGTCACATAGGAGAGGGACTTTGCTCAATTTGTAGCCATAGTCCCTAAGGGTTTGCCTCATCCAAAGTAATTGCGCACAACAATGACCTGCAGCAATGTACTCGGCTTCGGCAGTAGAAAGAGCTACGGAGTTTTGTTTCTTTGAAGCCCAAGACACCAGGGATCTCCCCAGAAACTGACAAGTCCCTGATGTGCTCTTTCTATCAATTTTAAACCCTGCCCAATCGACATTAGAATAATCTATTAAATCAAAGATGGATCCCCTAGGGTACCAAAGCCCAAACTTAGGAGTGTGAACTAGATATCTCATGATTCTCTTCACGGCCCTAAGGTGAACTTCCTTAGGATCGGCCTGAAATCTTGCACACATGTATACAGAAAGCATAATATCCTGTCGAGATGCACATAAATAGAGTAAAGATCCTATCATCGACCGATATACCTTTTGATCTATGGATTTACCTCCCGTGTCGAGGTCGAGATGCCCATTGGTTCCCATGGGTGTCTTGATGGGCTTGGCATCCTTCATTCCAAACTTCTTAAGAATGTCTTGAATGTACTTGGCTTGGCTGATGAAGGTGCCATCCTGGAGTTGCTTGATTTGAAATCCTAAGAAATATCTCAACTCCCCCATCATAGACATCTCGAATTTATGTACTATGATCCTACTAAACTCTTCACAAGTAGATTTGTTAGTAGACCCAAATATAATATTATCAACATAAATTTGGCATACAAACAAATCATTTGTAACAGTTTTAGTAAAGAGAGTAGGATCGGCCTTGCCGAGTTTGAAGCCATTAGTGATAAGGAAATCTGGCAGGTATTCATACCATGCTCTTGGGGCTTGCTTGAGCCCATAAAGTGCCTTTGGGAGTTTATAAACATGGTTAGGGTACTCACTATCTTCAAAGTCGGGAGGTTGCCCAACATAGACCTCTTCCTTGATTGGTCCATTGAGGAAGTCACTCTTCATGTCCATTTGATAAAGCTTGAAGCCATGATAAGTTTCATCGAAATCCAAACCTTCGACTTGTGAATAACCCTTGGCCACAAGTCGGGCTTTGTTCCTTATCACCACACCATGCTCATCTTGCTTGTTGCGGAATACCCATTTGGTACTGTGACGGAACCTCCCAAGTCATTAGGCCCACCTACAGTTGTCCTTGTCCATCGAACCTTAGACAACCCTGTAGGTGCACCTGATCACTTGACAAGTTCGGTATCTGTACTCTTTACCTCGCCCAAGAGCGTTTCACCCGTCACGCAAATATTACAACACATCGGAGATACAAATATGCGAAAGCAGTTACAACAACTTATGTTATATTAAAGTATAGAAAGAGTAGTATTATTACAGACCAGTAAAAAAATATAAGAGTGCTGGAGTAATATTATTACATCACTGGGAGGCAAAACCCCCTCTCGATAAACAGTAAAAAGTTTTTAAAGGAGGACTCTTCCTCCCGGGGCTTCAGTCTTGGTTTTATTCCTTAGGCACCACCTTGGAACAAAAGCAACAAAAATTTGCTGCTTCCTCACCTAAAACAACATGGGACAAAGCCCTGAGTACGAAGTGCACTTTCGCAAGGCTTACCCGTCAAAATGAAAGACTCTCAAGGATATGCTGGCTTTTGGGAATCAAGGTATGGCTTGTAAAGAATCAAAGACTCTGTTTGCAGAAATGCTTACTAATAGTGGATCCTTAAAAATTCAGTTTTACTTGTCAGGTTAAGTAAAGTTACCTGTATCTAGAGTTCTTTCTACCCTAGTTCATTTATTTGACCTATACTAGCCAATTTCTTATCAACCCTTTATATTCACTGGAATGCTATGTGTAAGTCAATGACCAAGTCTTCATGTCCGAGAAGTAACGGCGATCTGAATCGATTAATACTCAGTTGAGGATCTCCAATCACACGACATATGTAGCACTTAACCCTTGCATATGTCAACTCGCCACCGAGGTTCTTAAGACCAGATCAGGTTCACGCACACCGAGAGCACAGATACACCACCGTCCAACCTCTTGCCACGGAGGGTACACGCTACTCTCACCATCTCTCCACTCCCATTGCGTGTTATCTTATTCTGGTATTAGTCTGCCTGAGGTAAAGCTTACCCATGATGAGGCATGTGACCAGTTAAAGGGTCCTCGGTCAGCAGGCCTACATCAAGAAGGTCCTTAATCGACTCAGACGGAGACACTACACCGAGACTCTCTTCTTGTGCAAGTCACCCGCCCGGTCTCAGCTTTATCATTTTAAACCCAAAGTTTGATATCTGGCAGAGGTACATCTTTTCCGATGTTGAACCCATCACGGCCATGATGGATCCACCATCAAGTTTTATTTTGAAAACATCCCACCCACTTGAGGCATCATCTTTTGTCAAAACAAAACATTTTATTTTTCTAGAGCAAAGCTAAGCATAAGAAAACCTTTTTGTGAAACAGGGAATTAAGGAAAAGTAATCAAATCCTCAAGGAAGAAAATGCAGCAACTGGTTTAGCTCACAACTCCTATCACCTAATGCATCAAGCAAGTGAGAAAGATTTTAAAATAGCAAGGAGGTGGCAAATGCACTGGGGATTGCCTTGTGTGATAGGTGTGTTAGGCTCTGCTCCACATATGTCAAAATAAAAGCAGTTCCCAGTCTGGGGTTCTTCAGGTGGTGGTGTAGTCCTTGCTTCTTCAACTTCTATCTCTTCTTCGTTTTCTATATATAACCATATATAATCATGAATGGTCATGAAAATGCAAAGATAATAAAAGTATATTATCTTAGGTTTTGAATATAATTTTCCTTCATGGGACTCCAGAAAACTAGGGTTTTTGAAGTTAATAGTGAAGTTCATAATGCAGGAGACTAGGGTTTTGGGTTCTAGGTACCAGACATGGTCCAAATCATACCAAATTTTACCCAAGGCTTCTAAATAACATTTAAAGCTTATCTAAAAAGTTTGGTGATTTTTGAAATTATTAATTAATTTCTAAAATTCTAGGGGTATGAGTTTTTGCTATTTTAAATACTCCATAATTCCCTATTTGGAATAAAAATTCTAAAACTATTTTATTAAATACTATAGAAAATCAGGAGCCTAGCAAAATTGGTCTGGTATTTTTAGCATTTTTCTACTATTTTCTAGGAATTCTCTAACTCTGGTAGAAAAGGAAAAAGAAAAAGAGCCAACAGTACTAGGCCGAAACTGGCCCAAGCCGGCCCAGCCTAGGTAGAATGCGCCCGTGTGCGCGCACCCATGCGGTGGTTTTGCACCAAAGTCCTCGGCGATTTGAAAATCTAGTAAGGAAACTGCGCACTATTTGTTTGTCTAACCGACCTTTGCGAAAAACCCCCTGCGCTTCTATTCCTTCACACCCCGAGGTCCACGACGGAGAGCGGCGGAGAACAGAGCTCCGACGAACTCATACCAGCCAAGATACTCAAGGACTGGTGCTCTAATTTGGCTAAGACGTAATTCAACACCTATCAAGCATTTCCCCTCAATCAATTTCACTAGTGGAGCTCTAAATCGTCCGGTCCACGTAGACAGCACAGACAAAGGAGGAACAGAAGTGTTCCTAGTGATCTAGGGCAACCTAGCTCAATCGAACGGTTCAAGGAGCATCAGGAGAACCTAAGGATGCTGAAACGGAAGAGTAGAGAGTATGATCAGACCTGGAACAAGCTAGCCACGGCGAGGGCTCTTTCGCGGTGGCGGAGAAGAAATTTGTGGAGAATGAGAAATTTGAGAGCTATGGTGGCTAATCGAAGGTGGAAATGGTTGCTCTGGCTTCGTGATAACATGGGGCAGCAAACCGGGCCATCAATTTATAGGGGCGCTAAGCGGTGGCTAGTGAATTTGGTCTCGCACGGTGGCGGCCGGAGAAGGAAGAGGTCACTGGCACAAGAACAACGTGTCTTTCACTGTGGCAAGCTCACCGGCGCGAGTCAGTGATATAGAGCGGTTTGCAGCGATGTGGTGAAGCTTCAGGGCACGTGGCATCCGATCGACGGGCGGCCAACACCGGTGAACTTATCTGAGCCGGTCGCAAAGCAACAGGGGTACGGCGGCCAACCACCAGTGTTATCCTGAGGCGAAGATCTTTTACCCAGAAGTGTTATCCTATCATCGGTGAGCACGTATCACAACAGCGGCGTGAATCCGGGCGCACGGCTAACCAGCGGCGAGGTGCACTACACCTGATCTCCTTCAGTGCACTGTACCATCAGAGGCTTCATCAGATTGTCTGACAGAGCTATTTGTAGAGCCCGGATCTCAAATTTCCATGTGATAACTTGCTAATCCACCTTTAGCAAAGTTGTTCTCCTACAATCTGGCTTTAATTTCCCTATAGTCACCATGCTTCAATTCTCATTAGATCATGCTCAAAATAGCTCTCAAACCGGGTCCTAGGTTACTGTTAGTCTAGTTTCAGGGTTGTGCTCGACTGACAGATCATCTTCAGGTCTATTTTTCTCCCATTTCCATGTAGCTCTAAGGCTTACTTACTTAATAGAATTTGTTCTCCTTATATAGCTCTATAAGTTTGATGTGTTGACCTAGGGCAAATTCCTTATGAATTTGAAGGTATATGGCTTCAAAGTTGACCCCATTCACTGAAATTCAAACTTAACTCAATAGGGTTTAAGTGGTGCTTTTTGCAAATAAGTCCAATTCACATCTTTTGACTTGTAAATCTTCAAACATGTGTACCATATGACTTGAGCTACCCTAACACCTTGGTTTTTGCACTTAGGTCAAAAAGTGTGCAAAATTTACATATACCCCCCTAGTGTTTTAGTCCAGGGTTTTCTAGGGGTCTATTTAGGGTTTTTGATACTTCTAGGGTTTGGATGGCACTTAAGTCCATTAGTGGTGACATTTTATGATCATTACTAATAAGTTTTGAAGTTTTCTCTTATTTAGGCTTTGTTTACTCTTTTAAGCCCAGTTTAGGGTTAAGTACCCTACTCTAGGGTTTTACCCATGACCAGTCACATCAATACAACTTGTTTGAAATTTTTGCCTAGTGAATGCATTCTAAGTGTAACAATCACATGATATGCTGATGTTCATGATGTTATTCTTAAGTTTTAGTGATAGTAACACCAGGGGTGTTACATCCTTCCCCCCATAAAAGAATCTCGTCCCGAGATTAAAAAGTCCTAGGGCAAGTAATGGAAAAGGAAATGCTTCACATTTTTATTTCCTTATTTCTTGTACAAGGCAGGGGTGGTATGGGGTTTATTCTTCTTTACAATAATTGTACATATTTCATAATTTACATGAAGCTAAAAAGTCTGGGAAATTCCTTTCTAGAAACTCTTGAGTTTCCCATGTAGCCTCATCTTCCGTGTGTTGGTTCCACTGTATCTTATAGAATTTTAGAGTTCTCCTTCGGGTAATCCTATCCTTTTGATCCAAGACTCGAATAGGGTGTTCTGAATATGTCAAGTCTGGTTCTAAGGCAACATCCGTCACTTCAACGGTTCGATCTAGAACCCGAAGACACTTCTTCAACTGAGACACATGAAACACATTATGTACGGCAGACAATGTTTCGGATAGTTGGAGTCGGTATGCCACCGGTCCATATCTTTCAATAATAGGAAATGGGCCAATGTACCGAGGTGCAAGCTTCTCTTTAACCCCAAAATGCGATACACCCTTCATTGGTGAGACCTTCAGGTAGACATAATCTTCAACTTGAAAGTACAAGGGTTTCCGTCGTTTGTTTGCATAATTCTTCTATCGAGCTTGTGCTTCTTTCAAATTATGTACAATCCTTTGAACTTTTTCTTCCATTTATTTTACCATGTCTGGCCTGAAAAACCATCTTTCTCCTAGTTCAGACCAATTTAATGGAGTACGGCACCGTCGTCCATATAAAGCTTCAAAGGGTGCCATTTTGATGCTCTCTTGATAGCTATTATTGTACAAGAACTCTGCCAATGGTAAGCAGTCATCTCATTTCTGTGGGAATTTCAGAACACATGCTCGCAACATATCTTCAAGTATCAGATTTACCCTCTCAGTCTGCCCACTAGTTTGGGGATGGTAGGCTGAACTGTGAAGCAACTTGGTACCCAGGGATTTATGCAGTGCTTCCCAAAACTTGGCTACAAATTGTGGCCCACGATCCGACACTATGGTCTTTGGAATCCCATGCAGACTAAGAATACGAGCAACATATATTTGAGCATATACAGCAACTGGGTGATCTGCCTTGACGGGCAGAAAATGGGCTATCTTGGTAAGTCAATCAACTATAACCCAGATGGAATCAAACCATTTTGCTGTCTTGGGCAATCCCACAATAAAGTCCATGTTGATATCCTCCCATTTCCAGGTTGGGATAGGTAAAGATTGCAATGGACCAGCAGTTTTCATGTGTATGGCTTTGACACATCTACAAGTGTCGCACTTCGCCACATAGCGTGCAATTTCAATCTTCATCTTCATCCACCAATAATACTGTTTTAGATTATAATACATCTTAGTGCTTCCGGGATGAATAGAATAGCGACTAAGATGAGCTTCATCCAAAATTTGCTGGCGGATTTCATCATTCTTGGGCACAACTATGCGGTTGTTAAACCATACAACATTTTGATCATCTTTTTTGAAGAAGTTGGCTTTGCCGGCCTTTATTTTCTCATGAATGTGTTTCATACCCTCATCACTTCTTTGTGCATCAATTATCTTTTGCAGAAGGACTGACTCAAGCTTCAGTTGATTTAAGGTTTCATGTTGAATCATTCCCGGGTTCAATTTCTCCATCTCTTGGCATATTGTGATGTCAGAAATCTTCATTGTAAGACAATGACAGGAAGTCTTGCGACTTAATGCATCTGCCACCATGTTGGCCTTGCCTGGGTGATAATGAATTTCCAATTCATAGTCCTTAATAAGCTCAAGCCATCTCCTCTGTCTCATATTTAATTCTGACTGGGTAAATATGTACTTCAAGCTTTTATGATCTGTGTATATATAGCAGATATTTCCTAGTAGATAATGATGCCATATTATTAGGGCATGAACCACAGCAGCCAATTTGTCGGGGACCATAATTAGGGGTACCCTCAAGGCTCCTAATTCTCAGCTGGTAACCCCCATCAGCACAAAGCTGCAAAGGCCTGATGGGTGCGATCAAGTCAGGGATCAGTCCATTCGAGGGACTCGATCACGCCTCGCCCGAGCCTAGCCTCGGACAAGGGCAGCCGACCCCGGAGGATCTCCGCCTCGCCCGAGGCCCCCCTCCAGCGGCGAACACGTTCCCGGCTCGCCTGAGGCCCTGTCTTCACCAAGAAGCAACCCCGACCAAATCGCAGGAGCATTTAATGCAAAGGTGGCCTGACACCTTTATCCTGACGCGCGCCCCTCAGTTGACAGAGCCAAAGTGACCGTCGTCACTTCGCCGCTCCACTGACCGGTCTGTCAGAAAGACAGCGCCGCCTGCTCCGACTGCGGTGCCACTTGACAGAATGAGGCTAACAGGCAGTCAGGCCCGGCCGCACACCATAGGAAACTCTGTCCCGCCCGACCCAGGGCTCGGACTCGGGCTAAGCCTCGGAAGACGGCGAACTTCGCTCTGCCCGACCCAGGGCTCGGACTTGGGCTCAGCCCCGGAAGACGGCGAACTCCGCTCCGCCCGACCCAGGGCTCGGACTCGGGTTAAGCCCCGGAAGACGACGAACTCCACTCCGCCCAACCCAGGGCTCGGACTCGGGTTAAGCCCCGGAAGACAGCGAACTCCGCTCCGCCCGATCCAGGGCTCGGACTTGGGCTCAGCTCCAGAAGACGACGAACTCCGCTTCGCCCGACCCCAGGACTCCAAATCCGCCCTGGCCTCAGCCAACGGCCTCTGCCTCGCCCGACCTAGGGGCTCGGACTCGGCCTCGGCCACGGAAGACGAACTCGACCTCGACCTCGGAGGAGCTTCCACATCACCCAACCTAGGGCGCGGACCAGCCACGTCAACAGGAGGCGCCATCATTACCCTACTCCAAGCTGATTCATGCTATGGGGAACAAGACCGGCATCCCATCTGGCTCGCTCCGCCAGATAGGCGATGATGGCGCCCCGCACGCTCCCTGACGATGGCGGCTCTCGGCCCCCTTACGGAAGCAAGAGGACATCAGCAAGGACTCGATGGCCCCGACAGCTGTCCCTCCGCCAGGCTCCAGCGCTCCTCCGACGGCCACGACATCACACAAACCGGGCGCCAAAATCTCTCCGGCCGCCACGATGGCGTGTACTTAGGGCGCTAGCTCTCCTCCGCTAGACACGTAGCACTCTGCTACACCCCCCATTGTACACCTGGATCCTCTCCTTACGCCTATAAAAGGAAGGACCAGGGCCCTCTTAGAGAGGGTTGGCCGCGCGGGGACGAGGACGAGACGGGCGCTCGCGTGAGGCCACTCGCTCCTTCCCCCGTGTGGACGCTTGTAACCCCCTACTGCAAGCGCACCCGACCTGGGCGTGGGACGAACACGAAGGCCGCGGGATTTCCACCTCTCTCTCGCCCATCTCCGGCCACCTCACTTTCCCCCCTTCGCATTCGGCCTCGCATCGACCCATCTGGGCTGGGGCACGCGGCGACACTTCACTCGTCGGCTCAGGGACCCCCCGGTCTCGAAACGCCGACAGTTGGCGCGCCAGGTAGGGGCCTGCTACGTGTTGACGAACAGCTTCCCGTCAAGCTCCAGATGGGTAGTCTCCAGCAACCTCTCCGGCCCGGGACGGTGCTCCGTTTCGGGAGCCTTGAGTTCATGTCCCTCGACGGCAGCTACGACATGATACTCTTTCCAACGCCGGGCGACAGCGACAGTGGCGGCCGACAGTCCGCCCGCCGGCGGCGGGATCGACGACGTCTTCCCCGCGTGGTGGAAGAACGACCTTCGAGCTCGCCCCGTCCTCTTCCCCGTCGACGGAGGAGGAGGAGGCGGGGCAACTAAGGCCAAGCAGGAGGTGGCGCCTCGTCGACTGTCGAGCGAGTCGACAACGCCAGCACTCCAACGGGGGGCGCGCCGGGCATCGGCCTCGCGCTTAAGACGAAGACGAGCGCTGTCCCCCCGCGACACGTCAACCCCGAGCAAACGGACGACGCCAGCACGCTCGCGAAAGGCTTGCTGGGTGTCGCCCTCGTACCTGAGACGATGGTGCAGTCAGTCCCCGACGTGACCTTATCATCGCCTGTCGACCAAGAGGTACCGACCGATTCCCATCCCACGCCTCTCGGATTTAGCCTCGACCTGCCTAGCGGCTCCGCTTTGGCGGATGCTCTCGTAGAGGCGAATCCGAACCCTCTAGGGTTTCGTATGCGGTCACCTTGGGACCGGCTGACGAACGTCTCAGCCTACGGGCCCTCTGGGTCCGAGGAAGACGACGAGCCCAGCGTCTGTTGGGATTTCTCCGGACTTGGCAACCCCAGTGCCATGCGGGACCTCATGACCGCGTGCGACTACTTCCTTTCCGTCTGTTTCGACGGTAGCCGTAGCCTCGGCGACGAGGACTACGGCCCGAGCCGCGAATGTTTCCACGTCGATCTAGGGGATCCCTCCGAAGGCAACCATCTCGGCATGCCGGAGGACGGTGATCTCCCTAGGCCGGTGCCTCGCGTTGACATCCCGCGGGAGCTAGCTGTGGTCCCCGTTCCGGCAGGGGGTCACGACCCACAACTCGAGAAAATCCGCGGGGTGCAGGCCAGGCTCGACGAGGGAGCGGGAGCGCTCGAGCCAATCCGCCGGGACGTCGGGCAGGCATGGCCGGGCCAACCTCCGGCCGGAGAAATACGTCATCTACCCCAGGGCTTCCAGCACCGTATCACCGACGATGTCAGGGTCAGGCCGCCACCCGCATCTAGTGGGGTCGGCCAGAACCTGGCTACAGCAGCAATGCTCCTCCGCGCGATGCCGGAGCCATCAACCACCGAGGGGCGGCGAATCCAGGGAGAGCTCAAGGATCTCCTGGAAGGCGCCACGGTCCGGCAGGCCGAGAGCTCCGCCTTCCAAAGGCAGGGGTACCCCTCGGAACATCATCCTGCGACTTCCCGATTCATGCGGGAAGCCTCGGTCTACACCGGGTGCACGCGCAACACAGCGCCTATGGCCCTGGGTCGCCTCGGCAACGAGCACCATCACCGCGATCGTCGGGCCCACCTCGACGAGAGGGTGCGCCGAGGCTACCACCCCAGGCGTGGGGGACGCTACGACAGTGGGGAGGATCGGAGTCCCTCGCCCGAACCACCCGGTCCGCAGGCCTTCAGCCGGGCCATACGACGGGTGCCGTTCCCGACCCGGTTCCGACCCCCGACTACTATCGCAAAGTACTCGAGGGAGACGAGACCGGAACTGTGGCTCGCGGACTACCGTCTGGCCTGCCAACTGGGTGGAACGGACGATGACAACCTCATCATCCGCAACCTCCCCCTGTTCCTCTCCGACACCGCTCGCGCCTGGTTGGAGCACCTGCCTCCGGGGCAGATCTCCAAATGGGACGACCTAGTCCAAGCTTTCACCGGCAATTTCCAGGGCACGTACGTGCGCCCCGGGAATTCCTGGGACCTCCGAAGCTGCCTACAGCAGCCGGGAGAGTCTCTCCGGGACTACATCTGGCGATTCTCGAAGCAGCGCACCGAGCTGCCCAACATCACCGACTCGGATGTCATCGGCGCGTTCCTCGCTGGCACCACCTGCCGCGACCTGGTGAGAAAGCTGGGTCGCAAGACCCCCACCAGGGCGAGCGAGCTGATGGACATCGCCACCAAGTTCGCCTCCGGCCAGGAGGCGGTCGAGGCTATCTTTCGGAAGGACAAGCAGCCCCAGGGCCGCCCATCGGAAGATGCCCCCGAGGCGTCAGCTCAGCGCGGCGCCAGGAAGAAGGGCAAGAAGAAGTCGCAAGCGAAACGCGACGCCGCCGACGCGGACCTTGTCGCCGCCGCCGAGCACAAGAACCCTCGGAAGCCCCCCGGAGGTCCCAACCTCTTCGACAAGATGCTCAAGGAGACGTGCCCTATCACCAGGGGCCTGTCAAGCACACCCTTGAGGAGTGCGTCATGCTTCGGCGCCACTTCCACAGGGCCGGGCCACCCGCGGAGGGTGGCAGGGCCCGCGACGACAATAAGAAGGAAGATCACCAGACAGGAGAGTTCCCCGAGGTCCGCGACTGCTTCATGATCTACGGCGGGCAAGCGGCGAACACCTCGGCTCGGCACCGCAAGCAAGAGCGTCGGGAGGTCTGTTCGGTGAAGGTGGCGGCGCCAGTCTACCTAGACTGGTTCGACAAGCCCATCACCTTCGACCAAGCCGACCACCCCGACCATGTGCCGAGCCTAGGGAAATACCCGCTCGTCGTCGACCCCGTCATCGGCGACGTCAGGCTCACCAAGGTCCTCATGGACGGAGGTAGCAACCTCAACATCATCTACGCCGAGACCCTCGGGCTTCTGTGTATCGATCTGTCCTCGGTCCGGGCGGGCGCTGCGCCTTTCCATGGGATCATCCCCGGGAAGCGCGTCCAGCCCCTTGGACAACTCGATCTTCCCGTCTGCTTCGGAACACCCTCCAACTTCCGAAGGGAGACCCTGACGTTCGAGGTGGTCGGGTTCCGAGGAACCTACCACGCGGTATTGGGGAGGCCCTGCTACACGAAGTTCATGGCCGTCCCCAACTACACCTACCTCAAGCTCAAGATGTCGGGCCCGACGGGGTCATCACCGTCGGCCCCACGTACAAACACGTGTTCGAATGCGACGTGGAGTGCGTGGAGTACACCGAGGCCCTCGCCGAGTCCGAGGCTCTCATCGCCGACCTGGAGAGCTTCTCCAAGGAGGTGCTAGACGTGAAGCGTCATGACGGCAACTTCGAGCCAGCGGAGACGGTTAAGTCCGACCCCCTCGACCCCAGCAGCGACGCCTCCAAGCAAGTCCGGATCGGCTCCAGGCTCGACCCCAAATAGGAAGCAGTGCTCGTCGACTTTCTCCACGCGAACGCCGACGTCTTCGCGTGGAGTCCCTCAGACATGCCCGGCATACCGAGGGATGTCGCCGAGCACTCGCTGGACATCTGAACCGGAGCCTGACCCGTCAAGCAGCCTCTGCGCCGATTCGACGAGGAGAAGCGCAGAGCCATAGGCGAGGAGATCCATAAGCTAATGGCGGCAGGGTTCATCAAAGAGGTATTCCATCCCGAATGGCTTGCCAACCCTGTGCTTATGAGAAAGAAAGGGGGGAAATGGCGGATGTGTGTAGACTACACTGGTCTGAACAAAGCATGTCCGAAGGTTCCCTACCCTCTGCCTCGCATCGATCAGATCGTGGATTCCACTACTGGGTGTGAACCCTATCTTTCCTTGATGCCTACTCAGGGTATCACCAAATCAGGATGAAAGAGTCCGACCAGCTCGCGACTTCTTTCATCACACCCTTCGGCATGTACTGCTATGTCACCATGCCGTTCGGCTTGAGGAATGCGGGCGCGACGTACCAGCGGTGCATGAACCATGTGTTCGGCGAACACATTGGCCGCACGGTCGAGGCTTACGTCGATGACATCATAGTCAAGACAAGGAAAGCCTCTGACCTCCTTTCCAACCTTGAAGTGACATTCCGATGTCTCAAGGCAAAAGGCGTCAAGCTCAATCCCGAAAAGTGTGTCTTCGGGGTGCCCCGAGGCATGCTCTTGGGGTTCATCGTCTCCGAGCGGGGCATCGAAGCCAACCCGGAGAAGATCGCAGCCATCACCAGCATGGGGCCCATCCAGGACTTGAAAGGCGTACAGAGGGTCATGGGATGTCTCGCGGCTCTGAGCCGCTTCATCTCACGCCTCGGCGAAAGAGGTCTACCCCTATACCGCCTCTTAAGGAAGGCCGAGCGCTTCACTTGGACCCCTGAGGCCGAGGAAGCCCTCGGGAACCTGAAGGCGCTCCTCACGAAGGCGCCTATCTTGGTGCCCCCAGCTGCCGGAGAAGCCCTCTTGGTCTACGTCGCCGCAACCATTCAGGTGGTTAGCGCCGCGATTTTGGTGGAGAGGCAAGAAGAGGGGCATGCATTGCCCGTTCAGAAGCCAGTCTACTTCGTCAGCGAGGTATTGTCCGAAACCAAGATCCGCTACCCACAAGTTCAGAAGCTGCTGTACGCGGTAATCCTGACACGGCGGAAGTTGCGACACTACTTCGAGTCTCATCCGGTAACTGTGGTGTCATCCTTCCCCCTGGGAGAGATCATCCACTCCCGAGAGGCTTCGGGTAGGATCGCGAAGTGGGCGGTGGAGATCATGGGCGAGACGATCTCGTTCGCCCCCCGGAAGGCCATCAAGTCCCAGGTCCTGGCGGACTTCGTGGCTGAATGGGCCGACACCCAGCTCCCGACGGCTCCGATCCAACCGGAGCTTTGGACCATGTTTTTCGACGGGTCACTGATGAAGACAGGGACCGGCGCAGGCCTCCTCTTCGTCTCGCCCCTCGGGAAGCACCTACGCTACGTTCTACGCCTCCACTTCCCGGCGTCCAACAATGTGGCGGAGTACGAGGCTCTGGTAAACGGGTTGCGAATCGCCATCGAGCTAGGGGTCCGACGCCTCGACGCTCGCGGTGACTCGCAGCTCGTCATCGACCAAGTCATGAAGAACTCCCACTGCCGTGACCCAAATATGGAAGCCTATTGCGATGAGGTTCGGCGCCTGGAAGACAAGTTCTACGGGCTCGAGCTCAACCACATCGCCCGACGCTACAACGAGACTGTGGACGAGCTGGCTAAAATAGCCTCGGGGCGAACAACGGTTCCCTCAGACGTCTTCTCCCAAGATCTGCATCAACCCTCCGTCAAGATCGACGACACGCCCGAGCCTGAGGCACCCTCGGCCCAGCCTGAGGTACCCTCGGCACAGTCCGAGGCACCCTCGGCTCGGCCCGAGGCACCCTCGGTTCAGCCCTAGGTACCCTCGGCCCCCGAGGGCGAGACGCTGCACGTCGAAGGGGAGCAAAGCGGGGTCACG
The DNA here is from genome assembly GCA_029449295.1 of Zea luxurians. NCBI lineage: Eukaryota > Viridiplantae > Streptophyta > Magnoliopsida > Poales > Poaceae > Zea > Zea luxurians. The sequence continues at coordinate 21,251,708 of JAOPSE010000017.1, forward strand.
CCTGATCAAAACTGGCAGACCCCGTACCTGCAATATCTCCACCGAGGAGAGCTACCCCTCGACCGGGCCGAAGCTCGGCGGTTGGCGCGGCGCGCCAAGTCGTTCATCTTGCTGGGAGAAGGGAAGGAGCTCTACCACCACAGCCCTTCAGGCATCCTCCAGCGATGCATCTCCACCACCGAAGGTCAGGAACTCCTCCGAGAAATACACTCGGGGGCTTGCGGCCACCACGCAGCACCTCGAGCCCTTGTCGGAAATGCTTTCCGACAAGGTTTCTACTGGCCAACGGCGATGGCTGACGCCATTAGAATTGTTCGCGCCTGCGAAGGGTGTCAGTTCTACGCAAGGCAGACCCACCTGCCCGCTCAGGCTCTGTAGACAATAACCATCACATGGCCTTTTGCTGTGTGGGGTCTGGACCTCGTCGGCCCCTTGCAGAAGGCACCCGGGGGCTACACGCACCTGTTGGTCGCCATCGACAAATTTTCCAAGTGGATCGAGGTCCGACCCCTGAACAGCATCAGGTCCAAGCAGGCGGTGGCATTCTTCACCAACATCATCCATCGTTTCGGGGTCCCGAACTCCATCATCACCGACAATGGCACCCAGTTCACTGGGAGAAAGTTCCTGGACTTCTGCGAGAATCACCACATCCGGGTGGACTGGGCCGCCGTGGCTCATCCCATGACGAATGGGCAAGTAGAGCGTGCCAATGGCATGATTCTACAAGGACTCAAGCCTCGGATTTACAATGACCTCAACAAGTTCGGCAAGCAGTGGATGAAGGAACTCCCCTCGGTGGTCTGGAGTCTAAGGACAACGCCGAGCCGAGCCACGGGCTTCACACCGTTCTTTCTAGTCTATGGGGCCGAGGCCATCTTGCCCACAGACCTGGAATACGGTTCCCCGAGGACGAGGGCCTATGACGACCGAAGCAACCAAGCTAGTCGAGAAGACTCGCTGGACTAGCTGGAAGAGGCTCGGGACAAGGCCTTACTACACTCGGCGCGGTACCAGCAGTCCATGCGACGCTACCACGCCCGAGGGGTCCGGTCCCGAGACCTCCAGGTGGGCGACCTGGTGCTTCGGCTGCGACAAGACGCTCGAGGTCGACACAAGCTCACGCCCCCCTAGGAGGGGCCGTTCGTCATCGCTAAAGTTCTAAAACCTGGAACATACAAGCTGGCCAACAGTCAAGGCGAGGTCTATAGCAACGCTTGGAACATCCAACAGCTACGTCGCTTCTACCCTTAAGATGTTTTCAAGTTGTTCATATACCTCGCTCTCACGCAAAGTTTAGTCGTCAAGGAAGGGTCAGCCTTGCCTCGGCAAAGCCCGACCCTCCCTCGGGGGCTAAAAGGGGGGAACCCCCTCTGCGTCGAAATTTTCCTCGAAAAAAGATCTTTCCTGCCGCGTCGAAATTTTCCTCGAAAAAAGATCTTTTCTGCCGGAATATCTTTCGTGCTTTTCGACTACTTCGAAAGTGGATCCTAAAAACGACGGAGTACACGTAAGCAGCCAAGGCTGACCGAGCCGAGGGACTCCTACGCCTCCGGGATACGGATACCTCACTCATCACCTTCTGCCATAAGTAACTCACGTTCGAATAAGTGATTCCGCGGACCGAACAAGTCTTCACGTTCGGAAGCTCTTCTGCCGGAGCGATTCTTCGAGTTTTCTCGACTGCGTCGGTGACAGAACCTCATGGACGGGTAAGAGTGCGCGTAAGCGTCAAGGCCGACCGAGCCGAGGGACTCCTACGCCTCCGGGATACGGATACCTCACTCATCACCTTCCGTGAGAAGCAACTCTCGTTCGCACAAACAGTTATGTTACCGACAAAAAATTCCAGATACTCGAAACAGGAGGAAAGGAGACACGGCTTTACAATACGGCGAGGGTGTGTTTCGGCCTCGGCGACCGCAGAAAACACACGCTACAAGATAATCCGATCTTGCAGGCTCGGATCTTGGCGGCTAAAGGGAGCAGCAGCACCCTCGGCGTCGACAACACCTCTGGCGAGGTCCAACCTAGCCCCGGACGGCGACGCGGTTCAAGGGTCTCCGCTCTGAAGGACAACGTCATCACCAAGCCCGGGCCATCGCCGTCAGGGTCTTCTCCAAGAATCCGGCCCGAGCAGGCGGCTCGGCCGGTCACCCCGGGGCCTCGGCTAGCTGCCCCCCAAAGACATCAGCCTGGCCCGAGGCCTCGGCAGGTCAATTCCGGCGTCGGTCCCGCTAACGGACGACCCGGCCAGGCTCCGGCCGACCTGGTCTTCTTTTCGAGCCAACTCTGCCCATGTTCGCGCTGGCACCGCTACCCCTAGCCTCGGCTCATCGAAGAGCGGCCGAGGGTTTCCTCCAACTAAGCAAGGGAAGCCTCGGACAATAAGGCTGACCGAGCCGAGGGACTCCTACGCCTCCGGGACACGGATACCTCACTCGTCACCTTTACACGGGGCGACTCACGCTTGGCGAAGCGGTTCAGACAACCAACAGGCGAGTCTTAGTGCTCGAAAATGGGGAAAAAACACGGCTCCGTGCCGAATTTACATACATGTTCAGGCCTCGACAGCCACAGTGAACAAAAACACTGGCATTCGAAGTGCCATTACAAACGGAACTTCGGTTCCACCTCCGCAGGTACGAACAACCCCACTCGACGGGGGAGGGGCCTGCGGAGCAACAGAAGACCGACGAACGGCTCACCGCCGCCCGCCCCAGCATCGGCGACGATGAAGACTTCTGCTCCGGGGGGCCGAACAGCAGCAGCGATGACCTCAGGGCGGATGCTGCTGTCAGGAGGCCCCCGCCCGTGCCCAAACTCGAGAGGCAAGGACGGGCAGAAGGCCGTGGAGTTGGAGGTCGGTCCGCGGGTGGCGCCGGCGAGCTCATCGGAGGCGGAACCTCTTCCAGCTGCCGTGGCGGGAGGCGGCACCGGGAGCGGCTCCGAAGCCGCTCGGCTCAGAGAGCCGGGCACGATGCAGCTGCCAGCGCCACGGACGGCTCCAACTCGGCACACTCCCCTCCCCAGCCCTGGTGATGAAAATCCTTGAGGCTGAGGGAGGGGCAGAGGCCACGACCCGGTTCGCTCTCCCCCGATCACTGAAGGAAGGAGCGGGCCACCGCACACGCAGGGGGCCGACCCCAACTCGGCACACTCCCCTCCCCAGCCCTGGTGATGAAAATCCTTGAGGCTGAGGGAGGGGCAGAGGCCACGGCCCGGTTCGCTCTCCCCCGCCATCGAACTGGAGGTCACCGTCTTGGGTGACCGCCCGCGGAGGGGTGCAGCCGGGCTGCATGATGAAAATCCTTGAAGCCGAACGACGGCTGAAAGGTACCAACTCCCGCAGAGTTGCGTTCCTCCAACGATGAAGCGGAAAGACGGCAGATACCCCCCATCCGGGGGCTTGGAAGATGGAAAGACACGATGCATAAGGGAGCGCGAAGACACGGTCGCCTTCCAAGAGGGTCACCCTCCTTTTAAAGGCGACTATCCCCACTTGCATCCCCAGCCATCATGGGCTGAGTCTTCTCCAACACGCTCCAAGGTCCTCCCCCTACGGCGCGGGGGCTTGGTCCCACACGTCATGCAAGCCGGCCCAGAGCAGAAGAAGCCAAACCGCCGCGCGTGGTGCGTGCAACCGCCCAGCGGTTACAAGCGGCTCTCCACTTTTGCCCAGACCAGCGGGCGAGAGGGCGGGCATCCATGCAGGCGGCATGCAACCGTGCCAAGTGGGCGCGCTTCTCTGACTCCCAACACGCCCAACATGGAGGCCCAGATCCACGCATCATGCAACCGGCGCGCCAAATGCTTCGCGCCTGCACCTGCGCCACCACCGCGCCTCCTCGACTGCAGAACCAATACCGCGACTCGAGGCGACCCAGCGCACGACCCAGCGGCTCCAGCCTGGCGCGACGGTCAATGCGGCCGAAAACGGCCCGGCAATAATGGCGGTGGCAGGCGGGCAGGAGCAGCGGTCACGTCGTCAGCCAAGCTTACGTCCCATCCGGGGGCAGTGAGAGAACCCTCTCTCACGGCGTGAAGACAACGCGCCCGTGACCCATTCCTCGAATGGCTCGCGCACGCGCAACGGCTACCCCGCGAACCACTCGCCCCGTCGCATTAACTCCGCGGCAGGACAGACGGCGCCTCTGGCAGGAGAAGCGAGCGACGCTTCGCCTTCGCCATAATGACCGCGTCAAAAAAAAGGTACGCCGCGTCGTTCGATTTCGTATCCTTTTCCTTTTTTTCCTCTTCCTCTCTCTTGCAACAGGGACCGGGAAAGGGGGATACCCCAAAAAGGATCCTTCCCTGTGAAGGAACCAGGCTCCGAGCCTCCCTACTGATCAGAGGTTCGAAGGCTGGCCCCTCGGAAGGGTTCAACAGCCGCCTCAGAGCACGTGGGCTCCACACCCACTACTGGTCAGAGGTTCGAAGGGCGGCCCCTCGGAAGGGTTCAACGGCCGCCTCAGGCTACTCGGGCTTCGCGCCCACTACTGATCAGGGGTTCGAAGGCTGGCCCCCGAAGGGTTCACAGCCGCCTCAGACACAGAGCGAGGGATGACCATGGGTACGTTCGATACATAACCAAGGCTCGGGCTGCGCTCCCGAGGTACCCTAGGACATTTCCGAGACCAGCGGGAACGATCTTGTAACGGAATCCCATCAGAGGGAGGCATCGAGCCCTCGGACCCCGTCGCCAGGGGACCGGGTCCGGCAGATCACCCGCAGGTACTTTTGGGCGCGCCTCTGGGCCCCTAGCCGACCCCTAACGAATGGGGCACGGACGTCCGCTCGGATCACGCGCCTGCAGCTCACCGGAGACACCATGTTCGGCGCCCACCGAGGGCAACATGGCGCTCTCCCCCCCCCCCTCCTCCTTGTGGAAAGGCGACACAGGGGCGTATGTAAAAAAGTCGAGTCTGTCCTTGATCGCCCTCTCGCCCTATGCAGAGGCTCGGGGGCTGCTCTCGCAAACCCGGCTCCGGCCAAACCATTGACAGCGTCAACATACCAGCCCGAGAACTTGGGACCCGACCGTACACCCGGGCTACGGCCAGCTCGCATGAGGGAACGACCAGACCAGCCGAAGCATTGCGCACGGCGTTAAGACCTCGGAGGAGTCAAACCACTCCTCCGAGGCCTCGGGGGCTACACCCGGCGGGTGCGCTCGTGCGCACCCACCGGAACAAAATGCAACCGAGAAAGGCTGGTCCCCTTGCAAAAAAGTGCGACGAAAGCCTCCAAGCGAGTGCTAACACTCCCTTCGAGGCTCGAGGGCTACTGTTGGGGACCATAATTAGGGGTACCCTCAAGGCTCCTAATTCTCAGCTGGTAACCCCCATCAGCACAAAGCTGCAAAGGCCTGATGGGTGCGATCAAGTCAGGGATCAGTCCATTCGAGGGACTCGATCACGCCTCGCCCGAGCCTAGCCTCGGACAAGGGCAGCCGACCCCGGAGGATCTCCGCCTCGCCCGAGGCCCCCCTCCAGCGGCGAACACGTTCCCGGCTCGCCCGAGGCCTTGTCTTCGCCAAGAAGCAACCCCGACCAAATCGCAGGAGCATTTAATGCAAAGGTGGCCTGACACCTTTATCCTGACGTGCGCCCCTCAGCTGACAGAGCCGAAGTGACCGCCGTCACTTCGCCGCTCCACTGACCGGTCTATCAGAAAGACAGCGCCGCCTGCGCCGCTCCGACTGCGGTGCCACTTGACAGAATGAGGCTGACAGGCAGTCAGGCCCGGCCGCACACCATAGGAAACTCCGTCCTGCTCGACCCAGGGCTCGGACTCGGGCTAAGCCTCGGAAGACGGCGAACTCCGCTCCGCCCGACCCAGGGCTCAGAATTGGGCTCAGCCCCGGAAGACGGCAAACTCCGCTCCGCCCGACCTAGGGCTCGGACTCGGGCTAAGCTCCGGAAGACGACGAACTCCACTCCGCCCAACCCAGGGCTCGGACTCGGGTTAAGCCCCGGAAGACGGTGAACTCCGCTCCGCCCGATTCAGGGCTCGGACTTGGGCTCAGCTCCAGAAGACGACGAACTCCGCTTCGCCCGACCCCAGGACTCCAAATCCGCCCTGGCCTCAGCCAACGGCCTCCGCCTCGCCCGACCTAGGGGCTCGGACTCGGCCTCGGCCACGGAAGACGAACTCGACCTCGACCTCGGAGGAGCTTCCACATCGCCCAACCTAGGGCGCGGACCAGCCACGTCAACAGGAGGCGCCATCATTACCCTACTCCAAGCTGATTCAGGCTACGGGGAACAAGACCGGCGTCCCATCTGGCTCGCTCCGCCAGATAGGCGATGATGGCGCCCCGCACGCTCCCTGACGATGACGGCTCTCGGCCCCCTTACGGAAGCAAGAGGACGTCAGCAAGGACTCGACGGCCCCGACAGCTGTCCCTCCGCCAGGCTCCAGCGCTCCTCCGACGGCCACGACGTCACACAAACCGCGCGCCAAAATCTCTCCGGCCGCCACGATGGCATGTACTTAGGGCGCTAGCTCTCCTCCGCTAGACACGTAGCACTCTGCTATAGCCCCCATTGTACACCTGGATCCTCTCCTTACGCCTATAAAAGGAAGGACCAGGGCCCTCTTAGAGAGGGTTGGCCGCGCGGGGATGAGGACGAGACGGGCGCTCGCGTGAGGCCACTCGCTCCTTCCCCCGTGTGGACGCTTGTAACCCCCTACTGCAAGCGCACCCGACCTGGGCGCGGGACGAACACGAAGGCCGCGGGATTTCCACCTCTCTCTCGCCCATCTCCGGCCACCTCACTTTCCCCCCTTCGCGTTCGGCCTCGTGTCGACCCATCTGGGCTGGGGCACGTGGCGATACTTCACTCATCGGCTCAGGGACCCCCCGTCTCAAAACGCCGACACAATTCTAGGTCATGAGTTGGATAATGCTCTTCATGCCGGCGCAACTGCCTTGAATCGTAGGCTATCACTCAGCCCTCTTGCATTAAAACACAGCCCAGACCACTGCCTGATGCGTCACAATACACATCAAAGGGCTTTTCAATGTCCGGTTGAGCTAATACCGGAGCAGTGGTCAATAATACTTTCAGCTGCTCAAAGGCTTCATTGCATTTTGAGGACCAGTTAAACTTCGTATCGTTCTTCAATAAACTTGTGATTGGTTTTACAAGCTTGGAAAAATCTGGAATAAACCGGCGGTAATAACCAGCCAGTCCAAGGAAACTCCAGACTTGATGTACAGTGGTTGGTGGTTTCCACTCCAAAATATCCTTGACTTTGCTGGGATCAACCGCAATCCCCTTGGTAGACAATACGTGTCCCAAAAATTGGATCTCCTCCAGCCAAAATGTGCATTTACTGAATTTAGCATATAATTGATGTTCCCTTAGGTGCGTTAATACAATTCGCAAATGCCGAGCATGCTCCTCTTTATTTTTAGAATATATCAATATACCATCAATGAAGACTACCACGAATTTATCCAACTCGGGCATGAATACCGAGTTCATAAGATATGTGAAGTGGGCAGGAGCATTTGTTAATTCGAAAGACATAACCAGATATTCAAATAATCCGTACCATGTAGTGAATGCGGTCTTTGGTATATCTTCGGGTCGGATATGGATCTGATGATAGCCTGACCTGAGGTCAATCTTAGAGAAGACCCTTGCTCTAGTCAGTTGATCAAACAAAATATCAATCCGGGGAAGAGGGTACTTATTCTTGATTGTGACCTCATTAAGGGGTCTATAATCCACGCACATCCGAAGCGTTTGATCCTTCTTCTTGACAAAGATTGCGAGACAACCCCAAGGTGATGAGCTAGGCCGGATGAATCCTTTTTCTAGTAAATCTTGTAATTGTGTCTTGAGTTCTGCCAACTCATTGGGAGGCATTCGGTACGATCTTCTAGAAATAGGAGCCATACCGGGCTTCAATTCAATCACAAATTCTACATCTCTCTCTGGAGGTAATCCAGGCAGATCTTCAGGAAAGACGTCTGGAAACTCACATACCACCGGGATATCTTGGATTTCCGGAATAATGGCTTCATAGACTCTGCCCAATGGTTTAGCCGGAATATCTACAGGGATGGACAAAAGAACTTCTTCGTGGCCATAGCTCAACCTGGTGGTTATCAGATCAGTGTTGAGGATAGCTTTGTGCTGGGCTAACCAATTCATGCCCAAAATTACATCTATATCTTGGCCTTTCAAAACAATCATGTTTGTGGGAAAGTCCTGTTTAGCCAATGTTACGGGCACATGGAAAGCCACTTCTTTAGTGAATATTTGTCCCCCAGGCAAATGAATTATAAACCCTTCCCTTGATTCAATGTATGAAATGCAATATTTTTCCACAAACTTCTTGCTTATGAATGTATGTGAAGCACCAGAATCAAAGAGAATGACTGCAGGGTGATTGGCCATGAGAAACGTACCCATCATGACCGGCTCTCCCTTCGGTGTCATGGCCACTTGTGTATAATAGATTCGCCCAGTTCTCTTCATATTCTTGCCTGTTGCATTGTTTGTCGTGTTTCCCTTGCCTTGGCTAGAACTTCTCGGGTTCTGCTGATTATTGGAGTTGTTCCGCCTCGGATATGGGCAGTCTTTGATGAAATGTCCAAAATTCCCACAATTGAAGCAACCGGTAGATGAACTCAGGAGTGCAGGGAAACGAGCACCAGGGGCACTCGGTTGAGTTGTTGTAGTGGGGGCAGTGGTAGGGCGAATAAAGACAGGTTGTTTGAAGGGGTAGGAGGGTGGACGAGATGAAGAACGGTTTGAATTAAAAGGTCGGATCACCAACCTTTGTCGTTTCTCAGGCCCCTGGTTGGACCTGTCACCTCCATAGCCCTTTGACTTGCTTGGGCCTACATACTTGGCTTCAACTACCAGCATCGTGCTGACAGCCCTGCTATAGGAGAGGTTGAGGCAGGTGGCCATCTTTTGTTGTAGCCGGTCATTAAGGCCCCTCATAAAATAGTTCTTCTTTTTCAGGTCAGTGTTGACCTGGTCAATGGCGTACTGGGACAAATGATTGAACTTGTTGAGATACTATGTAACAGTATCTGCACCTTGCTTAAGCATCATGAATTCTTCTTGCTTCATATGGAGCACTCCTTCTGGAATGTAGTGCTCCCAAAATGCCAACTTAAATTCGTCCCAGGTGACTTGATGGCCAGCAGGCTGAATGGCCACATAATTTCCCCACCAGGTGCTGGCAGGGCCTCTTAACTACTGAGCCGCAAACAAGGGCTTCTGGGTCTCCATGCATCGAAGGAGTCCAAACTTCTACTCAATGACCCGAATCCATTCGTCAACTTCAAGGGGATCTTCAGCCTTGACGAATAGTGGGGGACGTGTTTCCGAGAAATCCAAATATGAAGTTTTGTGGGGTCCTTGCGGATAAGCTCTCCCGCCTTGCTGCTGAAATTACTGTCCCACCATTTCGTGAAGGAAGCGAGTGTTGTCAGTGGTCGCAGTAACCAAGGCAGCGATAGCCTCGGCCAGCGTGGGTGGAACCGGCGGTGGATTTGGTGTATCTTCTTGGCCACGGGATGTTCCCGCACCGTCATGTGCACGAGTTCGAGATGGCATCTAAAGCAAAGAAATATTTGGAAAACATCACATGCTGATACATACCATCATTTTACATTACTTAAGAGGTAATGTTACAAACTCAAGGTACAACATGACTACATTACCTGTTCTACATTAACACTATTTCTACACTATACTACTGCTAGCATTTATTATCCTTAGCAGCTTCATTGTCGGGTGTAGGAGTCCATTCATCAGCCAGGTTCATTGAAGGAGGGGGCTTGAAAAGATCCAGTTCCCCACCAAATGCTTCATCTACTGTTCCAGAAGGCCCAGCTCCCATTTCGATAGGATCTGCAGGTACATCAGGGTGCAGTTGCGAATACAATTCATGAACTTCCTCATGCAATGTATTGCAGTACACCTGCAAGTTATCCACGGCTTTGCTAAGCTCCTCCACACGGGCTCGAGCTTTAGCCTCTCGGTCCCAAGCAATGGAACGCGAGTTGACAGCCCAATCGAGTGCCAAATCTCGTTCGACAAGCTCGTCTTGCAGATGCCGGATGTCAGTTCTTAACTCATTTATGCGCTGACCATCCTCAACCCACACATTGTTCCTGTGATGGAGCTCTGTTTGAAGCTGCTCTACCTGAGCTTCTAGATCTCCAATGGGATCATTGCTGCTGCTACTATCCTCATGCCTTGGAGCTAGCTGATGGCGAGGCATGCCAATCGGTCCTGTGGACTTGCGTGCGGTTTTCCTTGTGCGCGGTGGCATATCTCCATAAGGGGGAAACTCTTATTAATACAGTTTTTATCATGATGCATGCATAATTACAAAATCAACCTTAGTTGATTCACAACCTTCTATACATTGCACTCTACTATCTGGTCTTTAAAATAAGTACTTCAAAAGGTAGTTAGATAAGAAGGAAAGAAATTTTCTTTGATAAGTCTTTGAAAATTCTTTTTGAAAATGTCTCATAACATCTGCAGAGATGGGCTTCGCTCTGATACCAGCTGTGACGGAACCTCCCAAGTCATTAGGCCCACCTACAGTTGTCCTTGTCCATCGGACCTGAGACAACCCTGTAGGTGCACCTAATCACTTGACAAGTTTGGTATCTGTACTCTTTACCATGCCCAAGAGCGTTTCACCCTTCACGCAGATATTACAACACATTGGAGATACGAATATGCGGAAGCAGTTACAACAACTTATGTTATATTAAAGTATAGAAAGAGTAGTATTATTACAGACCAGTAAAAAAATATAAGAGTGATGGAGTAATATTATTACATCACTGGGAGGCAAAAACCCTCCCAATAAACAGTAAAAAGTTTTTAAAGGAGGACTCTTCCTCCCGGGGCTTCAGTCTTGGTTTTCTTCCTTAGGCACCACCTTGGAACAAAAGCAGCAAAAATTTGTTGCTTCCTCACCAAAAACAACATGGGACAAAGCCCTGAGTACGAAGTGTACTTTTGCAAGGCTTACCCATCAAAATAAAAGACTCTCAAGGATATGCTGGCTTTTGGGAATCAAGGTATGGCTTGTCAAGAATCAAAGACTCTGTTTGCAAAAATGCTTACTAATAGTGGATCTTAAAAATCCAGTTTTACTTGTCAGGTTAAGTAAAGTTACCTGTATCTAGAGTTCTTTCTACCCTAGTTCATTTACTTGACCTATACTAGCCAATTTCTTATCAACCCTTTATATTCACTGGAATGCTATGTGTAAGTTAGTGACCAAGTCTTCATGTCCGAGAAGTAACGGCAATCTGAATCGATTAATACTCAACTGAGGATCTCCAATCACACGACATATGTAGCACTTAACCCTTGCATATGTCAACTCGCCACTGGGGTTCTTAAGATCAGATCAGGTTCACGCCAACCGAGAGCATAGATACACCACCGTGTAGCCTCTTGCCACGGAGGGTACACGCTACTATTGCCATCTCTCCACTCCCATTGTGTGTTATCTTATTCTGGCATTAGTCTACCCGAGGCAAAGCTTACCCATGATGAGGCATGTGACCAGTTAAAGGGTCATCGGTCAACAGGCCTACATCGAGAAGGTCCTTAATCGACTCAAACGGAGACACTACACGGAGACTCTCTTCTCGTGCAAGTCACCCGCCCGGTCTCAGCTTTATCATTTTAAACCCAAAGTTTGGTACCTGGCAGAGGTACATCTTTTCCGATGTTGAACCCATCACGGCCATGATGGATCCACCATCAAGTTTTATTTTGAAAACATCCCACCCACTTGAAGCATCATCTTTTGTCAAAACAAAACATTTTGTTTTTCTAGAGCAAAGCTATGCATAAGAAAACCTTTTTGTGAAACAGGGAATTAAGGAAAAGTAATCAAATCCTCAAGGATGGAAATGCAGCAAATGGTTTAGCACACAACTCCTATCACCTAATGTATCAAGCAAGTGAGAAATGTTTTAAAATAGCAAGGAGGTGGCAAATGCACTGGGGCTTGCCTTATGTGATAGGTTAGTCAGGCTCTGCTCCACATATGTCAAAATAAAAGCAGTTCCCGGTCTGGGGTTCTTCAGGTGGTGGTGTAGTCCTTGCTTCTTCAACTTCTATCTCTTCTTTGTTTTCTATATATAGCCATATATAATCATGAATGCTCATGTAATGCTCATGAAAATGCAAAGATAATAAAAGTATATTATCTTAGGTTTTGAATATAATTTTCCTTCACAGGACTCCAAAAAACTAGGGTTTTTGAAGTTAATAGTGAAGTTCATAAGGCAGGAGACTAGGGTTTTGGGTTCTAGGTACCAGACATGGTCCAAATCATACCAAATTTTACCCAATGCTTCTAAATAACATTTAAATCTTATCTAAAAAGTGTGGTGATTTTTGAAATTATTAATTAATTTCTAAAATTCCAGGGGTATGAGTTTTGGCTATTTTAAATACTCCATAATTCCCTATTTGGAATAAAAATCCTAAAACTATTTTTATTAAATACTATAGAAAATCAGGAGCCTAGCAAAATTGGTCTAGTATTTTTAGCATTTTTCTACTATTTTCTAGGAATTCTCTAACTCTGGTAGAAAAGGAAAAAGAAAAAGAGTCAACAGTACTGGGCCGAAACTGGCCCAAGCCGGCCCAGCCTAGGCAGAACGCGCCCGTGCGCGCGCGCCCACGTAGCGGTTTTGCACCAAAGTCCTCGGCGATTTGAAAATCTAGTAAGGAACCTGCGCACTATTTGTTTGTCTCACTGACCTTTGCGAAAACCCCCTGCGCTTCTATTCCTTCACACCCCGAGGTCCACGACAGAGAGCGGCGAAGAACAGAGCTCCAGCGAACTCATACCGGCCAAGATTCTTAAGGACTGGTGCTTTAATTTGGCTGAGACGTAATTCAACACCTATCAAGTGTTTCCCCTTAATCAATTTCACTAGTGGAGCTCTAAATCGTCCGGTCCACGTAGACAGCGCAGACAAAGGAGGAACAGAAGTGTTCCCGGTGATCTAGGGCAACCTAGCTCAATCGAACGGTTCAAGGAGCATTAGGAGAACCTAAGGATGCTGAAACGGAAGAGCTGAGAGTATGATCAGACCTGGAACAAGCCAGCCACGGCGAGGGCTCTTTCACGGTGGCAGAGAATAGATTTGGGGATAACGAGAAATTAGAGAGCTATGGTGGCTAATAGAAGGTGGAAATGGTTGCTCTGGCTTTGTGATAACATGGGGCAGTAGACCGGGCCATCAATTTATAGGGGCGCTAAGCGGTGGCCAGTGAATTTGGTCTCGCACGGTGGCGGCCGGAGAAGGAAGAGGTCACTGGCGCAAGAACTGCGTGTCTTTCACCGTGGTAGGCTCACCGGCGATGAGTCAGTGATATAGAGCGGTTTGTAGCGACGTGGTGAAGCTTCAGGGCACGTGGCATCCGATCGATGGGTGGCCAATGCTGGTGAACTTATCTGAGCCAGCCACAAAGCAACAGGGGTACGGCGGCCAGCCGCCGGTGTTATCCTGAGGCGAAGATCTTTTACCGAGAAGTGTTATCCGATCATCGGTGAGCACGTATCACAACGACGGCGTGAATCCGGGCGCACGGCTAACTGGCGGCGAGGTGCACTGCACCTGATCTCCTTCAGTGCATTGTACCATTACTCCATTAGAGGCTTCATCAGATTGTCTGACAGAGCTATTTGTAGAGCCCAGATCTCACATTTCCATGTGATAACTTGCTAATCCACCTTTAGCAAGGTTGTTCTCCTACAATCTGGCTTTAATTTCCCTATAGTCACCATGCTTCAATTCTCATTAGATCATGCTCAAAATAGCTCTCAAACCGGGTCCTAGGTTACTGTCAGTCTAGTTTCAAGGTTGTGCTCGACTGATAGACCATCTTCAGGTCTATTTTTCTCCCATTTCCATGTATCTCTAAGGCTTACTTACTTAATAGAATTTGTTCTCCTTATATACCTCTATAATTTGATGTGTTGACCTAGGGCAAACTCCTTATGAATTTAAAGGTACAGGGCTTCAAAGTTGACCCCATTCACTGAAATTCAAACTTAACTCAATAGGGTTTAAGTGGTGCTTTTTGCAAATAAGTCCAATTCACATCTTTTGACTTGTAAATCTTCAAACATGTGAACCATATGAATTGAGGTACCCAAACACCTTGGTTTTTGCACTTAGGTCGAAAAGTGTGCAAAATTTACATATACCCCCCCTAGGGTTTCAGTCCAGGGTTTTCTAGGGGTCTATTTAGGGTTTTGATACTTCTAGGGTTTGGATGCCACTTAAGTCCATTAATGGTGACATTTTATGATCATTACTAATAAGTTTTGAAGTTTTCTCTTATTTAAGCTTTGTTTACTCTTTTAAGCCCAGTTTAGGGTTAAGTACCCTACTCTAGGGTTTTACCCATGACCAGTCACATCAATACAACTTGTTTGAAATTTTTGCCTAGTGGATGCATTCTAAGTGTAACAATCACATGATATGCTGATGCTCATGATGTTATGCTCAAGTTTTAGTGATAGTAACACCAGGGGTGTTACATCCTACAACATTTTGATTAGAACGTGGTACTAAATGCCATACCTCATTCCTCGTGAAGTTGTTGAGCTCCTCTTGCATAGCCACCACCCAATCCATGCATCCTCTACCCTGTAAGGCTTAATAGAGGAAACAAAAGAGTAATGTTCACAAAAATGTGCAACCCAAGATCTAGTGGTTACCCCCTTATGAATGTCAGCGAGGATGGAGTTGACATGGTGATCTCGTTGAATTGCTTGGTGGACTCTTGGGTGTGGCAGTCTTTGACCCTATATTTCTTGCTCATCTTCCTTGTCTTGATTATCTTCATCTCCCCCTTGATCATTGACGTCTTCTTGAGGTGGCTCATCCTCTTGATCTTCTTCTTCATCATCTTGAGCCTGTTCCTCATCTTGAGTGGGTGGAGATGCTTGGTTGGAAGATGACGTTTGATCTTGCGCTTGTGTGGGCTCTTCGGATTTCTTAGGACACACATCCCCAATGGACATGTTCCTTAGTGCAATGCACGGAGCCTCTTCATCATCTAGTTCATCAAGATCAACTTACTCCACGTGGGAGCCATTAATCTCATCAAACACAATGTCACAAAAAACCTCAACTAATCCAATGGATTTGTTGAAGACTCTATATGTCCTTGTGTTTGAGTCATAACCAAGTAAAAAACCTTCTACAGCCTTAGGAGCAAATTTAGATTTTCTACCTCTTTTAACAAGAATAAAACATTTACTCCCAAAGACTCTAAAATATGAAACATTGGGCTTTTTACCAGTGAGGAGTTTGTATGATGTCTTCTTGAGGATTCGGTGAAGATATAATTGGTTGATGGAGTAGCAGGCGGTGTTAATCGCCTCGGCCAAAACCGGTCCGGTGTCTTGTATTCATCAAGCATGGTCCTTGCCATATCTAGTAGAGTTCTATTCTTCCTCTCCACTACACCATTTTGTTGTGGTGTGTAGTGAGAAGAGAACTCATGCTTGATGCCCTCTTCCTCAAGAAAGCCTTCGATTTGAGAGTTCTTGAACTCCGTCCCGTTGTCGCTTCTTATTTTTTTATTCTCAATCCAAACTCATTTTGAGCCCGTCTCAAGAATCCTTTTAAAGTCTCTTGGGTTTGTGATTTTTCCTGCAAAAAGAACACCCAAGTGAAGCGAGAACAATCATCCACAATAACTAGACAGTACTTACTCCCGCCGATGCTTATGTAAGCGATCGGGCCGAATAAATCCATGTGGAGTAGCTCCAGTGGCCTGTCTGTTGTCATTATGTTCTTGTGTGGATGATGAGTGCCAACTTGCTTTCCTGGTTGGCATGCGCTACAAATCATGTCTTTCTCAAAATGAACATTGGTTAGTCCTAAAATGTGCTTTCCCTTTAGAAGTTTGTGAAGATTCTTCATCCCAACATAGGCTAGTCGGCGATGCCAGAGCCAACCCATATTAGTCTTAGCAATTAAGCAAGTGTTAAGTTCAGCTTTGTTTTCATTAAAATCAACTAATATAGCTTGTCGGTGTTTTGGGTCCGACCGCACACCCGGGGTTGCCCCTCAAGGTGTTTTTAGGAGTAGGATGGTGTCGACGACTGTAGCAAAATGGTTCGTGCCAGTTGCACGAGGGACAGTGGACGATGTTTACAGGTTTGGGCCGCTTAGAGATGCGTAACACCCTACGTCCTGGTGAGTATGCTTGGTGAATGAGGTTACAAGAGAGCTCTTGAGAATGCAGAGAGTTGAAGTGGATGGCTAAGCAATAGGTGAAAGGGAAATGTGCCCTTGGGCCATTTCTAAGTATTTTGGTGATTTAGTGTCCAACACAAGTGCCTAAGTGTAAAAAGGTGGACAAAGTACATCGAGAATTAAGGTATGTTTCTCAGACTTAGTACATTGTTTTATGGACTAATGTATTGTGTCTAAGTGCTGGAAACAGGAAAAATTCAATTGGAAATGTGTTGGCTCGAGCAAGCCAAGAATCTGCTGAGTCTGCAAGCACCGGACTGTCCGGTGGTGCACCGGACAGTGTCCGGTGCGCCAGGCTGGCTCGAGCGAAGTGGCTGCTCTCGGGAATTCACCGGCGACGTACGGCTAAAATTCACCGGACTATCCGGTGTGCACCGGACTGTCCGGTGAGCCAACGGTCGGCCGGGCCAACGGTCGGCCGCGCAATCTGCGCAGGACACGTGGCCGAGCCAACGGCTAGAAGACGGCACCGGATTGTCCGGTGTGCACCGGACATGTCCGGTGCGCCAACGGCTCTCGGGCTGCCAACGGTCGGCTTCGCTATTTAAGGAAGGAAATCGGTCACCGGACAGTGTCCGGTGTGCACCGGACTGTCCGGTGCCCCCGATGACAGAAGGCAAGAATGGCTTTCCAAACTTGTGCTCAACGGCTCCTAGCTGCCTTGGGGCTATAAAAGGGACCCCTAGGGGCATGAAGGAGGATACCAAGAAACCTAAGAGCATTCTTGATCATCCACACTCATTCCTTGCGCATCCATTTGTGATTCTAAGTGATTCGAGCTTCGTTCTAGTGAGAACTTTGAGATAGTCATTCGTGCTTAATTCTTGGCCGTGTGTGTGCGCGTTTCGCTGTGGATTTGTGTGTGTTGCTTCCCTCCCTTACTCTGTGCTTCTTTGTGATCATATACTTGTAAGGGCAAGAGACTCCAATTTGTGGAGATTCCTTGCAAACGAGATAAAGAAAAGAAAGCAAAACACTGTGGTATTCAAGTGGGTCTTTGGACCGCTTGAGAGGGGTTGATTGCAACCCTCGTCCGTTGGGACGCCACAACGTGGAGTAGGCAAGCGTTGGTCTTGGCCGAACCACGGGATAAACCACTGTGCCATCTCTGTGATTGATCTTCTGTGGTTATTGTGTTTTGTTGAGACTCCTCTCTAGCCACTTGGCATTATCTGTGCTAACACTTAACCAAGTTTTGTGGCTTAAGTTTGAAGTTTTACAGGATCACCTATTCACCCCCCCCCCCCTCTAGGTGCTCTCAATTGGTATCAGAGCCGTTCTCTTCAAGAGGGGACTAATCGCCCGAAGAGATGGATCCTAAGGGAAAGGGGATGGTGGTCAACAACGAAAAGGAGTCTTTCATCAACGAGCCAAAGGATGACAAGCCCACTGACTCCGGCTCGGGCTACAAGCGAAAGGAAGGGAAGAAGAAGAAGACAAAGCGCATCAAGGAGATCATATACTACGACGATAGTGATGAGTCTACTTCTTCCCAAAAGGACGACGACAACGACTACAAAAAGACGGTCAATTCGAACTTTTCATTTGATTATTCTCGTATTCAACATAGTTCGAATTCGCATTTGCTTTCCATTCCTCTTGGCAAACCTCCACACTTCGATGGGGAGGACTACGGATTTTGGAGTCACAAAATGCGTAGTCACTTATTCTCTCTCCATCCAAGCATTTGGGAGATTGTAGAGAATGGAATGAAGTTTGATAGCTCCGATAACTCTATGCTCATAAATGAACAAATCCATGGAAATGCACAAGCTACTACTGTTCTCTTAGCGTCCTTGTGCAGGGAAGAGTACAACAAGGTGAGCGGCTTGGACAATGCCAAGCAAATATGGGACACCCTCAAGATCTCTCATGAGGGGAATGACATCACCATGCTCACCAAAATGGAGTTGGTGGAGGGCGAGCTTGGACGATTCGCCATGATAAGGGGAGAGGAGCCAACCCAAACGTACAACCGGCTCAAGACCCTCATCAACAAAATAAGGAGCTACGGAAGCACGCGATGGACGGACCACAACGTCGTCCGCCTAATGCTAAGATCCTTTACCGTTCTTGATCCTCATCTTGTGAACAATATTCGTGAGAATCCCAGGTACACGATGATGACGCCCGAGGAGGTACTCGGAAAATTCGTAAGCGGGCGGATGATGATCAAGGAGGCGAGATACGTCGACGACGCGTTGAACGGTCCAATTCACGAGCCTCAACCCATCGCTCTCAAGGCAACAAGGAGCAAGGAGTCGCTACCCAGCAAGGTGGCGCAAGTTGAGGCGGCCGGGCTCAATGATGAAGAGATGGCTCTCATCATCAAGAGATTCAAGACGGCACTAAATGGTCGCAAGGGGCAACCAAGGAAGACCAAGACAAAGGGGAAGCGCTCATGCTTCAAATGTGGTAAGGTTGGTCATTTTATTGCTAACTGTCCCGAAAATGATAGTGACCAGGAGCAAGGGAAGAATGGGAAGAGGGAGAACAAGAAGGTTTACAAGAAGGCCAAAGGCGAAGCACACCTTGGAAAGGAGTGGGATTCGGATTGCTCTTCGTCCGACTCCGACGACGAAGGACTCGCCGCCACTGCCTTCAACAAATCGGCCCTCTTCCCAAACGAGCATCACACTTGCCTCATGGCAAGGGAGAAGAAGGTAATCACTCGTAATGCTAATACTTATGATTCTTCTAGTGATGATGAGTCTAGTGAGGATGAAATAGATTACTCTAGTTTATTCAAGGGATTGGATAGAACTAAGATAGCTAAGATTAATGAATTGATTGATGCCTTGAATGAAAAGGATAGAATCTTAGAGAAACAAGAAGATCTTTTATATGAAGAGCATGATAAATTTGTTAGTGCACAAAATTCACTTGCTCTAGAAGTTAAAAGAAATGGAATGCTTTCTTGTGAACTTTCTACTTGTAATGAAACCATTTCTTCTTTAAAAGGTGAAATTAATGATTTAAATGCGAAACTAGAAGTAGCAAGTAAATCTAACTCTTGTGTTGAACATGTTGAAATTTGCACTAGGTGTAAGGATGTTGATATTAATGATCGTTGTGAACACTTAGTTTCAATCTCAAAACTAAATGATGAAGTGGCTAGTCTTAATGCCCAACTTAAGACTAGCAAGAATGAATTTGATAAGCTGAAATTTGCAAGGGATGCCTACACGATTGGTAGACACCCCTCAAATAAGGATGGACTTGGCTACAAGAGGGAAGCCAAGGACTTGACAAGCCATAAGGCTCCTATCTCCGCCAAGGAGAAAGGGAAGGCTCCTATGGCTAGTAGTACTAAAAGGAACCATGCTTTTATGTATCATGATAGGAGACAAACTAGAAATACTTATAGGAGTTATAAGGCTTATGATGATTTTGACTCTCATGCCATGTTTGCTTCTAGTTCTTCCTATATGCATGGTAGAAATATGTCTAGGAGAAATGCTATTCATCATGTGCCTAGAAAGAATATTATTCATGCTCCTAGGAAAGTAGTGAATGAACCTTCTACAATTTATTGTGCTTTAAATGCTTCCTTTGCTATTTGTAGAAAGGATAGGAAAATAGTTGCTAGGAAGTTAGGGGCAAAATGCAAGGGAGACAAAACTTGCATTTGGGTCCCTAAGGATATTTGCACTAACCTTGTAGGACCCAACATGAGTTGGGTACCTAAGACCCAAGCCTAAATTTGCCTTGCAGGTTTATGCATCCGGGGGTTCAAGCTGGATTATCGACAGCGGATGCTCAAACCATATGACGGGGGAGAAGAAGATGTTCACCTCCTACGTCAAAAATAAGGATTCCCAAGATTCAATTATATTCGGTGATGGGAATCAAGGCAAGGTAAAAGGGTTAGGTAAAATTGCAATTTCTAATGAGCACTCAATCTCCAATGTGTTTTTAGTTGAGTCTCTTGGTTACAATTTGCTATCTGTTAGTCAACTATGCAATATGGGATATAATTGTCTTTTTACAAATGTAGATGTGTCTGTCATTAGAAGAAGTGATGGTTCACTAGCCTTTAAGGGTGTATTAGACGGCAAGCTTTACTTAGTTGATTTTGCAAAAGAAGAGGCCGGTCTAGATGCATGCTTAATGGCTAAGACTTGCATGGGCTGGCTGTGGCATCGCCGCTTAGCACATGTGGGGATGAAGAACCTCCACAAGCTTCTAAAGGGAGAACACATGATAGGTCTAACCAATGTTCATTTCGAAAAAGATAGACCTTGTGCAGCTTGTCAAGCAGGGAAACAGGTGGGAGGCTCTCATCACACCAAAAATGTGATGACAACATCAAGACCCCTGGAGCTGCTATATATGGATCTCTTCGGACCCGTCACCTATCTGAGCATAGGAGGAAGTAAGTATGGTCTAGTTATTGTTGATGACTTTTCCCGCTTCACTTGGGTGTTCTTTTTGCAGGATAAGTCTGAAACCCAAGGAACCCTCAAGCGCTTTCTAAGGAGAGCTCAAAATGAGTTTGAGCTCAAGGTGAAGAAGATAAGGAGCGACAACGGGTCCGAATTCAAGAACCTTCAAGTGGAGGAGTTTCTTGAGGAGGAGGGGATCAAGCACGAGTTCTCCACTCCCTACACACCACAGCAAAATGGTGTGGTAGAGAGGAAGAACAGGACGCTAATCGATATGGCGAGGACGATGCTTGGAGAATTCAAGACCCCCGAGTGCTTTTGGTCGGAAGCTGTGAACACGGCTTGCCACGCCATCAACAGGGTCTACCTTCATCGACTCCTCAAGAAGACTTCGTATGAGCTACTAACCGGTAACAAACCCAATGTATCGTACTTTCGGGTATTTGGGAGCAAATGCTACATTCTAGTGAAGAAGGGTAGAAATTCTAAGTTTGCTCCCAAAGCTGTAGAAGGGTTTTTATTAGGTTATGATTCAAATACAAAGGCGTATAGGGTCTTCAACAAATCATCGGGTTTGGTTGAAGTCTCTAGCGACATTGTATTTGATGAGACTAATGGCTCTCCAAGAGAGCAAGGTGTTGATTGTGATGATGTAGATGAAGAAGATGTTCCGACGGCCGCTATACGAACCATGGCGATTGGAGAAGTGCGGCCACAGGAACAAGATGAACGAGATCAACCTTCTTCCTCAACAACGGTGCATCCCCCAACTCAAGACGATGAATAGGTTCATCAAAAGGAGGCGTGTGATCAAGGGGGAGCACAAGATGATCACGTGATGGAGGAAGAAGCGCAACCGGCACCTCCAACCCAAGTTCGAGCGGTGATTCAAAGGGATCATCCCGTCGACCAAATTTTGGGTGACATTAGCAAGGGAGTAACTACTCGATCTCGATTAGTTAATTTTTGTGAGCATTACTCCTTTGTCTTTTCTATTGAGCCTTTCAGGGTAGAGGAGGCCTTGCTAGATCCGGATTGGGTATTGGCCATGCAGGAGGAACTCAACAACTTCAAGCGCAATGAAGTTTGGACACTGGTGCCTCGTCCCAAGCAAAATGTTGTGGGAACCAAGTGGGTGTTCCGCAACAAACAGGACGAGCACGGGGTGGTGACGAGGAACAAGGCTCGACTTGTGGCAAAAGGTTATGCCCAAGTGGCAGGTTTGGACTTTGAGGAGACTTTTGCTCCTGTGGCTAGGCTAGAATCAATTCGTATCTTGCTAGCATATGCCGCTCACCATTCTTTCAGGTTGTTCCAAATGGATGTGAAGAGCGCTTTCCTCAACGGGCCAATCAAGGAGGAGGTGTACGTGGAGCAACCCCCTGGCTTCGAGGATGAACGGTACCCCGACCACGTGTGTAAGCTCTCTAAGGCGCTCTATGGACTTAAGCAAGCCCCAAGAGCATGGTATGAATGCCTTAGAGACTTTTTAATTGCTAATGCTTTCAAGGTTGGGAAAGCCGATCCAACTCTTTTTACAAAGACATGTGATGGTGATTTGTTTGTGTGTCAAATTTATGTCGATGACATAATATTTGGTTCTACTAACCAAAAGTCTTGTGAAGAGTTTAGCAGGGTAATGACGCAGAAATTCGAGATGTCGATGATGGGCGAGTTGAACTACTTCCTTGGGTTCCAAGTGAAGCAACTCAAGGACGGCACCTTCATCTCCCAAATGAAGTACACGCAAGATCTGCTAAAGCGGTTTGGGATGAAGGACGCCAAGCCCGTAAAGACTCCGATGGGAACCGACGGACACACCGATCTCAACAAAGGAGGTAAGTCCGTTGATCAAAAAGCATACCGGTCAATGATAGGGTCTTTACTTTATTTATGTGCTAGTAGACCGGATATTATGCTTAGCGTATGCATGTGTGCTAGATTTCAATCTGATCCTAAGGAGTGTCACTTAGTGGCAGTGAAGCGAATTCTTAGATATTTGGTTGCTACGCCTTGCTTTGGGCTCTGGTATCCAAAAGGGTCTACCTTTGACTTGGTTGGATACTCAGACTCCGACTATGCTGGATGTAAGGTCGATAGGAAGAGTACATCAGGGACGTGCCAATTCTTAGGAAGGTCCCTGGTGTCGTGGAACTCTAAGAAACAAACCTCTGTTGCCCTATCCACCGCTGAGGCCGAGTATGTTGCCGCAGGACAGTGTTGCGCGCAACTACTTTGGATGAGGCAAACCCTCCGGGACTTTGGCTACAATCTGAGCAAAATCCCACTCCTATGTGACATTGAGAGTGCTATCCGCATGGCGGAAAATCCTGTTGAACACAGCCGCACAAAGCACATAGACATCCGGCATCACTTTTTGAGAGACCACCAGCAAAAGGGAGATATCGAAGTGTTTCATATTAGCACCGAGAACCAGCTAGCCGATATCTTTACCAAGCCTCTAGATGAGAAGACCTTTTGCAGGTTGCGTAGTGAGCTAAATGTCTTAGATTCACGGAACTTGGATTGAATTGTAGCATACATGTATTTATGCTTTTGATCATGTTCCTTTTTGCATTTTGTTGTTAAGTATGGTGCTCAAGTTGTACAAACACTCCCTGGACCTCACAAGTCCGTTGTAAAGTGATGCACAGTTTTAGGGGGAGATGTGTTACAACTTGAACCTTTGAGACTAACCATATGCTTGAGTTTGCTTGTTTAGTCTCAACGGAGAATTGAAAGGGAAAAGGTGGACTTGGACCATGAAAGACTTCCACTGCACTCCGATGAGAGGGTAACTTATTCCAAGTTCATCTAATGAACTCTTATTGCCATTTGCTCTTAATTGAAGATTTTGGTGAGGCAATGGGGTTATAGGGCCACGATTGATCCCGTTTTGGTGCTTGATGCCAAAGGGGGAGAAAATAAAGGCCAAAGCGATAAATGGATCAGCTACCACTTGAGAGATTTTGAAAATAATAGAATAGAGCTTTTGGTTTGTCAAAACTCTCTTGTTGTCTTTCTTGTCAAAAGTTGGTTTCTTGTGGGGAGAAGTATTGATTATGGGTAAAAGAGGGAGTTTTTGAAATCTTATATCAATTTCTCTTAGAATGACTCTCTTTATGTCTTAACATGTGTGTTTGACTTAGAGATAGAAATTTGAGTTTGATTTGCAAAAACAAACCAAGTGGTGGCATAGTGTGATCCATATATGTCAAAATTGAATCAAAACAATTTTGAGTTCTTATTTGATTTGATTTTGTACTTGTTCTACTTGCTTTATGTTGTGTTGGCATAAATCACCAAAAAGGGGGAGATTGAAAGGGAAATGTGCCCTTGGGCCATTTCTAAGTATTTTGGTGATTTAGTGTCCAACACAAGTGCCTAAGTGTAAAAAGGTGGACAAAGGACAAATCGAGAATTAAGGTATGTTTCTCAGACTTAGTACATTGTTTTATGGACTAATGTATTGTGTCTAAGTGCTGGAAACAGGAAAAATTCAATTGGAAATGTGTTGGCTCGAGCAAGCCAAGAATCTGCTGAGTCTGCAAGCACCGGACTGTCCGGTGGTGCACCGGACAGTGTCCGGTGCGCCAGGCTGGCTCGAGCGAAGTGGCTGCTCTCGGGAATTCACCGGCGACGTACGGCTAAAATTCACCGGACTGTCCGGTGTGCACCGGACTGTCCGGTGAGCCAACGGTCGGCCGGGCCAACGGTCGGCCGCGCAATCTGCGCAGGACACGTGGCCGAGCCAACGGCTAGAAGACGGCACCGGATTGTCCGGTGTGCACCGGACATGTCCGGTGCGCCAACGGCTCTCAGGCTGCCAACGGTCGGCTTCGCTATTTAAGGAAGGAAATCGGTCACCGGACAGTGTCCGGTGTGCACCGGACTGTCCGGTGCCCCCGATGACAGAAGGCAAGAATGGCTTTCCAAACTTGTGCTCAACGGCTCCTAGCTGCCTTGGGGCTATAAAAGGGACCCCTAGGCGCATGAAGGAGGATACCAAGAAACCTAAGAGCATCCTTGATCATCCACGCTCATTCCTTGCGCATCCATTTGTGATTCTAAGTGATTCGAGCTTCGTTCTAGTGAGAACTTTGAGATAGTCATTCGTGCTTAATTCTTGGCCGTGTGTGTGCGCGTTTCGCTGTGGATTTGTGTGTGTTGCTTCCCTCCCTTACTCTGTGCTTCTTTGTGATCATATACATTTAAGGGCAAGAGACTCCAATTTGTGGAGATTCCTTGCAAACGGGATAAAGAAAAGAAAGCAAAACACTGTGGTATTCAAGTGGGTCTTTGGACCGCTTGAGAGGGGTTGATTGCAACCCTCGTCCGTTGGGACGCCACAACGTGGAGTAGGCAAGCGTTGGTCTTGGCCGAACCACGGGATAAACCACTGTGCCATCTCTGTGATTGATCTTCTATGGTTATTGTGTTTTGTTGAGACTCCTCTCTAGCCACTTGGCATTATCTGTGCTAACACTTAACCAAGTTTTGTGGCTTAAGTTTGAAGTTTTACAGGATCACCTATTCACCCCCCCCCTCTAGGTGCTCTCAATAGGGTCGATCGTTCTGAAGGGGTGCCCCTAGGCCTTATATACTCGACCGTGGGGCAATACACGTGGATATGATAACAATGCGTAGCTAGAGGATCAGCAATTGTTTGAGTTTATCTCCCTGTAGTTTCGCCGACCTATCCTCGCATGGCTCCGTTGCATGGGAGCTCCGGCGCGGGAAAGTCGGACCTCTGTTGTGGTCGCTCGCTCGACATTGTGGGCCGTCCCGGTTTGCACCAATCCGGCCTCGTGTCAACCTGCTTTGCTGATTGTTCCTCCCCAGGCCCACGAAAGAATGGCCTTACGATTTATTGGGCCCTTGGGCCTTTCGTGAGGTCTTTTACTCTTTTAGTGGACCCGGGGGATATCTGTCCCCCACAAGCCCCCGATCTTTGGGTTAATTTAGAGGTAATCAGCCCAAAGATCCCAGGTCCAGCTTGCAGGCGATTTGAAGAGAACGACTTCTTACTGTCTCCTCCTGCTTTAATCTCTCGTAAACCGAAGCTTTGTTTAGTGCTCGTGCCTTAGAGGTTGGCATTTCCTTTTGTAGGACCCTGAACTTCATTGGTTGCACCGGGGGTGCACCCAATGGGTGTAGCCCCCGAGCTTCAAGTAGATTTTAGAAAATAATCTACTCGAAGGTCTTCACCAGAAATTATTCCCATTTTACTCCTGCGTTTTGGTTGAGGGCCAGCCTTGTCTTTAATCTTGTCCCATGCCTTAGAAGTCAGCACTATCTTGGCTTGGAATGATGATCCATGGGGTGCACCGAAGGTGCACCCAATGGGTGTAGCCCCCGACCTTCAAGTGGATTTTTGAGGATAATCCATTCGAAGGTCTTCCTTTTGTGTCTTTTTGCTGAAGATTATCCTTTCTGCTTGTAAAAATCGACATGATGTCATCCGCATTATGCTTTGGAGGTCAGCATTATGTCATCAATATTATGCTTCAGAGGTCAGCATGTATTTTGTCTTTTGCAGCCGAATTCGCAATCCATCCATATCTTGCTAGGTAGTGTAATTTATTTGCTCTGCGACTGATTGGACATTTGATGGACGTTCTCTGTCTAGTCTTCACGTCGCTTCTGTCGGCCATATTTTGTACTTCACTGGCTATGTTTGGCTTTCCTCTGATCCTTACTGATATCTCATTTTTGTCTTGAGGTATTCTGTAACACCCACTTTGTAATTGTTAGATAAAATACCAATAGAGAAAACAATTTCTCTCTCTTTGTGAGTTTGATCTTTATACATCATCACATGTGAACACTTCATTTGAAAACAAATAATTAATAAAAATGTAAGCCACCAAATTTTGCATCATGCTGGATTTATTTTTTTGTGCATTTTATGACAACGTAAAAAGACAGGAAATATATTAAAGCCCATAGTAGAATTTAAATTCTAAAAGGAATTCCAGAATTTAGATAAGAGAATAAAAATATATTATCCCTGCATTAGGGTTTGAATTTGTGTAACTTACTCAAAAGAAATTCATAACAAGATTCAAATTTAAATTTGAAGATTAGATGAAAAGGAAAATGAAAATATAAAAAGAAAAAGGGAAGTCCCACTGTTGGGCCCAAACTCACCATTTCGGCCCACCATTCCCCCTCACCCGCGCGGCCCAACCACCTCACCCGCTGCGCTTAAGCCGCTGCGCTGTGGGTCTGGCTTGCTAGCCTTACTCCGCGCCACTGACGACCGGGACCCACTAACTGACGACGTTCTTTTCCCCCGCCGATTTCGGACGCGCTGTAGCTCTTCTCCCTTGCCGCCGCAACGCCCGGCCGATTCCTCCGCCGCGGCAAGCTCCAACTGACGGCTACCCGATCCCTCTCCGTGCTAGCATATGGGGGAGTATAAAACCCTACCATCAAGCCTTCTTCCTCCTCCTAATTTGCCGCCGCCAGTAAAGCCACCATCGCGTGGAGCCGTGCTACGCCGCCTGCGCCATCCAAGACAGCGGAAGACTCGCCGCCGCAGACAAACGGCGGTGCTCGTCGTCGGCGTTGCTCCACGAGTCAATTCGGGTCACCAGTGGCACCTTGGCGAACTACGTGGAGCGAATTCGTCCCCATGGGTCACTGCACGATCCTCTCCGACCTCTGTAATGGCTGGGGACCGCTGTCGCCGTGGCCGACCACCTCCGCGGTCATCTTCACTTCGGGTAAGTGGCCCAAGTTACCTAATACACCCACGAGATGGAATATGTTCGAGTAGATCAGGGAATTCAGGGCGGGGTTGAGCCAATTTCTCAACGGGGATGCAACATCACTGATGAACCCGCCTCAACGTGGTTGCTGCTGTGCCCATCCCTCTCGGTGTAATTAATCTCTCCTGTAGGTTCACCGTAGTTCACTTACCGCGAATCGACTAGTCGGGGGGACCATTGGGGCAGGATAATGGCTCGGCGAGCTTGGGGATGTCCATGGCGCCGCCGCTGTGCTCGTGAGCAGAAGGTAGATGGCGACTTGGTAGCCATCCATCATGTTTTGAATGGCTAGGATTAGGTCTTGGGTGTGAATCACCGCGGGCCGTCAATCTCCCTCGGGACGGCTCTGATTTTATTAAGCGTATCGCTTCGCGGGGCGCTCCGGTTCGTTGGATTTAGATCGGGCGGCTTGCATCAAATACCGGTTCGCCTGGGATCCAATCTAATCCCAGCCCTTGATCTTAGATCGTGCGGCCAGAAACTGAGGATCCCCCTTCACTCGTCTGTTTTGCAGAAGACCCCTCCAGGATTTTCGAAATAAACCCGCCGTCCACCGCAACAGTACACTGAGTCTTAGGAATTCTTCTGGTTTAGCCCCTGCGCTTTTCGATAAATGAGGCCCGGTCCAGAGATCTTTTAAATTAAATAAATGAGATAGAAAATAGATTTTTAATAGGAAAATAAATGCTAGAACTTGGAAAATTCATATCTAATTCATTTTAAATCCAAATTGAACCATTCCAATTTCTAAAATTTTGTAATAATATTATTTATCATTTAGTATCACTGTTTTGACATGAACTCAGTTAGAAGATTAATTTCTCATTTAATCCTACTTTAATCACATTAAACCTTAGGAAATTCGTATCTCCTCCGTTTTAACTCCGATTTGATCCGTTCAAGTTGCGTTAGTCACGTAGCATCGCGTAGAATGTCATTATGCAGTATATTCTTATGTTTGGTGTGATGTTAATTTTATCTATGCCATGTTTGTTTGTATTGCTACGACTAGCGCGAGGACACATGTCATCTGAGCAAGTTGGTACCTGGATTCTCAAGTGCCAGGCAAGTTGTGCCCTTGATTCACTTTTGTTACCCAATAATGTTCTTTATAATCATTTACCATGCATAGGTTTAATTTTGATGGGACCCAATAGGTTTCCCTAGACTGTTTATCCTGTTTACCTTGTTTACCCCTGAATCACATGGGTAGTTATGCTATTGCTTTACGTGGTTTTTGGGATAATCATTTATTACCTCTATGTTCCAATTCTTGTTGTTATTCTGTTTATGTTCATGTTGTTATCATTAATGTTAATTGGAACATAGAGCTTAACTTGAGAACCACGTGCCACCACAAGGGAGGAATGGGACCCCTTGGCTGACTAATTAGGAAAGCTAGTGGAAGACTACCTTACCCGAAAGGGGCAAGGGCAGTAGGGGAGAGGTCAGTGCGGGGAGGTCCCTGGTTGATTTTGCTGCGATGGCGGTCAGCCAGGAACCCTGTACTGGATCTTCCTATAAACTGTAGCGGGTTTTCGGAAGCTAGTGGAACTTTGTAAAGGCCTCGTAGTGTTGCCCTGCCATGCTTCCTAGGTAGAGGTATATGGGGATTCGCGACCCCTTGGCAGATGGGTAACATGACTTGTGGGTAAAGGGTACAACCTCTGCAGAGTGTAAATCTGGTATACTAGCCGAGCTCACGGTCACGAGCAGCTCAGGACTCTCTGATGTTTAAATTATGGAACTTAAATTCAATTTTGTCATTTGCATTGCATGGGTTTATTATTAATGTTGTTCTATTACTTTACTTATGGATTGGTATTTACTTACACTTAGTAACTGCTAATAAAATTTTGACCAACTTATAAAAGCAATGCTCAGCTTCAGCCTTTATTCCATTGATCAGCCTTACACTTCATGAACTCCCACCTTTGGTGAGTTCATGCCACATTATTCCCCACGACTTGTTGAGCTATGATCGTATGTGAGCTCACTCTTGCTGTCTCACACCCCCCCCCCACAGGAGAAGAGCAGGTGTTTCAGGAGGAGCCGCCTAACGCTGAGGAGTTCGATCTGATCTAGGTGGCGTTTCCCAGTCGACATTGGCGCCGACGATCCTTAGTTTGTTTTATCTTTATTACTTTATTTTGTAATAAGTCTTCCGCTATGTAATAAATACTCTGATGATTTATGACATTTATCTCTATACACTCTGTTATTATATATGTTGTCTTCTTGGCGCATGTATGAGATGCACCTGGCTTTGTTCCTTAAAGCCGGGTGTTACAGAAGTGGTATCAGAGGAATGTTGACTGTAGGACGAAACCTAGATAGAAATGGACAAAACCCTTACCTACTTATCTCATTCTGAATCATTCTACACTCACCTTACTCTGATTCTTTCTACACTTATCTTGATCCTGTCTCACCTTCTACTGTTCTACTCTGATCATTCTTACCTTTTCTACTCTAAGACAAGATGGATTTCACACCTTGGAATCCTATGACTATGATCTTTCTAAGAGATAGGGAACCTAAGACAAAATTAAAACTATTTTCTCTATTAAAAATGTTGTTTGATTGTGCTGATGCTAAATGCCTGATTTGCTTCTCTGATTGATTGAATTATTATAGATGGACATCTTAGCATGTACCACCATAAGGTAATGTATTAGCTTTAGTAGGTGACACACTAATCTACTTAGCTAATAAATCCCCCACAGTAACATTCCCCGTAATTACTCGCCTTGTCTACAATCCTTCTTTTCCTACTCTGTACTTCT
The DNA here is from genome assembly GCA_029449295.1 of Zea luxurians. Taxonomy (NCBI): domain Eukaryota; kingdom Viridiplantae; phylum Streptophyta; class Magnoliopsida; order Poales; family Poaceae; genus Zea; species Zea luxurians. The sequence continues at coordinate 21,281,952 of JAOPSE010000017.1, forward strand.
AACCCAGATGGGCTACCCCTATAGTGTTAGAAGAAAGCACTATAGACGTGATCCTTGGTATGTCATGGTTAAGAAAGGTAAAGGCAGTTTATATACTGTGCTAAAGGAACCGTAGAACTCACCAGTTCTAAAGGACAAAGATTTGAAGTTGAAGTTGCAGTAACTACCACCTTCAGACTAGCAACATTCTTAGTAGATGGGAAGTTGGTTGGTGACAACATCCGTGTGGTTAAGAATTTTCCGGATGTCTTCCCAGAAGAGTTATTAGGGATGCCACCAGATATGGGAGTTGAGTTCGTCATTAATCCCTTACCTAAGACTGCCCCTATTTCTAAACGGCCATATAGAATGTCCGTAGAGGAGTTGAAGGAACTTAAGAAGCACTTAACGGAGTTGCAAGAGGCTGGGTACATTCGTCCGAGTCTTCACCTTGGAGAGCACCAGTTTTGTTTGTAAAGAAGAAAGATGGATTGCAAGAGATGTGCGTGGATTAAAGGTCCCTTAATGATGTCACTGTGAAGAATAAGTTTCTGTTACCCCGCATTAAGGATTTATTTAATCGGATGAGAGGAGCCAGGGTACTCTCGAAGATTGACCTCCGATCGGGATACCATCAGATGAAGATTAGACCGTCGGATAATCCTAAGACAACATTCTCGACTCGATATGGATCATATGAGTTTAACTGTTATGTCGTTTGGACTAACAAATGCACCAACCTATTTTATGGATATGAAGAATAAGGTGCATGATCTGGACAGATTCGTCGTGGTTTTCATGGACGATATTATTATTCCAAGAGTGATAGTGCTCAGGAGGAACATATGTGATTGGTACTACAGAAGCTTTAAGATAATCAACTCTACGCCAAGTACGGTAAATGCGAGTTTTGGATTGGCGAGGTGCCATATCTTGGACATATCATTTTTAATGGAGGAATATTAGTGGATCCTGCTAAAGTCAAGGAGATAGTGGCGTGGAGCATACCCACTACAGTTATGGAGGTCCGAAGCTTCGTGGGACTTGCAGGATATTATTGGAGATTTATTGAAGGATTTTCTAAGATTGCTAAACCTATGATTTCACTTTTGGAGAAGAGAAGAGAGTTTAAGTGGGACAAGAAGTGCCAAGTATATACGGATCATAAGAGTTTGAAGTATATATTCACTCAGAAGGATCTCAACCTTAGGCAACGCCGTTGGTTGGAGCTTATTAAGGATTACGATTTGGAAATTCACTATCACCCGGGCAAGGCAAATTTGGTTGCAGATGCCTTGAGTCGAAAGGAGCATGTTCATTCAGCTGTTGTTGCCCAGCTACCCGATGAGATTGTTGAGGATTTCAGGAGACTTAACCTGGGGATAGTTACTCACACTAAAGGAGTTATTATTGAGGCGGAAACTACTTTGGAGCAAGAGATCCGCAAAGGATAAATTGGTGATGCTAAGACACAAGAGATTAAGGATCTGATTACCGAAGATCGAGTTCCGGAATTCACGGAAGATGAGCAAGGCACAATATGGTTCAAGGATCAGATATGAGTTCCCAAAATTGAAAGCCTTCGTGAGACTATATTGAAGAAAGCCCATGACTTGGATTATTCTATTTATCCTGGTAGTACCAAGATGTATCAGGATTTAAAGCAGAAGTGCTGGTGATATGGACTGGAGAGAGATATGGCTGCACATGTGGTTATGAGCGATGTGTGTCAAAGAGTTAAGGCTAAACACGAGAGGCCAGCTGGAATATTATACCCACTGAAGATACCCGAGTGGAAGTGGGAAGAGATTGGTATGGACTTCATTACTGGATTGCCTCGCACCTCGAAAGGATATGATGCTAGATGGGTTATTGTGGGTAGACTGACCAAAGTGGCTCATTTCATTTTGGTCAAGACTACTTATAAGGGATCGCAATTGGCTAAGTTATACATGTCTCGGATTAAGTCTCTACGCAATGTACCAAGGAAGATCATTTTGGATAGAGGATCACAGTTTACCCCCAGATTTTGGAAAAGTTTTCATGAGAATATGGATACGAAGTTGAATCATAGTTCGACCTACCTCAGACTAATGTACAAACTGAAAGGACTAATCAAGTATGGGAATACATGTTGAGAGCTTGTACCCTTCAGCATGGTAGTAGTTGGGACAAGGGCCTACCTTATGCTGAATAGTTACCAGGCCAGTCTGAAGATGTCCCCGTTCGAGACTCTGTATGACAGGAAATGCAGGACTCCTCTATTTTGGACTAGACTAGAGGAAGACAGTTCTTTGGACCTGGACTTATTCAAGAGGCAGAAGGACAAGTTCGTATAATTCGAGAAAATTTGAGAGTGGCTCAAACCAGGCAAAAGAGCTACACCGATAATAGGATAAGACCCCTGAATTTGAGGAAGGAGATCATGTGTACCTCAAGGTTTCATCACTTCGTGGAATGAAGAGATTTAAAGTCAAGGGCAAATTGTTCCCTCACTTCATTGGACCATTTTGAGTTTTTAGGCGAGTTGGAGAGATGGCCTATCAACTCGAGCTATCTGATGATCTGTCTGATGTGCATAATGTATTTCATGTGTCTTAACTAAAGAAGTGTCTTCGTGTCCGTGAGGAACAGTTACCAATGGAAGAGTTTGGTGATCAAGGTGATTTGACTTACACGGAGTACCCGATCAAGATTTTGGATACATTGACTCGAGTTACAAGAAATAAGGTGATAAAGATGTGCAAAGTCCAATGGAGTCACCACAGTGAAGATGAAGCAACTTGGGAAAGAGAAGAAGAGCTTCGCATAGATTTTCCGCACCTTTTCCCTAGATCTTCTTAAATCTCGAGGACGAGATTATTTTTAAGGGGGGTAGGATTTGTAACACCCACTTTGTAATTGTTAGATAAAATACCAATAGAGAAAACAATTTCTCTCTCTTTGTGAGTTTGATCTTTATACATCATCACATGTGAACACTTCATTTGAAAACAAATAATTAATAAAAATGTAAGCCACCAAATTTTGCATCATGCTGGATTTATTTTTTTGTGCATTTTATGACAACGTAAAAAGACAGGAAATATATTAAAGCCCATAGTAGAATTTAAATTCTAAAAGGAATTCCAGAATTTAGATAAGAGAATAAAAATATATTATCCCTGCATTAGGGTTTGAATTTGTGTAACTTACTCAAAAGAAATTCATAACAAGATTCAAATTTAAATTTGAAGTTTAGATGAAAAGGAAAATGAAAATATAAAAAGAAAAAGGGAAGTCCCACTGTTGGGCCCAAACTCACCATTTCGGCCCACCATTCCCCCTCACCCGCGCGGCCCAACCACCTCACCCGCTGCGCTTAAGCCGCTGCGCTGTGGGTCTGGCTTGCTAGCCTTACTCCGCGCCACTGACGACCGGGACCCACTAACTGACGACGTTCTTTTCCCCCGCCGATTTCGGACGCGCTGTAGCTCTTCTCCCTTGCCGCCGCAACGCCCGGCCGATTCCTCCGCCGCGGCAAGCTCCAACTGACGGCTACCCGATCCCTCTCCGTGCTAGCATATGGGGGAGTATAAAACCCTACCATCAAGCCTTCTTCCTCCTCCTAATTTGCCGCCGCCAGTAAAGCCACCATCGCGTGGAGCCGTGCTACGCCGCCTGCGCCATCCAAGACAGCGGAAGACTCGCCGCCGCAGACAAACGGCGGTGCTCGTCGTCGGCGTTGCTCCACGAGTCAATTCGGGTCACCAGTGGCACCTTGGCGAACTACGTGGAGCGAATTCGTCCCCGTGGGTCACTGCACGATCCTCTCCGACCTCTGTAATGGCTGGGGACCGCTGTCGCCGTGGCCGACCACCTCCGCGGTCATCTTCACTTCGGGTAAGTGGCCCAAGTTACCTAATACACCCACGAGATGGAATATGTTCGAGTAGATCAGGGAATTCAGGGCGGGGTTGAGCCAATTTCTCAACGGGGATGCAACATCACTGATGAACCCGCCTCAACGTGGTTGCTGCTGTGCCCATCCCTCTCGGTGTAATTAATCTCTCCTGTAGGTTCACCGTAGTTCACTTACCGCGAATCAACTAGTCGGGGGGACCATTGGGGCAGGATAATGGCTCGGCGAGCTTGGGGATGTCCATGGCGCCGCCGCTGTGCTCGTGAGCAGAAGGTAGATGGCGACTTGGTAGCCATCCATCATGTTTTGAACGGCTAGGATTAGGTCTTGGGTGTGAATCACCGCGGGCCGTCGATCTCCCTCGGGACGGCTCTGATTTTATTAAGCGTATCGCTTCGCGGGGCGCTCCGGTTCGTTGGATTTAGATCGGGCGGCTTGCATCAAATACCGGTTCGCCTGGGATCCAATCTAATCCCAGCCCTTGATCTTAGATCGTGCGGCCAGAAACTGAGGATCCCCCTTCACTCGTCTGTTTTGCAGAAGACCCCTCCAGGATTTTCGAAATAAACCCGCCGTCCACCGCAACAGTACACTGAGTCTTAGGAATTCTTCTGGTTTAGCCCATGCGCTTTTCGATAAATGAGGCCCGGTCCAGAGATCTTTTAAATTAAATAAATGAGATAGAAAATAGATTTTTAATAGGAAAATAAATGCTAGAACTTGGAAAATTCATATCTAATTCATTTTAAATCCAAATTGAACCATTCCAATTTCTAAAATTTTGTAATAATATTATTTATCATTTAGTATCACTGTTTTGACATGAACTCAGTTAGAAGATTAATTTCTCATTTAATCCTACTTTAATCACATTAAACCTTAGGAAATTCGTATCTCCTCCGTTTTAACTCCGATTTGATCCGTTCAAGTTGCGTTAGTCACGTAGCATCGCGTAGAATGTCATTATGCAGTATATTCTTATGTTTGGTGTGATGTTAATTTTATCTATGCCATGTTTGTTTGTATTGCTACGACTAGCGCGAGGACACATGTCATCTGAGCAAGTTGGTACCTGGATTCTCAAGTGCCAGGCAAGTTGTGCCCTTGATTCACTTTTGTTACCCAATAATGTTCTTTATAATCATTTACCATGCATAGGTTTAATTTTGATGGGACCCAATAGGTTTCCCTAGACTGTTTATCCTGTTTACCTTGTTTACCCCTGAATCACATGGGTAGTTATGCTATTGCTTTACGTGGTTTTTGGGATAATCATTTATTACCTCTATGTTCCAATTCTTGTTGTTATTCTGTTTATGTTCATGTTGTTATCCTTAATGTTAATTGGAACATAGAGCTTAACTTGAGAACCACGTGCCACCACAAGGGAGGAATGGGACCCCTTGGCTGACTAATTAGGAAAGCTAGTGGAAGACTACCTTACCCGAAAGGGGCAAGGGCAGTAGGGGAGAGGTCAGTGCGGGGAGGTCCCTGGTTGATTTTGCTGCGATGGCGGTCAGCCAGGAACCCTGTACTGGATCTTCCTATAAACTGTAGCGGGTTTTCGGAAGCTAGTGGAACTTTGTAAAGGCCTCGTAGTGTTGCCCTGCCGTGCTTCCTAGGTAGAGGTATATGGGGAGTCGCGACCCCTTGGCAGATGGGTAACATGACTTGTGGGTAAAGGGTACAACCTCTGCAGAGTGTAAATCTGGTATACTAGCCGAGCTCACGGTCACGAGCAGCTCAAGACTCTCTGATGTTTAAATTATGGAACTTAAATTCAATTTTGTCATTTGCATTGCATGGGTTTATTATTAATGTTGTTCTATTACTTTACTTATGGATTGGTATTTACTTACACTTAGTAACTGCTAATAAAATTTTGACCAACTTATAAAAGCAATGCTCAGCTTCAGCCTTTATTCCATTGATCAGCCTTACACTTCATGAACTCCCACCTTTGGTGAGTTCATGCCACATTATTCCCCACGACTTGTTGAGCTATGATCGTATGTGAGCTCACTCTTGCTGTCTCACACCCCCCCCCCACAGGAGAAGAGCAGGTGTTTCAGGAGGAGCCGCCTAACGCTGAGGAGTTCGATCTGATCTAGGTGGCGTTTCCCAGTCGACATTGGCGCCGACGATCCTTAGTTTGTTTTATCTTTATTACTTTATTTTGTAATAAGTCTTCCGCTATGTAATAAATACTCTGATGATTTATGACATTTATCTCTATACACTCTGTTATTATATATGTTGTCTTCTTGGCGCATGTATGAGATGCACCTGGCTTTGTTCCTTAAAGCCGGGTGTTACATATTCACTGCATGCCCTGCCCAGATGTGACCGTTTTGAAAAATATACTGATAATTCCTGGGCGTCCCCCCCCCCAATGGGTGTGGGCAAGGGACGGCTTGGTACGCTGAGTGTTTTAGCCGGCTGCTTCTGAGTAGTAATGTGATGCGACGGCGGGTGTAATCATATCCTCTGCGCTGTTGACTGGAGTCCCAATGGGTGTTGTGTTGCGTGAAACGGCGTCAGCCGCCTGACGTGTCTTCAGACGGGATGAAGTGCTTATTGAATGCTTTGCGACTGTTCAGTGACCACGGTTGGAGGTGAGCGGTTGCCTTCTTTTCCTATAAATAGTGCCTTTGCCTGCCTGGTTTTTTCACATCTCTCGCTGTTCTCCACTGCCTGCTTTCTTTCTTCTACCTGCATTTCCGCCATGGGCAAGAAACGCAAGCGCGAGCCAACTCCTCCGTCTGAGGATTTTGGTGACTCGGAGTATTCAGAGGAGGAGTTCTCCTCTGAATCCGAGGGGTCTCCGGCTCCCATCCCTCTACGTGACGACTCAGACGACTCCCAGGGGCTCGCGGCGGAGGTCTGGACGTACATCCGGGCCGTCGAGCGCTCCAGGCTCGAGGGCTCGGATGAGTCGGAGTACTCCTCGGATGAGGAGGACTCGGACGGTGGCGGCGAGGACGAGGATGGCGACGACGACGACGACGACGACGAAGGCGGTGGCGGCGGTGACGGTGACGGCAACGGTAGGGGCGGCAGCAGCAGCAGCAAGGACGGTGACGGCGGCGGCAGCAAGGGCAGCAGCAGGGGTGGCAGCGGCGGCGGCAGCAACAGGGCCAGTGGCTAGATGCCACTGGTCCTTTAGATGTTAGTATAGTATAGTTAGAATAATGTAGTAGTATTTAGTAGTGTAGAGTAGTATAGTGTAGTGTAGTAGTAGTAGTATGATGTAATGTAGCAGTAGTAGTAGTAGGGAAGTATCAACTCATAATGAGTTGATTTGTAAGTATGATATCTTCCCTTTAATGAAGAAATGATGTTGGCTTCTCTGTGATGATTGCTCGTTGATATTCATAACTCAAAGTTCTTGAATCATTCCTCTTCCCGCCTTTTTTGTGAAGTTGATTCCTTTGGAATAGTAAGTGAATAACTCGGACACCATATCGATGCTTTTAGAAGTAGCTGCCGAGCGACTTGTAGATGATGTCAGAGTTTTAGAGATAACTACCGAGCGACTGAACGCAATGTCGGAGTTTTAGAGATAACTGCCGAGCGACTTGAAGACAACGTCGGCGTTTTAGAGGTAACGCTGAGCGACTGAACACGACGTCAGAGTTTTAGAGATAACTGCCGAGTAACTTGAAGACGACGTCGGCGTTTTAGAGGTAACGCCGAGCGACTGAACGCGATGTCGGAGTTTTAGAGTTAACTGCCGAGCGACTTGAAGACAACGTCGACCTTTTAGAGGTAACGCCGAGCGACTGAACACGATGTCGGAGTTTTAGAGTTAACTGCCGAGCGACTTGAAGACAACGTCGGCATTTTAGAGGTAACGCCGAGCGACTGAACACGATGTCGGAGTTTTAGAGTCAACTGCCGAGTAACTTGAAGATGACGTCGGCGTTTTTTAGAGGTAATGCCGAGTGACTTGAGGGCGACGTCAGCATTTTAGAGGTAAAGCCGAGCGACTTAATACTATGTCGGAGTTTTAGAGTCAACTGCCGAGCAATAGCGGGCTACGTGGGCCACTTTGAGGTTAATAGCCGAGTGATGATGTGGCGCACCGGTGTTTTGGAAATAACTGCCGGGTGATGACTGGGCGCTTTTTGAAACGGTATCTGGCTCGGGAATATCCCATAAGTGCTGCGCTTTTAGCCGCCTCTGCTTTCCGTTCCCTAGTTCTTGCTTTCTTGCTTCCGAATCCTCTCCGCAATTCGCCTCCTACTCTGTTCGCCGGTAGAATCGAGATGGCGCCCAAGAGGAAAGCCTCGAGTTCGTCTGCCGTGGTGATTCCTCCAATCGACCCCAACAGCCAGTTGCCTTTCGCAGGTAACCACATGTCTGTCATCTCTGAGCCTGAACTTCTCCACCTCGTGTCCATCGGGGTTCTTCCTCCGAGGGAACTCTGCTCTTGGTGGATTTGCCATGGGGTTACTGTCCCAACTGAGGATACCCATGAGTCCGTGATTTATGCTCCTTTCCTTCTCCGCGGTCTTGGCCTTCCCATTTCTCCCTTTTTCCGCGGCCTCCTTGATTTCTACCATCTTAACTTGACCCATCTGAATCCCAATTCTATCCTGCAAATCTCCATTTTCGTTCATTTATGCGAAGCCTTTCTTGGCGTGCTACCACATTTCGGGTTGTGGAAGTACTTGTATCACTGTCGCCCTGGGATGGCCGGGGGACAACATCAATTGGTTGGGGGTGCTAGCTTGGAGATGCGCCGCGGGAGGAAGACTGAGTATCTCGAAATCCCTCTCAAAGACAGTATCAAGGGATGGCGCTTGGAGTGGTTTATAGTTGAGAATTATGGAAACTCTCTCCCCCCCCCGGTCGAGAAGACAGCCGGATGTTCGCACCCCAAGCTGGACCGAGTCTCCCACAGATCGGGAGGTAGCTGAGGCAGGTGCTTTGCTGGCTGAAGTTGGATTGCTGAAAGAGAGGGGTCTGACTGCTAAAGCTATGGTTGCTGATTTTGTTTTCAAGAATATTCAGCCGTTGAAAGACAGGGCATACCCGGGTTATCTGTATCGAGGCCTAGCCGACTCAACTCGGGTCACTAACAGAAGAATTCCCTCTACGGACTTGGTGAGCCGACTTGAGATGATCCTTAGAGGCAAAGTGTCAAATGTTGGTGCCCTAGTGGCATTCTCAGCCTGGAACCTGCCTCCTCCCAAAGCCTTCACTCTTTTTGTGTCGAATCCTCCTGTCACTGATGGCAGTTTGGGCCTTAGAGTGCGGCCCTCTGCTGAAGAAATTAGTGCCTTGGTTGCCTCGCTCGGGGGGATTCCTGATTATGAACGGCAGGTCCATTTTGAGGTGCCCCTGAACCCTAATGATGCGGAGATAAGTGCTATGCTTGATTTGCTGGCTGAGGACTCTTCTGACGCTGCTCCTGCTGGGGCATTGGTAGTGGCGTCCCTCCCAGAGGCTGATACAACTTTAGATTCTTAGAAGCCTACTAGTACTCGCCCGAGGCGCCCTTGCCGAGCCAATCAACCTGATCCTTCTGCTGATGAGCAGAAAAAGAAAAAGAGACGCCTCCGGCGAGTATCCAGTTTGGATCTGGACGTTGTTACCTCGGTTCCTGATGCTGAAGAAGTGACTGTGACTGAATTTACTGACGCTGACCCTAATGGGTGTACCCAATCTGCTGCTGATCCCAATGTGAGTGCTCCATCTGTTGCTGATCCCAATGGGTGTGCTCCATCTATTGCTGATCCCAATGGGGGTGCTGCCTGCGTTGCTAATGTGGACGACGAGGAGGAAGAAAATGAAGTTCCTTTGACTCGGAAAAACAGTCGGCAGTTCATCGCTAGCGGTGAAAGTAGTGGAGTTCCTTCTCCTGCTTTGTCTGCTCTCATGGGTCTGCAAGAACTGTCCTTGGCTAATTTTGATCAGACTCTTGAGGATATGGTTCCAGAGGATTTGTTATCGGAGCCAACAGATGATGGTGTGATGGAGGTTTGTGCTGATGTGCTTGATGCTAGGTTGAGGTCATCCTGTGCCTCGTCGACCTTAGAGCGCGATCTCGAGGGTCGGGAGACTGACTTGGATCGTCCTGGTCCCATGGAAGTAACTGAGGGCCCATCAGCCTTAGAGGTGGCTACCATAGAGAACTTGGACCCCAAGGATGGTGTTGACACGTGCCCAGCCCCCGAGAATGTTGTCGGGGATGACTTGGTTCGGGTGGGAAGTGCAAGCCACTGCCCAGCCCTCGAGGGTGCTGCCGGGATGATCCGGCTCAAGTGGGCAGTGCAAACTATGACCCAGCCCCCGAGGATGTCCGAGCGGGGTCTCTCTCTTGTACTTCCATGGACGTTCATGCGGGGTCGCCTCCACACTCCGGCTGTATGGTGGTAGCCCAAGCCTTGGACCAGGGAGTCGCTTTAGAGGGTAGCGTCCACGCTGACCGAGTGTTGGGCTCTGTTGATGGCACCGAGTTGATTCCTGCTGGTTCGTTGCAAGCTGCTTCGGGTGGTGGCCTTACGCCCGGTTATCAATTGATCTCTCCTGATTTGGGGATCCCTTCGTTCTTTTCCAACCTCCAGGTACTATGATGTATTTCAGCTTGGCTTTTTACATTGCATGAACTGTTGTCATTACATTCATTTGCTCTCCTCATCAGGCTTTGGTGGATGGGATGGTTAGCCAGCTGAGGTTACAGGGTGCTTCTGTCCCAGAAGTAGCTTCATCACTTGCATGTTGGAATCCAGTGTCACTTCAACATCGTGTCCCTGAATTGGAGGCGACCAACGCTGGTTAGTGCTTTTTTGCTTCTCTTTGTCTTCACTGTAGACTGCTTTACATTCTGACCCTTTTTTGTTTGATTGTCTCCTGCTAGGTATGACTCTGCAGATTTCCACTCTTGAGGAAAAGCATTCCCGAGATCAGGCTGAATTGGCCCAGCGGTGCACTGACTTTGAGGAAAAGTACTCTCAAAGTCAGACTGAACTGGGTCAGGTCTCCGCTGCCTTAGATGACGCCAATGCACTGAGTTCTTCTCTTCATGCTCAGCTCAATTCTGAAAAGGTGATTTATGAAACTGTGCTTTGCCTTGTTGTGCTCCTATTACTTGCTTGGTGTTTGAGGGAGTTGACTTTTGTTTGCAGGAAGAAAAACGTATCCTTGCTGCTTCTCGCGACAGTCTTGACAGATTGTATCGTGATTCTAGCAACTCGCTGACTATCCTGGAGAGGAGTCATCGCTTCACCATGGAAGAGTTAGACAACCAACGCTGTAAGCTGCAGGAATCCACGGATGAAGTGACCTGGCTCAAGCAGTTGATATCAGCGAAGGACGCTACTATCAAAGAACTCCGAGCTTCCAAGAAATCCATCGCCCAAGAGTTAGAAACTGCTCGGCTGGCTGCCAAGGTTGCCGAAGAAACTTCTGTTACTCTCAGAGCCCAGCGCGATAGAGCCATGGACAAGGCTATTTGGGCGGGGCGGATCTTGATGAGGAGACCCAGCGTGGTTGTTCCTGAAGATATAAGGGCTGATGTGAATGCTGCCCCTGATTCCTCGAGTCATCCTTCCTCATCGATTGCTCCTGAGAAAAATATCACGAAATAGAGAAACATTTTGCGTGCTTTGAACGCGCGGTTAGCATGGTCAGACATTTGTTAGAGGACGTCATTTCAGTACTTGGACGATATTGTTATTTTCATATTGTTTCAGAATTTATCAGTTCATAAATTTGTAGTAGTAAAATGATGTGCGATGGTTTTGAAGTTTGTTTGCGGGATATAGAAGTCATCCTTATATGAGTAATTGTAATCACGTTAGATCGCCTTAAGTCGCTGCTGACTTAAGTCGACTGCTTCTGTTAATAGGGCGTAGTGGTCACCCTGAATTGCGTAGGCGCGAGCATGTTGCACCGGCGCTGCCGACTTAAGCCGATCGCTCCGTTAGCAGGGCGTAGTGGTCACCCCGAGTTAAGTAAGCGTGAGCATGTCGCACCGCCTTAAGTCGTTACCGACTTAAGCCGATTGCTCCGTTAGCAGGGCATAGTGGTCACCCCAAGTTAAGTAAGCGTGAGCATGTTGCATCGCCTTAAGTCGTTACCGACTTAAGCCGATTGCTCCATTAGCAGGGCATAGTGGTCACCCCGAGTTAAGTAAGCGTGAGCATGTCGCACCGCCTTAAGTCCTTACCGACTTAAGCCGATTGCTCCGTTAGCAGGGCATAGTGGTGTAACACCCGGTTTTAAAGGACAAAGCCGGGTGCATTCTCATACATGCGCCAAGAAGACAACACATATAATAACAGAGTGTATAGAGATAAATGTCATTAACATCAGAGTATTTATTACATAGCGGAAGTCTTATTACAAAATAAAGATAAATACAAAACGAACTAAGGATCGTCGGCGCCAATGTCGACTGAGAAACGCCACCTAGAACAGATCAAACTCCTCGATACTTGACTCCACTTGAAACCACCTATTCTTCTCCTGTGGGGGGGTGTGAGACAGCAAGAGTGAGCTCACATATGTTCATCGCTCAACAAGTTGTGGGGAATAATGTGACATGAACTCACAAAGGTGGGAGTTCATGAAGTGTAAGGCTGATCAATGGGATAAAGGCTGAAGCTGAGCATCGCTTTTATAAGTTGGTCAAAATTTTATTAGCAGTTACTAAGTGTAAGTAAATACCAAACCATAGTAATAATAAGTAAAAGTAATAATAAAATAATCCCAAATGCAATGAAATGACAAATTGAATTTAAGTTCCATATTTAATCATGTGAGGGTCCGAGCCGCTCTTGACCGTGAGCACGGCTAGTATACTAGTTTTACACTCTGCAGAGGTTGCGCATCTTTACCCACAAGTCATGTTACCCATCTGCCAAGAGATGGCCAATCCCATACACCTCTACCGAGGAGGCGAGGCAGGGTAACACTACGAGGCCTTTACAAAGTTCCACTAGCTTCAGACTACCCGCTACAGTTTATGGGAAGATCCAGTACAGGGTTCCTGGCTGACCGCCATCGCAGCAAAATCAACCAGGGACCTCCCCGCACTGACCTCTCCCCTACTGCCCTTGCCCCTTTCGGGTAAGGTAGCCCTCCCCTAGCTTTCCTAGTTAATCAGCCAAGGGCGTCCCATTCCACCCTTGTGGTAGCACTGTTTTCCCGGGTGGTCGCTCCATGTTCCCATTAACATAATGATCTTAACATGAACAAGGAATAATAAAACAGATAACAATAAACAATATAACAATGAGTGATGAATATCTCTATACCCAAATCCACATAAAGCAATAGCATGTACTACCCAAAACTTTAGTAGTAAAACCAGTGGCGAAGCAAGGTATAAAGATAGTCAAATCTAGGGTATCCTATTGGGTCCCAGCAAAATTATCCTATGCAGATCATTATGAATAATAAGAACATGAATGGGTAAAAGAAGTGATCAAGGGCACAACTTGCCTGGCACTTGAGATTCCAGGTACCAACTTGCCTTTTAGATGACACGTGTCCTCGCGCTAGACGTAGCAATACAAGCAAACATGGTATATACAAAATTAACATCACACCAAACATAAGAATATACTGCATAATAATGATCTACACGTTGCTACGAGACTAACGCAACTTGAACGGATCAAATCGGAGTTAAAACGGAGGAGTTATGAATTTCCTAAGGTTTTATGTATTTGATATAAGATTAAGTGAAAGAATAATTTTAATGTGTTTGTCATGTCAGAACAGAGGCACTAATGGGTAGACAATATTATTACAAAAATTTAGAAAGTGGAATGGATCAATTTGGACTAAAAATGGATTTTCTATGGATTAAACAAGTTCTAGGATTATTTTTACACATAAAAATCTATTTTCTAAATTATTTTATAAGTTTTCTCACTGTCTGGACTAGGCGTCAAAATCTGAGAACAGCAGGGGCCCAGGCGCAAAAGACCCTGAGACCCAGAACACTATGCAATAGGACGGCGGGTTTATTTTACTGAAACCCGAGGGCTCTTTTATAAAGTTGCAGGGGCCGAAGAGGTAAGGAGGGCTCTCGGCCGTTGGATCGGCGTTTGAGGGCTCGGATTATAAGACCACCTCACCCAACCGGTATGCGCTATGCACCGTTGGATCAGAGATCTGATGATCAGGATTTAATGAGATATGAACCGTTCTCCACCCTCCGATCGACGATCTACGACACGCATTCGACGAACGAAAAGGTATGCGCCAACCTAATCCGAACCGTACCCCGGAGATCCGACGATCGAGATCAATCCGCTGAACGTTCTAATCTCCACCGTTCATCACATGTTCAACGATCCACGGGTGTCTTCTCCCCTTCCTGGGCCATCCGCGCGGCAGCGCCGCCCTCCCGCGGCGGCCGAACGCCGGCGAGCATGCCATTTGGTGTTCCAATGCCCCATAAGCGCACCCGAGGGTACCAACACAATGTGCAGTTCACGACGACTCTAATCGTAAGCTCAATTTCACTAATTGAGCTCCAAGTGCTCCAGTCACCGCGATGGTGCGGTCCCCAGATGCCGGAGCCATCACGGCAATCAATTCCCAGCCCCCCAAGTTCTCTACACGGTCACACGCGGCGCGATACAATACTATGGGCGATTCGAGCAAGATGATAAAGTTCTTACCGCATAGGAGATGGTCAGTGGTCTCGGCGGCGAGGCTTGTATCCGCGGCCCCCTTCCCCAACTCCGACGGCCAATTCGCCCTCCACGGCGAGCTCCAAATCTCGACCAAGGCAAGCGATCACGCCGACCACAACTTGCGCCTCGGACACAGCTCCGTAGATCACCCCGCGGCGGCAATAATTTTCTCTCTCCCTCGGCACGGCAATGGCGACTGGATTCGTTACGGCGAGCTCGTTCGGCATGCAAGAAGGGGCACAGCCGAGGCGTCCTTGTCACTATATATCACGCGCGGGTCCAAGGGTCAAGGCGCAACGGCTGCTGCCGATTCTACCGGGACGCTGACGGAGTCCGGCGCCCACGGGATCTACGGCGAAGTCGTCGGGAGGTGTGGTTGCGGCGTAGAAGACGACGACACTGACTTCTGGGCCCCACGCGTAAGTGACACCAGCGAAGAGTCTTGAGCTGGGCCGCGCGATGGAGATAGACGGCTGGCGCGCGGGCCCCGCCTGGAAGAGGCACGGCGCAGTAGGTGGGCTGGCGCGCGTGCACGGGGGAAAATAGGAGGTGGGCCGAATTCCAGTATTTAGGCCCAGTTAGTTGTTTTCTCCTTTTTCTTTTTATTTTCTGGTTTATTTCATTTTTGTTTTTCATTTAAACTTCCAAATTTGTGTGTGGATCCAAATTCAAATCCAAATTCCAATTCACTTATGTTTTGAACTTCAAATTTTCCAGTAAATATAACTTCTACAATATTATTATTTACTTATTTTTATCCACACCATTTTCTTCTCTTTTCTAGATTCAAGAATTTCTTTTATTTTCCAATTTTTAATTTTAGGAATTTAATATATTTCTTCTTCAAATTATTTTATGTTGTCACAAAATGCACACAAAATAAAATCCAGCATGATGCATAATTTGGTGGCTTACATTTTTATTAATTATTTGTTTTCAAATGAAGTGTTCACATGTGATGATGTATAAAGATCAAACTCACAAAAAGAGAGAAATTGTTTTCTCTATTGGTATTTTATCTAGCAATTACAAAGTGGGTGTTACAAATCCTACCCCCCTTAAAAATAATCTCATCCTCGAGATTTAGGAAGGTCCAGGGAAAAGATGGGGAATGTCTATTAGAATCTCTTCTTATCTCTCCCAAGTAGCTTCATCTTCTCCATTATGACTCCATAGTACTTTGGATATCTTTATAATCTTATTCCTCGTGACTCGAGTCAATGTATCAAAAATCTTGATGGGGTACTCAGCATAAGTCAAATCTTCTTGAACACTAAGGTCTTCCATTGGTAACTGTTCTTCAGGTACCCTGAGGCATTTCTTCAACTGAGATACATGGAATACATCATGCACATCAGATAAATTATCAGGTAGCTCGAGTTGATAGGCCATCTCTCCAACTTGCCTAAAAACTCAGAATAGTCCAACAAAGTGAGGGGACAATTTACTCTCGACTTTAAAACTCCTCATTCCACGAAGTGGTGACACCTTGAAGTACACATGATCTCCCTCCTCAAGTTCAAGTGGTCTTCTTCGATTATCTGCGTATCTCTTTTGTCTGGTTTGAGCTACCCTCAAGTTCTCCTAAATTATACGAACTTGTCCTTCTACCTCTTGAATGAATTCAGGTCCAAAGAACTATCTTCCCCTAGTCTGATCCAATATAGAGGAGTCCTGCATTTCCTTCCATATAAAGCTTCAAAAGGTGACATCTTCAGACTGGCTTGATAACTATTATTATATGAGAACTCAGCATAAGGTAGACTCTTGTCCCAACTACTACCATGCTGAAGGGTACAAGCTCTCAACATGTATTCCAATACTTGATTAGTCCTTTCAGTCTGTCCATCAGTCTGAGGATGGTAGGCCAAACTAAAATTCAACTTCGTATCCATATTCTCATGTAAACTTTTCCAAAATTTGGAGGTAAATTGTGATCCTCTATCCAAAATAATCTTCTTCGGTACACCGTGTAGAGACATAATCCGAGTCATATATAACTCTACCAATTGAGATATCTTATAAGTAGTCTTGACCAGAATGAAATGAGCCACTTTGGCCAGTCTCTCCACAATAACCCATATAGAATCATATCCTTTCGAGGTGCGAGGCAATCCAACAATGAAGTCCATACCAGTCTCTTCCCACTTCCACTCAGGTATCTTCAGTGGGTGCAGTAGTCCAGCTAGCCTCTGGTGTTCAGCCTTAACTCCTTGACATACATCGCACATCGCTACATGTGCAGCCACATCTCTCTTCAATCCATACCACCAATACTTTTGCTTCAAATCCTGATACATCTTCGTACTACCAGGATGAATAGAATAATCCGAGTCATGGGCCTCTTTTAAATTAGTCTCTCGAAGGCTTTCAATCTCAGGAACACATATCCGATCCTTGAACCATACGGTGCCTTGCTCATTCTCTATGAATTTCAGACCTCGACCTTCAGTAATCATATTCTTAATCTCTTGCATTTTAGCATCATCAATTTGTCCTTTGTGGAATTCTTGCTCCAAGGTAGGTTCCACATCAATAATAACTCCTTTAGTGTGAGCGACTATCCCCAGGTTAAGTCTCCTGAAATCCTCAATACTCTCATGAGGCAGCTGAGCAACAACAGCTGAATGAACATGCTCCTTTCGACTCAAGGCATCTGTAACCAAATTTGCCTTGCCCGGGTGATAGTGAATCTCCAAATCATAATCCGTAATAAACTCCAACCAACGGCGTTGCCTAAGGTTGAGATCCTTCTGAGTGGATATATACTTCAAACTCTTATGATCCGTATATACTTGGCACTTCTCATCCCACTTGAATTCTCTTTCCTTCACCAAAAGTGAGGTCATAAACTTAGCAATCTTAGAAAATCCTTCAATAAATCTCCAATAATACCCTGCAAGTCCCACGAAACTTCGGTCCTCCGTATCCGTAGTGGGTATGCTCCACACCACTATCTCCTTGACTTTAGCAGGATCCACTGATATCCCTCCATTAGAAATGATATGTCCGAGAAATGGCACCTCGCCAATCCAAAACTCGCATTTACCGTACTTGGCGTAGAGTTGATTATCTTAAAGCTTCTGTAGCACCAACCTTAGATGTTCTTCATGGTCACTCTCATTCTTAGAATAGATAAGAATATCGTCGATGAACACCACGACGAATCTGTCCAAATACTCCAAAAACATCTTATTCATCAAATCCATAAAATAAGCTGGTGCATTAGTTAATCCAAACGACATAACGATGAACTCATATAATCCATATCGAGTCGAGAAAGCCGTCTTAGGAATATCTGATGGTCCAATCTTCATCTGATGGTACCCCGATCGGAGGTCAATCTTCGAGAATACCCTGGCTCCTCTCATCCGATTAAATAAATCCTTAATGCGGGGTAACAGAAACTTGTTCTTCACAGTGACATCATTAAGGAACCTTTAATCCACGCACATCCCTTGCAATCCATCTTTCTTCTTTACAAACAAAACTGGCACTCTCCAAGGTGAGGAACTCGGACGTAAGTAACTAGCCTCTTGTAATTCCGTTCACTGATTCTTCAGTCCCTTTAGGTGTAATTACTCTCATGGGTTTTCTCATATTGTCCAACACATATGCCCAAACCAAAATCTCAGCATGACGCATAATTTTATTAGCAACTCATGGGGTCAAATAGACCTTTTTATTCCTCCTAAAATAGTATCATACCAAACACTAACTAAAGGAACATGTAGATCTTACAAATAGTAGTAATTTATATATATGTTTATGTAGCTTGGTGGAGCCGCTGGTGGTGGAGATGGTGGTTGCTCTTGTCGTTGTCTCTCCAACCGTGATTGCCTTATTTCTTGTTGTATCTCCAGACGGGCCTGACGTATTTCCTCGCGTTCTTGTCTTATCTGGTTTTGCATTTCGGTCATCATGTCTGTCAATTGTTGTATTACCAGCCTTTGGGTTGCAATCACTTGATCGGTTTCAACAGGTGGAGGATTTGGAGGATTCATTTCTGTTTGCTGTTGCGTGATAATCTTTCCTTTCCTGGTATTGACCATTTGAGTTAGATACATATGGTATGAGAATAGTAGCCAAGGCAGGTACTTACAAATCAAGTTATTTTGGGGGATTTATTAGCTAAGCAGATTAATATTCCACCTACTATAGCTAATTCAATACCTTATGTTGGTACATGCTAAGATGTCCATCTATAATAATTCAATCAATCAAAGAAGCAAATCAGGCATTGATCATCAGAACAATCAACCAACATTTTTAATAGAGAAAATAGTTTTAATTTTGTCTTAGGCCTCCTATCTCTTAAAAATGTCATAGGGGTAGGGATTCCAAGGTTTGAAATCCATCTTGTCTTAGAGTAGAAAAGGTAAGAATGATCAGAGTAGAACAGTAGAAGGTGAGACCGGATCAAGATAAGAAAGAACCAGAGTAAGGTAAGTATGGAATGAATCAGAATGAGATAAGTAGGTAAGGGTTTGTCCGTTTCTATCTAGGTCTCGTCCTACAGTCAACATTTCCTCTGATACCACTTCTGTAACACCCGGTTTTAAAGGACAAAGCCGGGTGCATTCTCATACATGCGCCAAGAAGACAACACATATAATAACAGAGTGTATAGAGATAAATGTCATTAACATCAGAGTATTTATTACATAGCGGAAGTCTTATTACAAAATAAAGATAAATACAAAACGAACTAAGGATCGTCGGCGCCAATGTCGACTGAGAAACGCCACCTAGAACAGATCAAACTCCTCGATACTTGACTCCACTTGAAACCACCTGTTCTTCTCCTGTGGGGGGGGGGGTGTGAGACAGCAAGAGTGAGCTCACATATGTTCATCGCTCAACAAGTTGTGGGGAATAATGTGACATGAACTCACAAAGGTGGGAGTTCATGAAGTGTAAGGCTGATCAATGGGATAAAGGCTGAAGCTGAGCATCGCTTTTATAAGTTGGTCAAAATTTTATTAGCAGTTACTAAGTGTAAGTAAATACCAAACCATAGTAATAATAAGTAAAAGTAATAATAAAATAATCCCAAATGCAATGAAATGACAAATTGAATTTAAGTTCCATATTTAATCATGTGAGGGTCCGAGCCGCTCTTGACCGTGAGCACGGCTAGTATACTAGTTTTACACTCTGCAGAGGTTGCGCATCTTTACCCACAAGTCATGTTACCCATCTGCCAAGAGATGGCCAATCCCATACACCTCTACCGAGGAGGCGAGGCAGGGTAACACTACGAGGCCTTTACAAAGTTCCACTAGCTTCAGACTACCCGCTACAGTTTATGGGAAGATCCAGTACAGGGTTCCTGGCTGACCGCCATCGCAGCAAAATCAACCAGGGACCTCCCCGCACTGACCTCTCCCCTACTGCCCTTGCCCCTTTCGGGTAAGGTAGCCCTCCCCTAGCTTTCCTAGTTAATCAGCCAAGGGCGTCCCATTCCACCCTTGTGGTAGCACTGTTTTCCCGGGTGGTCGCTCCATGTTCCCATTAACATAATGATCTTAACATGAACAAGGAATAATAAAACAGATAACAATAAACAATATAACAATGAGTGATGAATATCTCTATACCCAAATCCACATAAAGCAATAGCATGTACTACCCAAAACTTTAGTAGTAAAACCAGTGGCGAAGCAAGGTATAAAGATAGTCAAATCTAGGGTATCCTATTGGGTCCCAGCAAAATTATCCTATGCAGATCATTATGAATAATAAGAACATGAATGGGTAAAAGAAGTGATCAAGGGCACAACTTGCCTGGCACTTGAGATTCCAGGTACCAACTTGCCTTTTAGATGACACGTGTCCTCGCGCTAGACGTAGCAATACAAGCAAACATGGTATATACAAAATTAACATCACACCAAACATAAGAATATACTGCATAATAATGATCTACACGTTGCTACGAGACTAACGCAACTTGAACGGATCAAATCGGAGTTAAAACGGAGGAGTTATGAATTTCCTAAGGTTTTATGTATTTGATATAAGATTAAGTGAAAGAATAATTTTAATGTGTTTGTCATGTCAGAACAGAGGCACTAATGGGTAGACAATATTATTACAAAAATTTAGAAAGTGGAATGGATCAATTTGGACTAAAAATGGATTTTCTATGGATTAAACAAGTTCTAGGATTATTTTTACACATAAAAATCTATTTTCTAAATTATTTTATAAGTTTTCTCACTGTCTGGACTAGGCGTCAAAATCTGAGAACAGCAGGGGCCCAGGCGCAAAAGACCCTGAGACCCAGAACACTATGCAATAGGACGGTGGGTTTATTTTACTGAAACCCGAGGGCTCTTTTATAAAGTTGCAGGGGCCGAAGAGGTAAGGAGGGCTCTCGGCCGTTGGATCGGCGTTTGAGGGCTCGGATTATAAGACCGCCTCACCCAACCGGTATGCGCTATGCACCGTTGGATCAGAGATCTGATGATCAGGATTTAATGAGATATGAACCGTTCTCCACCCTCCGATCGACGATCTACGACACGCATTCGACGAACGAAAAGGTATGCGCCAACCTAATCCGAACCGTACCCCGGAGATCCGACGATCGAGATCAATCCGCTGAACGTTCTAATCTCCACCGTTCATCACATGTTCAACGATCCACGGGTGTCTTCTCCCCTTCCTGGGCCATCCGCGCGGCAGCGCCGCCCTCCCGCGGCGGCCGAACGCCGGCGAGCATGCCATTTGGTGTTCCAATGCCCCATAAGCGCACCCGAGGGTACCAACACAATGTGCAGTTCACGACGACTCTAATCGTAAGCTCAATTTCACTAATTGAGCTCCAAGTGCTCCAGTCACCGCGATGGTGCGGTCCCCAGATGCCGGAGCCATCACGGCAATCAATTCCCAGCCCCCCAAGTTCTCTACACGGTCACACGCGGCGCGATACAATACTATGGGCGATTCGAGCAAGATGATAAAGTTCTTACCGCATAGGAGATGGTCAGTGGTCTCGGCGGCGAGGCTTGTATCCGCGGCCCCCTTCCCCAACTCCGACGGCCAATTCGCCCTCCACGGCGAGCTCCGAATCTCGACCAAGGCAAGCGATCACGCCGACCACAACTTGCGCCTCGGACACAGCTCCGTAGATCACCCCGCGGCGGCAATAATTTTCTCTCTCCCTCGGCACGGCAATGGCGACTGGATTCGTTACGGCGAGCTCGTTCGGCATGCAAGAAGGGGCACAGCCGAGGCGTCCTTGTCACTATATATCACGCGCGGGTCCAAGGGTCAAGGCGCAACGGCTGCTGCCGATTCTACCGGGACGCTGACGGAGTCCGGCGCCCACGGGATCTACGGCGAAGTCGTCGGGAGGTGTGGTTGCGGCGTAGAAGACGACGACACTGACTTCTGGGCCCCACGCGTAAGTGACACCAGCGAAGAGTCTTGAGCTGGGCCGCGCGATGGAGATAGACGGCTGGCGCGCGGGCCCCGCCTGGAAGAGGCACGGCGCAGTAGGTGGGCTGGCGCGCGTGCACGGGGGAAAATAGGAGGTGGGCCGAATTCCAGTATTTAGGCCCAGTTAGTTGTTTTCTCCTTTTTCTTTTTATTTTCTGGTTTATTTCATTTTTGTTTTTCATTTAAACTTCCAAATTTGTGTGTGGATCCAAATTCAAATCCAAATTCCAATTCACTTATGTTTTGAACTTCAAATTTTCCAGTAAATATAACTTCTACAATATTATTATTTACTTATTTTTATCCACACCATTTTCTTCTCTTTTCTAGATTCAAGAATTTATTTTATTTTCCAATTTTTAATTTTAGGAATTTAATATATTTCTTCTTCAAATTATTTTATGTTGTCACAAAATGCACACAAAATAAAATCCAGCATGATGCATAATTTGGTGGCTTACATTTTTATTAATTATTTGTTTTCAAATGAAGTGTTCACATGTGATGATGTATAAAGATCAAACTCACAAAAAGAGAGAAATTGTTTTCTCTATTGGTATTTTATCTAGCAATTACAAAGTGGGTGTTACAAGTGGTCACCCCGAGTTAAGTAAGCGTGAGCATGTCGCACCGCCTTAAGTCGTTACCGACTTAAGCCGATTGCTCCGTTAGCAGGGCATAGTGGTCACCCCGAGTTAAGTAAGCGTGAGCATGTCGCACCGCCTTAAGTCATTACCGACTTAAGCCGATTGCTCCGTTAGCAGGGCATAGTGGTCACCCCAAGTTAAGTAAGCGTGAGCATGTCGCACCGCCTTAAGTCATTACCGACTTAAGCCGATTGCTCCGTTAGTAGGGCATAGTGGTCACCCCGAGTTAAGTAAGAATGCAAGTCAATCGTGAACAAACTGAGTATCTTTGAAGCCTTTTTTCATTGATGACATATTTCCATTTTACAGAGTACATCGTCGTCCCGATAGCTTTTGAAATACAGCTAGGGATAAAACTTCCTGAGGTGTTCTATGTTCCAGGAGTTCCCGACTTCTGTGCCATCCATCTGAGTGAGACGATATGATCCTGGCTGAGTGACTTCTGCTACCACGAAGGGTCCTTCCCATAAGGGCGATAACTTGTGCCGTCCCTCCCCCGTTAGAATTCGGCGGAGGACGAGATCTCCTACTGAGAAGGATCGCTGTCGCACGGCCTTGTCGTGATAGCGCCTTAGAGTCTGTTGGTACCGTGCTGATTGGATTACTGCATTCAGCCGTTCTTCCTCGAGTATATCAATGTCTTCTAGCCTAGTGGCTTCGACTTCTTCTATGTTTTCGAAGATCAACCTTTGCGCCCCGAATTTGAGATCGGCGGGTAACACTGCCTCCGACCCATAGACCATGAAGAAAGGAGTGTTTCCATGCAGAGCTCGGCTAGGTTGGGTTCTTAGGCTCCATACGACATATGGCAATTCCCTTATCCATTTTCCTGCGAACTTTTCATTCTTATCGAAGACCTTTTTCCTGAGTGCCTCCAGTATCATCCCGTTGGCTCGCTCAACTTGCCCGTTGGCTCTCGGGTGTGCTACAGAAGCATACAAGATCTGAATGCTTTTTTGTTCGCAGAAGTCGAAGAACTCTGAACTCGTGAAGTTGGATCCTAGGTCAGTTATGATGCTGTTTGGTATCCCGAATCTGAATATTATGTCTTGTATGAATTCCACGGCCTTAGCTGAGGTCAAAGAGGCAATGGGCTTGAACTCTATCCATTTAGTGAATTTGTCGATTGCTACCAATACATGAGTGTATCCTCCTTGAGCTTTCTTGAAAGGTCCAATCATATCTAGTCCCCAGCATGCGAAAGGCCAAGTTACTGGTATGGTCTGCAGTTGCTGTGCTGGTAGATGTTGTTGTTTTGACAAGTATTGGCAAGCTTCGCACCTCTGAACTAACTCGGCTGCATCACTCTTCGCTGTTGGCCAATAGAATCCTGACCTGAAGACCTTCCTGACTAGTGTTCTAGATGCTGCATGTATTCCACATTGCCCAACATGGACCTCCTCCAGAAGTCGCTTCCCAGTAGATGGGAGAATGCATTTCATGAGGACGCCTGGTGCACCCCTTCTGTACAATGTCTCCCCAATGAGTGTGTAGTGAGCCGACTGTCTGGCAATGCGCTCGGCTGAATTCTTGTCATCTGGTTCCTCTTCATTCTTTATATACTTGATGATTGGCCTTCTCCAGTCATCAGAGTCTGACTCGGGTTGATCTATAATATTACACTCTTTTGCTTGATCCATTGAGATGCTCGGCCGTAGTATTTCTTGCACAAAGACTCCAGGTGGGACCTGAGTTCGACTGGATCCTAACTTGGACAACGCATCGGCTGCTGTGTTCCAATCTCTTTCTATGTGATGAAATTCTAGACCCTCAAATTTATCTTCTAGCTTTCGGACGGCAGTGCAGTATTTTCCCATTGAATTGCTTGAACAATCCCACTCTTTGTTTATCTGGCTAATGACTACCAGAGAGTCTCCATACACCATCAATCTCTTGATGCCCAATGATATGGCGATGTTCAATCCATGGATCAGAGCTTCATACTCGGCTGCATTGTTGGAGGCTGGAAACAGCAACTGGAGGGCATATTTGAGGTGCTCGCCTCCAGGTGCGGTGAAGAGAATTCCTGCTCCTGCTCCCTGCAACTTCAGCGAGCCATCGAAATACATTTGCCACACTTCTGCAGTCTCTGGGTTATCTGGTACTTGCTGTTCAGTCCACTCTGATACAAAATCAACCAGTGCTTGAGTTTTGATGGCAGTGCGAGGTCGGAACTCGATGTCATGAGATCCCAGCTCACAAGCCCACTTAGCTATTCGGCCAATGGCTTCCTTGTTGTGAAGAATATCCCCTATCGGAAAACCGGTGACTACTATGATTTTGTGGTCATCAAAGTAGTGACGTAGCTTGTGGGCAGTTAGAAGTACTGCATATAATAGCTTCTGAACTTGAGGATACTTTTTCTTTGAGGGGCCCAGAACTTCGCTGATGAAGTAAACAGGATGTTGCACTGGGTAGGCATGTCCTTCTTCTGCTCGCTCGACTACCAACGCGGTGCTTACCACGTGAGTCGTGCAAGAGATATACAGTAGTAGATCTTCAGCTGGTTGAGTTGACGTAGCTCGTCGTGGTGGCTTCAGTACTGGTGGTGTTGTCAAGAATTTCTTCAGTGCATCTAGAGCTTCCTGTGCCTCTGAAGTCCACTGAAACTTATCCACCTTCTTGAGTAGCTTGTAAAATGGTAAACCTTTTTCCCCCAGCCTGGATATAAATCTGCTCAGAGCTGCCATACATCCAGTAAGTCGCTGAACCTTCTTTTGTGATCGAAGTGCTTCCATCTTCATGATAGCTTCAATCTTATCCGGATTAGCCTCAATTCCCCGGTGGCTGACAATAAACCCGAGTAACTTTCCTGCTGGTACCCCGAAAACACATTTTTTGGGATTAAGCTTCCATCTATACCGCCTCAGACTGTTAAAAACTAGCTGTAAGTCTTCGATGAAGTTTTCCGAGTTCTCTGTTTTGATTACCACATCATCTACGTAGGCCTCCACACGCTTGCCCCAGTGATCGGCTAAGCATGTTTGAATGGCTCTCTGATAAGTCGCTCCAGCGTTTTTGAGGCCGAACGGCATGGAGGTATAACAGAAAGCACCAAATGGAGTAATGAACGCTGTTTTTTCTTCGTCTTCCTTTGCCAAACTAATCTGGTGGTATCCGGAATAGCAATCCAGGAAAGACAGCACAGAACATCCAGCGGTGGAGTCCACCACCTGATCTATCCTCGGGAGCCCGAAGGGATCCTTCGGACAGTGTTTGTTGAGATCAGTGTAGTCGACGCACATGCGCCAATCCACTTTATTCTTTTTGAGTACAAGAACAGGGTTGGCTAACCACTCGGGGTGTAATACTTCTCTAATAAATCCAGCCGTGACCAAGTGAGCTAACTCGGCGCGAATGGCCTCTCTCTTGTCAGGCGTGAAACGTCGTAGTTTTTGACGGATCAGCCTCGCCTGGGGATAGACTTTCAGTTTGTGCTCGGCCAGTTCTCTTGGGACTCTCGACATATCCGCAGGCTGCCACGCGAATACGTCTCGGTTATCTTGCAGAAATTAGACGAGCACGCTTTCCTATTTGTCGTCCAGGCTGGAGCTGATGATGGCAGTCTTGCGTTCATCAGCGAACCCCAGGTTGATCCTTTTAGTTTCTTCAGTCGGCCGCATAGAGGTCACGGCCTGAGCTTCGTTTGCCAGTACTGCAAGGTCTTCCTCAGGCTTAGAGTTCGCCTGTGTTGAAGAAATCGTTGACGGCTTGGTGGTGAGGGCTGCTTGGATGGCCACTCAGAAACACTCTGCAGCGCCTTGGAAGTCGGCGCGCACAGTTATGATTCCTTGCGGTCCTGGCATCTTCAGTATCATGTACGTGTAGTGCGGAATGGCCATGAATTTGGCCAATCCCAGCCTTCCAATGATGGCGTTGTACCCGCAGTCGAAGTTCGCCACTTCGAACCTCAGGAACTCGGTTCTATAGTTCTCCGGAGTTCCGAAGGTGACAGGCATGTAGATGTGGCCCAGCGGGTATTCCCCTTCAGTCGGCACGATGCCGAAGAAGGGAGTGTCCGACTCGTGGAGCTCTTTGAGGTGGATTCCCAGGCCTCGGAGTATCCGGGGGAAGGTGACGTTGATGCTGCTCCCCCCGTCCACTAGCACCTTCTTCACCCGGCTCTCTCGGATCACCGGATCGACGAGGAGCGGGTATTTGCCTGGATGGTCGAAGTTGAGCCATTGATCCTCCCGAGTGAAAGTGATCGGGTGCTCCGACCACCGGTATGGAGCGGGAGGACCGGTGGTCACCGCCAGTATCTGGCGGTCGTTGAGCTTTTGTTGTCTTTTGTTCTCCTGCGACCCGTGTCCGCCGAAGATGACGTTGACCTCCCTGTCAATGCGCGGGAAAGCTCCTCCTCCTCCCTCCTCCTGCTGTCGAGGTTGTCGTGGTTCATCTGGTCCTCCCCTCGGCGGAGGAGGAGGTAGAGGCTAGAAGGGTTGGCCGTGCCCGACGGAGTGCTTGAAGTCCCGACAGTTACGAAGAGTGTGGCGCATATCTTTGTGGTACGGGCACTGGCATCGAGGATGTCGTCCAGCGTGCGCTCGCCTCCGCGAGGTCCTCCTCGGGCGTGAGAGGCAGGTGGTCCGGCGGCGTGCACTTCTTCGCGAGGCCTCTTCTCCCAGCGCTTGTCGGGTTGCTGGTTCGTGTCACGTCGTGGTGCCGCCGGTGCGGGCTTTGCTCCTCCGATGAGGTCCTAGGCCCGTTCGTCGGCGGTGATGTAGAGATCAGCTTCCCGGAACAGCTCCTCGGAGGTAGTCGGTGCCTTCTGTAATATGGCTCGGACGAAGGCCGAGTCATTGGATCCTCTGTAGAAGTCCTCGATCACGGCCGCTTCCGTGACCTCGGGAATACGATTTCTCATGGTCTGGAACCTTTTAAGGTACGACCGGAGAGTTTCGTCCCCTCGGTGCTTGATGGATTTGAGGTCCCATGGTTGTGCCAGTTTGTCGGAGAGGGACTGGAAATTGGCGGTGAAGCGTCGACTGAAGTCGCCCCAGTCGTCGATGCAGTGTCGAGGTAGATGTCGCAGCCATTGCAGCGCGTCTTGCCCAAGGACAATGGGTAAGTACGCGGTCATCACGTCTCCGGACGCCCCGGCAGCTCGAGCAGCGGTGGTGTAGACGGCTAGCCAACCCCCTGGATCCTGCTTAGGTTCATATTTGTCAACATTGGATACCTTGAAGTTGGGAGGCCATTAGATGGCCCTAAGGCGCGGAGTAAGAGCAGACACTCCGCATGTGTCCTCCTGTCGTCGGGGATGATGTCTGTCCCAGGGAGGGGAGTAGTTGTTGTGGTTCCTCGACCGTCCCCGGGTAGTACCACCAGTTGAGGCCGTTGCTGACTCAGTTCTGGTGGCCTGGCTCCGAGCCGGGATGCCATGATCCCTGTCGTACTCCTCCCGGCGGCGGATCTCGTTCTCATGCCGTCGTTCACGCGAAGCATTATTGGAGCTTCGCGCGTCTCGGCGACTGTTGATGGCGTGTCGTAGATCGTTCGGCGGGTGAGCAAGCGGTAGAAGATGGTTGGCTGCCTGGGTGAACAGTCGTCGGTAGCCCTCGGCGTCGGGAGTCCGAGGGAGTCCATCAGCTATCCGAGCTAGTACTCCTCCAACTTCGCTCGGCGTGTTCATGGCTCGGGCGAAGTCGGGGTTCAGGTTGCGCCCGAAGAATGGATTCTCCTGGCGTTGCCTTGCATCTTGCTCAGCTTGTTCTTGAGCCCGGCGGCGATCACGTCGTCGGGAGTTCCTTCGTTCTCTGAAGACGCGTTCCTCCGGCATTTCTCCTATCTCCGAGACCTCGTCTCGCGAGACAGGTTGCTCCGGATCCCGTTCTCCGGCCGTGTGATGTCGTCGAACGTTCCTGCGCCGGTTTCTCCATCGGCGGGATTCTCATTGAGGTGGTTCCTCTCTGGGTGCGGTCGACTCGTCGTCGGAGACGGTAGGCGACTCCACTCTCCCGATGAAGAGGACGTCGGGATAGAATGGCGCTGCTGTCATGGCGACCTTCTTTCTGTTCTCCTCTGAGGGCGGAGGAACGGAAAGAACAACTTGCTTCCCCTTGATCTCCTTCTTCCTCGCGATCTGTGTCCATTCTTTTGTCGGGGAAGTAGACAGTGGAGTTCTCCGGGTCAGCGGGCCCTCGGCCCCTGACTTTCCAGAGACGATCTTTTTCCGGAGAGCTGGAGGTTGCGCTTCTCCGACACTTTTGGAGTTCGTTGGAGGAGACTTCTTTTCCGGCGGATCCGCAATGCGGTGTAGAGTTCCCTCTTCATCTGCTACGGATGAGATTGTTCCGAAGCAGAATACGGATCCGGGACGGAGGGTGATCTTGCTGTGGAAGGTGACGGCCATTGAGCTAGCTTGGATCATCGACACACCCCCTACCTGGCATGCCAGCTGTCGATGTTTTGGGTCCGACCGCACACCCGAGGTTGCCCCTCAAGGTGTTTTTAGGAGTAGGACGGTGTCGACGACTGTAGCAAAATGGTTCGTGCCAGTTGCACGAGGGACAGTGGACGATGTTTACAGGTTCGGGCCGCTTAGAGATGCGTAACACCCTACGTCCTGGTGAGTATGCTTGGTGAATGAGGTTGCAAGAGAGCTCTTGAGAATGCAGAGAGTTGAAGTGGATGGCTAAGCAATAGGGTCGATCGTTCTGAAGGGGTGCCCCCTAGGCCTTATATACTCGACCGTGGGGCAATACACGTGGATATGATAACAATGCGTAGCTAGAGGATCAGCAATTGTTTGAGTTTATCTCCCTGTAGTTCCGCCGACCTATCCTCGCATGGCTCCGTTGCATGGGAGCTCCGGCGCGGGAAAGTCGGACCTCTGTTGTGGTCGCTCGCTCGACGTTGTGGGCCATCCCGGTTTGCACCAATTCGGCCTCGTGTCAACCTGCTTTGCTCATTGTTCCTCCCCAGGCCCACGAAAGAATGGCCTTACGATTTATTGGGCCCTTGGGCCTTACGATTTATTGGGCCCTTGGGCCTTTCGTGAGGTCTTTTACTCTTTTAGTGGACCCGGGGGATATCTGTCCCCCACATAGCTGACCCTCTAACACTCCTTTAAATGCTATTGAATCATCACTTCTTCTAAAGACAGTAACACCTATATCAGTAAAAAGACAGTTGTAGCCCATTTTACATAATTGAGAAACTGAAAGCAAATTGTAATCTAAAGAATCTACAAAAAAAACATTGGAAATAGAATGGTCAAGTGATATAGCAATTTTACCCAATCCTTTGACCAAACCTTGATTTCCATCCCCGAATGAGATAGCTCGTTGGGGATCCTCGTTTTTCTCGTAGGAGGAGAACATTCTTTTCTCCCCTATCATGTGGTTTGTGCATCCGCTATCAATTATCCAGCTTGAGCCCTCGGATGCATAAACCTGCAAAACAATTTAGGCCTTGTTCTTAGGTACCCAAACAGTCTTGGGTCCTTTGACGTTAGAAACAAGCACCTTGGGTACCCAAACACAAGTCTTTGAACCCTTGTGTTTGCCCCAACATATTTGGCAACTACTTTGCCTGATTTGTTAGTTAAAACATAAGAAGCATCAAAAGTCTTAAATGAAATGTTAGGATCATTTGATGCAACAGGAGTTTTCTTTTTAGGCATTTTAACATGAGTAGAATGCCTAGAGCTAGAAGCCTCATTCTTATACAAAAATGCATGGTGAGAAACATTATGAGGTTTTCTAGCATGAATCCTCCTAATTTTGTGCTCAGGATAATTAGCAGGATATAAAATATAGCCCTCATTATCCTGAACCATGGGAGCTTTGCCCTTTACAAAGTTAGACAATTTTTTAGGGGCATTAAGCCTGACATTGCTTCCCTGTTGGAAACCAATGCCATCCTTAATGCCAGGGCGTCTCCCACTGTAGAGCATGCTTCTAGCAAATTTAAACTTTTCATTTTCAATTTCATGCTCATTAATCTTGGCAGTTAATTGAGCTATATGATCATTTTGTTGTTTAATTAAGACAAGGTGATCATTTATAGCATCTACAATAATATCTCTACATCTAGTGCAAATAGAAACATGATCAACAGTAGATGTAGAAGGTTTGCAAACATTTAATTCTTCTATCTTAGCATGTAATATGGCATTCTCATCTCTAAGACAGGAAATAAAATCATTGCAAACATTTAAATCTTTAATCTTAGAAATTAAATTATCATTTTCAGTTCTAAGACTAGAAATTGTATCATTCAATTTATCAATCTTTGCATTTTCATTTCTAAGGCTGATAATTGAATCATGGCAAATGCTAAGCTCCTTAGTCAAGTTTTCATTTTTCTCTACTTCCTGAGCATAAGCATTTTTTACTTTAACATGATTCTTGTTTTCCTTAATAAGGAATTCCTCTTGGTTGTCCAAAAGTTCATCCTTCTCATGAATGGCTCCTATCAATTCATTTAATTTTTCCTTTTGTTGCATGTTAAGGTTGGCAAAAAGTGTAAGCAAATCATCTTCATCTTCACTAGAACTACCCTCATCACTAGATGTAGTATACTTGGGGGTGGTTCTAGATTGTACCTTCTTCTTTTTGCCATCTTTTGCCATGAAGCACTTGTGGCCGACGTTGGGGAAGAGGAGTCCCTTGTTGACAGCGATGTTGGCGGCATCCTCGTCGGAGGAGGAGTCGGTGGAGCTCTCGTCGGAGTCCCATTCCCGACACACGTGGGCATCAATGCCCTTCTTCTTGTAATATCTCTTCTTCTCCTTCTTCTTCCCCTTCTTATCGTCGCCCCTGCCACTATCACTTGAATTTGGTCATTTAGTAATAAAATGATCGGGCTTACCACACTTGTAGCACAACCTCTTTGAGCATGGTTTGTAGTCCTTCCCCCTCCTTTGCTTGAGGATTTGGCGGAAGCTCTTGATGATGAGCGCCATTTCCTCGTTGTCGAGCTTGGAGGCGTCGATTGGAAGCCTACTTGGTGTAGACTCCCTCTTCTCTTCTTCCATTGCCTTGAATGCGACGGGTTGCACCTCGGGTGTGGAGGTGGCGCCTTGCTCCAAGTTGACAATGTTTTTGGAGTCTTTGATCATTAGCTCAAAGCTCACAAACTTTCCTATCACTTCCTTGGGAGACATTAATTTGTATCTAGGATCCCCATGAATTAATTGCACTTGAGTAGGATTGCGAAAACAAGGGATCTTAGAATAACCTTGACCATCTCATGGTCATCCCACTTGGTGCTCCTGAGGTTGCGCACTTGGTTCACCATTGTTTGAACCGGTAGTACATTGTTTGTGGCTCTTCCCCTTGGTTGAGGACGAATCGACTGAGCTCCCCCTCGATCGTTTCACGCTTGGTGATCTTGGTCACCTCGTCCCCTTCATGCACCGTTTTGAGGACGTCCCAAATTTCCTTGGCGGTCTTTAACCCTTGCAACTTATTATACTCCTCTCGACACAAGGAGCCAAGGAGTATAGTTGTGGCTTGGGAGTTAAAGTGCCTAATTTGGTCGACCTCATCCGAGTCGTAGTCCTTGTCCCCCTTCTTAGGTACCTGCACTCCATACTCAACAATATCCAAATACTTTTGTGGAGTGAGGTTAGATGATGCCTCATTTTATCACTCCACATACAGTAATCTTCACCATCAAAATATGGTGGCTTGCCTAGGGGAACGGAAAGTAATGGAGCGCGTTTGGAAATGCAGGGATAACGAAGGGGCATCTTACAATACTTCTTGCACTCATGGCGCTTAGAAGTAGTGGACGACGAGTCGGAGCCGGATGTGGAGGGCGATGATGAGTCGGTCTCGTAGTAGACCACTTTCTTCATTTTCTTCTTCTTGTTGCCTTTCCGATAGGACTTGATGGAGGAAGAAGATTCCTCCTTGTGCTTGTTGCCGGTCATGATCTCCCTCTTGGCATGATCTCTCGACATCACTTCGAGTTGTTAGACTCTAATGAAGTACCGGGTTCTGATACCAATTGAAAGTTGCCTAGAGGGGGTGAATAGGCGAAACCTGAAATTTATAAACTTAAGCACAAACTACAAGTCGGGGTTAGCGTTAGAATTAAAGTCAAGTCCAAGAGAGAGGGGAAAACAAATCAACCAAGAAATAAAGCGAGTGGACACGGTGATTTGTTTTATCGAGGTTCGGTTCTAAAGAACCTAGTCCCCGTTGAGGTGGTCACAAAGACCGGGTCTCTTTCAACCCTTTCCCTCTGTCAAACGGTCACTTAGACCGAGTAAGCCTTCTTCCTTAATCTCACAGGTCACTTAGACCCCACAAGGACCACCACACAATTGGTGTCTCTTTCCTTGCTTACAAAGCACTTGAGAGTAAGAATTGAAAAGAAAAAGAAGGCCAATCCAAGCAAACAAGAGCAACAAAGAAACACAAGAGATCCTCTCACAAGTCCTAATGCACTAGAGTTGATTTGGGGACTTTGAGTGGATCGATCGCTTTGATTGTGTCTTGGAGTGAAGTCTATTGCTCTTGTATTGAATGCAATGTTCAGAATGCTTGGGTTCTTGGTGTGGTGGTGGTTGGGGGGTATTTATCGCCCTCAGCCATCAAATGGTCGTTGGGGATGGCTGCTGTCGATGGACGCACCGGACAGTCTGGTGCGCCACCAGACATGCATTGTAGGCTGTCCGGTGCGCCTCCACGTCACCCAACCGTTAGGGTTTGGGAGCAGTCGACCGTTGGCGCCGTTGTCTTCTTGTGGCACCAGACAGTCCGGTACCACACCGGACAGCTCTTGTTCATTATCCATTGCACCTCTAACTCTGCGCTCTAACTCTGCCGCGCACTGTTCTTCACTGTAGCGCTGGCAGTGCCTTTTGCAGTCGACCATTGCGTGAAGTAGCCGTTGCTCCGCTGGTACACCGGACAGTCCGGTGAATTATAGCAGAGTGCGCCTGAAGAAACCCAAGAGTGGCTAGTTGGACTTTGTATGGTCCTAGTGCACCAAACACTGTCCGGTGGCACACCGGACAGTCCGGTGTGCCAGACCACAGCACACTCACTTTCTTTGCTCCTTTGAATTGGATCCCTAACTTGAATATTTATTGGTTTATGGTGAACCTTTATGCACCTGTAGAACATGTATTCTAGAGCAAACTAGTTAGTCCATCTATTTGTGTTGGGCATTCAACCACCAAAATTAATTGTGGGAAAAGGTTAACCCTATTTCCCTTTCAGGAGAGAGGTAGGAGTGAGTATATATAGGTGGGGCTCCAAAACTAGCCGTTTTTGACTTTTCTGCACAAAAACCGGCTCAGTCGGTCCTAAAACTGGCTGAAATGGTTTCTACTAGAAGGTTTTTCGGTTCAGTGACTAACTGAGCCGGTGGGTGGACCGGAGTCCAAATCGGCTAAGCCGGTCCTAAAACCGATTGAGCTGGTTTTCAAAAAGCTGAGCACAGCTTTTTGGTTGACACAGCAGACTGGCAGAAAAAGTGAATAGTACAAAAACCTACTGAGCTAATTTTGAAAAACCGGCTGAGCTGGTTTTCTAAAACTGGCTGAGCTAGTTTTCAAACTGGCTGAGCTGGTTTTTAGGAAACTGAACAAAAACTTGGGGATGTCTGAGTGGAGAATTAAAGAAGTTTTTCAAAGTGCATTCATGATCAAAATTAAGGTTTTCTTAGAGGATTTTGAAGAGAATTAGACTGAGCTTTAGTACCAACACCAACATTCTTTTTGGATCCCCTTGATAGTACGATGATTCCTATACTCAAGTTAAATAAAATATAATTAAGTAAACTTCTTGAGTCATTGGTGTCTCATGTGTGATTTCTCCATGGTGTTGCTTCATAAGGATCACAAACATCTTTGTCTCACCTTTTGAAGCAAACACAAATCAAACCCTGTGACTTGCACCATTTCACCATATATGAGTTCAAATCATGGCTTCAAGTCACCTTACTGATGCATCAACATATTATAACTCTTCATAGCTGATTAGTTCATCGACTTGGTGCAAGTACTTTCTTCTTCACCTTAGCCATGGTACCTCGGTCCACAAGCCGTCGCTTGGCCTTCACCTTCGCTTAGTTCCTTGAAGCCCTTTCCTTGATATCTTCACCCTATCAAGCCATTCTTGAGCCACATCATATTGAGCATCCATTGAGAGAATCATTTCTTCGATATTGTGACCCTTGCTTGAATGTCATCTAGATATAAATGCTAAGATCAATCAAGCTCTAGTTTGATTCTCATAGAAGCATATATGGACTAATAGTAACATGGTCAAGCCAATTCATGATTCCTCATATCTCATTCACTTTGGCTTGACCAATCCTCTTAATCACTTCAACCTCTATTCTGATCATATTTATGCATAGTGATTTCTCAGGTCTTGTCCATATATTCAAACCAATATAGAGACCATATTATATCAATTTGCATTGTCTCACTAGTTATTTAACCTTGTGTTGAACCTTTGTTCACTGATCATTATACACTATTCAAGTATGTTCATCATACTGAATTTCCTGTTTAACACTTAACAAACTTGTTAGATCTTTAAATGTGTTGTTATCCAAATCACCAAAACACACAAAAGGGATGAATGCACTTTCAAATTGTAGCTAAGTAGAGCCAAGGAACATCTAAGCCACAAAGGGAGAGATACTTCCTAACGGCTGGTCTCGTTAATCTTGAGCATCCTGGTCTTGTATGAGGCATCTCGTCTAAGGAAGGATGGAAGGAAGGATTCAGACCAGTGGGAAGGTATGTACAAGAAATGTGATCGACATAAGGAAACGTTGGCAGAGATTTTTAAGGAGGAGGCTAATAAAGAGTTCAAAGACCTGATGTCTCGAATGTTGTCAAATCCTCCTCTAGAATTGATGCAGCAATTGGCGATTGTGATGTCTATTCAATAGATGACCACTCAACCTCCACAAATGCAACTAAATCCAGTAGCTTAAACTCCATCTTCTATAGATTTTACAACTGTCCCAAGCTCTGTCGCGTCTATGGGAAATAAGGACCATTATCCAGTTCATGACATCATAAGGCCTGTGGCGTGCACCCTAGTTATAAGATATGGTATTAACAATCTTCGTATGAAGAAAGTAGCCACATGCCTTGCGATATCAGGATGCAAATTACATGGAAACGACATTTCAAAACATTATTGCAGGGTAGAAGTGATGACGATCGTCCAAGGATCCGAGGACAACATGCTAGACATCCCTAGGCCCGAAGGTATTGAGACACTTGGACATGCTATCAAGAATTTCATCTTTTAGCCTTGATGGGGTGTCTAATTGGTTGATCCACCACCGTCATTGTCTCGTGACCAACCCCTAACACAAAAGTAATCACCTTATATTCCTTGTCACCTACCATCGCCACCTCCTCATCCACTTTTTGACCCACCGTCTCCGCACAAGCATGTCCATTAAGGGCTCCACCACCTTCTCAACCTCCTACTCACCCTCTCTGTGACCCATTGTCTCTGCCACCAGCATCGCCATCAAGGGCTACTCCTCCACAGCGAAAGAAGCCTAAATTTTGTATACCAAAATTGGTTTCCCCGTTCGAGAAAAATAAGAATAAAACTGCTGCTGGCATAGTGAGATTTTTTGTCGAGGATTGCACGGAGCCACACGTCACATACTATTGATTTGTTCGAGCATGAGAACTCTGCAAAAAAATACTGAAATAATGTCCATAAATATAAAGAAGTCAACTAAGGCGGATTATAAAAATGTGCCTAAAAAGCCAGGCAGACCTCTACTCATTTTCGAGAAACTAAAAAAGGCCCCAAATGGTATTAAAAGGTTGCATGACTGGTACATGCAGACATCTTCTTCAATTGGCATCGACGCCATCAGTGTATATATATACCAAAACATGTTTTTATTGGTTTAAGCGAAAATGTCATTTTTACATTCGAGGACAAGTGGTTAATAATGAACCTTCAGAATCTTGACGTGCAACTTGTAACAATGTTTACATTGTAAGTGTCACTCATACTTCCACATATGTGTTATTAGTGAGTTGTATAAATTTTCAATATCTAACATGCATGTGTGCCTTACAGAATACAACATGATCAACAAGAGATCCTTTACAATAACAATCCCAATGCTAGTGCTGGTAAAAGGGTTGGGTATCTCAACCCAATACAGATATCCAAGCAAAATCACACTTTCAGAATCGGGAAAGACAATGAAGAATTACAGGGAAAGACGGACAAAGAAGTTGAGAAGCATATACAGAATATGAAGAAGGATTTTGAAATCCGATACGCCACCTACATAGGACACTCAATGCTTCAATTTTAAGACAGGGAAGTCGTAGTTGCCCCGTACAACTTTAAGTAAGTGTGATTTTTCATAAATAAAATTAACAATTCAATACACGTGTATCATAAATTTAATTCATACAGGGACCACTGGATATGCTTCATCATTTATCCTAAGGTTGGAAAGGTGCTGGTGCGACTCCTTGGATTACAACCCTTCGAGCTATACAAAATTACTCAGCATCTTAGAGTTGTAAGCCTTTTCTATGCATGCATACTTTTATCGATGAAAATTTGAGAATAATATGGTGATTTTATTTGAGATCACAAGGCATATAGGTTCTATAAGTAATAGTCCTTTACTTGAATTTCAACGAGGAAAGACAGAGCACATGACCGGAGGTGCATTGTATAGCATAATTGAGGACCTTTGTACATTTTTATTGAAAGAGGTCATTCCCTGTGAAGGAAAATATCATGATACTACCGATACCTTAGCTAGGCCAGAGTTTAGAACATTAACATAAATTAATAGACTAAATCTTAGCTGAGATAGTTATTTAGAGCTTAGGTGAAAACTTTGATGTATAGAATGTGTGACGCATATATGGATATGGTTTATGGTTGTAAACACAAGACTTTGATTAGTTTGATGTATATAAATGTATGATATAATTTAATTTCATGTTGCTTTCTCTCTCTCTCTCTCTCTCTATATATATATATATATATATATATATATATATATATATATATATATATATATATATATATATATATATATATAGTATTTAGAGCCCTGGGCTCTATTTAACTACAGGAAGCCCTGACCAGGTGTGTAGACCGCACGAACCCTTTTTGGCTTATTGTACCTACCTGTGCTTACGCTAAATTATAATACGAGTTATGCTGATGTGTGTATCAGTTTATGCAAATATAGTCTGCGCATATTACGTGAATCGGGCCCACGATCCTGCCCACGCGGTCACTATAAAAACACCCCCACGCCGCTAGGGATTAGGTTTTAGCGGCGGCGGCGGTTCCCTCGGGCGTGCGAGCAGGCGCCCGTGAGCAGGAGAGCCCCGGCCGCCGCGGCGCTCTCCAGCCGGCGGATTGGTGGTCGTGGAGGGGGCGCGAGGAGGAGCCTCAGCGTCTGCGGCAGTACAGCTTCAGGAGGCACCGGTCGGGGCGCGGCGGTGGTGCTGTTCATGGTGCTGGCAGTCGTGGTGCTGCTGGGCGCCGTGGCCGTCCTTGTGGTGGTGCTGCTGCTGCAGCCCCGCGTGCCGTACGTGGCGGTGCGGGCGGGCTGGCGGTGCTCCGCGCCTACCCGTCCCGCTGGCGTACGTGGCGCACGCGCAGGGCGCCCCGCTGGGCGACGCCGGTAGCGCCGCCATGGAGACCGCGCTCCGCGACGGCGTGGTGCCGTTCCGGGTGGAGGGGGAGGCCCGGACGCGATGGAAGGTCGCGGGGATCGTCAGCGTCGACCAGTGGACGCGCCTGGCGTGCCAGCTCCGCTTCTTCTGGCCCAACGACACCGTGCTCCCCTTCAGATGCAGCTCCAAGTCCAAGTTCTTGTTCTTCTGACCGCCGTGCCCTCTGTATTGTCTAGTGGCTACTCTTCTGACCTCAGTTCCATGGTCGGGCGTGAGCGTGACGGATCAAGATTCAGGAACAGCAAATGGCTTCATCGTTTTCTTTCTTGTCTTGAGTTCGTTCAGTTATTAATTCACCCCCATGTCGCATGTATAGGTCGGCAAAAAAAGATTTTGTCTTGGGTTCTTTCTTATTGCATTTTACGTTTCCACTAAAAAGCAAGTGCCACATTCGTCGTTTTAAAACAGATCCTTGATTTACGCTAAAATTTGTATCCATTTACGTTGTTTCGGATCACGTTTTACGCTTAATTTTTGGACCCCATTTGCTGTTACAAAACAGATATATGTTTTACGCTAAATTTCGTACTCATTTACGCTGTTTTAGCTCACGTTTTACGCTGGAATCCGCTCGAGCAGAACCCGCGAACTGCGGCTGTAAATTAAAATTTATTTCCTTCTTCTAATGCTCTCAAACCGTAACTGTCCCTTTATTTACACGATTATGCAGCACGTCTTTCCTTATATCAAACCGGTCAAGATTTATATAATGCATGGTTTATGCTATCATGTTACACATCGTTATGCAGTCGTAAACGGTTTATTTTACGCATCGTTATGCAGTCGTTAACCGCCGCCAATATCACAGATACGAACGTGGACGAGCAGCTGTAAATGAGAATTTGTTTCCTCCCGTAACTGTGCCTTTATTTATGCGAACGTTGGGCACGTCTTTCCTTATCTCAAACCGGTGGATATTTAAATGTTGCATGGTTTACGCATCTTATTACACAACGTTATGCAGTCGTAAACGGTGTACACATGGTAATATTCGTTCCCGTGATTCGTGGCCCAAAAGATTCCTTCTATGCATGATTTATGCACATTTATACATATATTTATGCATGCGTATATCGCCTGTCACGTCTCATCCAGGATTCGTGGCTATCATATGCATGCCTGACGCATGCATGCTCGCGTACAGTGGGCCGACCGCGACCTGGTTGACGTCCTGGCTGGGGCTTCCCCCACTAACGGAAGCCCAGGGCTTCCATTACCTCTTCCCTATATATATATATATATATATATATATATATATATATATATATATATATATATATATATATATATATATATAAACGGCGGCACTAAAATGCACCCATGTGCATTTTAGTTTGTGGATGCACAGACCCCAAGACTCCCTGTCCGGACGTCCGGCTCTGTTTCCTGTGCTTGTTTTCTTTTTTTCCAGCTATGCTTCGATGCTCGTTTCTTCTCGAATTCCATATTTTTATCTCTCCCTTTTTTCCCCTCGTGGACGAAGCAAAGCAAGCAAGACGACCTTGCATCTGAGACTGTACTGTTTCTCTTGCCATTGATTTTTTCCCCCAAGATTCCTTTTTTGCTGCCATTGTTCAGGCCGATAGCACTCGCCCGCTGCATCCATTTCAGCACTGATGTAAACAAAATGATTGCAACTGCTTGTATGTTGTAATTGCAACTGCTGGTGTGGTGTGGATGCAACTGCTGAGTTGCTCTGATGTGATTGCAAGTACTGAATAACTCTGGGAAATTTTGTTAAAAAATATGATTACAACTGCTGGTCTGGTGTAATTGCAACTGTTGGTCTGTTGTGATTGCAACTTCTATATAACTATATCCAAAAATCTGTTAAACAAACAATGATTGCAACTGCTGTCTGGTGTAATTGCAACTGCTGGTCTGGTGTGATTGCAACTTCTATATAACTATGTCCAAAAATCTGTGAAACAAACAATGATTGCAACTGCTGTCTGGTGTAATTGCAACTGCTGGTCTGGTGTGATTGCAACTTCTATATAACTATGTCCAAAAATCTGTTAAACAAAACAATGATCGCAACTGTTGTCTGGTGTAATTGCAACTGCTGGTCTGGTGTGATTGCAACTTCTATATAACTATGTCCAAAAATTTGTTAAACAAACAATAATTGCAACTGCTGGTCTGATGTAATTGCAACTGCTGGTCTGGTGTGATTGCAACTTCTATATAACTATGTCCAAAAATCTGTTAAACAAAACAATGATCGCAACTGCTGGTCTTGGTGCAGACTGAAGTTGTCAGGGCCTGCGCGTCGGTTCGGCCTGGGTGGGGCGGTTGGCTCGGACCAGGTGCTCCTGGCGCGTAGGTTCGGCCTGGGTGCATTCTCTATATTGAATGCACCCAGGTGTAATATATAAATACAGTATGTATATATATATATATATATATATTGTGTAAATATATATAAAATTCATTTTTGTTTGAAAATTTGAAAAAGGCGGGAAAACTACCACATACGACTTAATAAAGAAAACCGCTAGTGAAAAGTGCATTTACACTGACGGTTTTATTAAGCAAACCGCCAATGAAATCTATTTTCACTGGCGATTTGTTAAGAAAACCGTCAGCGGAAACGCTATTGTCACTGACAGTTGCAGTTCCAAAATAGCCGCCAGTAAAAATATGTTCCGTAGCATCGGCAGCACTGAAAATGGCAAATAATTTAGAACCGTCACTATAGAGCTTCTATGTAGTAGCGATGTGGTCTGCAGTTTTTTATTTCTTCCATTTTGCATATAAACGTGCTAGTGGTGTGGACGTGTGGTATGAACTTTTTTGGTTGTACTGTGAAATGAGATTGGACCAGTCGCTCAGTGCAATGCGCTTATATATCCACTAAGATTGTGATTCGCTGTACATCTATTAACTGGTAATGCAGAACCAACTCACAGCACCTACGGACATCTACAATAGAAAACGTCATCCGAAACACTGTAGAGTCCAGATCAATTTCCCCACGGTGCAAACATGGCACTATTGCTAGCTGCACACTACAGAATTGAATAGTACAGCAACTATGATCCCATCTACGAATGACACTGGTAAGGTATCTAATTGGCGCACAATGTCATACCCA
Organism: Zea luxurians; assembly: GCA_029449295.1. Taxonomy (NCBI): domain Eukaryota; kingdom Viridiplantae; phylum Streptophyta; class Magnoliopsida; order Poales; family Poaceae; genus Zea; species Zea luxurians. The sequence continues at coordinate 21,323,350 of JAOPSE010000017.1, forward strand.
TACATATTAGAGAAAAATGTCTCCTACCTAGACCCACTACCTATCATAGATACAAAACTACGTCATACTCTGATACATCGAATACACATAACCACTAACATTACAATAGACACGATCAACAACATTCAACATTAAATAGCAACATCATACAAGCCATGCTTGAGAGAGAACAAGTCCCTTAATCTGGACTCATGTTATATGTTAACGGGTCTTCCATCGGGTATAGCGGGTATGTGGCAAAAGAGAACATACACACATCCACTGTACACATCCACTATAGCTAATGTATATAACAAATGACCTAATAAAATACTTATAAGTATAAAAAAAACACCATATATACCTGTGCACTAATAGGTTTTTTAACTATTAGATATCGAGTTTGGGTTATCCACGATTGCCACCCCTGATTCCCCATCTGTGTGGCAGTCGTCTGCAAAATCCAAATCCCGCACGAAACTGCATGCATTTTAGGGTAAGATCACATGCATGCTTGCATTTCATTGGTTTTGTCTCTCCACTGCCACTCTAGACTCGTCGAGACAGAGAGCACTGGGAAGCATGCATGCTAACTGCTAAGTGCAGCACCATCAGTCCACAGCCCCAGGCAACACACTAGTGACTCCACGGAGCAAATAAAAGAGCCCTCGCCAGTGCTCCAATAGCCCAGTTGCTATCTCCCCCGAGTGGTGCAGCCCAATCATTGTTTTTTTTAATAAAAACTTTCTAACCGCCGGAGATTGCATGCTGTGCAGCCGCCGGTCATCCACTAGCTATCGTCGCGCCGAATTAGCCTAACCCGAGGTAGTATATTCCGCGACGGACGATCGCTTTTTACCGCCTATAAAAGAAGAACGAGGCAAGAAACTGTGGAGAGTGTGCAAGCCCAATACAGACACAGTGGGGATCGAGACAGCTAGCTAGCAAGCAAGCTGAAATGGAGCGCTACTCTTGCTGCCGTTGGGTGCTTGCGTGTTCTATCCTTGCCCTGTGCCTCGGTGGGCAGGGCGCGAGGTGCCAGCTGACGTCGGATTTCTACGACAGCACCTGCCCTCAGCTGTACTACGTCGTGCAGCAGCACGTGTTCGACGCCATGAGAGACGAGATGAGGATGGGCGCCTCCCTCCTCAGGCTGCATTTCCACGACTGCTTTGTCAATGTACGTAACTACTGTCATCGCTCGATCTAGCTCGGCTGAACATGCATGTTCTTTTCTACTATGAATGAATCCATCCATGACGCTCGTGCGTGCGTGCGTCCAGGGGTGTGACGCTTCGATCCTTTTGGACGGCGACGACGGCGAGAAGTTTGCGCTGCCCAACCTCAACTCCGTCAGAGGGTACGAGGTCATCGACGCCATAAAGGCCGACCTCGAGAGCGCGTGCCCCGAGGTGGTGTCGTGCGCGGACGTCGTAGCACTCGCGGCCAGCTACGGAGTACTCTTCGTAAGTCTCTGTCGGAGCATCCAGTTTTGTTTAGGGTTTGTCAGACGAAGGACGACTAACACACACTGCGACGACGTGCGTCTGTTTAATTGATTTCCAGAGCGGAGGGCCTTATTACGATGTTCTTCTCGGGAGGTTGGACGGGCTGGTGGCCAATCAGTCCGGAGCCGACAACGGCTTGCCGTCGCCGTTCGAACCCGTCGACTCGATCATCCAGAAGTTCGCCGCCGTCGGCCTCAACACGACCGACGTCGTGGTCTTATCAGGTAACCAACAGTCTCGTCGATCCAGTTGCTCAGAGATATATATGGAGCTCCGTCCTCTTCCTTGTGATCTGATTCTTGATTGAAACGATCAGGAGCGCACACCATCGGGCGAGCCCGGTGCGCGCTGTTCAGCAACCGGCTGTCCAACTTCTCGGCCACGGATTCGGCGGACCCGACGCTGGAGGCCAGCCTCGCCGACAGCCTCCAGAGCCTCTGCGCGGGCGGCGACGGCAACGAGACCGCCGCGCTCGACGTCAGCTCCCCCTACGTGTTCGACAACGACTACTACAAGAACCTGCTGACGGAGCGGGGCCTCCTGTCCTCCGACCAGGGCCTCTTGTCCAGCCCCGAAGGCGTCGCCGCCAGCACCAAGGATCTGGTGGAGGCCTACAGCAGCGACGGCGACCAGTTCTTCTACGATTTCGTCTGGTCCATGATCAGGATGGGGAACATCCCGCTCGCCGCCGGCTCCGACGGGGAGGTCCGCAAGAACTGCAGAGTAGTCAACTAATAGCATGTGGCGATCAGCAAATTTCGATCGCCGTTCACTGTTATTTCTTGTGTGTGTGAGGGGTGAACTGTTAAGTATAAGTTTCTATCATCCCAATTTAATAAAAGATCATAAATGAAATATCTAACAATAAACTACCTGCAAGTCTATTTAATGTAGTTCCGTAGATTAATCACGTGAGGATCCAAACCGCTCTTGACCGTGAGCACGACTAATATATCAGTTTTACACTCTACAGAGGTCTCATGAGTCGTGTTATCCATCTGCCCGGGTTTGCAAGACCCCTCACCTCTTCCAAAGAGGTGTGACAGGGTTCAGTATAGAGCCTTTACAAAGATTCACTAGTATAAGGTAATCCACTAAGGTTGCAGAACAAGGTGTTAGAGATCTACCTCTATTGATTAGCTACCACAGAGCAAATCGGTTTGAGAACTGATCTAAACTTGAGAAACACCTCCCCTCTTGCCTCTTTCGGGTAAGGTTAACTCATAACTACCTTTCCTAATTAATTAGCTACGAGTAGAGCCAAAGTAGTCCTTGTGGTTGTATTATTTTCCTCGGGCTGCCGCTCTATTTTCCAATTGAATAGTGATCTTGTAAAAACAAGCAACAATCACAATAATACCACAATTAATAATAATAAAGTATTATCCATATCTCATATGTAACATTATCCAATAAACCAAGTAGAGCACTAGCTTGTCTACCCAATAATAAGTAAACCAGGTATAAATAAGGTATAGGGAAAACAAAACTAGGCATCACTTAATAGGTCCAATCAATTTAACCTAACTGTATAATACATAGGTTAGAACTTAATAACAAGTATTATATAGATCAAAACAAGGTTACCAAGGACATAACTTGCCTTCCAAAGCGAATTCGTGCTACTCAGAGTCTTCACAAAGTTGAGATTCAGATCCCTCGAACACTTGCTCTTCTAATCGCAACATACAAGCAAGCAAACACAATATAAATAAAAATAACAATACATCAAACATGAAAAAAATGGCATAAAATAAATCCACGTGTCAAGACAAATCCGTAGGGTCAAGAACCACTAAAATCGGAATTAAAACGAGAAATATATGAATAAAACAATGTTTTTAGATTATTTTTAATTAAACCAGAGACCTCTACGTCATTATGAACAAAAACATAAGGGTCTCTGTGTAAGCTGCAGAGGGTTGGACAACGGGTTGGTTTATTAGAAAGTTTGGGGTTAGATTTATAAAAATATGGACCTTGTTATTATGATTTTAAAACAGAGGTGGACTATAGGTTAAATCAAGAAAACAGCAAGGTCTCTTTTACAAACCTACACGACCGCGTGCGCTCTGAGCTGTTTGATCTCAAACCTCTGGCATCAATTTAAATAGGCGAAGCGACATTTCTCCATTCTCCAATCTAATCTAAGCCATTCATCCTGAGATCCATGATCACATGATATTCTCCTCCTCCCAATAGCCAGTTGACGGTGGCGGTTAGCCGCTTAGGCTCGCGGCGGCGCAGCGTTTGGCTCCCCGGCCGATGCCCAAATCCATGCACTAGAAGGTGCTACACGTAGCGCTAGCAACCGTACAAAACAAGTATGGGTCTCACTAGTGCGGATGGGGTTGCGGTGGCGCTAGTCCATAGCACATGGCGGCTCGATGGAATAACTCGAACTCCGGTGAGCAATTGACTGGCCGTTGGTCGATCTCCGTGCTCAAAGAATCCACCCGAAGACTCCTCCGATGTTCGTGAAACTAACAAACTATTTGTCGTAGTCAGAGCGATGGTGTGGGTGGAATTTAGATGTGGCGGCACTTCTCTCAACGGCGATAGTGGCGAGAGCAATATATGGCAAGGTTCTTAGGCTGGGATGAGACGAGGGGGTGTGTTGCGGCTACATATACTAGTCACTTGCGTGCGCTACGGATATTTTACTTTGGCCTCAATATGATTTACTATCATGAGTGTTAATGAATATAAATTTGAGGAAGACAATAGCTGCAACTTTTGATGGAGCTGTCACTGAATTTGATGTAGATGCTAATAGCGGTATAGATAATTTTCTAACACTATTCGTAGCGATAGTTTCAAAGTAGAACATAGTTGCTTTAGCGGTTCTATCATATGTTTAACTTATACCTGCATAATTGTGAATATTTGAGAAAAAGGTAATGAGAAGAAGTAGAAATATCTTTGACCAATCAATAAACATGGTATGTAACATTGAAAAAGAACTCAATGCAAGGAAGTATGCACATTTTTTTAAGAAACGTCGATACATCTGGTTGCATATATGTGAATGATTGAAAAAGAACTCAATGCAAGGTAGTATGTACATTTTTTAAGAAACTTCGATGCAGTTGGTTGTATATATATGTGAATTTTAACCAGTTTGGACTCTGTAGAATGTTTCAGTCTGCACTATGCAGTTAAATAATATCCATTTGTATGATTGAATGAATTTAAGCCGTCTGGGGAGGTTCCAAATTAAGCGAGGAAGGGCAAGCTAGCTAATTGCAAGCTTCTTGACTTGTCCATGCATGGTTGTAAATCTTGTATATTCTTTAATTAGCAGAAACATGCATATAATATATCATTGCATTTTTTATTTATGAATCATTGATGTTCTATGATCGGAGCTAGCTATTGGCGTAGCGACAAACAAAATAATTAATTAAATAAATAATTAAGGGTTTTGACATAGGTTGAATGGTATAGAGTTGTTTCTGAAAATACAGTAAGATAAAATTTGTAGATATCTGAAACAGTACTCGGTGGATCCGCAGTGCCCGCATAACCTTCATGCATTTCTACTCCATTTGCTTCATGTTCTACTTTTTATAGAAAAGGATTTGCCATCTATCTATTCAATGATGACGCGCGTACGAATCTCTTATCATTTTCCATTTATTTCTTGTGTGGATAAACACTGATCTCGTTGACAAACATCTAGAAAAAATGACATCTGCTCAACGTCCCTAGAAAGCGTGGCGCTGTGACCTTCTCGTCCGTGATTAGGAATGGTGGCACAGAGAAGTGAGGACCGGACAGCGGGAGCAGGAGCCACACCAATGAATGGACGCTCCCGCAAGCCGCCTGTCGTACCCAGAAAGCGCGGCGAGATAGCCTGCTCGTCCGCGACGAGGACCGGCGGCGCATGAAACTGAGGGCCAGATTATGGGAGCAAGAGCCACGCCGAGGATCGGACAGATCGGAGCTAGCGAGGCAGGGGTGGCCGCAACCGATATCTCGTCAAGACACGGGAGAGCCATGCCGGCTCCCTGGTTCTTGAAGTGCGATGGGAACGACTACTATTTTCTCGAGCTCATGGTGAAGAACCAGCGACCATAGCCTAGCCGGATGACCAACGCGAGTATGCGACATTGAGAAGGGATAAGGGAGTGAAAGAGGGGAGAAAAGAATGAGTATTACCTTGAGAACGACCGCCAGGAAGAAAGCGAAGATGCTCATGCTGCCTGTCATGTTCGTCAGCTGAGCAACATTCTAAAGAACGCGAGGCTCCCAAGGACGACAGACGAAGGATCGTGTTTGAGGTGCTACCAGCCAGCCTCTACCGGGCAGGCAAATAAGACGGAGCAGTGAACAACAGCTGGATGGCAGGATTTGCATTGTGGAGAAGCAATCGGACGGCAAAGGAATTCTGAATGACGTGGCCTAGCTAGTTTGCAAGCTAGGGTCCCTGGTTTAATATAGGAAAATACATAATACTTTTGACGAAACAAGTCCAAGAACCTTGGACCATGATCGAGTCCAGCAATTCCCGGTGACCAAGTTCATTTGTACCGGAGGTGGAAGACTGACCTAGACAATGGGGCCCGCCCGATAGTGGCTCCAGTCGCGTGCTCATACCACGGGGCACGATCTCGGGTGGAAAGTGGACTCCGAGACTACATTTTCGACGTCACCAGCAACGGGATGGGTCGACCTATTGAAAATGGGTCATGGGGTAGAAGTGACCCGGCCATGAGCTGTTTTCTTTCTTTCTCTCTCTCTCTCTCTAGTTTTTTTTTTCATTTTCACTTTACAAATTCAAATCAAATTTCAAATTCAAAGTTAAAATCTAAACCAAATTCAATTTCGAATCCAATTCAAATAGTTCCAATCCAAAATCAACTCAAACAACTAAAAGCAGTGCTTAGGCATGCAATGCACAAAAAATATTTTTTTATTATATTTACCCCAAATTTATAGTTTGTGAAAATAAAATAAATGTGCAACACACATTTAAATCACTTATTCAAATATATATTTTGATGAATTTATTTAGAGTCCAAAATAGACGTTTTTGGATATTACAAATCCTACCCCCTTAAAAAGAATATTGACCTCAAGATTAAGATGGATTAGTGAAAAGGTGGGTGAATTTTGTTTGAGTTGACCTTCTCCCTCCTACGTTGCCTCATCATCGGGCACAACATGTGGGCATTCGAGGGTCTCTGTGTCACACCCGGGTTTCGGGGCACCAAGACCCGGGCGCAAACATAATCACCAGGTGTGCTGGGACCAAGTCTCACACATATGATGAATCATGGCACAGGATCGAATGTCACATCTTTACTATATAATAGGAGTTATATACAAAATAAATAAGTAATTACATTATAAGGAGACAACGGTCCAGCAACCCAAAGTTGACTGGGAGACGACGGCCTAGATCTCTCACGAACACTTCGCATCATCCTCCATGCGCCTCCTCATGTGGTACCTGTTCTTGACCTGTGGGGGGGGGGGGGGGGGGTTGTGAGACAGCAAGAGTGAGCTCACATACGTTCATCGCTCAACAAGTTGTGGGGAATAATGTGCATGAACTCGCCAAAGGTGGGAGCTCACGTGAAGTGTAAGGCTTACCAAAGAAGATGGTTAGAGCTGAGCATTGCTTTTAAAGTTGGTCAAAATTTTATTAGCAGTTACTAAGTATAAGTAAATACCAACCCAATTAAGTAGTAGAACAAAAGTAGCAACCTCACCTGCGATGCAATCCATATGACAAATTGAATTTAGTTCCATAATTTAATCATGTGAGTGTCCGAGCTGCTCTTGACCGTGAGCACGGCTAGTATACCAGTTTTACACTCTGCAGAGGTTGCGCATCTTTACCCACAAGTCATGTTACCCATCTGCCAAGGGATCGCGACTTCCCATACACCTCTACCGAGGAGGCGAGGCAGGGTAACACTACGAGGCCTTTACAAAGTTCCACTAGCTTCAGAAAACCCGCTACAGTTTATAGGAAGTTTCAATGCAGGAATCCCTTGCAGGACCGCCATCGCAGCAAAATCCTCCCGAGGGCCTCCCTACACTGACCACTCCCCTACTGCCCTTGCCCCTTTCGGGTAAGGTAGTCTTCCACTAGCTTTCCTAATTAATCAGCCAAGGGGTCCCATTCCTCCCTTGTGGTAGCACTGTTTTCCCGGGTGGTTCTCCATGTTCCAATTAACATAATGATCTTATCATGAATAGTAAATAACAACTGATAACAAAAGTGTAATCATGAATAATATATCTCCATACCCAAAACCACATATAGCACTAGCAAGTACTACCCAGAAAGTTCAGTGGTAAACAAGGTATAAAGATAGACAAACTAGGGTATCCTATTGGGTCCCATCAAAATTAACCTATGCAGATCATTATGATTAATTAGAACATGAGTGGGTAAAAAGAAGTGATCAAGGGCACAACTTGCCTAGGCCTTGAGATTCCAGGTACCAGGATGATCTTCAGGTGACTCGTGACCTCACTCTAGTCGTGGCAATACAAACAAACATTGTATAGGCAAAATTAACATTACACCAAGCATGTAAATAAAATACACAGTAATAATCTAGACATTAAAATAAAATCACAGGAACTGGAATCATTAAATTTGGAGTTATAGATTTCAAGTTATGAATTTCCTAAGTTTTAATGTGATTGAAATAGGGTTAAATGATAAATAAATTTTCTAACAGAGTTCATATCAAAACAGTGACTCTAAGTGTTAGAGAATATTATTACAAAATTTTAGAAATTGGAATGGGTTAAATTGAAGTTCATATGGATTTTCTATGGAATAAACAAGTTTTAGCACTTATTTTCATATTAAATATTCATTTTCTAATTCAATTATTCAATTTAAATAGGCTCTGAATTAAGCGTCAAAATCTGAGAACCGCAGGGGCCTAGCTGCAAAAATACCTGTGACTCAGAGCGCTACAGATAGGACGGCGGGTTGTTTAGTGCTTTCTTCGGGGGTTTTTCTGCAAAGTGGGGGTCAAAAACGGTATGATGCGGTTTCGGCCGATGGATCGCGGATGAACGTTCCTGATTAGATTGGCGCATCTGCGAACCGGTATGTGATTACAGTCGTCCGATCATAGATCAGTGGCCAGTATTTTACGAATCCTGATCAGAGCACGATCGTTCGATTCAAAACAGACGTACCCGATCAACACCGTGAATCGGTACGCCCCCGCTCTAATCGCAGCCGCCCACTGGCCATCTAACGGCCGAACGATACCCACTTCACCTCCTACCCCGCGACGGCGGCGCCGCCGCGCCTACGGCCGAGAAGCCCGGCGAGTTTCCCCCAACTCGGTGCTACGCTACTCCGAATTACTACGGACAGGTGCAACGCACACCTAACAACACGGTGAAAGTGGTCGGAAAACGTACCAAGAGGTTGGCGCGACGACGAGACCCGACCACGCGGAACAGGGGCTTCCGCGGCGGAGCTTGACCACGGCGAGCAATTAAGGGCCGCACGATGGACGATTCCGCCCGCAACCACCATATACTGTTTCGCAGAAGCTCGGCGTAGGTCCCCGACCCTTCTAACAACACCAGGCGGCAATGAATGGATGGGAAGGCACAGCGCGGCGGCGAAGGTCTCTCTCTCTCACCACCGGGCGCCTGTGGTTCTGCGTCGCTGGCTAGAGAAAGAGGATGGGGGGGTTGCGGTGACGGCTCTATTTAAGCACCGAGGCGAGCGGATCCCGGCCAAAGGATCGGAACAACCTGCCCAATACGTGTGGAATCCGTGGATTTCGGGCGATGGTTTGAGTCCGTGCGATTCCAGCAGTGCATGCCAGCGCGAGGAAGACGGATGAGCTGACGACGTGGCCCCACGCGTCATTGGTTCAAACAGATGTCCGCGAAGGCTGATTGGTGGGCCCTGGCGTCAGCAGGCGCGGGTGCGCAGTGGATGGGCCGCGCAGAGGTGATTCCCTAGTGGGCCGAAAAGCGGGATCTCAGCCCATTCAAGGATTTCTCTTTTTCTTTTATTTATTTTCTGTTTCCCTTCTTTCCAAATTCACTTCATTTTGAATTTAAATTCAAATCCTGTGACAAATTTGTCTTCAGATTAGATTGGGTACTAACTTTGAGCATTTAATTATATATATATTTTATGTAACTTTTATACTCTTTACCTCTTTCTCTTCTCATTTATTTTCCATTTTCTATTCCAAATTCAAATTTATACTTCTATTTTAGTTTTCAGATTTTTCAAATGTATCAATTGAAACCCAAAGGTGAATATAAACCATACTACTTTAATATTACTAATTTAAGCTTTATTCTCCTTGTTATTTATTTCATGGGATGTATAAATGGTTTCCTTTAAAAGAAAAATCCTTTTCTCATCATTTTTCTTATTTCCTAATTTCCAAAGCATTATGATACTTTGCTCAGATTTCTTCTACCAATCCCAAATTCAGAATTTGGGTGTTACAAATCCTACCCCCCTTAAAAATAATCTCGTCCTCGAGATTTGTAAGAAAAGGGATGTATACTCATATTGTTCTCGGAACATATGCACAAACAAAGAAATCTCGGCATGATGCATAATTCTTTAACAAAACATAGGTTTAATAGACCTTACTATTATCACTAAAATAGTAATAATACTAACTAATAGCTAAACTAATATTTAGGTCTTACAAATAGTATATATATATATATATGTATCTATATCTATGTTTATCTCCCTATTCTTGTTGCTCGTTGACTTCTTCACCGACTACTTCATCTCCAACTGGCTCTTCTTCTTGAATTTCAAGTTCACCGGGTTCAACTTCTACTTCTGCATGATGGGCATATCCCCGGTTGATAGATAGGGGCTGACTCTTTCCTGCCGAGGCTTGTCCTTGCTTCATCGGAGCCGGTGTAGTGTAGGCAGCTCTGTTGGGACAGTAGTTGGCGTAGTGTCCTGGTTGTCCACACTTGAAGCATGTCCTGATGGCGGTTGTGTTAGGAGCAACGGTTCCTACTGGAGTGCTTGCTTTTGGAGGAGCAGTTGGTGTCTGTTGAGTTTGTTGTCCGGAACTGCCACTAGCTGGTGTACTTGGAGTGGTAGTATAGCGAGGACGGGAACTACTTCCAACCTGCCCTTGGTTGACAGCCTTTCTTTTCTCTCCAAATATACTCCTCTTGTTTTCTACAGCAATAGCTTTGTCAAGTAGCCTTTGGAAGGATGGGAATGTGTGCGATACCAGTTGATATTGCAAGGGTCCAATCAAACCGTCCAGGAAAAGCTCCTGCTTTTGCTCATCATCCTCTACATCTCTGGGAGCATATCGAGATAACTGGATGAATTTGTCTCTATATTCACTCACGGACATACTTCCTTGCTTGAGGGAGAGAAACTCCTTTCTCTTAATCTTCATGAGTCCAGCAGGAATATGATAATTCCTGAATTGTGTGGAGAATTCTGCCCAGGTAATTGTATCGACAGCAGCATGAGCAGCGCAGTACGCATCCCACCAGTCCGCAGCGGGACCAGCAAGACGACCTGATGCATAGAGTACTTTCTCTCTATCCGAGCACTGAGCTATGTTGAGCATCTTCTCTATGGACTTTAACTAGTCATCTGCTTGCAGTGGATCCGTGGAGTTGGAGAAGGTTGGTGGTTTGTGTCTCATGAATTCCCGATGCTTATCTCGGGGTGGAACTGGTGGTGGAGGTGGAGGCAATGGCACTTGTTGTTGTTGCTGCTGTTGAAGTTGTTGTTGCAGCTGCTGTTGTTGTACCCTTCTCTCCTGGCGTATCTCCTCCCGCTCTTGGCGCATTTCCCGACGTGCATCCTCTCTTTCTTGGTGCATTTCTTGGCGTTCTTGCTGCATTTGGGTGCGCATATCTGCCATAGTGTCAGCCATTTGCTGCATCATCCTCATTTGAGCTGCAATTAGTGGATCGACTCCGCCTGGTGGGGGATTAGGAGGATTCATCTCTGCTGGCTGTGGTTGGGGTTGTCGATATATCCACCGAGTGTGTCGATTAGGAGGTAAATCAATTCCACCACCCCGCCTGGTATTGACCATCTAAGTTAGAAGCATATGGTAAGATAGCTTTGCAAGGGAATCATTTAGTAGACAGAATGAATAAGCTAATAGTTGGTTATGTACTGAAACTTCTTTGGCAGGGCTGGGCCAGATATTCTATGTCAAGACTAGGGTAATTAGTTGTACGAGGTGAATGTCCAAAGGTAAGATAGAATATGTAAAGATGAGATAGATACATTTTAATGGAGGATAATCTAAGTTGCTTAGTTTTCTTATGAATTCTATTTATGCCTATACGTATATGCGGATGTAATTGTGGGCATCACTCCACAACCCATCACACTCAATCAAAAATCCAAATCAGACAAATATCATAAGAACAAACATTCAAGTGCATAGATAACCATAAAAATAGTTTTGTTTTTGTTCCTGAGAGTAGGTCTCCTATTCCTAAAGGTCACTTTAGGCACAGGATTTCAAAGTGTGAAATCCACATTTGTCTTTAGAAGGAAAAGGTAAGAATAATCAGAGTAAAGCGGAAATAGATGAGAAAAGATTAAGAAGAGTTTAGAAAGAATCAGAGTAGCAAAGGTAAGTAAATAAAGGTTGTCCAGTTCTATCTAGGTTTCGTCCTACAGTCAACATTCCTCTGATACCACTTCTGTCACACCCGGGTTTCGGGGCACCAAGACCCGGGCGCAAACATAATCACCAGGTGTGCTGGGACCAAGTCTCACACATATGATGAATCATGGCACAGGATCAAATGTCACATCTTTACTATATAATAGGAGTTATATACAAAATAAATAAGTAATTACATTATAAGGAGACAACGGTCCAGCAACCCAAAGTTGACTGGGAGACGACGGCCTAGATCTCTCACGAACACTTCGCATAATCCTCCATGCGCCTCCTCATGTGGTACCTGTTCTTGACCTGTGGGGGGGTTGTGAGACAGCAAGAGTGAGCTCACATACGTTCATCGCTCAACAAGTTGTGGGGAATAATGTGCATGAACTCGCCAAAGGTGGGAGCTCACGTGAAGTGTAAGGCTTACCAAAGAAGATGGTTAGAGCTGAGCATTGCTTTTAAAGTTGGTCAAAATTTTATTAGCAGTTACTAAGTATAAGTAAATACCAACCCAATTAAGTAGTAGAACAAAAGTAGCAACCTCACCTGCGATGCAATGCATATGACAAATTGAATTTAGTTCCATAATTTAATCATGTGAGTGTCCGAGCTGCTCTTGACCGTGAGCACGGCTAGTATACCAGTTTTACACTCTGCAGAGGTTGCGCATCTTTACCCACAAGTCATGTTACCCATCTGCCAAGGGATCGCGACTTCCCATACACCTCTACCGAGGAGGCGAGGCAGGGTAACACTACGAGGCCTTTACAAAGTTCCACTAGCTTCAGAAAACCCGCTACAGTTTATAGGAAGTTTCAATGCAGGAATCCCTTGCAGGACCGCCATCGCAGCAAAATCCTCCCGAGGGCCTCCCTACACTGACCACTCCCCTACTGCCCTTGCCCCTTTCGGGTAAGGTAGTCTTCCACTAGCTTTCCTAATTAATCAGCCAAGGGGTCCCATTCCTCCCTTGTGGTAGCACTGTTTTCCCGGGTGGTTCTTGAAAGGGAAATGTGCCCTTGGGCCATTTCTAAGTATTTTGGTGATTTAGTGCCCAACACAAGTGCCTAATTGCAAAATGGTGGACAAAGTACAAATCAAGGATAAAGGTATGTTTCTAAGCCTTAGTACATTGGTTTTGAGTACTAATATACTTGTCTAAGTGTTAGAAACAGAAAGAAGAAGAAAAGAGAAGGGGAGAGAAAGACTTGGCTGTGTGCAGCCAAGACCCAGTTCGGCCTGGAGCACCGGACTGTCCGGTGTGCACCGGACAGTGTCCGGTGCGCCAGGCTGCCTCGGCTCGAACTGGCTGCTCTCGGGAATTCGCCGACGGCGTACGGCTAAAATTCACCGGACTGTCCGGTGTGCACCGGACTGTCCGGTGAGCCAACGGTCGGCCAGGGCCAACGGTCGGCCGCGCAATCCGCGCGGGACACGTGGCCGAGCCAACGGTCGGAAGACGGCACCGGACTGTCCGGTGTGCACCGGACTGTCCGGTGCGCCAACGGCTCGCAGATCTCCAGCAGTCTTCCAACGGTCGGAAGCACCAGTTATGGAAACAAATCGGGCACCGGACAGTGTCCGGTGTGCACCGGACAGTGTCCGGTGTGCACCGGACTGTCCGGTGCCCCCGTCGACAGAAGGCAAGGATGGCCTTCTAAAAATGCTCTCAACGGCTCCTAGCTGCCTTGGGGCTATAAAAGGGGCCCCTAGGCGCATGGAGGAGAGATACAAGCAACTCTTGAGCATTCTTGATCATCCACACTAAGTCTCTGCGCATTTGTTTGTGTTTCTAAGTGATTCGAGCTCTGTTCTAGTGAGAACTCTGAGATATTCTTGTGAGCTCGATTCTTGGCCGTGTGTGTGCGCTTTTGCTGTGGATTTGTGTGTGTTGCTTCCCTCCCTTACTCTGTGTTTCATTTGTGATCATATACTTGTAAGGGCAAGAGACTCCAATTTGTGGAGATTCCTTGCAAACGGGATAGTGAAAGGAACAACAAAACACCGTGGTATTCAAGTGGGTCTTTGGACCGCTTGAGAGGGGTTGATTGCAACCCTCGTCCGTTGGGACGCCACAACGTGGAGTAGGCAAGCGTTGGTCTTGGCCGAACCACGGGATAAAACCACTGTGTCACCTCTGTGCTTGATTCTCTTGTGGTACTGTGTTTTGTTGAGACTTCACCTTAGCCACTTGGCAATAATCGTGCTAACACTTAACAAGTTTTTGTGGCTTAAGTTTGAAGTTTTTACAGGATCACCTATTCACCCCCCCCCCTCTAGGTGCTCTCAATTGGTATCGGAGCCGTTCTCTTCTCAAAGGGACTAACCGCCCGAAGAGATGGATCCTAAGGGGAAGGGTATTGTGATCAATGACAAAGAGAAGGAATCCTTCGTCAACGAGCCGAAGGACGATAAGCCCACCGACTCCGGCTCGGGCCAAAGACGAAAGGAAGGGAAGAAGAAGAAGACAAGGCGCATCAAGGAGATCGTCTACTACGACAGCGACGAGTCTACTTCTTCCCAAAAGGACGAGGACCACAACGACTACGAGAGAAGGAAACCGGTTAATTCGAACTTTTCTTTTGATTACTCTCGTATTCCGCAAAGTTCACATTCTCATTTGCTCTCCATTCCACTCGGCAAGCCCCCACACTTTGATGGGGAGGACTACGGATTTTGGAGCCACAAAATGCGTAGTCATCTATTCTCTCTCCATCCTAGTATATGGGAGATTGTAGAGAGTGGAATGCACTTTGATAGTTCGGATAGTCCCATGTTCATTAATGAACAAATTCATAAGAATGCACAAGCTACTACTGTTCTTCTAGCTTCTTTGTGCAGGGATGAATATCATAAAGTGAGCGGCTTGGATAACGCCAAGCAAATCTGGGACACCCTCAAGATTTCTCATGAGGGGAACGACGTCACCTTGCTCACCAAGATGGAGTTGGTGGAGGGTGAGCTTGGACGGTTCGCAATGATAAGGGGCGAGGAGCCGACACAAACATACAACCGGCTCAAGACCCTTATCAACAAGATAAGGAGCTACGGAAGCACACGATGGACGGACCACGACGTCGTCCGCCTAATGCTCAGGTCATTTACCGTTCTTGATCCTCACTTGGTGAACAATATACGTGAAAATCCCAGGTACACCAAGATGTCGCCCGAAGAAGTTCTTGGGAAATTCGTTAGCGGGCGAATGATGATCAAGGAGGCGAGGTATGTGGACGACGCCTTGAATGGTCCGATCAACGAGCCGCAACCTCTCGCTCTCAAGGCAACACGAAGCAAGGAGGCGCTACCTAGCAAGGTGGCACAGATTGAGGCGGCCGGACTCAATGATGAAGAGATGGCTCTCATCATCAAGAGATTCAAGACGGCGCTAAATGGTCGCAAGGGGCAGCCAAGCAAGACCAAGACAAAGGGGAAGCGCTCATGCTTCAAATGCGGTAAGCTTGGTCATTTTATCGCTAACTGTCCCGATAATGAAAGTGACCAGGAAAAGGGGAACAAAAGAGAGAAGAAGAAGCAATACAAAAAGGCAAAGGGCGAGGCGCATCTAGGAAAGGAGTGGGACTCGGATTGCTCCTCCTCCGACTCCGACAATGAAGGACTCGCTGCTACTGCCTTCAACAAGTCTTCCCTCTTCCCCAACGAGCGTCTCACATGCCTTATGGCAAGGGAGAAGAAGGTGAGTACTCAAGACTCCACTTACGCTTCTTCTAGTGAAATTGAATCTAGTGATGATGATGACATAGATTATTCATGCTTGTTCAAGGGTTTGGATAGATCTAAGATAGATAAAATCAATGAATTGATTGATGCATTGAATGAAAAGGATAGGCTTTTAGAAAAGCAAGAGGATTTATTATATGAGGAACATGATAAGTTTGTAGAGGCACAAAAATCATATGCTTTAGAAGTGAAAAGAAATGAAGTGCTTTCTAGTGAAATATCTTCTTGTCATGAAACCATTGCTACTTTACAAAGTGTTAACCATGATTTAAATACTAAATTAGAAGTAACAAATAAATCTAAGTCTTGTGTTGAAAATGTTACAATTTGCACTAGGTGTAAGGATTTTGATGTTAACGCTTGTAGTGAACACTTAGTTTCAATTTCAAAACTAAAAGATGAAGTGGCTAGTCTTAATGCCCAACTTAAGACTAGCAAGAGTGAAGTTGAAAAAATAAAATTTGCAAGGGATGCCTATACAATTGGAAGACATCCCTCAATTAAGGATGGGCTTGGCTTCAAGAGGGAAGCCAAGAACTTAACAAGCCATAAGGCTCCCATCTTCGTCAAGGAGAAGGGGAAGGCCCCTATGGCTAGTAGTGCGAAAAAGAACCATGCCTTTATGTATAATGATAGGAGAAATGCTAGAAAGGCTTATAATGATTTTGATTCACATGATTCTCATGCCATGTTTGCTTCTAGTTCTTCTTATAAGCATGATAGGGATATGTGTAGGAGAAATGTTGTACATATGCCTAGGAGAAATATTGCTCATGTGCCTAGAAAGAATGTTATTCATGCTCCTAGGAAAGTAGTGAATGAACCTTCTATAATTTATTGTGCTTTAAATGCTTCTTATGCCATTTGTAGAAAGGATAGGAAAATTGTTGCTAGGAAATTAGGGGCAAAGTGCAAGGGAGATAAAACTTGCATTTGGGTCCCTAAGGATATTTGTGCTAACCTTGCAGGACCCAACATGAGTTGGGTACCTAAGACCCAAGCCTAAATTTGCCTTGCAGGTTTATGCATCCGGGGGTTCAAGCTGGATTATCGACAGCGGATGCACAAACCATATGACGGGGGAGAAGAAGATGTTCACCTCCTACGTCAAAAATAAGGATTCCCAAGATTCAATTATATTCGGTGATGGGAATCAAGGCAAGGTAAAAGGGTTAGGTAAAATTGCAATTTCTAATGAGCAGTCTATCTCAAATGTATTCTTAGTGGAGAGTCTTGGATATAATTTGCTATCTGTTAGTCAATTATGTCAAATGGGTTATAATTGTCTTTTTACAAATATAGATGTGTCTGTCTTTAGAAGATGTGATGGTTCACTAGCTTTTAAGGGTGTACTAGACGGCAAGCTTTATTTAGTTGATTTTGCAAAAGAAGAGGCTGGTCTAGATGCATGCTTAATGGCTAAGACTTGCATGGGCTGGCTGTGACATCGCCGCTTAGCACATGTGGGGATGAAGAACCTCCACAAGCTTCTAAAGGGAGAACACGTGATAGGTCTAACAAATGTGCATTTCGAAAAAGATAGACCTTGTGCAGCTTGTCAGGCAGGTAAACAGGTGGGAGGAGCGCATCACAGCAAGAATGTGATGACCACGTCAAGACCTCTGGAGCTGCTGCATATGGACCTCTTCGGACCCGTCGCCTACCTAAGCATAGGAGGGAGTAAGTATGGTTTAGTTATTGTTGATGACTTTTCCCGCTTCACTTGGGTGTTCTTTTTGCAGGATAAGTCTGAAACCCAAGGGACCCTCAAGCGCTTCCTCAGGAGAGCTCAAAATGAGTTTGAGCTCAAGGTGAAGAAGATAAGGAGCGACAACGGGTCCGAGTTCAAGAATCTTCAAGTGGAGGAGTTTCTTGAGGAGGAAGGGATCAAGCACGAGTTCTCCGCTCCCTACACACCTCAGCAAAATGGTGTGGTAGAGAGGAAGAATAGGACTCTAATCGATATGGCAAGGACGATGCTTGGCGAGTTCAAGACCCCCGAGTGCTTTTGGTCGGAAGCTGTGAACACGGCTTGCCACGCCATCAACAGGGTCTACCTTCATCGACTCCTCAAGAAGACTTCGTATGAGCTGCTAACCGGTAACAAACCCAATGTATCTTACTTTCGTGTTTTTGGGAGCAAGTGCTACATTCTAGTGAAGAAGGGTAGAAATTCTAAGTTTGCTCCCAAAGCTGTAGAAGGGTTTTTGTTAGGTTATGATTCAAATACAAAGGCGTATAGGGTCTTCAACAAATCATCGGGTTTGGTTGAAGTCTCTAGCGACGTTGTATTTGATGAGACTAATGGCTCTCCAAGAGAGCAAGTTGTTGATTGTGATGATGTAGATGAAGAAGATGTTCCGACGGCCGCCATACGAACCATGGCGATTGGAGACGTTCGGCCACAGGAACAAGATGAACGAGATCAACCTTCTTCCTCAACCACGGTGCATCCCCCAACTCAAGACGATGAACAGGTTCATCAAAAGGAGGCGTGTGATCAAGGGGGAGCACAAGATGATCAAGTGATGGAGGAAGAAGCACAACCGGCACCTCCAACCCAAGTTCGAGCGATGATTCAAAGGGATCATCCCGTCGACCAAATTTTGGGTGACATTAGCAAGGGAGTAACTACTCGATCTCGATTAGTTAATTTTTGTGAGCATTACTCTTTTGTCTCCTCTATTGAGCCTTTCAGGGTAGATGAGGCCTTGCTAGATCCGGATTGGGTGTTGGCCATGCAGGAGGAACTTAACAACTTCAAGCGCAATGAAGTTTGGACGCTGGTGCCTCGTCCTAAGCAAAATGTTGTGGGAACCAAGTGGGTGTTCCGCAACAAACAGGACGAGCACGGAGTGGTGACAAGGAACAAGGCTCGACTTGTGGCAAAAGGTTATGCCCAAGTCGCAGGTTTGGACTTTGAGGAGACTTTTGCTCCTGTGGCTAGGCTAGAGTCCATTCGTATCTTGCTAGCATATGCCGCTCACCATTCTTTCAGGTTGTACCAAATGGATGTGAAGAGCGCTTTCCTCAACGGGCCAATAAAGGAGGAGGTGTACGTGGAGCAACCCCCTGGCTTCGAGGATGAACGGTACCCCGACCACGTGTGTAAGCTCTCTAAGGCGCTCTATGGACTTAAACAAGCCCCAAGAGCATGGTATGAATGCCTTAGAGATTTCTTAATTGCTAATGCTTTCAAGGTTGGGAAAGCCGATCCAACTCTTTTCACTAAGACTTGTGATGGTGATTTGTTTGTGTGCCAAATTTATGTCGATGACATAATATTTGGTTCTACTAACCAAAAGTCTTGTGAAGAGTTTAGCAGGGTGATGACGCAGAAATTCGAGATGTCGATGATGGGCGAGTTGACCTACTTCCTTGGGTTCCAAGTGAAGCAACTCAAGGACGGCACCTTCATCTCCCAAACGAAGTACACACAAGACTTGCTAAAGCGGTTTGGGATGAAGGACGCCAAGCCCGCAAAGACTCCGATGGGGACTGACGGACACACCGACCTCAACAAAGGAGGTAAGTCTGTTGATCAAAAAGCATACCGGTCTATGATAGGTTCTTTGCTTTACTTATGTGCTAGTAGACCGGATATTATGCTTAGCGTATGCATGTGTGCTAGATTTCAATCCGATCCTAAGGACTGTCACTTAGTGGCTGTGAAGCGAATCCTTAGATATTTAGTTGCTACGCCTTGCTTCGGGATCTGGTATCCAAAGGGGTCTAACTTTGACTTGATTGGGTACTCAGATTCCGACTATGCTGGATGTAAGGTCGATAGGAAGAGTACATCGGGGACGTGCCAATTCTTAGGAAGGTCCCTGGTGTCATGGAACTCTAAGAAACAAACATCCGTTGCCCTATCCACCGCTGAGGCCGAGTACGTTGCCGCAGGACAGTGTTGTGCGCAACTACTTTGGATGAGGCAAACCCTCAGGGACTTTGGCTACAATCTGAGCAAAGTCCCACTCCTATGTGATAATGAGAGTGCTATCCGAATAGCGGAAAATCCTGTTGAGCACAGCCGCACAAAGCACATTGACATCCGGCATCACTTTTTGAGAGACCACCAGCAAAAGGGAGATATCGAAGTGTTTTATGTAAGCACCGAGAACCAGCTAGCCGATATCTTTACCAAGCCTTTAGATGAGAAGACCTTTTGCAGGCTGCGTAGTGAGCTAAATGTCTTAGATTCGCGGAACTTGGATTGAATTGTAGCATACATGTATTTATGCTCTTGATCATGTTCCTTTCTGCATATTGTTGCTTTTTTTTATGGTGCTCAAGTTGTACAACCACTCCCTGGACCTCACAAGTCCGTTGCAAAGTGATGCACATGATTAGGGGGAGATGTGTTACAACTTGACCCTTTGAGACTAACCATATGCTTGAGTTTGCTTGTTTTAGTCTCAAAGGAGAATTGAAAGGGAAAAGGTGGACTTGGACCGTGAAAGACTTCCACTGCACTCCGATGAGAGGGTAACTTATTCCAAGTTCATCTCATTAACTCTTATTGCCATTTGCTCTTAATTGAAGATTTTGGTGAGGCAATGGGGTTAAAGGGCCAAGATTTATCCCGTTTTGGTGCTTAATGCCAAAGGGGGAGAAAATAAAGGCCAAAGCAATAAATGGATCAGCTACCACTTGAGAGATTTTGAAAATAGTAGAATAGAGCTTTTGGTTTGTCAAAACTCTTTTGTTGTCTCTCTTGTCAAAAGTTGGCTTCTTGTGAGGAGAAGTAGTAATTATGGGAAAAAGGGGGAGTTTTTGAAATCTTTGATCAATCTCTTTTGGAATGACTCTCTTTATGCTTCAACATGTGTGTTTGACTTAGAGATAGAGATTTGAGTTTGATTTGCAAAAACAAACCAAGTGGTGGCATAGAGTGATCCATATATGTCAAAAATGAATCAAAACAATTTGAGTTCTTATTTGAAGTGTTTTTGTACTTGTTCAACTTGCTTTATGTTGTGTTGGCATAAATCACCAAAAAGGGGGAGATTGAAAGGGAAATGTGCCCTTGGGCCATTTCTAAGTATTTTGGTGATTTAGTGCCCAACACAAGTGCCTAATTGCAAAATGGTGGACAAAGTACAAATCAAGGATAAAGGTATGTTTCTAAGCCTTAGTACATTGGTTTTGAGTACTAATATACTTGTCTAAGTGTTAGAAACAGAAAGAAGAAGAAAAGAGAAGGGGAGAGAAAGACTTGGCTGTGTGCAGCCAAGACCCAGTTCGGCCTGGAGCACCGGACTGTCCGGTGTGCACCGGACAGTGTCCGGTGCGCCAGGCTGCCTCGGCTCGAACTGGCTGCTCTCGGGAATTCGCCGACGGCGTACGGCTAAAATTCACCGGACTGTCCGGTGTGCACCGGACTGTCCGGTGAGCCAACGGTCGGCCAGGGCCAACGGTCGGCCGCGCAATCCGCGCGGGACACGTGGCCGAGCCAACGGTCGGAAGACGGCACCGGACTGTCCGGTGTGCACCGGACTGTCCGGTGCGCCAACGGCTCGCAGATCTCCAGCAGTCTTCCAACGGTCGGAAGCACCAGTTATGGAAACAAATCGGGCACCGGACAGTGTCCGGTGTGCACCGGACAGTGTCCGGTGTGCACCGGACTGTCCGGTGCCCCCGTCGACAGAAGGCAAGGATGGCCTTCTAAAAATGCTCTCAACGGCTCCTAGCTGCCTTGGGGCTATAAAAGGGGCCCCTAGGCGCATGGAGGAGAGATACAAGCAACTCTTGAGCATTCTTGATCATCCACACTAAGTCTCTGCGCATTTGTTTGTGTTTCTAAGTGATTCGAGCTCTGTTCTAGTGAGAACTCTGAGATATTCTTGTGAGCTCGATTCTTGGCCGTGTGTGTGCGCTTTTGCTGTGGATTTGTGTGTGTTGCTTCCCTCCCTTACTCTGTGTTTCATTTGTGATCATATACTTGTAAGGGCAAGAGACTCCAATTTGTGGAGATTCCTTGCAAACGGGATAGTGAAAGGAACAACAAAACACCGTGGTATTCAAGTGGGTCTTTGGACCGCTTGAGAGGGGTTGATTGCAACCCTCGTCCGTTGGGACGCCACAACGTGGAGTAGGCAAGCGTTGGTCTTGGCCGAACCACGGGATAAAACCACTGTGTCACCTCTGTGCTTGATTCTCTTGTGGTACTGTGTTTTGTTGAGACTTCACCTTAGCCACTTGGCAATAATCGTGCTAACACTTAACAAGTTTTTGTGGCTTAAGTTTGAAGTTTTTACAGGATCACCTATTCACCCCCCCCCCCCTCTAGGTGCTCTCACTTCTCCATGTTCCAATTAACATAATGATCTTATCATGAATAGTAAATAACAACTGATAACAAAAGTGTAATCATGAATAATATATCTCCATACCCAAAACCACATATAGCACTAGCAAGTACTACCCAGAAAGTTCAGTGGTAAACAAGGTATAAAGATAGACAAACTAGGGTATCCTATTGGGTCCCATCAAAATTAACCTATGCAGATCATTATGATTAATTAGAACATGAGTGGGTAAAAAGAAGTGATCAAGGGCACAACTTGCCTGGGCCTTGAGATTCCAGGTACCAGGATGATCTTCAGGTGACTCGTGACCTCACTCTAGTCGTGGCAATACAAACAAACATTGTATAGGCAAAATTAACATTACACCAAGCATGTAAATAAAATACACAGTAATAATCTAGACATTAAAATAAAATCACAGGAACTGGAATCATTAAATTTGGAGTTATAGATTTCAAGTTATGAATTTCCTAAGTTTTAATGTGATTGAAATAGGGTTAAATGATAAATAAATTTTCTAACAGAGTTCATATCAAAACAGTGACTCTAAGTGTTAGAGAATATTATTACAAAATTTTAGAAATTGGAATGGGTTAAATTGAAGTTCATATGGATTTTCTATGGAATAAACAAGTTTTAGCACTTATTTTCATATTAAATATTCATTTTCTAATTCAATTATTCAATTTAAATAGGCTCTGAATTAAGCGTCAAAATCTGAGAACCGCAGGGGCCTAGCTGCAAAAATACCTGTGACTCAGAGCGCTACAGATAGGACGGCGGGTTGTTTAGTGCTTTCTTCGGGGGTTTTTCTGCAAAGTGGGGGTCGAAAACGGTATGATGCGGTTTCGGCCGATGGATCGCGGATGAACGTTCCTGATTAGATTGGCGCATCTGCGAACCGGTATGTGATTACAGTCGTCCGATCACAGATCAGTGGCCAGTATTTTACGAATCCTGATCAGAGCACGATCGTTCGATTCAAAACAGACGTACCCGATCAACACCGTGAATCGGTACGCCCCCGCTCTAATCGCAGCCGCCCACTGGCCATCTAACGGTCGAACGATACCCACTTCACCTCCTACCCCGCGACGGCGGCGCCGCCGCGCCTACGGCCGAGAAGCCCGGCGAGTTTCCCCCAACTCGGTGCTACGCTACTCCGAATTACTACGGACAGGTGCAACGCACACCTAACAACACGGTGAAAGTGGTCGGAAAACGTACCAAGAGGTTGGCGCGACGACGAGACCCGACCACGCGAAACAGGGGCTTCCGCGGCGGAGCTTGACCACGGCGAGCAATTAAGGGCCGCACGATGGACGATTCCGCCCGCAACCACCATATACTGTTTCGCAGAAGCTCGGCGTAGGTCCCCGACCCTTCTAACAACACCAGGCGGCAATGAATGGATGGGAAGGCACAGCGCGGCGGCGAAGGTCTCTCTCTCTCACCACCGGGCGCCTGTGGTTCTGCGTCGCTGGCTAGAGAAAGAGGATGGGGGGGTTGCGGTGACGGCTCTATTTAAGCACCGAGGCGAGCGGATCCCGGCCAAAGGATCGGAACAACCTGCCCAATACGTGCGGAATCCGTGGATTTCGGGCGATGGTTTGAGTCCGTGCGATTCCAGCAGTGCACGCCAGCGCGAGGAAGACGGATGAGCTGACGACGTGGCCCCACGCGTCATTGGTTCAAACAGATGTCCGCGAAGGCTGATTGGTGGGCCCTGGCGTCAGCAGGCGCGGGTGCGCAGTGGATGGGCCGCGTAGAGGTGATTCCCTAGTGGGCCGAAAAGCGGGATCTCAGCCCATTCAAGGATTTCTCTTTTTCTTTTATTTATTTTCTGTTTCCCTTCTTTCCAAATTCACTTCATTTTGAATTTAAATTCAAATCCTGTGACAAATTTGTCTTCAGATTAGATTGGGTACTAACTTTGAGCATTTAATTATATCTATATTTTATGTAACTTTTATACTCTTTACCTCTTTCTCTTCTCATTTATTTTCCATTTTCTATTCCAAATTCAAATTTATACTTCTATTTTAGTTTTCAGATTTTTCAAATGTATCAATTGAAACCCAAAGGTGAATATAAACCATACTACTTTAATATTACTAATTTAAGCTTTATTCTCCTTGCTATTTATTTCATGGGATGTATAAATGGTTTCCTTTAAAAGAAAAATCCTTTTCTCATCATTTTTCTTATTTCCTAATTTCCAAAGCATTATGATACTTTGCTCAGATTTCTTCTACCAATCCCAAATTCAGAATTTGGGTGTTACACTCTGCGTCCACGTGGTTCACCTTGTCACGCGTGTAGTTTTACTGTCCCCGGTTGCTCGGTGGAGCTTGGATTCCACTTCCCATGAATCGATTCTGCATTGTAGTTTTACTGCTTTGAATTGGTGTAGTGTGGGCATTTTTCTTAGGGCAATTGTTGGCACAATGACTGACATCTCCATAATTAAAACATGAATTTCCTCATGGAGTGTTGGGGGCAACAGGCCTTGCTGGGGTGCTTATCGGGGTTGCCTGATGAGGGCTTGGTGTCTAAGGTAATGTAGGTTGGGTTTGTTGAGTGGGGTTCTAAAAATGCTAGTTTGGGTGTTGAGAACAGTGTTGTCCAAAACTGCCACTCGGACCTCCCGAGGAGAGTGAGTCCCTTGGGTGAAGCAAAACGAGGACGGGTGCTATTACCTACCTGACCTTGAGTGCTGGCCTTTCTATTTATATCTCAAAGTTGAGAAAATTTATGTTCCACCGCGATAGCCTTATCAAGTAACCTTTGGAAATATGGAAAGGTGTGAGTCATCAACTAATATTGGAGTGGTCCAATCAGTCCTTCTAGAAACTGCTCTTGTTTCTATTCATTATCAGCAACTTCCTTGGACGCGTAGCGAGACAACTGGATGAACCTGTCCCAATACTTGCTTACTGACATTCCTCCCTGCTTGAGTGAGGTTTTTTCTTATTCAACTTCACCAGCCAGCGGGTATATGGTGGCTTCTGAAATTGGTGATAAATTCTGCCCAACTAGCAGTGTCGGCTATGGCATGAGCTACACAGTAAGCATCCCACCAATCTATAGTTAGTACCATAAGGCGCATGAGGCGTGTATGACCTTCTCACTATCATTGCATTGGGAAATCATAAGCATATTCTCTTTGGACTTCAACCAATCGTTCGCCTGAAGTGGGTCTAGAGAGTTAGAGAATGTTAGGGTCTTGTGGCTCATAAACTCTCGATGTTTATCCCTCGTCTATGGTTGATGTTGTTGCTGATGATTATTGTTGTTGTTAACTTGATCTTACATGGCCACCATAGTGTTGGCCATGTTCTGAAGGAGCTAGGTCTAGGCAACGAAGAAAGACTCCATCCTGACTGGTGGATTCTAACTCATTGGAGGATCTTGGTTGGTTCTTGTCCTCCCTTAACAGAGCTAGGTAGGCTAATTAATACCTCTTCCTATCTTGGTGTTTACCATCTGAGTGTTAGGAATATGTAGCTCAGATAGTTGTGGGTAAGACAGATCAAATGAGACAAAGAATTTTAGATTATAGCAGACTTTGGTTGTTCCTCTAAGATGGGGTAGAAAAATCAGGCAAGGTGGTGATGACATTGGACTAGTTTGTGATTGATTTAGATTGATGTAGAGCCCAACCTATCTAAGTAATATGTTATATATATAATAAATAAAGATGTCACTGTGGGCATAACTCCACAACGCATCACGCTCAAACAAAGAAGCAAATCAAACATTTGACATAATAACAACCATGCAACCACACCAACAAAACACATTTTTAAACGATTCCTAGAATTAAAATCCCTATTCCTTATGGAAAACTTAGGTGTACAGTTCTAGGTTGTCAAAGCGAAACCCCTTGTATTCAAGAATGAAAGGTGAGGGTGAAGTGAGGGAAAAGTAGCAAGGATTAAGGAAATACCAATGCTAGTATAGCAAGGATCAGAGTGAGCAAGCAACGAGACAAAAGCAGTTAGAATACTAAGTAGTAGTATCCTTAAGTTTGACCAGTTCTAACTAGTCTAATGTTCTATAGTCAACACAGCTCTAATATAACTTCTGTCACACCTGGATTTTAGGAAAAAATCCAGATGCATCTCATATGTGCGCCTAGATCAAACTACACACAAATGACAACTTCAATGTATAGAAACTAATCTCGTAAACCTTATTACCTATATGAAATGTCTTTACAAAAGAAACTAAACGACGACTATCATGATAATGAGCCACGGGTAGGTTGATCGAAGCGATGATGACCTAGAACTCTTCATAGTAGTCTTCCTCTGGTTGTCCTTGTTCTGAGCAACAAATTCAACAAGAATAAGTACACTTATGGTTGGTATTTAGCAAGTGTGTAGAAAAAGTGTAGTTTAATTCTTACCAAGATTAAGGTTGAGGCTATAACATTCCACATTTTAATTATGTTGGTTAAAATTTTATTAGCAATAACTAAGTATAAGTTTATACCATCCCAATTTAATAAAAGATCATAAATGAAATATTCAACAATAAACCACCTCCAAGTCCATTTAATTTAGTTATATAGATTAACCATGTGAGGATCCGAGCCACTCTTGACCGTGAACACAACTGGTGTCAGAGTTAGACTCTCCATTTGTGGCTTAGCCACTGGAGATGACGATGTTGACTAAGGAAGTAACTCTAGAACTCTTAATTGAAAATGGTTCTAATTATGAATCTCGATCCACTAGTGTGATTAAGGCTTTAAGAAGTATGGATTCTCAATTAGAGCAGATTTTTTTGTAAGAGTACTCGCCTTCTACACTTAGTAAAAATCCATCTAAGAAGGAATAACATGTTTGACATTAAATCATCAAGCTTGCAACATCTTAGTTAATGCTCTTAGTAAAGATGCCTATTATGCCATCATGTCTAGTGATGATGAATTTTTTGTTGATGTGCATAGTCTTTGGTCTGAGATTAGTATGAAATATGATGAGTCCAAATGCAACACTTCTACTTTCTCTAGTATTTGTAGTACTAACTCTTTTAAGGAAGAATAAGAAAGATGATGGAAACCAAATGATGAATCTGCCTCTCCAAAAGGTTTGTGTTCCCATTTCACTTCTCATACATGCCTTAACGCTAATGAGAATGTCAGGGAAAGCGAGATTGAGGATGTGGATGAAGAGGACATCCATCAACTTTGTGTTCATCTCAATAAGAAATATAAGACAATGTTGATGAAATTGTTGAGAAGAGCTGGGAGAACAAAGTCAAACACTTCTCAAGCTAGAAGAGACCCTCATCAAGATAGATGACAACTTAGAGATGTTGATCAAAGAACATGAGGAGCTAAAGTGCTCTTATAATGATTTGGTCCAAAGGTATGAACCAATTTCAATTGAGAAAACTAATACAACAAATGTTTTATCTAGTGTTGCTCAATTAGAAAATGAGAATGTTGTGCTCAAGGACCAAGTAGAAAAGCTAAAAATTGAAAATTTAGCTTTACACAAAAAACATGATATGTTACTATGCTCGCGTGAAAAACTTATGGATAATCATATCATGTTAGAAATTGCTAATGAGGTCATGATTACTAGTTTAAATTCTTGTTAACCTCACCAATGCACATGTGTACAATTAGAAAATATTTTATCATGTGCTAATGCTCGTTGTTCACAAGAAAGCCAATCTTCCGTTGAACTAGAAATTTTAGGAATTAGAAATGTTTCAAAAGAATAAAAGCTCAAGGAAGAAATTGGAAGGCTAAGAAGTAACGTGAGGAAATTAAGGATGAAGTGTCATGCTCAATGTCCTCAAGATAACCATGAAAACATGGCGAAGAAGCTTGAGAAGGGAAAATCTGTAGCATACACCAAGCTCCATCAAAAGAAGCGAGTTCTTGGAGCAAGAACGAAACAAGACAATGACATGAGCAAGGAGCAAGGTAATAATTTAATTGCCCATATTAATTACTCTAATAATGTCTCCATGTCCTCGAAGATAAGAAAAATGAGAGAAATTAGGAGATGCTTTAGATGCAAGGAGAAAGGCCATATGATGGCTTCATGTCCACACATGGAGAATCAACATCTTGCGTCACCCAAGATGATCATCAACAAGGATGAAAACAAGAAGCAAATGTCATGTAAGATTGAGCAACACATTTTCTCAAATGCCATGAGAAGGGTCATCTGGTTAAGGTTTGTCCAAAGGGTAAAACTCCTAAGCCTAGCATGTCGATTCATTTATATTCACTTAGGAAACCCACAATTAGCACGTGTGCTAGAAAGATGATTGGTTCACCTACATTTAACATAAATGTTGTTTGTGTACCTAATCTTTATTAACTAATCTTCATGGACCCATTTTTAGATGGGTACCAAAACATGCAAACTAGACCTTGCAGGTACCCAAAGATGAAATAGACTTTGGGATGCTGAGCTAGTTAAATTGGATTCTATCTCAAGATGTCAATCTTTCATTGTATATTTAATTAAGATTGACCCAAATATGAATTAGATTACTATATCTTTAACTTCATATTCATCTCGAGCTAAGTTGTGTTGTAGGGATCATGGAACTCATTAATGAGAATCAAACAAGAGACATACTACATGGTGAATTCCGAAGGATGGTAACAAGTATATCTTAAGTGCTCGTTTCTTTCGATTGGTATATTCCTTGTGTCTTGGGTAGTCACATAAGAAATATTGAACACTTGAGAATGATCATAAAATGTTTTGCCTCTCCTTGGAAAATATCCATCTAATTGTAGATTGCATATGCTTTAAGTCATCTAATATGGCAGTCTACATGCTTCAATTGATTATTCATGGTGTATCTTTAACTTGGTTTTTGAATTGGTATCTTACTTTTTTGCCATGGCCTAGGCATAAGGAGAAGTATCCCAAGTTCTTAATTGAATAAAGTGCTATATGAGAAACTCAAATTATTAGAGTACTTATTAGTGGGGATTTTCTTTATGACTAGAGTTGTGAGACTAATGCTTTCAACTAAGGCCCTGTTTGGATCCTTGGAACTGAATTCCATTCTAATATTAGTAATTTAGGCTCATATCAATTAAGATAATACGATTGTATGTGAAAGTCGCCTAGAGGGGGGGTGAATAGGCGGAATCTGAAAATTATAAACTTAAAGCACAACTACAAGCCGGGGTTAGCGTTAGAATTAAATCCGAGTCCAAAAGAGAGGGCGAAAACAAATCACAAGCAAATGAAGAGAGTGACACGGTGATTTGTTTTACCGAGGTTCGGTTCTTGCAAACCTAGTCCTCGTTGAGGTGGTCACAAAGACCGGATCTCTTTCAACCCTTTCCCTCTCTCAAACAGTCACCTAGACCGAGTGAGCTTTTCTCCTTAATCAAACTGGGTCACTTAGACCCCTACAAGGACCACCACAACTTGGTGTCTCTTGTTTTGATTACAAGTGTCTTAGAACAAGAATGGAGGAAGAAGAAAAGTGATCCAAGCGACAAGAACTCAAATGAACACAAATGTCTCTCTCTCTCAAGCCACTAAGTCTTTGGAATGAGTTTGGGACTTGGAGAGGATTTGATCTTTTGTTTTGTATCTTGGAGTGAAGTCTAGAGCTCTTGTATTGAATGCAAATTGCTGGAAACTTGGATGCCTTGAATGGTGGTGGTTGGGAGTTATTTATAGCCCCAACCACCAAAACAGCCGTTGGGGAGGGCTGCTGTCGATGGGCGCACCGGACAGTCCGGTGCGCCAGCCACGTCACCCAACCGTTAGGGTTCTGACGGTTTTGACCGTTGGAGCGCTGACATCTTAGGGCACCGGACAGTCCGGTGCTGCACCGGACAAGCACTGTTTACTGTCAGGTGCGCCTTCTGGCTCTGCTCTGACTCTGCGCAAACTGTCCGCGCACTGTTCATGCCACTGTTCATTTTTGCAGACAACCGTTGGCGCAGTAGCCGTTGCTCCGCATGGCACACCGGACAGTCTGTGTTACACCGGACAGTCCGGTGAATTTTAGCGGAGTGCGCTGGAGAAAACCCAAAGTTGAGGAGTTCAGAGTCGATCTCCCTGGTGCACCGGACACTGTCTGGTGGCACACCGGACAGTCCGATGCGCCAAACTAGGGCATCCTTCGGTATCTTTTGCTCCTTTCTTTTTGAACCCTAATTTTAACTTTTTATTGGTTTGTGTTGAACCTTTGGCACCTGTAGAACTTATAATCTAGAGCAAACTAGTTAGTCCAATTGTTTGTGTTGGGCAATTCAACCACCAAAATTATTTAGGAAAAGGTTTGACCCTATTTCCCTTTTAATCTCCCCCTTTTTGGTGATTGATGCCAACACAAACCAAAGCAAATATAAGAGTGCAGAATTGAACTAGTTTGCATAATGTAAGTGCATAGGTTGCTTGGAATTAAACCAACATTTGATTTCTACTAGATATTCATGGATTGCTTTCTTCTATTTTAACATTTTGGACCACACTTGCACCACTAGTTTTGTTTTTGCAAATTCTTTGGAAAATTCTTTTCAAAATCCTTTTGAAAATAGTCAAAGGTAAATGAATAAGATTGAAAATAGCATTTTCAAGATTTGAAAATTTCTCCCCCTGTTTCAAATGCTTTTCCTTTGACTTAAACAAAACTCCCCCTAAATGAAATTCTCCTCTTAGATTTCAAGAGGGTTTTGGGATATACCAATTGAGATACTTTCATTAGAGGAATACCAATTTGAAATATACCAATAAAAATTTTCAAAACGCAATTAAAAATTAGGTGGTGGTGCGGTCCTTTTGCTTTGGGCTAATACTTTCTCCCCCTTTGGCATTAATCGCCAAAAACGAAGACTTTGTGAGCCCTTAGTAAATTCTCTCCCCTTTTGGCAAGCAATATGAGTGAAAGATTATACAAATGTGAAGAGATAGCGAAATACCGACAAAGAGTAAATAGTACCGATTGAGTTGAGTGGAAGCGTCATCTTTGCCGAATACTCCATTTCCCTTTCAATTCTATGACTAAGCATAAGAGTATACTTGAAAACACATTAGTCATAGACATAAAAGAGATATGATCAAAGGTATATAAATGAGCTAGGTGTGCAAAGTGTCAATCAAAATTCCGAGAATCAAGAATGTTTAGCTCATTCCTAAGTTTGGTAAAGGTTTTCTCATCTAATGGTTTGGTAAAGATATCGGCTAGTTGTTCTTTGGTGCTAACAAAAGCAATCTCGATATCCCCCCTTTGTTGGTGATCTCTCAAAAAGTGATACCGAATGGCTATGTGCTTAGTGCGGCTGTGTTCAACGGGATTATCCACCATGCGGATTGCACTCTCATTATCACATAGGAGAGGGACTTTGCTAAATTTGTAGCCATAGTCCCTGAGGGTTTGCCTCATCCAAAGTAATTGCGCGCAACAATGACCTGTAACAATATACTCGGCTTCGGCGGTAGAAAGAGCTACTGAGTTTTGTTTCTTTGAAGCCCAAGACACCAGGGATCTCCCCAGAAACTGACAAGTCCCTGATGTGCTCTTCCTATCTGTAACACCCCGGGATCCACAAACACCCCAAAATGCTACTAAAGTACACCTCTATCATTCGTATATAAAATTTTGACAGCATCTCCTTTGAAAATTGCATAAACGGGGAAGCAACAAAGTATCAATAGATATCATGATAAGAAAACATAATCGACATTAATAATCTGCTAGCAATGGGAAGACAACCATAACGGCATGAACTAAATTAACCAGCGCGCACAACTAGTTAAAAACAAACATCCTTTGACAAGAAGCTTCTAACTAAATCATGACTGCGCCTAAGTAGCGCTATTATGAGAGTGAAGGTGGATGTGCTGCTACTTCCCACTTCCCTGGATGAGCAACAAGCACCTGCATTGAGTAATGCAAGAGTGAGATGAAACATCTCAGCAAGCGAATTGTTTTGACGAGATATTTAAACCACAAATTGAATTAACCAACATTTTAAAAGAATCACAATTAAGATCAGAAGTACTTGTAGATATAGAACTAAGTAGTCCCAATATAACCAATACCATCTTATTTCCTTGAACAACTACAATAGGTTCTATAACACTTCCCTGCGTCAACAAAACCTGCAAATATCACTTCAATGTATGCATAGGAATGCAAAGTGTAGGTACTCTGTCTTCATACCTCTGAAGGTATAAAACCACATCATCTGCAAATATCACTTCAATGAATGCATATGAATGCAATGCATATGTCCTCTTCCTTCATACCTCTAAGGGTATGAAGCCGCATCGTACCCCTCCTCGGGCAACGTACGATGCTAAGTTGTACCGGTACGGTTGGACCATAGGTCACGATCCAACTTCAGATGCAAGTGAATCATGTAATGTATATGGCATGCCACATTTATCAATATACTTCACTTCTGTAACATACAATACAACCTCAAATAATACTTCATTTACCTTCAGGGGTGTGAATTAATCTCATGCGTCATACTCAAATCATAATCATCATCAATATATGATTGAGCATCAGTATAATGCAAGCAAGTAAAGCATCACCATAGAGTCCAATTATGAAAGAATCTGATACTTCTGAATATTAGAGTGTAGGCAATAGAAATAACAGGTCAGAACGGAAGCAACCACCGCTACATTCACTTGCCTTCATCGAAGAAGAAAAATGTACTAGTCATGATCTGGAGTGTAGCCACCTGCTAGCGGGCATAAAACTTAGTACAAATATTTCACAAACATTTGCCAACAATCAACAAAACACTCCTACACTTAAAACCAAGACCCAGTGAAAAGACTCCCACCCTGAACCACATGCCATACAGCAGCAGCGCTGTTTGTTAATTTTGTATCTTTAAAATTAAAACAATGGTGATATCAAACAAATACTCTAGGAGTATCTACACAAAATACTCGACAACTTCGTTATTCAATGGATAATTAAATTCTGCCATCTATAAGTTCTAAAACATCTGACAAGATAACTGACTGAATCTGTTTTAGACAGCAGCATAGTTAACTTCAAAATTCGATATCTCCCAAACTACTGAATCAAAAATTATGAAATTCTGCTGGAAGTAAGAACTTTTATCCCTCTACAAAAGTCTCCATAGTTGGAAGAGCCAATTCGGCTATTTACTAGATGAAACCCACCAGTGAACAGACCCGCTCATTTTTGTCAGGCAAACAGGAACAGCCACAGTAAAACAAACATAACTGGAGTTTCACAAATCATATGAATGCACTCTTTAACAATATGGAAAGCTTATGAAATTATCTACAACTTTTTTTACCAACCCACAGTTTAATTCTGTTGATAAAATTGCCTAAATCTTAAGAGAACAGATTCTGCACAGAATTATGAGACTGAAAAACTGCTATAGTAAAACTGCAATAACTTTATGGTCGGATGTCCGATTGAGGTGTTCTTCGCGGCCACAGAAAGATCTACAAATTATCTACGACTCATACATAGACTTTTCATTTTTTTGAGGCCACTAAGACCACGTAAAACTAGAATAAATAGAAACTGTCAAATCTGCCATTCCGCAGAAAACTAAATTCGAGATCAAAACCTAACCCCACATCTAATCCAACCTCTAATCCTTTAATCCCCATGATCCACAACCTTCATAAGCACATAATTACATGGAGGAACAAGGATTTCATCTATACCTAGGGTTTTCCCCAAGAAAATCTTCAAGAGATGGAGAAGAACATCTCCTTGATCCTCTTTTCCTCTTCAATTCAACATGCTCCTCCTCTTCTCGATCCTTGCTGCGTGGGGGGGGATCTAGAGGGAGGAGGAAGCCACAGAGAGGGTAGGGGGCGGCTGCCAATGGGGAGGAGAGCAAGAGAGGGAGGGGGCAGCTGCAACTAATTGGGGAGAAGGAGAGGGGGGCTCCCATCCACCGGATCGAGACCAATGGCCCAAACTCGCTCTCCCCTTTGAGCTCCCGACCCCAGCGGAAAAATGCCAAAAGATCTACTGTTTTCTGAGGAATGCCTCCTGAAACTCCAAACCCCAATGCCACAGAACATGAAAGAAAAGAGAGAAAGAAGTTTAACTTCTTTTCAGAAAATTAGGGTATCACACTCTACCCCCCTTAAAAAGAATTCGTCCTCGAATTCGACCACTCCAACAAAACATCCATGGTACCCCATATAGCAGCACCATGCAAAATATGGGTCCATTATTGGTCTTAATTAACACAAGAACTTCTACATCGACTAATTGGCTAAGGAAACTACACCACCTGACATCAAGCATGAACCAACATGTAATGAAGCTCAAACCAAGTCATAGATGCAATAAACACTACGATTTCACAACATTGAATTTGGATGCAGCCATACATCAGCATCAATGTCTTAAAACAACACTCTTTTATGAAGGGATAATACGCACTAAGCACAACCTTTACCAACTTTAACAATTCATTTTAATTCAATGGTGAAACATCCACACCAGATGAATGTGTAAGAAGATCAAACTCCTCACCTCATAGCACCACAAAACAAGTAGTTCTGTTGAAACAAAACTCCTAATCTTCCTAAACATTGTTCTTGCCATAATGAAAAGATAATCATGTAATCTAACATACTTTGCACCCCACCAAAAGGGAGAAAATCTATAGAACTAATGGAGAATAAAGCCGAAAGAAGCCAATAACATCTTGTGCGGCATAGTTCATCGAAGAAATGCCAAAAACTCTACATAGAGCACTAACAGCCCAACAACAACACAATACTTGCTTAACCCATGTCACTATACTTCATTCAACATCTCAACTAAGAAAAATATCCAACTAGTAAGGTTAACCTACACATAATATAAGTCTTCATCTACTGTAGTTCAGAAACTTACATTTCATTCTATCATATGATGCACTCAAAGTACCAGACCTAAAGGGTCAATACTAACCCCGTAATCCTTCACACATTTGGCAAACATCTCAAGCTGATGTAAAAACCACATCATTTAGGAATAGGTGACTAACCACACACAACCAACTCTAGGCTAGGCAATGACTTCATTCAAACCAATAGATAAGTGGTCCAACAATGGCTCCACAAACATGCATCGGGGAGAGAACCATCAGATCCTCAACGTATTAATACATAATCAATGGATCAAGAAAATAAAAGATTTTATTCTACAATTAGCATGACTAACATGCAACCACTTTAAACCACATCTAGGCTTTGTGGCTACTAAAACACATGATAGAAGAGAGACATGTAAGCCATTCTGGCTATGTAAATACTTCCCCCAAAATCCATATAAAAGTACCAATATTCATTTCTTTCAGAACTGGTTTCTCGACATAAACAATCATTCTTTGCAAAGATAGTTGGAGCTATCCACCCACCGCCCAACAACTTAAATTCAAATTAATGGTTACCTTGTAACCCAAAACACGCAATTCACACTCCTCTTATAAACATCCTCAATCAAGCATATATAACAATATTATTGTAATAAAACTCAACCATGAAAAACATGTTGAAAACAACATAGACATACATGTATATCACCAGCATAATAGCAACTTCAATCTCACAAAAGACCAGCGATATCAATCGCATTAATAAAACAATATCAAAATTTAGAAATGAATTATATCATGCATTAAGTCATAAACAACTTACCACATCACCGTAAAGGAATAAGGAGGGTAAAATTATTTCATCTGCACTTCAAAGACATTAAGATATATCAAAGATATTTGAACCCATACCCTTCCTATATGTGCAAGTGTGTCAAATTTATCTTCAAATTGCCAAGAATCTAAAGCCTATGCTTTGATACCAACTGTAACACCCCGGGATCCACAAACACCCCAAAATGCTACTAAAGTACACCTCTATCATTCGTATATAAAATTTCGACAGCATCTCCTTTGAAAATTGCATAAACGGGGAAGCAACAAAGTATAAATAGATATCATGATAAGAAAACATAATCGACATTAATAATCTGCTAGCAATGGGAAGACAACCATAACGGCATGAACTAAATTAACCAGTGCGCACAACTAGTTAGAAACAAACAACCTTTGACAAGAAGCTTCTAATTAAATCATGACTGCGCCTAAGCAGCACTATTATGAGAGTGAAGGTGGATGTGCTGCTACTTCCCACTTCCCTGGATGAGCAACAAACACCTGCATTGAGTAATGCAAGAGTGAGATGAAACATCTCAGCAAGCGAATTGTTTTGACGAGATATTTAAACCACAAATTGAATTAACCAACATTTTAAAAGAATCACAATTAAGATCAGAAGTACTTGTAGATATAGAACTCAGTAGTCCCAATATAACCAATACCATCTTATTTCCTTGAACAACTACAATAGGTTCTATAACACTTCCCTGCGTCAACAAAACCTGCAAATATCACTTCAATGTATGCATAGGAATGCAAAGTGTAGGTACTCTGTCTTCATACCTCTGAAGGTATAAAACCACATCATCTGCAAATATCACTTCAATGAATGCATATGAATGCAATGCATATGTCCTCTGCCTTCATACTTCTAAGGGTATGAAGCTGCATCGTACCCCTCCTCGGGCAACGTACGATGCTAAGTTGTACCGGTACGGTCGGACCATAGGTCACGACCCAACTTCAGATGCAAGTGAATCATGCAATGTATATGGCATGCCACATTTATCAATATACTTCACTTCCTTAACATACAATACAACCTCAAATAATACTTCATTTACCTTCAGGGGTGTGAATTAATCTCGTGCGTCATACTCAAATCATAATCATCATCAATATATGATTGAGCATCAGTATAATGCAAGCAAGTAAAGCATCACCATAGAGTCCAATTATGAAAGAATCTGATACTTCTGAATATTAGAGTGTAGGCAATAGAAATAACAGGTCAGAACTGAAGCAACCACCGCTACATTCACTTGCCTTCATCGAAGAAGAAAAATGTACTAGTCATGATCTGGAGTGTAGCCACCTGCTAGCGGGCATAAAACTTAGTACAAATATTTCACAAACATTTGCCAACAATCAACAAAACACTCCAACACTTAAAACCAAGACCCAGTGAAAAGACTCCCACCCTAAACCACATGCCATACAGCAGCAGCGCTGTTTGTTAATTTTGTATCTTTAAAATTAAAACAGTGGTGATATCAAACAAATACTCTAGGAGTATCTACACAAAATACTCGACAACTTCGTTATTCAATGGATAATTAAATTCTGCCATCTATAAGTTCTAAAACATCTGACAAGATAACTGACTGAATCTGTTTTAGACAGCAACATAGTTAACTTCAAAATTCGATATCTCCCAAACTACTGAATCAAAAATTATGAAATTCTACTGGAAGTAAGAAATTTTATCCCTCTACAAAAGTCTCCATAGTTGGAAGAGCCAATTCGGCCATTTACTAGATGAAACCCACCAGTGAACAGACCCGCTCATTTTTGTCAGGCAAACAGGAACAGCCACAGTAAAACAAACATAACTGGAGTTTCACAAATCATATGAATGCACTCTTTAACAATCTCGAAATCTTATGAAATTATCTACAACTTTTTTTACCAACCCACAGTTTAATTCTGTTGATAAAATTGCCTAAATCTTAAGAGAACAGATTCTGCACAAAATTATGAGACTGAAAAACTGCTATAGTAAAACTGCAATAACTTTCTGGTCGGATGTCCGATTGAGGTGTTCTTCACGACCACGAAAAGATCTACAAATTATCTACGACTTATACATAGACTTTTCATTTTTTTGAGGCCACTAAGACCACGGAAAACTAGAATGAATAGAAACTGTCAAATCTGTCATTCCACAGAAAACTAAATTCGAGATCAAAACCTAACCCCACATCTAATCCAACCTCTAATCCTTTAATCCCCATGATCCACAACCTTCATAAGCACATAATTACATGGAGGAATAAGGATTTCATCCATACCTAGGGTTTTCCCCAAGAAAATCTTCAAGAGATGGAGAAGAACATCTCCTTGATCCTCTCTTCCTCTTCAATTCAACGTGCTCCTCCTCTTCTCGATCCTTGCTACATGGGGGGGATCTAGAGGGAGGAGGAAGCCATGGAGAGGGTAGGGGGCGGCTGCCAATGGGGAGGAGAGCAAGAGAGGGAGGGGGGGTGGCTGCAACTAATTGGGGAGAAGGAGAGGGGGGGCTCCCATCCACCGGATCGAGATCAATGGCCCAAACTCGCTCTCCCCTTTGAGCTCCCGACCCCAGCGGAAAAATGCCAAAAGATCTACTATTTTCTGAGGAATGCCTCCTGAAACTCCAAACCCCAATGCCATAGAACATGAAAGAAAAGAGAGAAAGAAGTTTAACTTCTTTTCAGAAAATTGGGGTATCACACTATCAATTTTGCACCCTGCCCAATCAGCATCTGAATATCCTAATAAATCAAAAGAGGATCCCTTAGGGTACCAAAGACCAAACTTAGGAGTATAAACTAAATATCTCAAGATTCTTTTCACGGCCCTAAGGTGAACTTCCTTAGGATCAACTTGGAACCTTGCACACATGCATATGGAAAGCATAATATCCGATCGAGATGCACATAAATATAGTAGAGATCCTATCATCAATCGGTATACCTTTTGATCTACGGATTTACCTCCCGTGTCGAGGTCGAGATGCCCATTGGTTCCCATGGGTGTCTTGATGGACTTGGCATCCTTCATTCCAGATTTGGTGGGTATGTCTTGAATGTACTTCGTTTGGCTGATGAAGGTGCCCTCTTGGAGTTGCTTGACTTGAAATCCTAGGAAATACTTCAACTCCCTCATCATAGACATCTCAAATTTTTGAACCATGATCCTACTAAACTCTTCACAAGTAGATTTGTTAGTAGACCCAAATATGATATCAACAACATAAATTTGGCATATAAACAAATCTTTTACAATAGTTTTAGTAAAGAGAGTAGGATCGGCTTTACCGACTTTGAAGCCATTAGTGATAAGAAAATCTCTTAGGCATTCATACCTTGCTCTTGGGGCTTGCTTGAGCCCATAAAGCACCTTTGAGAGTTTATACACATGGTTAGGACACTCACTATCTTCAAAGCCGGGAGGTTGCTCAACATAGACCTCTTCCTTGATTGGTCCATTGAGGAAGGCACTCTTCACGTCCATTTGATAGAGCTTAAAGCCATGGTAAGTAGCATAGGCAAGTAATATATGAATTGACTCAAGCCTAGCTAAGGGTGCATAGGTTTCACCAAAATCCAAACCTTTGACTTGTGAGTAACCCTTGGCCACAAGTCGTGCTTTGTTCCTTATCACCACACCATGCTCATATTGCTTGTTGTGGAATACCCACTTGGTACCTACAACATTTTGGTTAGGACGTGGAACTAAATGCCATACCTCATTCCTCGTGAAGTTGTTGAGCTCCTCTTGCATTGCCAGCACCCAATCCGAGTCTCTTAGTGCATCCTCTACCCTGTATGGCTCAATAGAGAAAACAAAAGAGTAATGCTCATAAAAAAGTGTGACTCGAGATCGAGTGGTTACCCCCTTATGAATATCATCGAGGATGGTGTTCATGGGGTGATTTCTTTGAATCACCTGGTGGACTCTTGGGTGTGGTGGTCTTTGACCCTGTCCTTCTTGGTCATCTTCCTTGTCTTGATTTTCTTCATCTCCCCCTTGATTATTGCCCTCTTCTTGAGGAGGCTCATCTTCTTGATCTTCTTCTTCATCATCTTGAGCCTATTCCTCATCTTGGATTGGTGGAGATGCTTGATTGGAAGATGAAGGTTGATCTTGTGCTTGTGGAGGCTCTTCGGATTCCTTAGGACACACATCACCAATGGACATGTTCCTTAGCGTGACGCACGGAGCCTCTTCATCATCTAGTTCATCAAGATCAACTTGCTCTACTTGGGAGCCATTAGTTTCATCGAACACAATGTCACAAGAAACTTCAACTAGTCTAGTGGACTTGTTAAAGACTCTATATGCCCTTGTGTTTGAATCATATCCTAGTAAAAAGCCTTCTATAGCCTTAGGAGCATATTTAGATTTTCTACCTCTTTTAATAAGAATAAAACATTTGCTACCAAAGACTCTAAAATATGAAACATTGGGCTTTTTACCGGTGAGGAGTTCATATGATGTCTTCTTGAGGATTCGGTGAAGGTAGAGCCGGTTGATGGAGTAGCAGGCGGTGTTAATCGCCTCGGCCCAAAACCGGTCCGGTGTCTTGTACTCATCAAGCATGGTCCTCGCCATGTCAAGTAGAGTTCTATTCTTCCTCTCCACTACACCATTTTGCTGAGGTGTGAAGGGAGAAGAGAACTCATGCTTGATGCCCTCCTCCTCAAGGAAGCCTTCAATTTGTGAATTCTTGAACTCCGTCCCATTATCGCTTCTTATCTTCTCGATCCTTAAGCCGAACTCGTTTTGAGCTCGTCTCAAGAATCCTTTTAAAGTCTCTTGGGTTTAAGATTTTTCCTGCAAAAAGAATACCCAAGTGAAGCGAGAATAATCATCCACAATTACAAGACAATACTTACTCCAGCCGATGCTTATGTAAGCTATCGGGCCAAATAAATCCATGTGGAGTAGCTTAAGCGGCCTGTCGGTTGTCATGATGTTCTTATGTGGATGATGGGCACCAACTTGCTTTCCTGCTTGACATGCGCTACAAACCCTGTCTTTCTCAAAATGTACATTCGTTAGTCCTAAAATGTGTTCTCCCTTTAGAAGCTTGTGAAGATTCTTCATCCCAACATGGGCTAGTCGGCGATGCCAGAGCCAACCCATATTAGTCTTAGCAATTAAGCAAGTGTCGAGTTCAGCTCTTTTGAAATCAACTAAGTATAGCTGACCCTCTAACACTCCCTTGAATGCTATTGAATCATCACTTCTTCTAAAGACAGTAACACCTACATCAGTAAATAGACAGTTGTAGCCCATATTGCATAATTGAGAAACAGAAAGCAAATTGCAATCTAAAGAATCTACAAGAAAAACATTGGAAATAGAATGGTCAGGTGATATAGCAATTTTACCAAGTCCTTTGACCAAACCTTGATTTCCATCCCCGAATGTGATAGCTCTTTGGGGATCTTGGTTTTTCTCGTAGGAGGAGAACATCCTTTTCTCCTCAGTCATATGGTTTGTGCACACGCTATTAATGATCCAACTTGAGCCCCCGGATGCATAAACCTACAAAATAAGTTTAGGCCTTGTTCTTAGGTACCCAAACGGTCTTGGGTCCTTTCACATTAGAAACAAGCACCTTGGGTACCCAAACACAAGTCTTTGAGCCCTTGTGCTTGGCCCCAACATATTTGGCAACTACTTTGCCTGATTTATTTGTTAGCACATATGAAGCATCAAAAGTCTTAAATGAAATATTAGGCTCATTTGATGCAGTAGGAGTTTTCTTTTTAGGCATTTTAACATGGGTAGAATGCCTAGAGTTAGATGTCTCATTCCTGTACATAAAAGCATGATGAGAGCCAGAATGAGACTTCCTAGAATGAATTCTCCTAATCTTATGTTCGGGATAACCAGCAGGATATAAAATATAGCCCTCGTTATCCTAAACATCTGAGCTTTGCCCTTAACAAGCTTGGAGGGGTCGATGGGGATCCTACTTGGTGTAGAGTCCTTCTTCTCCTCTTTCGTCGCCTTGAATGCGATGGGTTGCACCTCGGGTGTGGAGGTGCCGCCTTGCTCCAAGTTGATGATTTGTTTGGAGCCTTTGATCATCAATTCAAAGCTCACAAACTTTCCTATAACTTCCTCGGGGGACATTAGCTTGTATCTAGGATCACCACGAATTAATTGTACTTGTGTAGGATTACGAAAAATGAGTGATCTTAGAATAACCTTGACCATCTCATGGTCATCCCATTTTGTGCTCCCGAGGCTGCGCACTTGGTTCACCAAGGTCTTGAGCCGGTTGTACATAGCTTGTGGCTCCTCTCCTTGGTGAAGGACGAATCGACCGAACTCCCCCTCGATCGTCTCCTGCTTGGTGATCTTTATCACCTCATCTCCTTCGTGCGTGGTCTTTAGCACGTCCCAAATCTTCTTGGCACTTTTCAACCCTTGCACCTTATTATACTCCTCTCGACATAGAGAGGCGAGGAGTATAGTAGTTGCTTGGGAATCAAAGTGCTTGATTTGGGCGACCTCGTCCGAATCATAGCCTTCATCCCCCACGAATGGTACGCTCCAAACTCAACAATGTCCCAAATGCTAGCGTGGAGTGAGGTTAGATGGTGCTTCATTTTATCACTCCACATACAATAATCTTCACCGTCAAAAACCAGTGGTTTGCCTAGTGGGACGGAAAGTAAAGGAGTGCGTTTAGAAATGCGAGGGTAGAGTAGGGGGATCTTACTAAACTTCTAGCGCTCATGGCGCTTAGAAGTGATGGACGACGCGTCGGAG
The DNA here is from genome assembly GCA_029449295.1 of Zea luxurians. NCBI lineage: Eukaryota > Viridiplantae > Streptophyta > Magnoliopsida > Poales > Poaceae > Zea > Zea luxurians. Next base: position 21,365,972 of record JAOPSE010000017.1, read on the forward strand.
CCGGATGTAGAAGGCGATGAAGAATCGGTTTCGTAGTAGACCACCTTCTTCATTTTCTTTTTCTTTTCGCCGCTCCGATGCGACTTGACGTGTGAAGGGGATCCCTTCACCTTGTTGCCGGACTCTCCCGATGGAGCCTTCCCGTGGCTTGTAGACTTGTCACCGCCGGTCACGATCTCCTTCTTGGCGTGATCTCTCGACATCACTTCGAGCGGTTAGGCTCTAATGAAGTACCAGACTCTGATACCAATTGAAAGTCGCCTAGAGGGCGGGTGAATAGGCGGAATCTGAAAATTATAAACTTAAAGCACAACTACAAGCCGGGGTTAGCGTTAGAATTAAATCCGAGTCCGAAAGAGAGGGCGAAAACAAATCACAAGCAAATGAAGAGAGTGACACAGTGATTTGTTTTACCGAGGTTCGGTCCTTGCAAACCTAGTCCTCGTTGAGGTGGTCACAAAGACCGGGTCTCTTTCAACCCTTTCCCTCTCTCAAACAGTCACCTAGACCGAGTGAGCTTTTCTCCTTAATCAAACTGGGTCACTTAGACCCCTACAAGGACCCCCACAACTTGGTGTCTCTTGTTTTGATTACAAGTGTCTTAGAACAAGAATGGAGGAAGAAGAAAAGTGATCCAAGCGACAAGAACTCAAATGAACACAAATGTCTCTCTCTCAAGCCACTAAGTCTTTGGAATGAGTTTGGGACTTGGAGAGGATTTGATCTTTTGTTTTGTATCTTGGAGTGAAGTCTAGAGCTCTTGTATTGAATGCAAATTACCGAAAACTTGGATGCCTTGAATGGTGGTGGTTGGGGGGATTTATAGCCCCAACCACCAAAACAACCGTTGGGGAGGGCTGCTGTCGATGGGCGCACCGGACAGTCTGGTGCGCCACCGGACACTGTCCGGTGCGCCAGCCATGTCACCCCAACCGTTAGGGTTCTGACGGTTTCGACCGTTGGAGCGCTGACATGTTGGGGCACCGGACAAGCACTGTTCACTGTCTGGTGCGCCTTCTGGCTCTACTCTGACTCTGCGCGAACTATCCGCGCACTGTTCATGCCACTGTTCATTTTTGCAGACGACCGTTGGCGCAGTAGCCGTTGCTCCGCATGGCACACCAGACAGTCCGGTGTTACACCGGACAGTCCGGTGAATTTTAGCGAAGTGCGCTGGAGAAAACCCAAAGCTGAGGAGTTCAGAGTCGATCTCCCTGGTGCACCGAACACTGTCCGGTGGCACACCGGACAGTCCGGTGCGCCAGACCAGGGCAGCCTTCGGTATCTTTTGCTCCTTTCTTTTTGAACCCTAATTTTAACTTTTTATTGGTTTGTGTTGAACCTTTGGCACCTATAGAACATATAATCTAGAGCAAACTAGTTAGTCCAATTGTTTATGTTGGGCAATTCAACCACCAAAACTATTTAGGAAAATGTTTTGACCCTATTTCCTTTTCAGTATGCAAAATATATTTGTATACTATTATTAACAAGATGTTGGGGATATTTATGTCCTACATTTTTACTATAGAGGAGTGAGTCGAATAGTGCCCTATAAGTTGCAGAGTAGAATCATATTCTACTCATACATAAAATTAGTTTCCATCATCTACCTCATAAATTTGAGGTAGGCTTATATCTAAACTTTAGAAAGTGGTGGAATGTCAAATTCCAAGCCAAATAAGTTACTTTATTAAGTAAATTCAAATTCCACCTAAACTATGGCATCTATTTTTCTCCTAGTCAAAACTATGCAAGAAATGAGTCATCTTGTATGCAAACTACAATTTTGACTAAGTATTAATATCTCTGCCATGAAGAGTTATGCAATCTAGGTTCTAAACCTATTCACTAGCCTATAACTAAGCTAGGAAGATAAAGTACTTGTTGGGGGCCTTCTCCTTCCTAAGGTCCTCCAAAACATAATTAACCATTTGTTTTCAGCATAAGTTATTACAGGAAGCTTCATCTTTAGGATGGAAGCCTCTTCCTCATGACGAAGGCACAAGAGATGAAGACAGATCTAGAGTTAATAAGAGTAAATGCCAAAGCTATCACCAGATGGACAACTTTGGCTCATAACCGAGATGAAGTATAATGATGCTGCTGACCGAAACGGAAAAAGACTACTTAGCCCTTAATGACTTGTATTACGGTCATATGTGAATATTGGGGACATAAATGTAATTTTACCTGGGCTACGTCCCGTGCCTATAAATAGATGAACAATAGCACCGTACTGTTCACGCTGAATTGTAATCACTCTCTCGCGTCTTTACCTTCGAGCAAGCCGATGGTATCAATGTAATATGAATTCTGTTGATATTCATACATGTTTTATAGAATGCAAACATGAATGGATTAACGAGATACAATTATTGTCTTCGTCCCTTTTTGCATTCTTGTTTACATATTGAAAGATGAAGGTATGTCCTTCGCGACTTTTGTCTAATGAACATTATATCCATTGAGAGATAATGCTTTGAAAGATGATGGTCCCTAATAATTAACAATCATGTTGCCTTGTTCTTGATTCACAACATTTGAGACAAGTGACCAACATTGGCGCCTACCTCCGGTAAACTCACTTTCACAACCTTCGGCAAACGCTAGCCTTCATCATGCCACCGAAGAAGACAACAGCGTTAGGGGCTGCTCTGCAGCCACTGGACACCAATCAGGAAACGCTCTCACTGAGAGATGCTAGGAGCTAGAAGAGAAAAGCTACCAGCCCTACACCTCAAGAGGAAGAATTGGACCAGGAGATCAGGGATTTAGAAGCTATACATCACTAGGTGCAGAGGAAAAAAGAAAATATGCTTCGGTTAGCCGAACTTCAAAGGAAGATCAACGAAGCAGCTGAAGAAATGTGCCACCTTGCGCAGGACGATCAAGGACGAGGGCCTCAACATAGAGAGCTTCGTCAAGAAACTCCTGTCAATGATGATGGATGGTATGATGATCTATACCACGATAATTTTGCTTTCGATGATGCTTCTCCCCTGGCAGCAGAACTGCAGGCTACCCCATGGCCACCTTCATACAAGCCACCACAAACTCCCCATGTATGATGGACACTCTGACCCGAAGCAATTCCTAATGAACTATGAAGCAACCATATCATCGTACGCTGGCAACACTGCTGTCATGGCTAAGTCCTTCGTCATGGCAGTCAGGAGCGTGGCTCAGACTTGGTATTCTTCTCTTCGGCCAGGAACAATTACATCATGGCAGAAGTTAAAGGATATGCAAGTCACAAGCTTCCAAGGTTTCCAAACAAAGCCAATGACTGCTCAAGCTTTGTTCCAGTGCACGCAAGACCATGAGGAGTACTTGCAAGCATACGTCCGAAGGTTCTTGCGATTGAGAGCCTAGGCACCAATGGTGCCTAATGAAATCGTCATCGAGGCCATGATCAAGGGCCTCCGACCTAGACCCACAACACAATATTTTGCAAGGAAGCCACAACAGACCTTGGAGAAGCTCCCAAACCTCCTGGGCTAAGTTGCCACCACTGGCGTCTACCTTGATCCATAACCAACAGCCAGAAGGGCATCGCCAAGCTTAGCAACAGCGCGACACTCGGGAGGAGTCTGAAGCTCGCACAGTCAACAACATTGTGTCCAAGTCAAGGCATATCTACTGAGTGTCTTAATCCAATGTATCTTTACCCTTTTTGCCTTTATATTTTTCTTCTCAAAAGGAAATACAAGGAGGTTTAACCTTTAGCTTGATGTAATAAGTCTGTGGTTACACCATCGAGTGTAACAAAAAAGTATCACGAAGCTCCAAAGTCATTCCTAAGGGGATGCATATCTAAGATACCACCTAAGTGAAAGGTGAAGAAGCTCCAAAGTCTTTCCTAAGGGGATGTGGAGCTTAAATGCCACCTAAGTCAAAGGTGAAGAAGCTCCAAAGTCGTTCCTAAGGGGATGTAGAGCTTAGCTCCAAAGTCGTTCCTAAGGGAATGCATAGCTGAAATACCACCTAAAAAAAAGTGAAGAGACTCCAAAGTCATTCCTAAGGGGATGCAGAGTCTTATCTTTTATGTTTCGCGTGCTAAAATTATTTGCGTCATGCCATCACATCATATTGCATCATGACATCGCATCATACATCATTTTGCATCAACAAAAGAAGTGGAAAAATCGGAATTTCTCCTTCAGCTTCAGCAAAGATTTGTGAAAGAGTATTAAAGGTGTACGGTTCATGCTTGAAACTACTGCCATGTGAAATTTATGCTTTCGACAATACTATACCTACGCAATGACTACACCAAGAATCAATCATCATACAGCAGCTTCGGCAAAGAAGGGGGATTTCTTTCTAAAGTGTGAAAAGAAGGGAAGGAGTTTTTTCGCCGCCGGCTAAAAAACGGTATGTACGAAGGTTCCACGCGTCATAAAGAAATATTGTTGGGGCCTTCGTCTTATGAAGGTCCTCAAAAACATGATTAACAATGTTTCCTAAGTGTAATATATGTACAGGAACCTTTGGACTCGGAATGAAGCTGTACACAATATGAAAAGCATGGTCGGGACGAAGGTTGAACCAGCTCCGAAGCTATGCGCAAGGAAGCTTCGGCTCAGTAGCACAAAAAGGAACCGACTTAAAGAGGAAAAGGCTATCTAGTCCTCGATAGATTGTCCTTAAGTCAATAGTAAACCTGAAGGGCATGAATGTAATTTTACACAGGCTGCGTCCTGTGTCTATAAATAGATGAACAGTAACACTGTACTATTCATGCTGACTTGTACTCGCTCGTGCGTAATGCTTGTACCTTTGCCTTCAATCAAGCCGAAGGTATAAATGTAATTTGATATTGTTCTTATTTATTCCTGATTATATAAAAGAAAGATATATCATGATGTCATGTAATAATTCATGTTATCATGTTTCATATGCTTTGTCTTTCATTGATTTATGTTGTAATGACGAAGGTACGTCCTTCATAACCTTCGTCTGAAGAACGTTATATCCTCAGGGAAATAATGCTTTGAAGGATGAAGGGCATTAATCATTAACCTGTTTTTGTGTTGCCTTGTTCTTAAGCCAAAGCATTTGAGAACAAGTCTCCAACATTGGCGCCCACCTCCGGTGTACTCACTTCCACAACCTTCGGCAAAGCACCAACCTTCGTTATGCCGCCGAAGAAGACAACAACGCTAGGGGCTACTGCACTGCAGCCACTGGACACAAACCAGGAGACTCTCTCTCTCTCCGAGAGGCTCGAAGCTAGAAGAGAAATGCCACTAGTCCAACATTCCAGGAGGAAGAGTTGGACCAAGAGATCAGGGATATGGAAATCATTCATCAATAAGTGCAATGGAAAAAAGAGAAGATGGCTCGACTGGCCGATCTTCAAAGGAAGATCGATGAAGCTACTGAGGAAGTCCATCATCTTACTCAAGATGACCAGGACCAAAGGCCTTAATACAGGGAGCTTCGTCAAGAGGGCTTATTCAACAAAGATGGATGGTATGATGATTTTAATCATGATACCTTTACTTTTGATGATGCTTCTCCCTTGGCAGCAGAATTGCAGGCTATCCCATGGCCACAATCCTACAAGCCACCCTAGCTACCCATGTACGATGGACACTTGGACCCAAAGCAATTTTTGATGAGCTATGAGGCAACAATATCCTCATACGGAGGCAATGCAGCTGTCATGGCAAAGTCCTTCATCATGGTAGTCCGGAATGTAGCCCAAACATGGCATTCTTCTCTTCGGCCAGGGACAATCACGTCGTGGTAGAAGCTCAAGGATATGCTAATTACTAGTTTCCAAGGCTTTCAAACAAAGCCAGTCACAGCTTAGGCCTTGTTCCAATGCACGCAGGACCATGAGGAATACCTTCAGGCTTATGTTCGAAGGTTCTTGCGACTGAGGGCACAAGTGCCCAATGAAATTGTCATTGAGGCCATGATCAAGGGTCTTCGACAAGACCTATGGCTCAATACTTCGCCAGGAAGCCTCCACAAACTTTGGAGAAGCTGCTTCAGAAGATGGATGAATATATCCGGGCTGACAACGACTTCCGCCAAAGAAGGGAGGAAGCTTACAGATTCTCTGAGATGACCAAGGGCTTCAGAGGAAGAATCCACCCTAGGCATGTCAGATCAATCCACAGCTCCAGTCAGAATGACGACAAAGGAAGCCAGCTTCAGAGGCCATAGTATCCCTCACAGTCTTCGGGGCAGCAGCAAAGTTCCTTTAGGCCACCAGCTCCAAGGGGTAGAGGCGCTAGGGGCTTCGGAGGAAGATATGGGGATCATCCCAGGAAAGTCTATTGCCTATTCTATGGTGAGGACAAGGGCCATACTACAAGAATGTGCCAAATCACTATCCAGAAGCAAAAGGAGATCGCAGAAGCCGAAGCTCGACAGAATCAGTCGAAGCAGGTCTTGCACACTGCTTCGTGCCATTCTCCCTATATACCAGAGTATGTGGGTAATCACCCTGCAGCCTCTGTTGCTTCGGCTAGCCATTCTCAGGCTTCCTGGCCTCAGCTTCCACCACCACCACCACTGCAACCTACACATTCCTGAAGCCTGCAGCCAGAAGGGCGCCAACACTCTCAACAGCAACGTGAATTCAGGGAAGAATCCAAAGCTCGTACAGTCAACAGTACTATGCTAGAATCAAAGCACATTTATTGAGCAATATCCTCCCTCTGAAATACTTTTATGTTCTATGTCATTTTGTTTTTTAGTAATGAATAAACAATGTAAATCTAGTTTTAAATTCTTGTAATAATTTTTGCTTCTATCAAGATGGAATATATCTTCTTTATAGACTTATGAAACCTGAAAATTGCCGAAGCTCAAAAGTTGTTTCTAAGGGAACGCAGCGTAAGTTTTACCCAAGCTATAAAAAGCCGTTCCTAAGGGAACACAGCGTAAGTTCTGCTGAAACTACAAAAAGTCGTTCCTAAGGGAGCGCAGTGTAGGTTTTCTGCTCAAAAGTCGTTCCAAAGGGAATGCAGAGTCAAATACCACCGAAATAGAAGGCGAAGAAGTTCAAAAGACATTCCTAAGGGGATGCAGAACTTATACCGCCGAAATAGAAGGCGAAGAAGTTCAAAAAACGTTCCTAAGGGGATGCAGAACTTACACCAAAAAATAAACTATGAAGCTGAAAAATAAACAACAAAGAGGTACTGTTGGGGCGAAGGCAAAGACGCTACCCTTCGCTCCAAGCCTTCGTCAGCCTCGCTGCACCAACGGAAGCAAAACGACTGGCGAGGTCCACCCTTCGTCCTCTACACTGCAAGACGAAGGCCTACGACGGAGTCGCCCCTTCCCCCGCCCTCACCCAACCTTGAGGCCCACGCGGGATTCGGCCCATTTGAACAGGCCCCTCATGGAGAAGTGTGTTACGGGCCCGATTTGTAATAGCTTTTCTGTAGTGACAGTTTGTAACCCTCCCTTATGGGAATATTCCAGGGATCGTCTAGGTGCCTGAGGGCACATGCGTCCTTACATCAAGACGTTGGGCATACAGCCACCTATAAATACCCCTGTACGGTGCCCTTGAGAGGCTGGATTAACAGAGAAAGCACCATCTCGAGTTAAAACCTTGTTTGCATTCCTTTCACTCCCCCGTTGGATCATCTTGCCCAGGAGAGCAAGTTCCAATAGGTACCAATCGTTTCTAAGGGAATGGAGAGATTGTGTGTTTCAGTGTGGGAGTGTGAGTATGTGTCTGCGGCATCATTATCATTTTGCACCATATCATCACATCATTTTGCATAGCATCACATCATACATCATGTTGCATCGATGACACAAGAATTGAATACAGAGCCGATTTTTTGGAAAATATTGTCAAAGTTATACGAAGTAAGCTTCGAATTACAGCCTCATCAGCCTACACGTAAGAAAGGGATCTCTTTTTGAAGCAAGGATATTTTATTTTCGCGAATCACGAATTTTTTTCCTTCACAAAGCATGAAAAGAAGGGAAGGTGTTTTTTCGCCAAAGGCTCAAAAACGGTATGTATGGAAGTTTCATGCATCGTAAAGAAATAAATTACAATAATTTACATATTCAATCCAAAGTTACACACGTTAAATATTACAACTTCGATACAATAAAAGCACAATGTCTATTCCAGTGTCTCTTGCATTGACCATTTAAAAATGTTTTCGTAGTAAGTGCTAGTTTTCTTTCAGGACCTTCTCCGCAATTTCATTTAACAACTTATCGACGACTTCATCAACGATAGATTCAGCCATAATAATGATCTCTAGTGCTTCCTTCATTTCTGGATCGGCCAGGGGATCAAATGGTTCTGGTGGCAGAGATAATTCAGCTGAAATGGGAAAAAATTAATTAGTCCGAAGCCACAGAAACAAGTGCCAAAGATAAACATCAAAAGTTATTACCTATACGTCTTTCACGCTCTGCAGCTTCTTCAGCTTGTTTTGCTTCTATCCGGGCGTCATGGGTGTCTTTTTCACTTTTCTTTATAATTTCATGAGCCATTTCTCGGCCACCATTCACCTAGACATCATTATAGAATTTTTTGCCCATTAAAGTCGCTTCAGCTAAAGGATCCTTCGTGTCATCTGTGGAGAAGGCAGCTTCGGCTTGGGCCATGGTCTTGATATGATCACATCCCGCCTTCTCCAAGATAGCTGAAATCCCCGGTGCACCAAAAAACGCGCAAACATCCCCGCGATCACTTAAGATTTCTTCGAAGGTCTCAACCTCCCCACTTATCCATTCAATGACACCTTCGGGGTCGCCTCGTATAAAGTTTTCTTCGGTAGAATAGGCACCCACGTTGGTGAAGCTACCCTTTATCTTCTTCACGCACTCCAAAGATTTTTCAAAACATCTTTCCTTGGATGAGCGAAGTTCCTTAACAGTTTTCTCTAAATGATTTTTCCAATATTCGCTGATATTTCGGTCAGATTCTGCGAGTGCGCATTTTTCTTTTGCTTCTGCCAGCTGTTTCCGAAGGCCTTCAATTTCAGTCTTCTGGATTTCGGCTTAAGCCTTGTAATTAGCTTCGTATTCTTTCACTTTGTTTACCAATGAAATTAAAATCTTGTCTTTTTCAAGACCTTCGTTTCTTAGTTCGATAACCTCTGAACAAAGGTTGTTCAGAGCCATCGTATAGCCTTCATCTTTAATATCTTTTTGTGCCCTGAGCGCATTGCTAAGAATTAAGCCCTACAAGAGGGGGACAGAATTGAGTAAATCACAAAAGATATTTCATTTTTAAATACAAAATTAGCTTTTATACCTTTATGCTATTATATGCTAGGCTGTCAGCAAGTTCGTCCTTCGATAAAATCGAAAGACCATCTTCCAGCTTCGGGAATCTGATGCTTCTACCTATCTCCCGGCAGACGGATATTTCTTTGCTATCCGGGAGACAGTACAAAAAGTCTTTCTCACCACTCCCATTAAACACTAGCGCCCCCTTCGAATACTTCAATCTTTGGGCATAATGTTGTGCTTCTAACATTTCTTCTTGGGATAGTACCTTTCCCGAAGCATGACGAATAATGTAGTCAATACTTTTGTTCGAGGCTTCAGGAGCAGGAGCTTCAATTCTTTCAGTTGCAATCTGCTCTGTTGATTTTTCCTTGGGGTCAACAGGCTCCATCTCGGTGGATTCTAAAGGCCTAGCTCCGATTTCAGCCTGAATTGTTGCAGTTTCAACTTCTACCTGCTTAGTATCGGCTTTGGGTTGCGCTTTAGTAACTTCGGCAATTTTCCTCGTGGGAGCAGGACTCAAGGTTTTTGTTGTTTCTAACACAACATCTAGCACATTCGCCATCCTTCTCCTCTTAGGAGTTACGGCGGAACCCTTTTGCACCTTCGGCACTGTCGCCTCTGTTGGAGGGCTCAAAATCTCTGGCATTTTCGTTATTCAATTTTAGGCCCTTCAGCCTTATCAGCCTTCGTCTCAACTAGCTCGGCTGAAGGTAACTTTGGTATCACAGCCGGCTCTGCAGTGCTCTGCGTAGGCAGAACAGTTTCTTTTGTCCCGGCAGCTGAGGTGGCCCTTTCACCAAATTCAGGTATCACGGTCGGTTCAATGAAACGCGGCCGGTGAGTTAGAACCTTCAACTTCTTGCCCTTCGGCTCAGCTGTGATCACCGAAGCAGCAACTTTTCCTGAAGCAGCAACCTTTCTTTTCACCCCTTGCCCTCACAGCGGGTAGCAATAGTCAGGGTATATGAAACCAATTGCATCGAATACCCTATTCAGTCTTTTCTTACTTCGACCACCGAAGGCTGCGGACAACACATTGTCCTCGATCTTGGAATACGCCCCAAGTAACTCGTCACTAGTAGTTTCAATGCACTTCAACCAGTCATCATTGTAACACCCACTTTGTAATTTGCTAGAAATAATACCAATAGAGAAACAATTTCTCTTTATGTGAATTTGATCTTTATGCATCATCAAAGGTGAACACTATGCCCAAAAACAATTAATAAAAATATATACTACCAAATTATGCATCATGCTCAATTTTATTCTGTGTGCATTTTGTGACAACATATAATAATGTGAGAAAGAAATATATTAATACCCAAATGGGAATTTAAGATTTGAAAGAAATTCTAGAATTTAGAAGGGAAAAGAAAATAAGTATTGTGTGGATAAAATAAGTAATTAAAAGTATATTATTCCAAGACTAGATTTTGAACTTGTATAATTTAACCCAAAGCTAAAATTTATATTCAAATTCAAATCTGGATTCAAATAATTATGAATAAAAAAAGAAGAAAACAGAAAATAAAAAGAGAAAAGAATAAAACCTTACTTGGGTCGGCTACTACCAATTCGGCCCGGTTGGACAACACACCACGGCGGCCCATCAGAACCGCGCTCGACCGCACCGTGTGGCCCTGACGGCTGGGGCCCACGAGTCAGCCGCTCGCCGTGCGCGGGGGTGTGCACCTGTGTCTCTTGCGTGTGGACCCGATCGCCAGAGACGGAAGCAGCGCGCGCAAGCCTCATGTACCGCTGGCGTGTGGGGCCAGAGCGTCAGTTAGATCGTCAACCTCCTCGCCGAACTCCACGGGCGCCGTTGCGTACTCAGCGGCGTGGTGGCGTTGAGCTCATGCCGATCCCCGCGCGCCCATAAAAGCTTGGTCGACTTCCTCCCCTCCGCTACCCTCTCGTGCAGAATCCTTTTTCTCCGTAACAAAAATCGCCGCCGCCGTGGGGTATAGCGTAGGTCTGCCGCCTGCGAATCCCGTCACCGTGGGCTGTCTGACCTCGGTGAAGGGCCGGGGTGGGTCTTTGGCACTTGGGGGTGCCATCCGTGGCCGCAATCGAAGGGAGAGGCTGCGGTGCCACAGCAATTCCTCGCCGTCGACCCGCGCTCTGCCGCGGATCCGCCTTCGCCGTGGCCGAGCTTCTGCACTCCATTCCCTCGGTAAGAAAGCCATCCCTCGTGTTCGTCCCGCCTCCCGCATGGTAAATCTCGATTTAATTTGATGTTTAGCGCCCGGGGAACGCTGATTGACGATCTCACCGGCGCTCGGCGGGGTGAGAAGCGGCGGCGCCGCCGTCTCGGTTGGTCGAGGGGTGAAGATTTGGTCGCGCCCGTTGATCATCGCGTGAACGACTACGATTAGAAATAGGATACTCCTTCGGCCGGGATGCAATCTGGGCCGCACGATGGGAATCGGAGGGCTGCAGCGAGATCTCGGGGTCATAATATTCGTACCGTTGGATCTCGATCCAAGGGCGCCGGTGGAATACCCATTCGGAGATAGTAAGGTCTAATCTGGTTCGTGCGTTTCGGATCGGATGGCCCAGGACTCACCGTACCCCTTCGCGGGTCAGTTTTGTAAAAGAAACCCTGGGGATTTCTGGAATCAACCCGTCGTCCAGGGACCCTGTTTCCAGTGTCTTGGAGAATCTTACCCCGAGCCCCCTGTGTTCATGTGTAAATGAGGCCCAGTCCATAACATAATAGAATCAGGGAAAATGATTATTAAATAGATTTTTAATAGGAAAATAATTGCTAGAACTTCAATAATTCATAGAAAATTCATACTAACTCCAAATTAATCCATTCCAGTTCCTAAATTTTTGTAATTTTATTCTTTATCACCTAGAGCCTCTGTTATGTCATGAAAACAGTAAGAAATTTATTTATCACTTAATCTTATTTAAAGCACATAAAACCTTTGAAAATGCATAACTTAAATTCTATAACTCCAAAAATTATGATTCCTGTTCCTAGAATTTTATTTTATTATGTAGAATATCTCTGTGTATTTTGTTTACATGCTTGGTGTAATGTTAATTTTCCCTGTATCCTGTGCTTGTTTGTATTATGGCGAGTAGAAGAGCCCGTTGCTGAGGATCCTGGTGAGCAGCAGGTTGAAGTAGCTGAGCAGGAGCTCATTGAAGGCAAGTTTTGCCCTTGACCACTTTTTACCCAATAATGTTCTTCAATATCACTTATCCATGCATAGGTTAATTTTGATGGGACCCAATAGGTTACCCTAGATTGTTTATCTCATTACCTTGTTTACCCCTGAATCACTTGGGTAGTTTGCTATTGCTTTACATGGTTTTGGGATAATCGTTTATTACCTCTATGTTCCAATTCTTTTTGTTATTCTATTTATGTTCATGTTGAGATCATTAATGTTAATTGGAACATAGAGCTTAACTTGAGAACCACGTGCCACCACAAGGGTTTAATGGGACGCCCTTGGCTGACTAATTAGGAAAGCTAGTGGAAGACTACCTTACCCGAAAGGGGCAAGGGCAGTAGGGGAGTGGTCAGTGTAGGGAGGTCCCTGGTTGATTTCGCTGCGATGGCGGTCAGCCAGGAACCCTGCATTGGAACTTCCTATAAACTGTAGCGGGTTTTCGGAAGCTAGTGGAACTTTGTAAAGGCCTCATAGTGTTTCCCTGCCGCGCTTCCTAGGTAGAGGTGTATGGGATTCGCGACCCCTTGGCAGATGGGTAGCATGACTTGTGGGTAAAGGGTACAACCTCTGCAGAGTGTAAAACTGGTATACTAGCCGAGCTCACGGTCATGAGCAGCTCAGGACTCTCTGTTGTTTAAATTATGGAACTTAAATTCAATTTTGTCATATGCATTGCATGGGTTTATTATTAATTTTGTTCTATTACTTTACTTATGGTTTGGTATTTACTTACACTTAGTAATTGCTAATAAAATTTTGACCAACTACTTAAAAGCAATGCTCAGCTTTAACCCCTATCATTGATTAGCCTTACACATCACATGAACTCACACCTTTGTGAGTTTATGTCCATTGGTTCCCCACAACTTGTTGAGCTATGATCATGTGTGAGCTCACCCTTGCTGTCTCACACCCCCCACAGGAGAAGAGCAGGTGGTTCAGGAGGAGCCACAAGGCGAGGAGTATGATCTGATCTAGGTGGCGTTTCTCAGTTGACATTGGCGCCGATGATCCTTAGTTCGTTTTATGGTTATTCCTTTATTTTGTAATAAGTCTTCCGCTATGTAATAAATACTCTGATGTTTTATGACATTTATCTCTATACACTCTGTTATTATATATGTTGTCTTCTTGGCGCATGTATGAGGTGCACCTGGCTTTGTTCCTTAAAGCCGGGTGTTACAGAAGTGGTATCAGAGGAAATGTTGACTGTAGGACGAGACCTAGATAGAGATGGACAAACCCTTTCCTACTTACCTTACTCTGACTCATTCTATACTCATCTCATCTTGATCTCGTCTCACCTTTTTGCTATTCTACTCTGATCATTCTTATCTTTTCTACTCTAAGACAAGATGGATTTCACACCTTGGAATTCTATTACTATGATCTTTCTAAGAGATAGGGAACCTAAGACAAAATTAAAACTATTTTCTCTATTTAAAATGTTGTTTGATTGTGCTGATGCTAAATGCTTGATTTGCTTCTTTGATTGATTGAATTATGGACATCTTAGTATGTACCACCATAAGGTATTGAATTAGCTAGGATAGGTAAAATATTAATCTGCTTAGCTAATAAAATTCCCCAAAGTAACCTGATTTGTAAATACCTGTCTTGTCTACTATTTTCTTACCATATGTATCTAACTCAGATGGTCAATACCAGGCGGGGTGGTGGAATTGACTTGCCTCCTAACCAACACACTCGAAGGATATATAGACAACCTCAGCCACAGCCTGCAGAGATGAATCCTCCCAATCCTCCACCAGGCGGAGTTGACCCACTGGTTGCTGCTCAGATGGCGGTGATGCAGCAAATGGCAGACACTATGGCTGATATGCGTGCCCAGATGCAGCAAGAACGCCAGGAGATGCGTCAGGAAAGAGAAGATATACGCCAGGAGTTGCGCCAGGAGCGAGATGAGATACGCCAGGAAAGGAGGGCACAACAACAGCAGTTGCAACAACAAATGCAACAGCAGCAACAGCAGCAACAGCAGCCACTGCCTCCACCCCCACCACCAGTTCCACCCCGAGATAAGCACCGGGAGTTCATGAGTTATAAGCCACCTACATTCGCTAGCTCACCTGATCCACTGGACGCGGATGATTGGCTGAAGTCCGTTGAGAAGATGCTGAATATTGCACAGTGCACGGACCGGGAGAAGGTTTTATATGCTTCTGGACATCTGACAGGTCCTGCTGCTGACTGGTGGGATTCTTATACTGCTACCCACGATGCTGCTGATACTATTACCTGGGCAGAGTTCAGTACACAATTCAGGAACTACCATATTCCAGCTGGTATGATAAAGATCAAGAAGAAGGAATTTCTGTCGCTGAAGCAAGGAAGTATGTCAGTCAGCGAGTACCGCGACAAGTTTATTCAGTTATCCAGATATGCCCCTGAAGAAGTTGCTGAAGACGAGAGGAAGCAGGAGCATTTCATTGAAGGACTTAATGGACCACTGCAGTATGCTCTAGTGGCACACACATTTCCGTCATTTCAGAGGCTGCTTGATAAGGCCCTGGCTATTGAACACAAGCGTGTTCAGCTGGGAGATTTGAAGAGAAAGGCAATATCTCAAGGACAAGGAAGCAGCAGTGTTCGTCCTCGCTACAGTTCACCCCAGGGTACACCGACTCGACCGGGAGGACCACGCCCAGTTCAGCAATCACCACTGAGGACTCCACCTCCTCGACAGGTTACCCCCACTGGCACCCCGACGAAGTTTTCAGGACAGAGCCCAGGCACTACTTGTTTTAAGTGTGGGAAGACTGGTCATTATGCAAATGTCTGCCCACAGAGGATTGCTACTACTCCAGTTCAGAACAGGCAGCAAACTCCAGGATCTGGCAAGGGATATTCTATTGCCAAAGTTAATCAAGTCAGCGTTGATGCTACTCCGGATGGTGGGGACCTCGTAATTGGTATGTTTTATGTTAATGCAATTCCTGCAACCATATTATTTGATTCTGGTGCTACACATGCATTCATGTCTGCTAGATATGCCAACACAAACGAAATACCACTGCTAAATATCAGAAAACCCATGATAGTAATTACACCTAAAGGGCCTGTTGAGGCGAATCAAATGACACGTAGATTGACATTAACCATTATGGGTAGAGAATTTGGAGCTACTGCTATAATATTAGAGTCAAGCAGTATAGATCTGATCCTTGGTATGTCATGGCTAAGAAAGGCAAAGGCTGTTATAGCATGTGGTAGAGGTACCGTAGAACTCACTACCACTAAAGGAGAAAGATTTCAAGTTAATATTGCAGTAACCTCCTCATCCATGCGTGCAATGTTCTTTATGCCTGAGGAGTTTGTTGGTGACAATATCCGGGTGGTTAGAGATTTTTCGGATGTCTTTCCAGAGGAGTTACCAGGGATGCCACCTGATAGAGAAGTTGAGTTTGTTATTGATCTCTTACCTGGAACCGCCCCTATTTCTAAACGGCCATATAGGATGTCCGTAGAGGAGTTGAAGGAACTTAAGAAGCAGCTAACTGAGTTACAAGAGGCTGGGTACATTCGTCCGAGTTCCTCACCTTGGGGAGCGCCGGTCTTGTTTGTACAGAAGAAGGATGGATCGCAGCGGATGTGTGTGGATTATAGATCTCTTAATGATGTTACAGTGAAGAACAAGTATCCGTTGCCCCGTATTGAAGATTTGTTTGATCAGATGAGAGGTGCTAGAGTATTCTCGAAGATTGATCTCCGATCCGGTTACCATCAGATGAGGATTAGACCATCGGATATTCCCAAGACGGCTTTCTCGACTCGATATGGATTATATGAGTTTACTGTTATGTCATTTGGATTAACCAATGCACCAGCTTATTTTATGAACTTGATGAACAAGGTGTTTATGGAGTATTTGGACAGATTTGTCGTGGTATTCATCGACGATATTCTCATTTATTCTCAGAGTGATAACGATCATGAGGAACATCTGAGGTTGGTGCTACAGAAGCTACGAGATAACCAGCTATATGCCAAGTTCAGCAAGTGCGAGTTTTGGATTGACAAGGTACCATTCCTTGGACATATTATTTCTAATGGAGGAATATCAGTGGATCCTGCTAAGGTTAAGGAGATAATGGAGTGGAGAGTACCCACTACAGTTACTGAGATTCGGAGTTTCTTGGGATTAGCAGGATATTATCGGAGATTTATTGAAGGATTTTCTAAGATTGCTAAGCCTATGACTTCACTTCTGGAGAAAGAAAGAGAATTTAAGTGGGACGAGAAGTGCCAAAACAGCTTTGAGCAATTGAAAAAGAGGTTGATGTCGCCGCCAGTATTGGTTATGCCAGACCTACAGAAAGGATTTGATATCTATTGCGATGCATGTGGCCAAGGCTTAGGATGTGTGCTCATGCAGGAAGGACATGTGATTGCTTATGCTTCTCGTCAGTTGCGGAAACATGAATTGAACTACCCCACTCATGACTTGGAATTGGCAGCCGTTGTGCATGCACTTAAGATTTGGAGACATTATATCATGGGGACCAAGTGCCAAGTATATACGGATCATAAGAGTCTGAAGTATATATTCACTCAAAAGGATCTTAACCTTAGGCAACGCCGTTGGTTGGAGCTTATTAAGGATTATGATTTGGAGATTCACTATCACCCGAGCAAGGCAAATTTGGTTGCAGATGCCTTGAGTCGCAAGGAGCATGTTCATTCAGCTATTGTTGCCCAGCTACCCGATGAGATTGTTGAGGATTTCAGGAGACTTAACCTGGGGATAGTTGCTCATACTGAGGGAGCTACTATTGATGTGGAACCTACTTTGGAGCAAGAGATCCGCAAAGGACAAATTGGTGATGCTAAAATAAAAGAGATCAAGGATCTGATTACTGAAGGTCGAGTTCCGGAATTCACGGAAGATGAGCAAGGCACCGTATGGTTCAAGGACAGGATGTGTGTTCCTGATATTAAAAGCCTTCGAGAGACTATTTTAAAGGAGGCCCATGACTCGGATTATTCTATTCATCCTGGTAGTACTAAGATGTATCAGGATTTGAAGCGGAAGTATTGGTGGTATGGATTGAAAAGAGATGTAGCTGCACATGTGGCTATGCGCGATGTATGTCAAAGAGTTAAGGCTGAACATTAGAGGCCAGCTGGACTACTGCATCCACTGAAGATACCCGAGTGGAAATGGGAAGAGATTGGTATGGATTTTATTACTGGATTGCCTCACACCCAGAAAGGATATGATGCTATATGGGTGATTGTGGATAGATTGACTAAAGTGGCTCACTTTATTCCTGTCAAGACTACTTATAAAGGTTCTCAGCTAGCAGAGTTATATATGGCCCGGATTGTGTGTTTACATGGAGTACCAAAGAAGATCGTGTCCGATCGAGGTTCACAGTTTACCTCAAGATTCTGGAGAAGCTTTCATGAGAACATGAGCACGAAGTTGAATTTCAGTACGGCTTATCACCCTCAGACTGATGGACAGACTGAAAGGACAAACCAAGTTTTGGAAGATATGTTGAGAGCTTGTGCCCTTCAGCATGGAGGAAGTTGGGATAAAAGTCTACCATATGCTGAGTTCTCATATAATAATAGTTATCAGGCCAGTCTGAAGATGTCACCTTTTGAAGCTTTATATGGGAGGAAGTGCAGGACTCCTCTATATTGGGATCAGACTAGAGAGAGACAGTTCTTTGGGCCTGAACTGATTCAAGAAGCAGAAGAACAAGTTCGTATAATTCGAGAGAATTTGAGGGTGGCTCAAACCAGGCAAAAGAGTTATGCTGATAATAGAAGGAGACCACTGGAATTTGAAGAAGGAGATTATGTGTACCTCAAGGTGTCACCACTGCGTGGAATGAGGAGATTCAAAGTCAAGGGCAAATTGTCCCCTCGCTATATTGGACCATTCTTGATCTTTAGAAGAGTTGGGGAGATGGCATACCAACTCGAGTTACCTGCTACTCTATCGGATGTGCATAATGTGTTCCACGTGTCTCAACTTAAGAAGTGTCTCCGTGTCCCTGAGGAACAGTTACCGATGGAAGAGCTCAGTGTTCAGGGTGATTTGACTTACACGGAGTACCCGATCAAGATTTTGGATACTTTGACTCGAGTTACGAGAAATAAGGTGATAAAGATGTGCAAAGTGCAATGGAGTCACCACGGTGAAGATGAAGCAACTTGGGAAAGAGAAGAAGAGCTTCGCATAGATTTTCCCCACCTTTTCCCTAGATCTTCTTAAATCTCGAGGACGAGATTATTTTTAAGGGGGGTAGGATTTCTAACACCCACTTTGTAATTTGCTAGAAATAATACCAATAGAGAAACAATTTCTCTTTATGTGAATTTGATCTTTATGCATCATCAAAGGTGAACACTATGCCCAAAAACAATTAATAAAAATATATACTACCAAATTATGCATCATGCTCGATTTTATTCTGTGTGCATTTTGTGACAACATATAATAATGTGAGAAAGAAATATATTAATACCCAAATGGGAATTTAAGATTTGAAAGAAATTCTAGAATTTAGAAGGGAAAAGAAAATAAGTATTGTGTGGATAAAATAAGTAATTAAAAGTATATTATTCCAAGACTAGATTTTGAACTTGTATAATTTAACCCAAAGCTGAAATTTATATTCAAATTCAAATCTGGATTCAAATAATTATGAATAAAAAAAAGAAGAAAACAGAAAATAAAAAGAGAAAAGAATAAAACCTTACTTGGGCCGGCTACTACCAATTCGGCCCGGTTGGACAACACACCACGGCGGCCCATCAGAACCGCGCTCGACTGCACCGTGTGGCCCTGACGGCTGGGGCCCACGAGTCAGCCGCTCGCCATGCGCGGGGGTGTGCACCTGTGTCTCTTGCGTGTGGACCCGATCGCCAGAGACGGAAGCAGCGCGCGCAAGCCTCATGTACCGCTGGCGTGTGGGGCCAGAGCGTCAGTTAGATCGTCAACCTCCTCGCCGAACTCCACGGGCGCCGTTGCGTACTCAGCGGCGTGGTGGCGTTGAGCTCATGCCGATCCCCGCGCGCCCATAAAAGCTTGGTCGACTTCCTCCCCTCCGCTACCCTCTCGCGCAGAATCCTTTTTCTCCGTAACAAAAATCGCCGCCGCCGTGGGGTATAGCGTAGGTCTGCCGCCTGCGAATCCCGTCACCGTGGGCTGTCTGACCTCGGTGAAGGGCCGGGGTGGGTCTTTGGCACTTGGGGGTGCCATCCGTGGCCGCAATCGAAGGGAGAGGCTGCGGTGCCACAGCAATTCCTCGCCGTCGACCCGCGCTCTGCCGCGGATCCGCCTTCGCCGTGGCCGAGCTTCTGCACTCCATTCCCTCGGTAAGAAAGCCATCCCTCGTGTTCGTCCCGCCTCCCGCATGGTAAATCTCGATTTAATTTGATGTTTAGCGCCCGGGGAACGCTGATTGACGATCTCACCGGCGCTCGGCGGGGTGAGAAGCGGCGGCGCCGCCGTCTCGGTTGGTCGAGGGGTGAAGATTTGGTCGCGCCCGTTGATCATCGCGTGAACGACTACGATTAGAAATAGGATACCCCTTCGGCCGGGATGCAATCTGGGCCGCATGATGGGAATCGGAGGGCTGCAGCGAGATCTCGGGGTCATAATATTCGTACCGTTGGATCTCGATCCAAGGGCGCCGGTGGAATACCCATTCGGAGATAGTAAGATCTAATCTGGTTCGTGCGTTTCGGATCGGACGGCCCAGGACTCACCGTACCCCTTCGCGGGTCAGTTTTGTAAAAGAAACCCTGGGGATTTCTGGAATCAACCCGCCGTCCAGGGACCCTGTTTCCAGTGTCTTGGAGAATCTTACCCCGAGCCCCCTGTGTTCATGTGTAAATGAGGCCCAGTCCATAACATAATAAAATCAGGGAAAATGATTATTAAATAGATTTTTAATAGGAAAATAATTGCTAGAACTTCAATAATTCATAGAAAATTCATACTAACTCCAAATTAATCCATTCCAGTTCCTAAAATTTTGTAATTTTATTCTTTATCACCTAGAGCCTCTGTTATGTCATGAAAACAGTAAGAAATTTATTTATCACTTAATCTTATTTAAAGCACATAAAACCTTTGAAAATGCCTAACTTAAATTCTATAACTCCAAAAATTATGATTCCTGTTCCTAGAATTTTATTTTATTATGTAGAATATCTCTGTGTATTTTGTTTACATGCTTGGTGTAATGTTAATTTTCCCTGTATCCTGTGCTTGTTTGTATTATGGCGAGTAGAAGAGCCCGTTGCTGAGGATCCTGGTGAGCAGCAGGTTGAAGTAGCTGAGCAGGAGCTCATTAAAGGCAAGTTGTGCCCTTGACCACTTTTTACCCAATAATGTTCTTCAATATCACTTATCCATGCATAGGTTAATTTTGATGGGACCCAGGCCCAGTCCATAACATAATAAAATCAGGGAAAATGATTATTAAATAGATTTTTAATAGGAAAATAATTGCTAGAACTTCAATAATTCATAGAAAATTCATACTAACTCCAAATTAATCCATTCCAGTTCCTAAAATTTTGTAATTTTATTCTTTATCACCTAGAGCCTCTGTTATGTCATGAAAACAGTAAGAAATTTATTTATCACTTAATCTTATTTAAAGCACATAAAACCTTTGAAAATGCCTAACTTAAATTCTATAACTCCAAAAATTATGATTCCTGTTCCTAGAATTTTATTTTATTATGTAGAATATCTCTGTGTATTTTGTTTACATGCTTGGTGTAATGTTAATTTTCCCTGTATCCTGTGCTTGTTTGTATTATGGCGAGTAGAAGAGCCCATTGCTGAGGATCCTGGTGAGCAGCAGGTTGAAGTAGCTGAGCAGGAGCTCATTGAAGGCAAGTTTTGCCCTTGACCACTTTTTACCCAATAATGTTCTTCAATATCACTTATCCATGCATAGGTTAATTTTGATGGGACCCAATAGGTTACCCTAGATTGTTTATCTCATTACCTTGTTTACCCCTGAATCACTTGGGTAGTTTGCTATTGCTTTACATGGTTTTGGGATAATCGTTTATTACCTCTATGTTCCAATTCTTTTTGTTATTCTATTTATGTTCATGTTGAGATCATTAATGTTAATTGGAACATAGAGCTTAACTTGAGAACCACGTGCCACCACAAGGGTTTAATGGGACGCCCTTGGCTGACTAATTAGGAAAGCTAGTGGAAGACTACCTTACCCGAAAGGGGCAAGGGCAGTAGGGGAGTGGTCAGTGTAGGGAGGTCCCTGGTTGATTTCGCTGCGATGGCGGTCAGCCAGGAACCCTGCATTGGAACTTCCTATAAACTGTAGCGGGTTTTCGGAAGCTAGTGGAACTTTGTAAAGGCCTCATAGTGTTGCCCTGTCGCGCTTCCTAGGTAGAGGTGTATGGGATTCGCGACCCCTTGGCAGATGGGTAGCATGACTTGTGGGTAAAGGGTACAACCTCTGCAGAGTGTAAAACTGGTATACTAGCCGAGCTCACGGTCATGAGCAGCTCAGGACTCTCTGATGTTTAAATTATGGAACTTAAATTCAATTTTGTCATATGCATTGCATGGGTTTATTATTAATTTTGTTCTATTACTTTACTTATGGTTTGGTATTTACTTACACTTAGTAATTGCTAATAAAATTTTGACCAACTACTTAAAAGCAATGCTCAGCTTTAACCCCTATCATTGATTAGCCTTACACATCACATGAACTCACACCTTTGTGAGTTTATGTCCATTGGTTCCCCACAACTTGTTGAGCTATGATCATGTGTGAGCTCACCCTTGCTGTCTCACACCCCCCACAGGAGAAGAGCAGGTGGTTCAGGAGGAGCCACAAGGCGAGGAGTATGATCTGATCTAGGTGGCGTTTCTCAGTTGACATTGGCGCCGACGATCCTTAGTTCGTTTTATGGTTATTCCTTTATTTTGTAATAAGTCTTCCGCTATGTAATAAATACTCTGATGTTTTATGACATTTATCTCTATACACTCTGTTATTATATATGTTGTCTTCTTGGCGCATGTATGAGGTGCACCTGGCTTTGTTCCTTAAAGCCGGGTGTTACAATCATTTGGTTCATCAAACTTATACCCAAACCTAAAGGTATATTTCAGCCGAACCAAACCACCTTCGCTAGAGTCAGCGATGGTCTCCTTCGGCATTTCCCAACTTTCCACAAGCGGCCATACCCTGAAGGCTATGTGTTCTTGAATTAAATCCCTTGTGCTAATAAAGGAGCAAACCGTGCTGAAGGCCTTTTGACACGCTTCAGTTGTGTCATCAATTTCAACCTTCAGCCTTCGGAGGCCGAAGCGGGACCAGATGGGGCGCATGATGATTTCTTTTATATCTCCCCTCGCCTTCAGATCATTCTTCATATAAAACCACTCTTCCATCCAGGCCCCAGGCCATCTCTTCCAAAATGTTGGCACTGGGTGGCTTGCGTTCAGACGAGCAATAAATCCATAACAGCCAAAGTTATTGTGGTATTGCTCTTTACCGATGGCCTTCGTCTCGTATAAAAGTTCGTGCATGTTGCAGAAGCATTTCGCACTTGGCTCTAGCCCTTGACTCTTTACTACCTAGACAAAAAGCCCCATCCTTAGTACTGCTTTAGGGGTGATCTAATGAAGGAAGATCTGGTAGGTCTTCAACACTTCAATTACAATCTTGCTCAAAGGAAATCGAAGTCCAGCCTTGAAAAAGCTTCGGTAAATTACAACTTCATTTTCTCAGGGGCGGGGGCGGTGTTGTCTCCACCAACTCTCACGATAGACATGTCTCAAAAGTACCTTCCTCTCATGTTGTCAAGATGACTCTGTTTAATTGTTGATTTCCCGAAGATTGTATGGCTTGGCTGCCAGGGCCGATCTTCAGAATCTTCGCCTCCGCTTTCCACATCATAGCTATCGCTGTCACCAGTATCTTCAGATAAACCTTCCAATATCTCTCTAGTAATCTTCTTTGTGTTTGTCTTTGCCATTGATTCAACAAATCTAGCAATATAAGGATCCAAAGCCTTCTTCTCCTAGAACAGCTTTGCCTCTTCAGTCTGCTTTGTCTCTGCAACAACCTTCTTCTCCTCAGAATTTTTTTTTCTCCAGAAATCGAGAAAACGTGACTTTTAACCGAAGCTCAGAAACCTTGAAAATCCTGCGAGCGCTAGTGAGCAGGAGTCAAAAGATTGAGAAAATAAATGCGAATGGCAGGAACAGTGTATCAAATGATGCCGGTGTGAGTTCATATTTATACGCCTAGCACGCTGCAACTTGGAGGGCCCCGTCTGTCATTGAGTGTTGCTATTCTAGCAAAGGGAATGTGTTTTTCGGACCTTTGGCTTAAGGCTTTCGTTCACGTCGCAGTCTAAATTCGTTGTTATAATAAATTAATACTACGAGGGGCTACTGTTGGGGACCTTCGTCTTCTGAAGGTCCTCAAAAACATGATTAACAATGTTTCCCAAGTGTAATATATGTACGGGAACCTTCAGACTCGGAATGAAGCTGTACACAATATGAAAAGCATGGTCGGGACGAAGGTTGAACCGGCTCCGAAGCTATGCGCAAGGAAGCTTTGGCTCAATAGCAGAAAAAGGAACCGACTTAAAGAGGAAAAGGCTATCCAGTCCTCGATAGATTGTCCTTAAGTCAATAGTAAACCTGAAGGGCATGAATGTAATTTTACACAGGCTGCGTCCTGTGTCTATAAATAGATGAACAGTAACACCGTACTGTTCACGCTGACTTGTACTCGCTCGTGCGTCACGCTTGTACCTTTGCCTTCAATCAAGCCGAAGGTATAAATGTAATTTGATATTGTTCTTATTTATTCCTGATTATATAAAAGAAAGATATATCATGATGTCATGTAATAATTCATGTTATCATGTTTCATATGCTTCGTCTTTCATTGATTTATGTTGTAATGATGAAGGTACGTCCTTCATAACCTTCATCCGAAGAACGTTATATCCTCAGGGAAATAATGCTTCGAAGGACGAAGGGCATTAATTATTAACCTGTTTTTGTGTTGCCTTGTTCTTAAGCCGAAGCATTTGAGAACAAGTCTCCAACAAATATATTACATCAATATACATACAAATTGTTTATAAGTGTTTCTTGCAAAACTGGGAATCATTTCTTAGGGCATTTAACTAGCAAAAATACAAAGATTTTAGTCCTCCCTAAGGACTTTATCGGCAGCTTCGTTCAGAAGCCTATCGATAGCTTCATCAATAGCGTCATTAGCAATTTTGATAATGTCTAGTGCCTCTTTGATGGATGGGTTAGCTTCAGGATTGTATGGTTCAGGAGGTGGAGAAAGCTCGGTTCCGTTGAGGCACAAATATCTGTCAGTGTCAAAGCTGAAAAACTTACGAAAATAAGTTAAAAATGCATACTTATGAGTCTAGTCCACTCGACAGCTTCTTCAACCCTTTTTGCCTCTTCTGAAGCATCATGAGATTCCTTTTCATTTCTTTTGATGGCTTCATCGGCGATTCCTCATCTGCCCTTCAGCCATACTTCAGAGTAAAATTTCCCACCTAGGGTAGTAGCTTCGGCTGAAGGGTTTCTGATATCATCAGCTGAGAAGGCGAAGTCTGGCTGAGCTACAACCTTAGCATGATCGCATCCAGCCTTCTCCAATATGGACGTGGCCCCACGGGCACCAGCAAAGGCACAAAAATCCCCTCGATCACTAAGAACTTCTTTGAAAGCTTCAACTATGCCATTTATCCATTGAATGATTTCATCAGGGTTTCCATGAATAAATTTCTGCTCGAAGGAATAGGCTCCAACCTGAGCAAAGTTGTTCCTTAAATTCTTAGCGCATTCCATGGATATTTCATAACATTTTTCTTTGGCGGCACAAAGCTCATCGACATTCTTTTGTGCTCTTGATCTTTTAATTTCACATATCTCATGCTTCACCACTTCAACTTCAAACTTCTCAGTTGCTTATGTAGCCTTCCTCTTTAGTTCTTGTACTTCGGCTTCATGAGCTTCTGTTTGAACGGAAAGCCTGGCCTCGCTAGATTTCAATCTTTTCACTAAAGAGAGTAATATCTTATCATTTTCAAGAGCTTCATTTCTTAATGTAATAACCTCCGAACGAAGGTTTCCAAGCGCTATTCGGCAGCTCTCATCTTCTACATCTTTTTGAGCCTTTAAAGCCTGCCTTAAGATCAAGCCCTGGAAAATGAAGAGTGAACATGAAGCAATGATAAGAAAAATCACAAAAATAGTTTGTTGTAGTACAAATGGCGGAATGACAAATCAAAATATACGCACCTTCAGGCTGTTGTAGGCGAGGCTATCTACAACCTGATCTTTGGTCATCGTAGACAAGCCGATTCGAGCTTCGGATACCCCATATGATCCATCATTTCATGGCAAACATTGATCTCCTTACCATCAGGTAGACAGTAGAGGAAATCATCATCATTATCCCCTCCATATACCAAGGATCCATAGGGGTACTTCAGCTCTTTAGCGTAATATTCCGTTTCGGCGACTTGCTCTGTTGATAGTTGCTTTCTCGAAGCATGTCGCACAATGAAATTCAAATCACTGCTGGAAGGTGCTTCGGGAGCAGACGACGAAGGATTCTCTGCAAGGCTCTCTTCTACAAGATTTTTAGGTATAACCTCCGAAGGTCCCACCTCGGCATGGGCAGTTCTGGCAGTAATCATCTCTTAGACATCTTCATTTTATTGCCAGAAGCTTCAGCAGAAGAAGAAGGCGACGTTTTCGTAGATTCTAGAATAGCTTCCAAGACACTAGCCATCCTCCTTTTCCTTGGAGTTCCTATGGTAGCTGGTAGCTTCGGCAGTACTGCCACCTTCATCTTCGGCTGCTCTGGTACTTTTTTTGCTACCTTTTCTAGCTCTAGCTCTCTAGCCGGGTCTGCAATAGTTCCAATAGGCACAGTAGGAGCAGTCTCTATGGCCAGGGGGTTGTTTCCACCCTTGCACTTAACTTCGACACATCGGTCGTCTCGATGCGCCTGGGTCTATGTGTCAAAACTTTGATTTTCTTTAACCTCGACACACCAGTAGATGCCGAGGTAGCGGCTTTCCTTTTCCTCCCTTGCTTCCGGGCAGGATAGCAGTAGTCTGGGTAAACGAACCCAATAACATCAAACACTCTATTCAACCTCTTTTTGCCATGAGCGTCGAAGGCAGTTGTCATAGTCTCGTCTTCTGCCTTCGAATACGCTCCAAGTGTCTCATCACTTGTTGCTTCTATGGTATCCAACCAATCATCATTTGGCTCATCAAACTGATTCCTGAACCGAAAAGTGTACCTCAGATAAACCAGGCCACCCTGGCTGGAGCCAGCAGCAGTATCCTTCGGCACTTCCAACTCGTTCGCAAGAGGCCATACTTTGTAAGCAATATGCTCTTGGACTAAGTCTCTTGTGCCAATATAGGTGCACAATGTGGTGAAAGCATCCTGGCACGCTTGCACATCATTCCCAAGTGCACTGGGTGGCCTTCTAATACCGAAGCGAGACCATATAGGGTGTTGAATAATCCCTCTCACATCTTCCCTCTGACCTAGTCATTCTTCACATAAAACCATTCCTGCATCCAAGAACTTGGCCACCTCTTCCGAAACGTGGGCACAGGGTAATTCGCCTCAGATCGAGGCATGAAGCTGTAACAACCAAAATTGTTGTGATACTGTTCTTTTCTGGTCGCCTTCGTCTGATAAGACAGCTCATGAATATTGCAAAAGCATCTTGCTTCTAGTTCTAATCCTTAGCTCCTCATGGCCCAGATAAAAAACCCCACTCTAATAAGAGCTTCAAGGGTAATCTGATGAAGGTATATCTCAAATGTTTCCAAAACATTAACTAGCATCTTATGAAGCGGGAAGCGAAGCCCAGCTTTCATGAAGCTCCTGAAGACTACCACTTCATCACTTTCTGGCAGGGGAACGGTGTCCTCTCCCCCAGCCCTCACTATAGATACATCATGAAAGTATTTCCCTTTCATCGCTTCAATTTGACCTTGCTTGATGGTTGATTTCCTAAAAACAATGTGGCTAGGTCTCCATGGCCGATCTTCAACATTCTCATTCTCACTCTCAATATCGAAGCTTTCACTATCGCTTGAATCACCAGATAGCCCAGCCAATATTTCGTTAGTGATCTTCTCTACATTGGTCCTTTCCATGGCTTCATAGAAGCCAACGAGTGTGGGGTCAGTTCTTATCTTGTCTTCGGCCATTTCGGTGATGGTCGCGGCAGAAAGCTGAAGCTCGCAAACAATTAAACTCAGAAAACAGGAAAACTAAACAACAACTGCATCACGAAAGCTAGATGGCACGAAAAATATTTGTGACACAACCTTCTATATATATACTCAGAGCCCCACAGCTCAGTGGGCCCCACGGGTAAGGATGATTCGCTATTCTAGCGAAGGGAAGGTGTTTTTCGGACCTTCAGCTTAAGGCCTTCATTTATGTCGTAGTCTGAATTTGTTACAATAAAACAAAATAATACTGCGAGGGGCTACTATTGGGGGCCTTCTCCTTCCGAAGGTTCTCAAAAACATAATTAACCATTTGTTTTCAGCATAAGCTGTAACACCCCGAATTTTGGAGTTGAATTTTTTTTCTTTTCTTCACTCGCCAAATTCGGGCGTTACCTCTCTTTCCCATTCCTTTTCGCTAAAACCTCACCTATTTTCAAAACTCCATGTCGTGTGATGATAGTAAACCCTAGAGTTATTTTCTTTGGTTGTTGCATCATGCCGATCCACACATCAATTTCCCTTGTGAGTATTTGCTTGATTCCATAAAGTTTGCGCTTAGTAGAGGATTAGAGGAAATGGACAATGGAAAATAGGGAAAATAAATAGAAAAGCCCCCCCCCTCCTCTCTTGGGCCGGTTTCCTGGCGCGGCCCAGCCGCCCCCTCCCCTAGCGCGTGGCCCAGTTGGCCTGGGTGGCCCAACCGGCCCCCTCCCCTTTTCTCGCCCCCCCCCCCCCCGCTTTGGGCCCAAGTGGCGGCCCAGCCACCCCCCCCCCCCCCCCCGCATCCCCCGCGTGCGGCGCGCGGACGGTTACGCCGCCGCCTCTCCCCCTGCGGGCCTCACTCGTCAGCCCTCCCCAAACCCCCTTTCTCTCTCTCCTCCCCTCTACCCCCCACGCACGATCTCCTCCCTCCCCTACCTCGCGCAGCTCCCTACCCCCGCCCCGGCTCGCCTGTCGCCGCCCGCCGTTCGGCCTCCCATGGTGAGCCCCGGCCCCTCCCCTTTTTCTTCCTGCCCCCCATCCCTTCTTCCCCTTCCCCTGCTCCCACGGTAGCCCCGGCGCGGCGGAGCCTCGGCACGGCGTCCTGGCGCTTGGCAGCGCGGCCATGGCGGCTCGGCCCTCCGGCGCGGTCGGCCCCGGCCTCGCCCACCCTCGGCGCCCCCATTCCTCCTCGCGTCCGCGGCCCGGCCCCGGCCTTGCGCGCGGCTTGGGCGCGGCGGCGCGGCCCTGCGCGCGGCTCGGCGTGGCCGCGTTCCCGGCGTCCCGCCCAGCCCCGGCGCGTTCCCCCTCCCTGGCATGGTGCGGCCTTGCGCGTGGCTCTGGTGCGGTGGCGCGGTGCGCCCGCCCTGCCCACCGTGGCGGCGTGGCCCGCCCGCCCGCGGCTTCGGCGCGGCCTTGCGCCCGCCCTGTCCGCCGTGGCGGCGTGACTCGCCTGCCCGCGGCTCGGCACGGCCTTGCGCCCGCCCTGCCCGCCCGCGACCTCGGCGCGGTTCGGCCATGGCGGCCGGAGCTCGGCCGTGGTGCCCGGCGTAGCCCCCGGCGTCCTGCGCAGGTCTGCCCTGGCTGCTAGCGTGCGGCCATGGCCCCACCGCGGCTTCGGCGCGGTGCGCGGCCCGTCCGGCTCGGCGGCCGGCTCGCGCGGCTCGCCCGCGTGGCTTGCCCGTGGCAACGCCCGGCGCGGTTTGCTCGCGTGGCTCGCCCGCGACGTCGCGGCGTGGCACGCCCCCTGGCGTCCTAGCTCGCTTGCGGCAGCCCGCCTGGCTTGCTCGTGGCCGGTTTCCAAGACTACGACGAGTTCTAGGTGTGGGTTAGCGGCAACCCCCAGTCGGCTGCCTGTGAAGGCCGCGTTTATCTACATTTCGTTTTTCACACTTTGATTTATTGTAAAGACTACGTGGATGTCTCAGACATATGATGTAATCGACTATTATTTCCCTTTTTAATACTATTTGAGCACTTTGTGATGATGTCCATGCTATGTAACTGCTGTGTACGTGAATTGCTGATCTTGGCACGTACATGGTTCGCATTCGGTTTGCCTTCTAAAACCGGGTGTGACATAGGTGGTATCAAAGCCGTGCTGACTGTAGGACCGCTAACCTAGAGTAGAATGGTCGTTCTAAGGATTATAGACCTCTATCCCTGCCTTGACTTTGATATCCCTTCAAAAGTTGGTCATACCGACCAAACCTATGTTCTACTATATATTATACCTTGCTGAAAATTGTGTTTTATTTTAATCCTTCATTTATTTATGGTTCATTACTTGCTGGTCATATTAGTTCTGTTCTCACTCTTATGCTTACAGTGTCTTTTGTAGATGGCTCGTCTTAGACACACCGCACGGAAGTCTGTCATCCCCTTCTTACCCTCTCGTCTCGCGGAGCGTCCGCTTCGCCGTCCCGTGGCCGGTCAGTCCAGTCACTTTGAGAGGCTGCACCACCGCCTGCATGAGGAGCAGGAACATCGACGACAGGAGCAGCAGGGCTCTTCTTTCTCGCTCCATCAGAAGATAGAGTCTGTGAGGAGCTGCTCCCCCATGCTTCCTCTGGAGGCACCCTCTGCACCACCACTAGGCACCCCAGCCCCTGGAGTAGCTGCTGGAGGAGACCCAGATGACGGAGGTGGCGACGACAGCTCGAGCCACGACACCAACTTTTCTACTGACCAGGAGCCGGAAGGATGGGTTGCTCGACCCATCACTCTCGACGCTGCTCGCGGGTGTCACTTCCACGATGCGCTCGACACTCTGCTACGTCAGGCACTTAACCGCCGTACTTGGTCCATCGAGTATCGCTGTGTGGTCTACCAGCATAGTCGCAGGGTCTACCCGGACCGCTGGGAGGCGACCTGCTTGGTGCGCCATCCGGAGAACAGTCTCCAGGGTGCGGAGGCCTGCTTAGAGCACTATTCCATCTCTAAGCGGGACTCAGCTGAGGCGGCCATGCAAGATGCCGCACGGCTTGCGCTTTTGCACTACTGCTTGGTGCTCGGCGGGGTAGCTGACGGTCTCAACCTGAAGTATTACCCCCGCCGTCCATCTGGCAGCACAGGAGGCGTGATTGTCTCACCTGTTGGTGAGGACAATCCTAGGTTGAGCAGCACAGTCAACCTAGCCACCGTGCTAAACACGGAGCTGGACCATGCATTAGATGAGCTGAGTAGGGCTCGTGCTGAGATCGCCTAGCTGTGGGCTGAGCGCGCGGAGCGTCGTCACCTGGATGATGGTTCCCTCGCTCCCGTCGGGACTCAGCACCCGTACCGCTCCCCTCGGCATGGACACCAGCCTTATGGCAATCCTGACTGCAAGACCAAGATAGACTTAGAACCATAGATCGTCAGTGTTGAGTCTTGTAATAAATGCTTAATATAGAAGTTTTAGTCTTAGTCTTAGTCTTAGCATTAGTCTCGCTCTTAGTTAGTTTTAGTTAGACAGGGTAGTTTGCTATATCCTGTGCATCCATGTTTGTCATGATGAACTATGTTTGATTTGGATCTTTGTAATGACTGTCGCCAGAGTGTGGGTATCCCCTGCATTTTGGTTTATCTGTTATATGTTAATGAAGTTGGGTATCTAGTTGGGGAGCCTTTTATTCCACTTTCATCTTTATCTGAGAAGCTGCGTTGGTCTGTGTTGGAGATCAGTGAAGATGTTCATATGTTCAGTGTTGTGGAGAATTCTATACTCTTTTCTTATGCTGCAAGATTTTCAAGATCAGTTCTGATATGTGGTTGCATTCTGCAGATGTCAGAAAATAGGCGCAGAGGAGGAAGGCGTGCTCAGCAGGAGCAGGCAGCTCAGCAGGATGAGGTACCCCAGCAACAGCAACTGCCACCCCCGCCACCGATGTCGATCGAGCAGATGTTCATGATGCAGACTCAGGCAGTTCAAGCCATCGGTCAGACTCTGTCCGCCATTCAGCAGCAACAGCAACAACAACCACCACCTCAACCTCAGATGCCTCAGATGCCCAGGGACAAGCGTGCTGAATTCATGAGAGGTCATCCCCCAACGTTTGCTCATTCTTCTGACCCCATGGATGCTGAAGACTGGCTGCGCACTGTGGAGTGAGAGTTGCATATCGCTCAATGTGATGACAGGGAGAAAGTTCTGTATGGTCCCCGTCTGTTGAGAGGAGCGGCCCAGTATTGGTGGGAGTCTTATCTCGCCACTCATGCCAACCCCGACACCATCACCTGGGAAGAGTTCAGAGGTAGCTTTCGTCAGTATCATGTTCCTGCAGGTCTGATGATAGTGAAGAAGGAAGAGTTCCTGGCCCTCAAGCAAGGGTCATCGTCTGTCAGTGAGTACCGGGATAGGTTTCTGCAGTTGTCTCGCTATGCTCCTGAAGATGTCAACACCGACGCCAAGCGACAGTACCATTTCCTGAGAGGTTTGGTTGACCCTCTGCAGTATCAGCTGATGAATCATACCTTCCCGACATTCCAGCACCTGATTGACAGAGAATCATGATGGAGAGGAAGCGTAAGGAGATGGAGGATCGCAAGCGCAAGATCAGTGGACCCCAGCCTGGAAGCAGCAATCATCCTCGTTTCTCAAGCAATCAATCTCAGCAGTTCAGGCAGAACCAGCGTCCACCTCAGCATCGGCAGTTTCAAAGGCAGTATCCTCAGCAATAGTATCAGAATTGTCAGAACAATCAGTTAGGAGGAGGTCAGTTTCAAAGATAGAATCAGAAGGCACCTCGTCTCCCTGTCCCAGCAAACCAGCAGATCAGTCAGGCAGCACCAGCTCAGGTTGGAAACAGAGCATGTTTCCACTGTGGAAAGCAAGGCCATTGGGTGATGCAATGTCCGAAGAAGGCAGCCCAGCAGTAGTCAGGCCCCAATGCCTCAGCAAAGCAGAATGTGTCTCAGCCTGGAGCAGGCAACCGCTCTTAACCGCGCTATAATCATGGGAGACTGAACCACTTGGAGGCTGAAGCAGTTCAGAAGACCCCCGGCATGATAGTAGGTATGTTCCCAGTCGACTCCCATATTGCAAAAGTGTTATTTGATACTGGAGCAACGCATTCTTTCATTACTGCATCATGGGTAGAAGCACATAATCTTCCAATTACTACCATGTCAACCCCCATTCAAATTGACTCAGTCGGTGGTAGAATTCGAACCGATAGCATTTGTTTGAATGTAAGTGTGGAAATAAGGGGGATAGCGTTTCCCGCTAACCTTATAGTAATGGGTACTCAGGGAATAGGTGTCATCGTAGGGATGAATTGGCTAGATAAGTATCAGACAGTTATCAGTTGTGATAAGAGGATTGTTGGGACCATGCTTCGTCGCCGAAGGTGCACCCGGCAGAAGGCTTCGGCAAGAGGTTCCGCTCTTTGGCTTCGGAGAGCCCAGATGAAAACGTTGAGCCTAACGATAGCGTTAGGAGTCAGCTGATGAAGATAAACCTCAAAATTTTCTAACACATCTACAATCATTCTATGCATGGGAAGCCTCAGCCCTGCTTTGAAAAAACTCTTAAAAACCACCACTTCGTCATTTTCCGGTTTTGGGGTGGTCTCTTCCCCGCCGAAACGAATCAACTTCTCTTCGGCTTTCCCGAAGTAGCCTAGCTTCGTCATCACAGGCATATCAGCTTCGGAGACAGTTGACTTCCCAAAATCCAAATGGCTGGGTTTGGATGGCATAATAGTGTTATAATCAATCTCCTCTTCACCAGTATCGCCCTCTTCATCTGCTTGCTCGACTTCAGCAGCGGGTGCTTCTTCGTCGGAAGTGCCTTCAGTCACAACCAATCTCGACTGCCTGATCGGAGCAGTTTCAGCAGCTTCGGCTTCCTCTCCGTCGCGAGTAACCCTAGCCGTTGAGCGCACCCTGGCCATTTGATGTTAAATTTCTTGCGTTTTTACAAAGTTGAAATTTTTTTATCTTTGACGAAGCTCCTTCTTGTCACAAAGCTAGAGCAAAATGATCCTTCGGTTCAGAATGCAGTGAGCAAGCTTCGGTTATGGTCAAATTTTTTGGCAGCACAACGATGCAATAACAGTAAATGCTGTGGTAACTTCATACCTACCCGTCTGTTTATATAGTGCTGTAGGTGGGAAGGTGTAACGTCCCGAATTTTGCAGTTGAATTTTTTCTTTTCTTCACTCGCCAAATTCGGGCGTTACCTTTTCTTTTTCTTTTTCCCCTCGCTAGACCTTGATCTTTTCCAAAGTTAGCGAGATTCGGCTTGGAATTCCCGTGTAAAGAAAAACCCTAAAATTGCTTTATGTTGTTTGACGCACCATGTCGAACTATGCATTCTTTGACTGCTTGAAAGTGCAAGTGCATTCATCTAGGAAGATCGGATTTCGAAAATGAGAGAAACCTTTTCTTTCTTTTTCTTTTTCTTTCTCTCTCTCCTCCCTTTTCTCTCTCCCGCGCCGTGGGCTGCTCCTGGCCGGCCCAGCCGCCCCCAGCCGGCCCAGCCGCCCCCGCGCGCCCCCCTCTTGGGCCTAGCCGGCCCAACTGCCCCCCCCCCCACTCCCTTCCCCTTATCCCTCTCCCTCTCCCTCTCTTTCTCCCATTCTCTCCCACCCTAGTCGCCGCCGCCCCCTGGCCCTAGCTCGGCCGCCCCCTGCCGCCGGCCCAACCGCCGCCGCCGTCGCTCGCCCGTCCCCGCCCCCCGGTGAGTTCTCCCCTCCCCTCTCCCCTCCTCTTTCCCCCTCCCCGGCCCAGCCGCCCCTGCCGGTTCGGCCGCCGCCGCTCGGCCGCCCCTGCCAAGCTCGGCTGCCCCCCTCCCGGCCGGCTCGGCCGCGGCCGCCCCCTTGCGCGCCCCCGCCTCGGCCGGCCCAGCCGCCCCGGCCCAGCCGCCCTGCCCTTGGCCGGCTCGGCCACCGCCGCCCCGCGCCCGCGCCCCGCCAGGTTCGGCCGCCCCTGTGGCCGCCCAGCTCGGCCGCCCCCTGCGCGCCCGCGCCCAGCCCAGCCGCCCCTGCCCCAGGCCGGTTCAACCGCCCCCTGGCCGGTTCAACCCCCCCCCCCCCCTTTTATTTTTTTTATTTTATTTATTTTATTTTACTTTCTGTTATCATTGTTATTTAGGCAGGCTAATCATTGTTCATGTTATTGAAATAGGAAACTTAATTTAGAATTTCGTTACGTTAGTCAATTCATGTAATCAATTGTTTATCTCGTTCAATGTTGATCAACTAAAAATGACTAGGTTTCCATTAGTGCATATAACAGAATTCTTTTGTTAAGAACCAATTGTAACTAATCATTAGTGCATAAGCTTTAACCCCCCCCTGCGAGACCCTTTCCCGTTTCTTTCTAATCATAATGAATGCGATATCGAATGTCATACTTGATGCATATTTACTTTATTTGTTCCCTTGTATGATGTACTGTTTGTTTCCCAATTTGAATGGATGAATGTATGTATGCTTGCAATCGCATAGAGAACGATCCGGTCGAAGAGCCCGAGGAATTCGCAGGAGAAGCCCCTGAGCAGCAGTCGGTTGGTGGAGGCAAGTGTCCTTTGACCTATCTCTATCCTATTCATTCTTTAATTCACCTCCCGCATTACACATTTATACCTAAGGATTGACTAGCTTTTGTTGTCCATGTCCTTGTTTACCTATTTGGGTCGGATTATTACTGCTTAGTCTGATGCTATTGCTCAACTCTAATCAATGAACATGATGTGATTATCTATGATACGCTGTTTTCCCTTCTTATTTATGATCATATTTGTGACCTTCAAGGGGACTCGAGCGGTTTCTCGAGTGCCTCTCCGTAAGGACCTGTTCAATGGATGACCGCCCGGGAAAACAGTGCAACCATGAGGGTGGAATGGGACGCCCTTAGCTGAATAATTGGAGGAACCGGGGTGTAGATCGCTTAGCCGTCGTGCCGTCAATGGGGCTCGGTGTATGCGGCTCGCTCTGCCAAGGTTGATTTGTCCCTTGGGGAGGAGTGTGGTACATTTAGGAAACCTAACGGGTGGCTACAGCCCCGGGGAATCTTTGTAAAGGCTTCGTAGTGAATCCCTGGCCATTCACCTCGGGAGTGAATAAGGGTCTTGCAAGCCCGGGCTAGAGAGGGAATCACGGCTTATGGGTAAAGTGCACAACCTCTGCAGAGTGTTATGAAACTGATATATCAGCCGTGCTCGCGGTTATGAGCGGCCAAGGGAGCTCCAGAGATTAGTGATACTTGATCAGAGATATTTTGGTACAGGTGGCAATGAGATTGATGGTTCTGATTATGATTATGGTAATGGTAAGTGGTATTCTTTCCGTTTGGAAAGAATACATTGGGCTAATAACTTGGGTTAATGTTAAAACCTGGCTCTCTACTAGTAAGTAATAACCTGACCAACTAAAAGCAACTGCTTGACTTATCCCCACATAAAGCTAGTCCACTACAGCCAAACGGGATGCTTGCTGAGTATGTTGATGTGTACTCACCCTTGCTCTACACACCAAACCCCCCCCCCCCCAGGTTGTCAGCATTGCAACCACTGCTCAGGAGAAGATGAAGCCGTGGAAGGAGACTTCCAGGAGTTCCAAGACTACGACGAGTTCTAGGTGTGGGTTAGCGGCAACCCCCAGTCGGCTGCCTGTGAAGACCGTGTTATCTACGTTTCTTTTCCGCACTTTGATTTATTGTAAGGACTATATGGACGTCTCAGACGTATGATGTAATCGACTATTATTTCCCCTTTTAATACTATTTGAGCACTGTGTGATGATGTCCATGTTATGTAACTGCTGTGTACGTGAATAACTGATCCTGGCACGTACATGGTTCGCATTCGGTTTGCCTTCTAAAAACCGAGTGTGACATAAGTGGTATCAAAGCCGTGCTGACTGTAGGACCGCTAACCTAGAGTAGAATGGTCGTTCTAAGGATTATAGACCTCTGTCACTGCCTTGACTTTGATATCCCTTCAAAAGTTGGTCATACCGACCAAACCTATGTTCTACTATATATTATACCTTGCTGAAAATTATGTTTTATTCTGATCCTTCATTTATTTATGATTCATTACTTGCTGGTCATATTAATTCTGTTCTCACCCTTTTGCTTGCGATGTCTTTTGTAGATGGCTCGACTTAGACACACTGCACGAAAGTCCGTCATCCCCTTCTTACCCTCCCGCCTTGCTGAGCGTCCGCTTCGCCGTCCCGTGGCCGGACAGTCCAGCCACTTGGAGAGACTGCACCACCGCCTGCATGAGGAGCAGGAACATCGACGACAGGAGCAGCAGGGCTCTTCCTTCTCGCTCCAGCAGGAGATAGAGTCTATGAGGAGCTGCTCTTCTGTGCTTCCCCTGGAGGCGCCCCCTGCACCACCACTGGGCGCCCCAGCTTCTGGAGTAGCTGCTGGAGGAGACCCAGACAACGGAGGTGGCGACGACAGCTCGAGCCACGACATCGACTTCCCTGCTGACCATGAGCCGGAAGGATGGGTTGCTCGACCCATCACTCGCGACGCTGCTCGCGGGTGTCACTTCCACGACGCGCTCGACACCCTGCTACGTCGGGCACTTGACCGGCGTACTTGGTCCATCGAGTATCGCTGTGTGGTCTACCAGCATAGTCGTGGGGTCTACCCGGACCGCTGGGAGGCGACCTGCTTGGTGCGCCGTCCGGAGAACAGTCTCCAGGGCGCGGAGGCCTGCTCAGAGCACTATTCTATCTCTGAGCGGGACTCAGCTGAGGCAGCCATGCAGGATGCTGCACGGCGTGCGCTTTCGCACTACTGTTCGGTTCTCGGTGGGGTAGCTGACTGTCTCGACCTGAAGTATTACCCCCGCCGTCCATCTGGCAGCACAGGAGGCGTGATTGTTTCACCTGCTGGTGAGGACAATCCTAGGTTGAGCAGCACAGTCAACCTAGCCGCCGTGCTAAACACGGAGCTGGACCATGCATTAGACGAGCTGAGTAGGGCTCGTGATGATATCGCCCTGCTGCGGGTTGAGCGCGCGGAACGTCGTCACCTGGATGATGGTTCCCCCGCTCCCGTTGGGACTCAGCACCCGTACCGCTCACCTCGGCGTGGACGCCAGTCTTATGGCAATCCCGACTGCAAGACCAAGATAAATCTAGAACCATAGATCGTTAGAGTTGGATCTTGTAATTAATACAAAATATACATACATAGAAGCTTCAGTCTTAGCGTTAGTCCCGCTTTTAGTTAGTCTTAGTTAGACAGGGTAGTTTGCTATATCCTGTGCATTTATGTTTGTCATGATGAACTATGTTTGGTTTGGATCTTTGTAATGATTGTCACCAGAGTGTGGGTATCCCCTGCATTTTGGCTTACCTATTATGTTAATGGAGTTAGTTATATATTTGGGAAACCCTTTATTCTACTTTCCTCTTTATCTGAGAAGCTGTGTGGTCTGTGTTGGAGATCAGTGAAGATGCTCATCTGTTTAGTGCTGTTGGAGAATTCTATACTCTTTTCTTATGCTGCAAGATTTGCCAGATCAGTTCTGATGTGTGGTTGCGTTCTGCAGATGTCAGAGAATAGGCGCAGAGGAGGAAGGCGTGCTCAGCAGGAGCGAGCCGCTCCGCAGGATGAGGCGCCCTAGCAACAGCAGCTGCCGCCCCCGCCCCCGATGTCGATCGAGCAGATGTTTCTGATGCAGACTCAGGCAGTTCAGGCCATCGGTCAGACTCTGGCCG
Source organism: Zea luxurians (assembly GCA_029449295.1). NCBI lineage: Eukaryota > Viridiplantae > Streptophyta > Magnoliopsida > Poales > Poaceae > Zea > Zea luxurians. The sequence continues at coordinate 21,404,340 of JAOPSE010000017.1, forward strand.
CCATTCAGCAGCAGCAACAGCAGCAGGCTCCACCCCAGCCTCAGATGCCTCAGATGCCTAGAGACAAGCGTGCTGAATTCATGAGAGGTCATCCCCCAACGTTCGCTCACTCTTCTGACCCCATGGATGCTGAAGATTGGCTGCGCACTGTGGAGCGGGAGTTGCATACCGCTCAGTGTGATGACAGGGAGAAAGTCTTGTATGGTCCCCGTCTGTTGAGAGGAGCAGCCCAATCATGGTGGGAGTCTTACCTCGCCACCCATGCCGACCCCGACACCATCACCTGGGAAGAATTCAGAGGTAGCTTTCGTCAGTACCATGTTCCCGCGGGTCTGATGATAGTGAAAAAGGAGGAATTCCTAGCCCTCAAGCAAGGGCCGATGTCAGTCAGTGAGTACCGGGACAGGTTTCTGCAGTTGTCCCGCTATGCTCCCGAAGATGTCAACACTGACGCCAAGCGACAGTACCGTTTTCTGAGAGGCTTGGTCGACCCCCTGCAGTATCAGCTGATGAATCACACCTTCCCGACATTCCAGCACTTGATTGACATAGCAATCATGACAGAAAGGAAGCGTAAGGAGATGGAGGATCGTAAGCGCAAGATCAGTGGACCCCAGCCTGGAAGCAGCAGCCGCCCTCGTTTTTCAGGCAATCAACCTCAGCAGTTCAGGCAGAACCAGCGTCCACCTCAGCAGCATCAGCAGCGTCAGCAGTATCAACAGTTCCAAAGGCAGTATCCTCAGCATCAGTACCAGAACCGTCAGAACAATCAGTCAGGAGGTCAGTTTCAGAGGCAGAATCAGCAGACACCTCGTCTTCCTGCCCCAGCAAACCAGCAGAGCAGTCAGGCAGCACCAGCTCAGGTTGGAAACAGAGCATGTTTCCACTGCGGAGAGCAAGGCCACTGGGTGATGCAATGTCCGAAGAAGGCAGCCCAGCAGCAGTCAGGCCCCAATGCCCCAGCAAAGCAGAATGTGTCTCAGCCTGGAGCAGGCAACCGCTCTCAACCGCGCTATAATCATGGGAGACTGAACCACTTGGAGGCTGAAGCAGTTCAGGAGACCCCCGACATGATAGTAGGTATGTTCCCAGTCGACTCCCATATTGCAGAAGTGTTATTTGATACTGGAGCAACGCATTCTTTCATTACTGCATCATGGGTAGAAGCACATAATCTTCCAATTACTACCATGTCAACCTCCATTCAAATTGACTCAGCTGGTGGTAGAATTCGAGCCGATAGCATTTGTTTGAATGTAAGTGTGAAAATAAGGGGGATAGCGTTTCCCGCTAACCTTATAGTAATGGGTACTCAGGGAATAGATGTCATCCTAGGGATGAATTGGCTAGATAAGTATCAGGCAGTTATCAGTTGTGATAAAAGGACAATCAAGTTGGTGTCCCCACTAGGAGAGGAAGTGGTGACCGAGTTAGTCCCGCCTGAGCCGAAGAGAGGAAGTTGTTATCAGATGGCTGTCGATAGCAGTGAAGCAGACCCAATTGAGAGTATCAAGGTTGTGTCTGAATTCCCAGATGTGTTTCCAAAGGATTTACCGGGTATGCCACCAGAGCGGAAAGTTGAATTCGCTATAGAGCTTCTTCCTGGAACCGCCCCCATCTTTAAGAGAGCTTACAGAATATCCGGACCAGAGTTGGTTGAGCTTAAGAAGCAGATTGATGAGCTGTCAGAGAAAGGTTACATCCGGCCAAGCACCTCGCCTTGGGCCGCCCCTGTCCTGTTTGTGGAGAAGAAAGATGGCACCAAGAGGATGTGTATCGATTATCGAGCTTTGAATGAAGTCACGATCAAGAATAAGTACCCTTTGCCCAGAATAGAAGATCTGTTCGACCAGTTGAGAGGAGCCAGTGTGTTCTCCAAGATAGATCTGAGGTCAGGTTATCATCAGCTCAGGATCCGACCTTCGGACATTCCGAAGACGGCATTCATTACCAAGTATGGTTTGTATGAGTTCACAGTGATGTCTTTTGGTTTGACCAATGCACCAGCGTTCTTCATGAACTTGATGAACAGTGTATTCATGGATTATCTCGATAAGTTTGTGGTGGTATTTATTGATGACATTCTGGTTTATTCTCAAAGCAAAGAAGAACATGCAGATCATTTGAGGATGGTATTGCAGAGATTGCGAGAGCACCAGTTGTATGCAAAGTTGAGCAAGTGTGAGTTCTGGATCAGTGAAGTCCTGTTCTTGGGTCACATAATCAACAAAGAAGGATTGGCTGTGGATCCGAAGAAAGTGGCAGACATTTTGAACTGGAAAGCGCCAACGGATGCTCGAGGAATCAAGAGCTTCATTGGAATGGCCGGATATTATCGGCGATTCATTGAAGGGTTTTCGAAGATTGCGAAACCAATGACAGCGTTGCTAGGCAACAAGGTTGAGTTCAAGTGGACCCAGAAATGCCAAGAGGCCTTCGAAGCGCTGAAAGGGAAGTTGACAACAGCGCCTGTCTTAGTCTTGCCTGATGTGCACAGGCCCTTCTCGGTGTATTGTGATGCTTGTTACACAGGTTTGGGATGCGTGTTGATGCAAGAGGGAAGAGTTGTGGCTTACTCGTCCCGACAGCTGAAGGTTCATGAGAAGAACTGCCCAATCCATGACCTAGAGTTGGCAGCAGTGGTTCACGCACTGAAGACATGGAGGCACTATTTGTATGGACAGAAATGCGATGTTTACACAGACCACAAGAGTCTTAAGTACATATTCACTCAGTCAGAATTGAACATGAGGCAACGAAGATGGTTAGAGTTGATCAAAGACTATGAGTTGGAGATCCATTACCATCCAGGCAAAGCAAACGTAGTGGCAGATGCTTTGAGCAGAAAGAGTCAAGTCAATCTGATGGTCGCTCGTCCGATGCCTTATGAGTTGGCCAAGGAGTTTGACAGGTTGAGTCTCGGATTTCTGAACAATTCGCGAGGAGTCACAGTTGAATTGGAACCTACCTTGGAGCGAGAAATCAAAGAAGCGCAGAAGAATGATGAAAAGATCAGTGAGATTCGGCGACTGATTCTAGATGGCAGAGGCAAAGATTTTCGAGAAGATGCAGAAGGCGTGGTATGGTTCAAAGACCGCTTGTGTGTTCCCAATGTCCAGTCCATTCGGGAGTTGATTCTCAAGGAAGCTCATGAGACAGCCTATTCGATTCACCCTGTCAGTGAGAAGATGTATCAGGATCTGAAGAAGAAATTCTGGTGGTACGGAATGAAGAGGGAAATCGCAGAGCATGTGGCTATGTGCGATAGTTGTTGAAGAATTAAGGCAGAGCACCGGAGACCTGCTGGATTGTTGCAACCGTTGCAGATCCCTCAGTGGAAATGGGATGAAATCGGCATGGATTTCATAGTCGGATTGCCTCGCACTCGAGCCGGCTACGATTCTATTTGGGTAGTAGTGGACCGTTTGACCAAGTCGGCCCACTTCATACCTGTCAAGACCAGCTACAACAGTGCAGTATTGGCAGAGTTGTACATGTCTCGGATCGTTTGTCTTCATGGTGTGCCAAAGAAGATAGTGTCAGACAGAGGAACGCAGTTCACCTCTCATTTCTGGCAGCAGTTGCATGAAGCCTTGGGCACACATCTAAATTTCAGCTCAGCTTATCACCCGCAGACAGATGGCCAGACCGAAAGGACCAATCAAATTCTCGAAGACATGTTGAGAGCCTGTGCGTTGCAAGATCAGTCCGGATGGGACAAGCGATTGCCTTATGCAGAGTTTTCCTATAACAACAGTTACCAGGCCAGTTTGAAGATGTCACCGTTTCAGGCGCTCTATGGAAGGAGTTGTAGAACTCCGTTGCAATGGGATCAGCCTGGAGAGAAGCAAGTGTTTGGGCCAGACATTCTGCTTGAAGCCGAAGAGAACATCAAGATGGTCCGAGAGAATCTGAAGATAGCGCAATCAAGGCAGCGAAGCTATGCAGACACAAGAAGAAGAGAGCTGAGTTTTGAAGTCGGAGACTTTGTCTATCTGAAAGTGTCACCGATCAGAGGAGTCAGAAGGTTCGGAGTGAAGGGCAAGCTAGCACCCCGCTACATTGGTCCGTATCAAATTCTCTCAAAGCGTGGAGAAGTGGCTTATCAGCTCAGCCTGCCAGAGAATTTGTCTTCTGTGCATGATGTCTTTCATGTGTCTCAGTTGAAGAAGTGTTTGCGTGTGCCAGAAGAGCAGTTGCCAGTGGAAGGTCTGGAAGTCCAGGAAGACTTGACCTACGTTGAGAAGCCAGTGCAGATCCTTGAGGTTGCAGACAGAGTCACCCGAAGGAAGACCATCAGAATGTGCAAAGTCAGATGGAATCACCACTCTGAGGAAGAAGCAACCTGGGAGCGTGAAGATGATCTGATGGCTAGATACCCTGAGCCCTTTGCTAGCCAGCCCTGAATCTCGAGGGCGAGATTCTTTTAAGGGGGATAGGTTTGTAACGCCCCGAATTTTGCAGTTGAATTTTTTCTTTTCTTCACTCGCCAAATTCGGGCGTTACCTTTTCTTTTTCTTTTTCCCCTCGCTAGACCTTGATCTTTTCCAAAGTTAGCGGGATTCAGCTTGGAATTCCCGTGTAAAGAAAAACCCTAAAATTGCTTTATGTTGTTTGACGCACCATGCCGAACTATGCATTCTTTGACTGCTTGAAAGTGCAAGTGCATTCATCTAGGAAGATCGGATTTCGAAAATGAGAGAAACCTTTTCTTTCTTTTTCTTTTTCTTTCTCTCTCTCCTCCCTTTTCTCTCTCCCGCACCGTGGGCTGCTCCTGGCCGGCCCAGCCGCCCCCAGCCGCCCCCGCACGCCCCCCTCTTGGGCCTAGCCGGCCCAACCGCCCCCCACTCCCTTCCCCTTATCCCTCTCCCTCTCCCTCTCTTTCTCCCATTCTCTCCCACCCTAGCCGCTGCCGCCCCCTGGCCCTAGCTCGGCCGCCCCCTGCCGCCGGCCTAACCGCCGTCGCCGTCGCTCGCCCGTCCCCGCCCCCCGGTGAGCTCTCCCCTCCCCTCTCCCCTCCCCTCTCCCCTCCTCTTTCCCCCTCCCCGGCCCAGCCGCCCCTGCCGGTTCGGCCGCCCCTGCCAAGCTCGGCCGCCCCCCTCCCGGCCGGCTCGGCCGCGGCCGCCCCCTTGCGCGCCCCCGCCTCGACCAGCCCAGCCGCCCCAGCCCAGCCGCCCTGCCCTTGGCCGGCTCGGCCGCCGCCGCCCTGCGCCCGCGCCCCGCCAGGTTCGGCCGCCCCTGTGGCCGCCCAGCTCGGCCGCCCCCTGCGCGCCCGCGCCCAGCCCAGCCGCCCCTGCCCCAGGCCGGTTCAACCGCCCCCCCTTTTTTATTTTATTTATTTATTTTACTTTCTGTTATCATTGTTATTTAGGCAGGCTAATCATTGTTCATGTTATTGAAATAGGAAACTTAATTTAGAATTTCGTTACGTTAGTCAATTCATGTAATCAATTGTTTATCTCGTTCAATGTTGATCAACTAAAAATGACTAGGTTTCCATTAGTGCATATAACAGAATTCTTTTGTTAAGAACCAATTGTAACTAATCATTAGTGCATAAGCTTTAACCCCCCCTGCGAGACCCTTTCCCGTTTCTTTCTAATCATAATGAATGCGATATCGAATGTCATACTTGATGCATATTTACTTTATTTGTTCCCTTGTATGATGTACTGTTTGTTTCCCAATTTGAATGGATGAATGTATGTATGCTTGCAATCGCATAGAGAACGATCCGGTCGAAGAGCTCGAGGAATTCGCAGGAGAAGCCCCTGAGCAGCAGTCGGTTGGTGGAGGCAAGTGTCCTTTGACCTATCTCTGTCCTATTCATTCTTTAATTCACCTCCCGCATTACACATTTATACCTAAGGATTGACTAGCTTTTGTTATCCATGTCCTTGTTTACCTATTTGGGTCGGATTATTACTGCTTAGTCTGATGCTATTGCTCAACTCTAATCAATGAACATGATGTGATTATCTATGATACGCTGTTTTCCCTTCTTATTTATGATCATATTTGTGACCTTCAAGGGGACTCGAGCGGTTTCTCGAGTGCCTCTCCGTAAGGACCTGTTCAATGGATGACCGCCCGGGAAAACAGTGCAACCATGAGGGTGGAATGGGACGCCCTTAGCTGAATAATTGGAGGAACCGGGGTGTAGATCGCTTAGCCGTCGTGTCGTCAATGGGGCTCGGTGTATGCGGCTCGCTCTGCCAAGGTTGATTTGTCCCTTGGGGAGGAGTGCGGTACATTTAGGAAACCTAACGGGTGGCTACAGCCCTGGGGAATCTTTGTAAAGGCTTCGTAGTGAATCCCTGGCCATTCACCTCGGGAGTGAATAAGGGTCTTGCAAGCCCGGGCTAGAGAGGGAATCACGGCTTATGGGTAAAGTGCACAACCTCTGCAGAGTGTTATGAAACTGATATATCAGCCGTGCTCGCGGTTATGAGCGGCCAAGGGAGCTCCAGAGATTAGTGATACTTGATCAGAGATATTTTGGTACAGGTGGCAATGAGATTGATGGTTCTGATTATGATTATGGTAATGGTAAGTGGTATTCTTTCCGTTTGGAAAGAATACATTGGGCTAATAACTTGGGTTAATGTTAAAACCTGGCTCTCTACTAGTAAGTAATAACCTGACCAACTAAAAGCAACTGCTTGACTTATCCCCACATAAAGCTAGTCCACTACAGCCAAACGGGATGCTTGCTGAGTATGTTGATGTGTACTCACCCTTGCTCTACACACCAAACCCCCCCCCAGGTTGTCAGCATTGCAACCACTGCTCAGGAGAAGATGAAGCCGTGGAAGGAGACTTCCAGGAGTTCCAAGACTACGACGAGTTCTAGGTGTGGGTTAGCGGCAACCCCCAGTCGGCTGCCTGTGAAGGCCGTGTTATCTACGTTTCTTTTCCGCACTTTGATTTATTGTAAGGACTATATGGACGTCTCAGACGTATGATGTAATCGACTATTATTTCCCCTTTTAATACTATTTGAGCACTGTGTGATGATGTCCATGTTATGTAACTGCTGTGTACGTGAATAACTGATCCTGGCACGTACATGGTTCGCATTCGGTTTGCCTTCTAAAAACCGGGTGTGACAGAAGGTGAATCGTCAAGCCACTCGCACCCATTGAACAGTCACCCGCACTCGTTAAACGGTGGACCATAGTGCCCAACAAGCTGAATCGCATGGTGGGACCATCCTTCACTCGGAATATTTTAATCGTTTCTCAGCAACGAGCTCAGGGAAGGTGTTTTTCGGACCTTCGGCATTCCGAAGCCTGAGAGAATTTTTCACGGGTCAAGCTCGTCATGAAAAACGATCTGGCACTGTGAAGGGGCTACTGTTGGGGGTCTGCTTCATCGCTGAAGGTCTCATAAGAGGAAACACCTTCGGAAGATTGATACAAAGCCGAAGCTATCAATCAAAAGGCTTCGGAGCATATTTCCAAACGCACCGACTTAAAGATGAAATGACCAACCGGCCCATGACAACTTGTATTATGATTGTAAACCTTTGTAAGGGGTATGAATGTAATTTCTCACAGACTGTGTCCTGTGCCTATAAATAGATGAACAGTACCCCCATACTGTTCACGTTATCTTGTAATCGCTCGTGCACAACACTTGGATTTTTTGTCTTCTGTCAAGCCGAAGGTATAAATATAATTAAATATTGCATTTAAATATTCATGTTTATATAATGGAACATATGAATGATATTACGTGTTTGTTCGTGTTATCTTTCATGTTTCATATGTTTTATCTTTCATTATCTTATAATCGTGATGATGAAGGTATGTCCTTCAAAACCTTCGTCCGAAGATCGTTATATCCTAAGGGAAATAATGTTTCGAAGGACGAAGGACTTTAACATTTAATACTTTGTGTTGCCTTGTTCTTGACTCATAGCATTTGAGAACAAGTCCCCAACAGAAACCATACTACAAACTCACGAGCTAGACTTATGATCTTTGGGCTAATTATTTCAAAATCAACTCAAAAATCGGGGGCTTGTGGGGGACAGATATCCCCTAGGTCCACTAGAAGGCAAGAAGGCCCCGCGAAAGGCTTTAGGCCTGTTATCTCGCTAGGCCATTCCTTCGTGGGCCAGGGGAGGGCTACTGGTGGAATGGGCCGACGTAAGGAGGAAGCAGGCTCAGGCCTAAGCAGCTCGAGCGCTATCTGAAGCATCCGCTCGACTTTCCCTCGTGCAGCGCCCTAGAACATCGGAATGGATTAGAGGTCAATCGACAAGATTATAGGAAGATAAGTTCAGTCGGTTCACTATTGTTTAGGTACTTGTCATCATCCTATACGCATGTAGTGCCCCACGGTCGAGTATATAAGGCCTAGGGGGTACCCCCATCATTTTCATCGATCAACCATCTACTCAACTCGTTAGCCTTTCTACATACAGGAGACTTCCCTTGTAACCTACCACATAAAGATCCACGCCAGGAAGTAGGGTGTTACGCATCTCAAAGCGGCCCAAACCTGTAGAAAATCGTCGGTCATCTCTCGTGCATCTCGCACGAACCATTGAGTTACAGTCAACAGCACCGTCCAATCCAAAAGCACCACTAGGGGTACCCCCAGGTGTGCGATCGGGCTCCAAACCCCAACATTAACCCTATAATCCAAACCCTAACCCTAAATCCAAAACCCTAACTCTTAACCCTAAACCCAATCCAAACACTAACACTAACCCTTAACCCTAACCCTTAACCCTAACCCTAACCATTAACCCTAACCCTAATCCAAACCCTAAACTTGTAGAGTCGTATGTAATGTGTAGAGTCATATAGAACATGCAGAGTCATACATAACGTGTATATAGAACGTCTAGAGTCGTATAGAACGCATAGAGTCATATAAACGCATAGAGTCGTATACAAGGTGTAGAGTCATATAGAACGTGCAGAGTCGAATAGAATGTGTGTATAGAACACATAAACATATATAATGTATAGAACATGTATATAGAATGTATAGAGTCGTGTAGAACGTGTAGAGTCGTATAGAACGTACAAAGACATATAAGTTAGAGTTGTATAGAATGTGTAGAACATATATGCATTTATATGACACTCATAAAAATCTGATTATGCCTCAAACTAATTTCACGAAAAATATAAAACAACATCAAGTATATTTGATATACAAATTCATGTTGAAATGTGTGATTTCTGATGTTTCTACAATATAAATAAATCCTCTCCCTCATCTCCCTCTCCTCTCTCCCTTCTCTCCTCTCTCTCTTTCCTCTCCCCCACCTCTCTCTCTCCCTCCTCTACTTCGCTATTTCCCTCCTCTCCTCTCTCTCCCTCCTCCTCTCTATCTGAAAGGGAAATGTGCCCTTGGGCCATTTCTAGTATATTTTGGTGATTAAGTGTCCAACACATATTGAGTGAGTTATTACATGCCAAATAGAGAATGAAGTGCAAATCAATAAGAAGGTATGTTTCTAGACTTAGTACATTTGTTTTTGTGTACTAATGAAGTTATCTAAGTGCTAGAAATAGAAAAAAGAAAGGATTGGAAAAGAGTGTCTATGTGCAGCCAAGACTCAGCTCGACTTGGCACACCGGAGTGTCCGGTGGTGCACCGGACAGTGTCCGGTGGTGCACCGGACAGTGTCCGGTGCGCCAGGCCAGCTTCGGCGAACTGGTCACTCTTGGGAAAACTTCGACGGCGTACGGCTATAATTCACCGGACTGTCCAGTGGTGCACCGGACTGTCCGGTGAGCCAACGGCCATCAGCGCAACGGTCGGCCGCTAAATCCACGGGCGACGTGTGGCCCGCTCCAACGGTCGGCAGGGGGCACCGGACTGTCCGGTGTGCACCAGACAGTGTCCAGTGCGCCAACTACCACAAATCTGCAATGGTCGGCTGCGCCAGATTAGGAAGGGAATCGCACACCGGACATGAACAGTGGTTGTCCGGTGGTGCACCAGACTGTCCGGTGCGCCACCCGACAGAAGGCAAGATTAGCCTTCCAAGAATGCCTCCAATAGCTCCTAGCTGCCTTGGGGCTATAAAAGGGACCCCTAGGCGCATGGAGGAGTCACCCAAGAATACTTTGAGCATTCTAAGTCTTCCACACTTCGTCTCCATGCACTTGATTGACTTTGTTAGTGATTTGAGCTCCGTTCTAGTGGTGAACTTGTTGCGCTTCATTTGAGCTCAAGTCTTGGCTTGTGTGTGTGCGTAGTGCTGCGGATTTGTGTGTGTTGCTTCCTACCCTTACTCTTGTGCTTTCACTTTGATATTTGTTGTAAGGGCGAGAGACTCCAACGTGTGGAGATTCCTCGCAAACGGGAAAAGAGATAAGCAAAGAAGAACATCGTGGTATTCAAGTTGATCATTGGATCACTTGAAAGGGGTTGAGTGCAACCCTCGTCCATTGGGACGCCACAACGTGGAGGTAGGCAAGTGTTATACTTGCCGAACCACGAGATAAACTTGCGTGTCTTTTGTGATTGTTTTTCCGTGAAACTTATGTGTTCGCAAGAGCTCGCTACTTAGCCATACTAACACTTAACCAAGTTTTTGTGGCTATTAGTTGTTGAATTTTACAGGATCACCTATTCACCCCCCCTCTAGGTGCTCTCAATTGGTATCGGAGTCGTTCTCTTCACGAAAGGGACTAATCGCCCGAAGAGATGGATCCTAAGGGAAAGGGGATGGTGGTTAATGATAAGGAGAAGGAGTCCATCTTCAATGAGCCGAGGGACGACAAGCCCACTGACTCTGGCTCGAGTCATAAGAAGAAGGACGGGAAGAAGAAGAGGCACATCAAGAAGATTGTCTACTACGACAGCGACGAGTCTTCTTCCCCAAGAGACGACGAATATGACGAGAAAAAGAAACCAGTTAACTCAAATTTTTCGTTTGATTATTCACGTATTCCGTATAATTCCAATGCCCATTTGCTTTCTATTCCTCTTGGTAAACCTCCACACTTTGATGGAGAGGACTACACTTTTTGGAGTCACAAAATGTGTAGTCACCTTTTCTCTCTCCATCCTAGTATTTGGGAGATAATTGAGAATGGAATGCAATTTGATAGTACCGATAACCCTGTGTTTATCAACGAACAAATTCATAAGAATGCACAAGCTACCACTGTTTTGTTAGCATCATTGTGCAGGGACGAATACAACAAGGTGAGCGGCTTGGACAACGCCAAGCAAATATGGGACACCCTCAAGATATCGCATGAGGGGAACGACGCCACCATGATCACCAAAATGGAGTTGGTGGAAGGCGAGCTAGGAAGGTTTGCCATGATCAGGGGAGAGGAGCCGACGCAAACGTACAACAGGCTCAAGACCCTGGTCAACAAGATCAGGAGCTATGGAAGCACGAGATGGACGGACCACGACGTCGTCCGACTTATGCTCAGGTCTTTCACTGTTATTGACCCTCATCTTGTGAACCTCATCCGTGAAAATCCTAGGTACACAAAGATGACGCCCGAGGAGATACTCGGAAAGTTTGTGAGCGGGCGTATGATGGTCAAGGAAGCAAGATACATTGATGATGCATTGAATGGCCCAATGCCCATCTATGAGCCCTAGCCCGTTGCACTCAAGGCAACAAGCAGCAGCAGGGAGGCGCTACCTAGCGAGGTGGCACAAGTTGAGGCTGCCGGGCTAAACGAAGATGAGATGGCCCTCATCATCAAGCGCTTCAAGACGGCGCTAAAAGGACGCAAGGAGCATCCCAACAAGTGCAAAGCAAAGGGAAAGCGCTCCTGTTTTAAATGTGGTAAGACTGGTCATTTTATAGCAAATTATCCCGATAATGCTAATGACCAGGAACAAGAAAAGAGCGGGAAGAGGGAGAAGAAGAAGGCCTACAAGAAGGCGAAAGGCGAGGCGCACCTTGACAAAGAATGGGATTCAGATTGCTCTTATTCCGAATCCGACGACGAAGGACTCGCCGCCTCGACCTTCAACAAGTCATCTCTCTTCCCCAACGAGCGCCATACTTGCCTCATGGCAAAGGAGAAAAAGGTAAGCGCTCAAGATACCCCTAAGTATACTACTTCAAGTGATGATGACTCTAGTGATGATGAAGTAGATTACTCAAGTCTATTCAAAGGTTTAGATAGAACTAAAATAGATAAAATCAATGAATTGATTGATGATTTAAATGAAAAGAATAGACTCTTAGAAAAGCAAGAGGATATTTTGTATGAAGAGCATGATAAGTTTGTTAGTGTACAAAAATCTCTTGCTCTAGAGGTTAAAAGGAATGAGTTGCTTTCTTCTGAATTATCTGCTTGTCATGAAACTATGTCTAATTTAAAGAGCATTAATGATGATTTAAATGCTAAGTTAGAAGAAGCAAATAAGTCTAGTTCACATGTAGAGCATGTTATCATTTGTAATAAGTGTAAGGATTTTGATGTTGATGCATGTGTTGAACACCTTACTTCTAATACAAAATTAAATGGTGAAGTGGCAAGTCTTAATGCCCAACTTAAGACTTGCAAAAATGAATTTGATAAGTTAAAATTTGCTAGGGATGCCTACACCATTGGTAGACATCCCTCAATTAAGGATGGGCTTGGCTTTCGAAAGGAAGCCAAGAACTTAACAAGCCAAAGGGCTCCCATTCTCAACAAGGAGAAAGGGAAGGCCCCTATGGCTAGTAGTAATCAAAAGAATCATGCTTTCATGTATAATGATAGAAAATTTGCTAGAAATTCTCATTATAGGAGTTATAATGCTTTTGATTCTCATGCTATGATTGCTTCAAGTTCTAACTTTAATGGTAGGCCTAGGAGAAATTTTGTGTCTCATGCTCCTAGGAAAGTGTGTAATAAACCTACCACTGTCTTTCATGCTTGCAACACTACGTTTGTTCTTTCATGTAAAAATGAAAAAGTGGTTGCTAGAAAGTTGGGGTCCAAATGCAAGGGAGACAAGACTTGCATTTGGGTTCCAAAAGTTATTGTAACTAACCTTGTAGGACCCAACAAGAGTTGGGTACCTAAAATCCAAGCCTAATTTGCCTTGCAGGTTTATGCATCCGGGGGCTCAAGCTGGATTATCGACAGCGGATGCACAAACCACATGACGGGGGAGAAGAAGATGTTCACTTCCTACGTCAAGAACAAATATTCCCAAGATTTGATCATCTTTGGAGATGGGAACCAAGGCAAGGTTAAAGGACTAGGAAAAATAGCCATTTTATCCGAGCATTCCATATCTAATGTGTTTTTAGTTGAATCGCTCGGGTACAATTTATTATCTGTCAGTCAACTATGTAATATGGGATACAATTGTCTATTTACCAATGTAGATGTGTCTGTCTTTAGAAGGAGTGATAGTTCATTAGCTTTTAAGGGTGTACTAGACGACAAACTCTACTTAGTTGATTTTTCGAAAGAGGAGGCCGATCTAGATGCATGCTTAATTGCTAAGACTAGCATGGGCTGGCTGTGGCATCGCCGTCTAGCATATGTTGGGATGAAGAACCTTCATAAACTTCTAAAGGGAGAACATGTGTTAGGTCTAACCAATGTGTTTTTCAAAAAAGATAGACCTTGTGCAGCTTGTCAAGCAGGTAAACAGGTGGGAAGCGCTCATCATAGCAAGAATGTGATGACCACATCAAGACCTCTGGAGTTACTTCATATGGACCTCTTTGGACCCGTCGCCTACCTCAGCATCGGGGGAAGTAAGTATGGTCTTGTTATCGTTGATGATTTTTCCCGCTTCACTTGGGTATTCTTTTTGTAGGATAAATCAGAAACCCAAGGGACCCTAAAGCGCTTTCTAAGGAGAGCTCAAAACGAATTTGAGCTCAAGGTGAAAAAGATAAGAAGCGACAACAGGTCCGAGTTCAAGAACTTACAAGTGGAGGAGTACCTTGAGGAGGAAGGAATCAAGCACGAGTTCTCCGCTCCCTACACACCACAGCAAAACAGTGTGGTAGAGAGGAAGAACAGGACCCTTATAGACATGGCGAGGACAATGCTTGGAGAATTCAAGACGCCCGAGCGGTTTTGGTCGGAAGCTGTGAACACAGCTTGCCACGCCATAAACCGGGTCTACCTTCATCGCCTCCTCAAGAAGACCTCGTATGAACCTCTAACCGGTAACAAACCCAACGTCTCATACTTTCGTGTATTTGGGAGTAAAGGTTATATTCTAGTAAAGAAAGGTAGAAGTTCCAAATTTGCTCCCAAAGCTGTAGAAGGGTTTTTGTTAGGTTATGACTCAAATACAAAGGCGTATAGAGTCTTCAACAAATCATCGGGTTTGGTTGAAGTCTCTAGCGATGTTGTATTTGATGAAACTAATGGCTCTCCAAGAGAGCAAGTTGATCTTGATGATATAGATGAAGATGATGTTCCAACGGACGCAATTCGTATCATGGCGATTGGAGATGTGCGACCACAGGAACACCAAGAGCAAGATCAACCCTCTTCCTCAACGATGGTGCATCCCCCAGCTCAAGATGATGAACAGGTTCCTCAAGTGGAGGCGTGTGATCAATGGGGAGCACAGGAAGACCAAGTTGTGGAGGAAGAAGCACCACGGGCCCCTCCAACCCAAGTCCGAGCGACGATTCAAAGGAATCATCCCGTCGACCAGATTTTGGGTGATATAAGTAAGGGAGTAACAACTCGCTCACGTCTAGCTAATTTTTGTGAGCATTACTCGTTTGTCTCTTCTATTGAGCCTTTCAGGGTAGAAGAGGCCTTGCTAGATCCGGACTGGGTGTTGGCCATGCAGGAAGAGCTCAACAACTTCAAGCGAAATGAAGTTTGGACCCTAGTGCCACATCCCAAGCAAAACATTGTGGGAACCAAGTGGGTGTTCCGCAACAAGCAAAACGAGCACGGGGTGGTGACACGAAATAAGGCTCGACTTGTGGCAAAAGGTTATACCCAAGTCGCAGGTTTGGATTTTGAGGAGACTTTTGCTCCTGTGGCTAGGCTAGAGTCTATTCACATTCTATTAGCCTATGCCGCTCACCACTCTTTCAGGTTGTTCCAAATGGATGTGAAGAGCGCTTTCCTCAATGGACCAATCAAGGAGGAGGTGTACGTGGAGCAACCCCCTGGCTTTGAGGATGAACGGTACCCCGACCATGTGTGTAAGCTCTCTAAGGTGCTCTATGGACTTAAACAAGCCCCAAGAGCATGGTATGAATGCCTTAGAGATTTCCTAATTGCTAATGCTTTCAAGGTTGGGAAAGCTGATCCAACTCTTTTTCACTAAGACTTGTGATGGTGACCTATTTGTGTGCCAAATTTATGTCGATGACATAATATTTGGTTCTACTAACCAAAAGTCTTGTGAAGAGTTTAGCAGGGTGATGACACAGAAATTTGAGATGTCAATGATGGGCGAGTTGAACTACTTCCTTGGGTTCCAAGTGAAGCAACTCAAGGACGGCACCTTCATCTCACAAACGAAGTACACGCAAGACTTGCTCAAGCGGTTCGGGATGAAGGACGCCAAGCCCACAAAGACACCAATGGGAACCGACGGACATGTCGACCTCAACAAAGGAGGTAAGTCCGTTGATCATAAGGCATACCAGTCTATGATAGGTTCCTTGCTTTATTTGTGTGCTAGTAGACTGGATATTATGCTTAGCGTTTGCATGTGTGCTAGATATCAATCCGACCCAAGGGAATGTCACCTTGTGGTCGTTAAGCGGATTCTTAGATATTTAGTTGCTACGCCTTGCTTCAGGATCTAGTATCTAAAGGGGTCTACCTTTGACTTGATTGGATATTCAGACTCCGATTATGCCGGGTGCAAGGTTGATAGGAAAAGTACATCAGGGACGTGCCAATTCCTAGGAAGGTCCCTGGTGTCTTGGAGTTCAAAGAAACAAACTTCTGTTGCCCTATCCACCGCTGAGGCTGAGTATGTTGCCGCAGGACAGTGTTACGCGCAACTACTTTGGATGAGGCAAACCCTCCGGGACTTTGGCTACAATCTGAGCAAAGTCCCACTCCTATGTGACAATGAGAGTGCAATCCGCATGGCAGATAATCCTATTGAACACAGCCGCACTAAGCACATAGACATCCGACATCACTTCCTGAGAGACCACCAGCAAAAGGGGGATATCGAGGTGTACCATATTAACACTGAGAACCAGCTAGCCGATATCTTCACCAAGCCTTTAGATGAGAAAGGGTTTTGCAGGTTGCATAGTGAGCTAAATATCTTAGATTCACGTAACTTGGATTGATCTATAGCATACATGTGTTTTATGCCTTTGATCATGTGATTTATGCATTTCAATCTATTTTGTTCATTTGTGGTGCTCAAGTTGTACACATGATCCCCGGACCTCACAAGTCCATTTGCAAGTGATGCACTTATTAAGGGGGAGGCATGCTACAACTTGACCCTTTGAGACTAACCTTGTGTTTGAGTTTACTTGTTTTAGTCTCAAAGTGAATTGAAAGGGAAAGGTGAACTTGGACCATGCAAAGACTTCCACTGCACTCCGGTATTCACTCCAAGTTCATATCTATGCTTTTATTGCCTTTTTGCTCGTACTTGACAATTTTGGTGAGGCAATGGGGTTAAAGGGCCATGAATGATCCCGTTTTGGTGCTTAATGCCAAATGGGGAGAAATTAAGGTCAAAGCATATGGATCAGCTACCACTTGTGAAATTTTGAAAATAGTAGAGTTAGAACTTTTGATTTGTCAAAATACTCTTATTTGCAAAATTTGGTCTCGTGTGGGGAGAATGTTTGATTATGGGAAAAAGGGGAGTTTTTGGCTCTTGATCAATTTTTCTCTTGGAATACCTCTCTTTATGCCTAAACAAGTGTCTTTGACTTAGAGATAGGAAAATGAGTTTGATTTCAAAAACAAACCAAGTGGTGGCAAAGAATGATCCAAATATGCCAAATTTGAATCAAAAAACAATTTTTGTTCTCAATTGCATTGATGTTGCACTTCTATTGGTTGCTTTTTGATGTGTTGGCATAAATCACCAAAAAGGGGGAGATTGAAAGGGAAATGTGCCCTTGGGCCATTTCTAGTATATTTTGGTGATTAAGTGTCCAACACATATTGAGTGAGTTATTACATGCCAAATAGAGAATGAAGTGCAAATCAACAAGAAGGTATGTTTCTAGACTTAGTACATTTGTTTTTGTGTACTAATGAAGTTATCTAAGTGCTAGAAACAGGAAAAGAAAGGATTGAAAAAGAGTGTCTGTGTGCAGCCAAGACTCAGCTCGGCTTGGCACACCGGACAGTGTCCGGTGCGCTAGGCCAGCTCTGGCGAACTGGCCACTCTCGGGAAAACTTCGATGGCGTACGGCTATAATTCACCGGACTGTCCGGTGGTGCACCGGACTGTCCGGTGAGCCAACCACCATCAGCGCAACGGTCGGCCGCCAAATCCACGGGTGACGCGTGGCCCGCTCCAACGGTCGGCAGGGGGCACCGGACTATCCGGTGTGCACCGGACAGTGTCCGGTGCGCCAACTGCCACAAATCTGCAATGGTCGGCTGAACCAGATTAGGAAGGGAATCACGCACCGAACATGAACAGTGGCTGTCCGGTGGTGCACCGGACTGTCTGGTGCGCCACCCGACAGAAGGCAAGATTAGCCTTCCAAGAATGCCTCCAACGGCTAGCTGCCTTGGGGCTATAAAAGGGACCCCTAGGCGCATGGAGGAGTCACCCAAGAATACTTTGAGCATTCTAAGTCTTCCACACTCCGTCTCCGCGCACTTGATTGACTTTGTTAGTGATTTAAGCTCCGTTCTAGTGGTGAACTTGTTGCGCTTCATTTGAGCTCAAGTCTTGGCTTGTGTGTGTGCGTAGTGCTGTAGATTTGTGTGTATTGCTTCCCACCCTTACTCTTGTGCTTCCACTTTGATATTTGTTGTAAGGGCGAGAGACTCCAACTTGTGGAGATTCCTCGCAAACGGGAAAAGAGATAAGCAAAGAAGAACACCGTGGTATTCAAGTTGATCATTGGATCACTTGAAAGGGGTTGAGTACAACCCTCGTCCATTGGGACCCCACAACGTGGAGGTAGGCAAGTGTTATACTTGCCGAACCACGGGATAAACTCGCGCGTCTTTTGTGATTGTTTTTCTGTGATACTTGTGTGTTTCGCGGAGCTTGCTACTTAGCCATACTAACACTTAACCAAGTTTTGTGGCTATTAGTTGTTGAATTTTACAGGATCACCTATTCACCCCCTCTAGGTGCTCTCACTATCTCTCCCTCTCTCCATATCTCTCTCTCCCTTTCCCTCCTCTTTTTCTCTCCCTCTCAATCTCTCTCACTCCCTCTCCTCTCCTCTCTATCTCCCTCTACCTCTCTCCCTCCTCTCTCCATCCTCTATCTCCCTCCTCTCTCTATGTCTTTCTCACACGTAGCGCGGCACGTGCGGTGGCATAGTGCAAGGCGACACGCGCGATCAAGTGTCAGAGGCAGAAGGGGAAAGGGCAGAGAGAGAGGGAGGGGAGCATATCCTACGATTGACAGGCGCGGGGACGATGACAACAAAGACGAAGGGGCATGGGCAATTTTGGTAGCCTGACGGCGTCGGGGAAAGTTTGGCGCCAGACACTTAGAAAAATTTCGGACCTCGCACTCTGCCCATGTATATAGGACATATTTTTATAGTCTGTGGAAGCCATTTCTACTAGCGGTTGTCTTTGTTAACCACAGTAGAAATAATATCACCCTTTTTAAAATCATATTTTATATATTATTTAGTATACTTTTTATATATTATTTAGTATACTTTTTTATATATTATTTAGTATACTTTTATATATTACATTTATTATACTTTTTATATATTACATTTAGTGTTCTTTTTATATATTTTGTAGTATACTTTTATATATTATTTAGTATAGTTTTTATATGTTCTTTAGTATACTTTTATATATATTACATATTAAATTTTGTCACTAGAAACTCGTGTAGTAATTCATTTAATTGATATAAAATTATAGATCAACCACGAAATTTGAATTACATGACAAATATATTGATCTCATACTTAGTTAAAAAGTTCTAACATTAATTAATTACATGAAAAATGAAAAATATATAACCTAGAGAGCTATTATTCTTCCTTATTCATCCTGGCGCACCTTATCAAATACTTTACTATATTTAAAAAAAAAGAAAAATCTTAAATTTCATTTAGTAAGGAAGACTGAAATACCAGATCAGGTAGGTCTGTTTGGGCAAGGCCTGTAGTTACTAGGATTTTTGGGCTTATGTTCCAAGTACGGCCCAGCTCAAAACTAGCCGCGGACTTTGGCATGGACACTTGTCTTCTCCAAGGCCCGCAGTCTGTCTCTCTCCTGCTCCCCTGCCAGTGCCACACTGCCACACCCTGACTCCGCCATCAAAAACATCTCCAAAACCCCATTCCGCAATGAGACCCGCAGCCGCAGCAGCCACCGCTACCACCGCCGCGCTCCGTCTCCGCGCCGCCTCCCTCTCACCTCCTCTCGCTGCCTCCCTCTCGCCTTCTCTCGCCGCCCTCCTTTCTCATCGTAGATCCTCTCTCATTCTTCATCCGCTGCGCCGCATCTGCTCCCTTGCGCCTCCCCACTCCTCCGCCGCCCCCAATTCGCAGCCCCCGCCGCAGTTGCTCTCTCCCATCATGGACGCGCAGTTCGAGCTCTTCCGTGCGCAGCTCGACGAGTCTTCCACCCTCCGCGACCGCATCCGTGCCGTCGTCGCCGAGATTGAGTCCGCCTCCCGCGTTGCCACCGCCGCGCTCCTCCTAGTCCACCAGCCCGTCCCCCTGGCAGGTTCAAGTTCCCTACTCCCCCATTTCACTTCTTCTAGGGTTTTGCTACACCGTTGCGCCTAATCTCGTTGCTTACTCCGGAACTGTGTACCCTTTTATCTCTTCACGCAGATGTGCTTGTGAAAGCCAAGGCGCAGGTAGAGGTGATCAAGGGGTTGTACGCGCGCCTGGCGGAAGTCCTCAAGGAATGCCCTGGGCAGTACTACAGGTTAATTGCTTCATCCATATTGATACATCTGTTTCCAGGGTGATAGCAATCGGGTTGTCGAAAGCGATGTGTCATGGTTCATGTGTTTGGAGGGTTGTGGCTTAGGTACCATGCTGATTGGAGGACTGAGACACATATGGTAGTGTCGATGCTTGCATTCATGCACTGGCTGGAGACAGGTGGCCTACTCATGCATGCTGAAGCCCAGGAGAAGCTAGGGTGTATGTCAAGGCTCTGTCCATTGTTACAGTAGTTGCATTGTGGTAATTGGTAATTTAGTATAGGTTGTCATGACATATAAGTTTTTCTTTTTATCCTGGCTTTTCAGTGTGCTCTGGGGAGTTTGGCCTTGATGTTGAGGACTACCTGACAGGTCGGTGTCTCTGTAAATTTTATACTACTTTTTATGTGCTTTTATACTTTGTATGAAAAATTGATGCTAGCCAGTCCTGAGTGGTTTTGCATAAGAATTGTACATGGAAATTTTTTTGTATCAGTCTTCTTTGGATTCGAAGTTTCTGAATCCTGATGCATCTAGACATGTTTAGCACGTTATTGCCATAAGTTACTTATTGCTTGAAATGCGAGAAGTACCTGACGAGTGTCATACAACTGTGAACTGGTTTCTAGATTATGACATCTACGTCTTGTAAACTTTTGTCAGCTTGTGTGCACAATATGCTGTGTACTTACTTGATGATTTGCTTATTTTGCAGGACTGTGCTTCATGTCCAATGAATTTGTAAGTTCATCAACCCATCAAAAAGAATGGTGGTTCATTTTTGTTAAAATAACTCCTTTCCGGTTATGCTTGTGAGTGCTTGAAACAACAAAAACTTCAATGAGCCCAAGTGTTGGAACATATCACTGTTACAAAGAGGAATTGAGAAAATCTGAGGACTAGAACCAATTATATCATGAACCATTAATTAAGTTCCATCATTTGGAACTCTAGAAATTATTTATGTGTACCTGTGGCGATCTTACTTAGAAAGATAAGGGATTAATTATATGAATTCCACCTATGGTATTGAGGACTAATCATTTTAAATTTGAAATGCAATCGTGCAGTAGAATTACAAAGCCATCAGGTAGGACTAAAAACTTTGCGATTTTGTTGCGTGTTTCCATTTTATCTTCATTCGGGCTTGTTGCTGCATGCCAGTTGCCATACAATTTATGGAATTGAATCTGGTACACAATGATTTTCTTCTATCATGCATAGGAAACTCACTATTAAGCTCCATTTTAGTTGTAGAGAGTTTAGAATTATGTTAATATTCTGTATACTAGGTAATGGCCTGTGCATGGCTATGTTGCTATGGGCATATGGAATTCCAAATTAAACATTTATTCTAAACGATTATCATACTAAGGCAATTTTATTTGCTCGTGCAATAAATAATCTGACCATTTTAAAACCTGATAACATCAAATACCTTAAATTTATTCTAAGAGTAAATTTTGTTAGCGGTCCTTAAACTTGTCCTGAATCCTCGTCTGGGTCCTAGTACTTGCAATTGCATGTTCAGCTCCCTAAGGACGTTTGGTTTCCATCAGAGCCCAGCATGACTCATATATAGGATGCATTCCCTAGCCAGCCAGGCTTCGCACATGCAGGTCCTCTTTGTTTGGTTGCCTGTTTCACTATTTGGACAATGCATCTTTGTTTGCCTGGATTGCATGTAAAAATTCAAACAAGCACATACTATCTCAGTTTGTTTGGTTGGTTGTAGACACCATGGTCTGATTACCTTGCATGAAGTGGTGAGGATACCACCAGACCACCTCCAGGTCTATCATATGGAGGGCCAATTTACATTAAATTGCAGCACACATTTACATCACTTTCCAAATTAAAATGGCGATGACAATGACTTGAACTAAGATTATGACAAGTTTACATGTGAAACCCACATCCTTGATGTTGTTGTTGATTTCTCCTGCCCTATCTCTTTCCCTGTCTTTTTCATGATAGAAAGCTGCCCAAGCTTGTTCTCTCGACCATGGAACATAGCATTGACAAAAAGGCATACACAATTGGCAATAGAGGTGTGCTCATAATATCATAGCAAACAAGTAGGGAACATGAACACATTATATGCAATGGAACAATGCTCAAGTACAACATAATTAGCACTCATCATATGCTATGGAGCTGTGCTCAGATACAATAGAATTAGCATGCTTGTTTATTGCTCATATCTTAGGCAGTTGAGTTGTGATCTGGAACAACAGAAGTATCAGAGATGAAGACACTATTTGCAATGGTCATATACTCATATTCATAGGGAGAGGAAGTCAGGAACTGCAAGAAGACTGAAAATGAATAAGCAGCAATTGCATCACTCCACTAAAGAAAGATAAGTTATATTATCCAACCATTACTTCAGTAAAAAAGCATACAGAACATGTGGCCATTCCACCAATAAAACAGGAAGAATGGAACATGACCACCTCCTCAGTAAAAAAAGGACATAACGAAATCATAATTGCACAATTACATTGCTCATTTTACAAAACAGTATTATCGGAACATATCATCATCATGGTTATTTAAAAGGCGCTTAAGCGCTACTGAGTACGTAAAACGCTGCAATGTTTCACGAAAAAAACCTGTAAAATGACTGTTTGAAGCGCTAAAACGTCCCTTTTTAGCGTTTAAGCGCTTTGGGTTGTAAAAAGGCCGCGTTTTGGCGCTTTTCCAGCCCACCCCAACCCATTTCTGTAATTTCCTCTAACCTAAAACAGGCATCCTCCATCTTTTGCGTGAGGCCCGCAACCTCTCCATGTTGAGCCAGCTGTCGCGGTGCCTTCGTCGCCTCCCTGGGCTTCGCCGCCGGTAAGCAACCTTGCTTGAGCTCGCCGCCTCCTTCCCCTCCTCCCTGCGTCGCTGCTCGAGTACCCTGCTCCCCTGCGGCGGCGCTACGCTGCCTCCCCGCTCGTGCTCGCCGCCGCTGTCCTGCTCTGTCAGCTCGTCGCCTCCATGCGTTGCGGGCTCGCGGCCCCAAGTCCCCTGCTCCCCCGTGGCGGCAGCCCTGCCTCCCTACTCTTGCTCGGCTTGCTGCCTGCTCGCGCTCGGCCCTGAGTCCCCTGCTCGACGCCACCTGTTGCACCGCCGGCTACACCCCCTCCCTGCTCTCATCCTCCTCCCCTCCCCTGCTCTGTTTGCGGTTGTTGACTTGCTAGTTGCTAATAGTTGAACACTTGTGTGTTTTTGTGGTAGTGTGGTTGTGGACATGTTATATTATTATGTGAAATTATGTTATATTGATATTTTGTCCATGTTTAAAAGGACGTTTTAAAGTCAAAAAGTACTCATCAGCGTTTCAACATTTTATCGCTTTAATAATCTTGATCATCATTGCACAATTCCATTGCATCGTTTTTAAAAGAGTAATATGGGAATATGGTTTTTGCAAAGCATCATTGGATCAGTTTAAAAACAGGAATATAGGATCATACTAGAATGCATACATGGAGGGAAATTGGGAAACAGTCTGTGAGATCTCTCGAGCAACAGGGAGATTGTGCGGAGGAAGCAGATCCACTCATGAGAAAACTGAATTAGTACCAAATTACCTATAGGAAACGAGAAAATCCTCCTAGAGATAAGGAATTGCATTTTACCTCCAAAGTAGCAGCATGAATCGAATCCTACAAATGAGAAACTATCAAGGTCCGCAAAAATCACATTGGGAAAAACAACAACAGCAACAACAACAACAAAGCAGTCTCAAGCAAGTTAGGGTAGGCTAGAGTTGAAACCCAACAAAAACCATAAGCCAAAGTTCAATCATATGGATAGCAGATTTCCATGCACTTCTATTCAAGGCTAAATCTTTGGGAATATTCTATCCTTTTAAGTCTTCTTTTAGTGCCTCTTCCCATGTCAACTTTGGCTTTCACCTCTTCCCATTGAAAACAAAGATAGGGAAACAAATAAATATTAGATCTACAGATAATTCATGGATACCTGCTCTGTGTGCCACGGACCAATGATGAATTGAGCACATTTTTGTTCTCTCTCTTTTTTTTTACGAAAATTGAATTCTGCCTAATTCTGTTTTGGAAGATTGTTTTTGCTCTTGTTTTGAAGGCCAATTGTGATTTTACCCTTGCCCTTGTTAACTTTATGATTTTACCCTTGTTTTTTGAATCCAAACCAATGTTTGCGCCTCTTATATGCTTTGTTAGCAGAAGACTGGCTAAATGAATGAAACAAAAAGAAAAAAAATGTAAAAGGCGTTACTAACTTCTGACCTTATCCTAACCCTAAACCCAAAAGGTTTTCATTGATGGTTGACTAAACCTTTGCAACTTGTTAAACTTGACTTAGATTTGAAATATTTGCAACTGTCCTAATATTTGATATGGAAATAGAGGATAAAATAACAGAGTATTAAAAACCCTTGGCAAATTTACCCGCAAAACTAGTAATTTTTAACTGAACCAACACCATTAATTCCTCTTAATAGGACATATGTAAACACTGCCTTCATTTTGGAAAAAGCAAGGGCAAAACCACAAAGTTAAATAAGCAAGAGGAATCACAATTAGACCTTTTATTTTGAAGAGAAGCTTTTCTTAGTACTCATTGGTCACGACAAATTCGCTAGACACCAAACCCTCAAGATCGTGAGGTACATCATCCCAGGTGGCGTGATCACCATCGGGAAACTTACAACCAAATGAAGCAAACTCATGAGCTACCTTATTACAAGAACGTGGACAAACGCTAACTTTACAGATGACGCCCTCCTTCAAGACCTCAACACCTTGCATAGTTTGCCGCGCCTAAGGTTAGGCAAGTTTGACCAAGTTAGGCATGTGTTTGGTTTGAAGCCACAGTTATGGCAAGATTTTTCTCTTGCTACGTAGGTCCCACTTGTCAATGACTTGTAAAAGTGTGGCAAGATTCCCTTAGGCGTGGCAAACTATGGCATAGAATTTGAGCACCTAACCTTAGGCACCTTAGGCATGATGTGTGGCATAAAATTGTGTGGCAATTTTTGTCACCTTAGGTATAGAACCAAACAACCCCTAAGTCTCTCCCCTACCCTAAGGAGTTCATGGAAGGTTTAGGTGCTCAGGGCTCCCGGGCCTTGGGGCATTCAGTGACGAGCACTTAGTTGCTTGTGGCACTCTACTGGGTCCCTACGGTCCCTGGCCTCACGTAATATGAAAGGCCTAGCCTCGAGCCCCCTAGGGGCTTGGAGCTTCCTATGAGATTAAAGGACTCTTGCAACGCCTAATTCTAAACCTGCCCACATTACAGAAGGCTGAGTTTGGTCGCACCAAAGGCATTACAACCACGAAGTTGTGATGCCACGTTTGAGGCCTACTGAAAATGTATGACCTGTGACGGTACAACTTACAGGTGCATTGTCGCCACAATTTAGGCAACAAGACTCAAGACCACTACTTGGTACATGCATCAACCTTGTAGCCACGCGTGTGCATGTTAGTGTACCATGAAGTATTATCGAGTACAAAACACTACATGGAATATTAACTACGCCATACCCAACGGCTTGGGCCCTGATGACCGTAGAAGTGACATAACATACCTGCCCCTGTAGTAGGTATGGCTGCCACTGATGGACATCTCTGATACAATGCCATGACCAAAGGCTCCACAGGCAGGATAAGATCAGAGTTGATGGGTTTTAGTTGATCAGACCCATGGCCTAATGGATGTAACCTCTCTCCTCTCTTGATCTATAAGAGGGGGCGTAGAGTAGCGTTTAGACACAGGGGTTCACTGTAACACCCCGTCTACTCTCAGACCGGCGGTACTTACTCCTGGCAGTCCTCAAGGATCATAGACCATCCCCACAACATGAGTCTTTTGTGCGCACTTTGCCCTCACTCGTGTGCACCTTCCCGATCGGTCACCCATCCCAATATTTCTCTAGGCCAAGCACACTTAACCTATAGGTTCTTTCGAGGTAGCTTCCGAAAAAGAAGATGCACCTTGTTAGTATAAGTACTCTGTTAATTCTATTAAGCCTTGGGCCAGGATATCACCATCCATTGGGGCTAGAATATCACAATCCACCCCCTTAGAAGACCGACGTCCTCATCGGTCAACCCCAAACCAGGAACCTCCACTCTTGGCCACGTTTATATGTCTAGTGTCGTCATATGCCATGCCATGTGACCACTCCGGGCCCACATGCACCATGCTATATGCTCGATCCCCTAGCCCACAAACGCCCGTGAAACCGCGAGGGTCGGCTCTGATACCATTTGTAACACCCCGTCCACTCTAGGACCTACGGTAGTTACTCCTGTCAGTCCTATAGAATCATAGATCATCTCCACAGACCAACACGAGTCTTTTGTGCGCACTCTGTCCTCGCTCGTGCGCACTGGGGAAAACTTCTTGGTTAGTCATCCATCCCAATATTTCTCTAGGCCAAGCACGCTTAACCTGGAGGTTCTTTCGAGGTAGGCTTTCGAAAAAGAAGATGCACTTTGTTGGTATAAGTACTCTATTAATTCTATTAAGCCTTGGGCTAGGATATCACCATCCACTGGGGCCAGGATATCACATTCACCCATGTAGGAGATTTTCTTCCACTTTGAACATACACACGACATCCAAGGACATTAAAAAAGGTGGATTAGGATCCATAGGCTAGAACTCCCATCAGATCCAAGTGGAAAGAGGGGAGCTAGGAGGTCCTCTAGCTGAGTTGGTTAGGTGATCTGAGTAGCATTCCTTAGGTCATGGGTTCGGCTCCCCGTGGCAGCGAATTTTAGGTTGTAGTTAAAAAAATCCCCTCGTCTGTCCCACGTCAAAGCATGGGTCTATGGCTCAGCTCCGGTTGCGGTCGTTCTCACATGGGCTTCAATGCCGCTGTGTATGGGTAGGGCAGGGGTTCGGGGGTTTTCTTGACCTGTGTGAGAAGGTCTTCTTCTTAATACAATACTCGGGGGCTGTCTTACCCCCGCAGGTCGAGTTTTAGGAGGTCCTGGTGTTTAGTTGCTTCTTGAGCTTGTAATCTTCTTCACCTTTGTGTTCATCAATCAATGAGTACCAAGAGGAAGTAGGGTATTACACATTGTGGCTCGAATCTCTCTAAACTTGTTTGCGTGTTGGTTCTCGGTCGTGTCTAGGTTCAACACATTGCTCGCCTACACCCCTCTCTTTCTAGTAACTTTCTTCTTTTTGGAACTTTACATACCCTGCTGTCTGTCCATGACGACAGTATCAACCTCCACCCTTGTTTGGACATCATCTCCATTCTCCATGTTGAAAGAGCGAAGATCTCTAAATCCCAGGCTACCTTTGTTCTTTAGTTGGATTAATTTCTCTTAAGTGACCCAATGCATATTATTCTCCTTGTCTTGGTTGTTCCACCAATATTTTGCAATCATCGCACTGATCTGGTTACACATCTCTTTTGTGATACCGAAGCACCCCATGGCGAACACCGGTACTCTGCTTGTGCTACCGCTTTGATCAAGATTTCCTCTCCTGCTTTAAAGAGCAGTTTCTTCTCCCACCCTTGGATCCTTTGCTATACCCGTTCATCCAAATACGGAAACACGTTTGTTCTGGATCTCCCTACATAGACCGGCAGCCCTAAGTATTTCTCATTCTTTGTTTCTGATCTGATGTTCATAATCTCCCTCACTTCACTTCTTTGGATGTCGCTAACATCATCATGGATTTGTTTGTATTAATCATCTGTCCGGAACACGCTTCATAAGTCTTGAGGATCTCCTGCAGCTATGCTGTATCTGCTTCATCGGCTTTGCACAATACCAGCAAGTCATCTGGAAATAGCAAATGCAAGATCGCCGGGATGTTTCCGCAAACACGGATGCCGTGTATCCTTCCCTCTACTTTGACAAACTTCTGAGAAACCTTCTGGGTATAGTAAGAACTAAGAACACACATGGAGAGATTGGGTCTCCCTGCTCTGGTTACACATTGCACTAAGTTGGTCCAATGGTTGACACTTGCGCATTTCAGCAGTAGTTAGGGAAAAAGAGATGCTTAAAGGAACTAATTCCTTCAAAGAACTTAAATAGCTTGATGTTTGGTCCCTTTTACAGCCCATTCCTGGTATGACTGGATTGGTCTACATTCTCTGAACTTCTATTTCTTTTGGAATCAATAGATATATGCTCTCTAAATTTAGTTCAGTTTCAATTGATTCTTCCATTTCTTCATTTATTTTACATTACAGCACTTCCTCCAAAAAAGGGATTATTGCATATGCTAATTTCACTTCAAATACTAAATCAATTTCTACTGCTAATATGACATTTGAAAAGAAAAAAAAAACAAGTGGGTTGAGGGATTATGCATTAGTGCTCCACATGTACTTGTTATTGAGATGAATTTAAGATTTTTGTGTGAGCTCAGGACCAATCCATTTTATTCTTTTCCATTGTTGTCTAGTATGTTTAACTCATTTTCTTTGCACGGTTAAAAGGACAAGACATCCTATTCGATTCATGACATCAAGGGAAACAAATAAATTATAATAATATATTACCTCTTCCTTTCATATTTTATTAATACCTATATTTTGAAAATTGGAACCTGGACTGATGTGCTGCCCCTTGTATACTCTAGGTGAATGCAAAACTGTCAATCATGGTTAGCATCAAACTTTATGTGGGAAACTCTAACCCTGGATAAGGGTTGGGTGTTATATTAATAGACTTGAGTTAACTGGGCCAGACCCATTACAAAGGGGTGAGAGGGTAATTATACGGGGAAAACCCCAAACCATAAATGGGTATTCTAACACTTTACATGACACCACATCTGCATTTCATACTCCATAGAGATAATACTGTAGACATATGTTCGGACTGCTGTAGAACTGCTGTTCGGACCGCTGCAGCTGTTCGGACTGCTGCAGCTGCAATCCATAGAGACAAAATACTGTAGAAACCACAGCCGCAGTCGGATTAAGGGGGTGTTTGAATGCACTAAAACTAATAGTTAGCCACTAAAATTAGTTGAGACATCCAAACACCTCTAGCTAATAGTTCAACTATTAGCTATTTTTAGTAAATTAGTTAATAGTTAGGTAGTTATTTGTTAGCTAGCTAATTCAACTAATAATTTTTAGCCAACTAACTATTAGTTTTAGTGCATTCAAACACCCCCTAAAGCTGCAGCAAGCCGCAGCACCAGTGATGATGTGTAGAAAAAGCTGTAATTATCACCAGCCAGGAACTTTAGTTAATTGCTGTGATGATTTTTTTGCAGCCTAGATTTGTAGTAAATCGCGTCACTGCTGGTGACTATGACTGTCCTAAAAGGGTTTTGGGCTTCTTGACCGATCTTCATGCTTCGTTTAGGATGCTGAATCTGCGCAATGACTTCTTGCGTAAGAAATTTGATGGTGAGTTTATCTGTTATCAACTTGTTTAAGCTGTTAATTGATCTATTGTTATATATTAATACCATGCCCATGGTTATGCCTTCTCTCTGTTAATCATTTTTCAGGGATGAAGTATGATTTGAGGAGGGTGGAAGAGGTCTACTATGATGTGAAGATCCGTGGACTTGTACCTGCGTAGTTGAAACAAGAGACTCAATCGTAGAATCCTTGATAATGTTAGATTGTTAACATACTGTGGTTTGCCTTTTGTCATCGATAGCGTGTTCATCTAGCTAAAATGCGAAAAATATTCTGTTGGAGCGTATGTGTTATGGACTGAACTTGGGGGCACTCGAATGACCTTACTCATTTCTTTTACTGTGGTGCCACATGTTCATGCATTTGACCCCGGGATGTACATCGAGTTAGATTTCGTGAACTCTGGAGAGAATAATTTTTATTGGCTCACTTTGCCTTTCACAACTTCATGCTTATCTAATGGTGATAGACATGTTTGGATTTTCAATGGGATCTGTGGTTTGTAGGCAAGGCAATGATAGTGTGTTTGGTTTGAGGAATGGAATGGTTTATCATGTCATTTTTTTGGTAGTTTGTGGAATAGAATGGGTTGATTCTTAGCCATCTCATCATATACAAGCTAATAATCAGTACATGGAATTGGGTAACTTAGAACTCATGATTATATGCACCATCTCATAAAGGATGAGTGAATTCTCAAACCAAATATCCTGTTCTGTTCAATGATGCTGATGTACACAAGAACACATACGCTAGCGGGAAAAGTTTCGAGCCATACATACGCTAGCGGGAAAAGTTTCGAGTCAGCCTGGCCGCAAGTGGGATGGGTTTATTTGCTGTGCTCAATATTACTGTTCTTGCAACCGTAAGCAAGATTTTACTGTTCTGGAAGTAAACACATGATGTTGACGAAAGGAAAACCGGTATCCGCGAGCCTGACATGGAATTAGCTTGAAAAACGCATCTATAAGTTGTCTAGACTTTGCCCGTGCATGCTGCATATCCGTCTGCCGTCAAGCTGATCTTGTCATTCTGGGTGTGATTGGTTGAGTGGAGGAGTGTGGCCTGCCTCATACGAGCTTAGCTCGTTAGAAGCGGACGCTCGCTGCGTATCTACGCATGCAACCAGGATACTAATTTTTGGCCTCCGCTACAGCTGTGGGTGCAGGACTTGGCCTTGCGTGCACAGGTAAGCAAACAGAAGCTGTACTTTGGTCAATGCATCTAGAGAGTCTGGATAAGTAAGTGCAGGCAACCAATCAAACCGTCTGTGTCCAGATATGAGGTGGGATAGAAAAAGACTGCTAGAGGCGTAAAATAGGAGGTATGGTAAAGTTTTGGATCCACGTGCATAGTTTTAGGGAGTGTAAATGGTATGGATATTATTTGAGTATCTAATTGTTCGAAAATGCTAAATTTTTTGGAAATCCGCTGCATATTGGGATTTTGGATTTGGATAGTTTGGATATACGAATATGAGATGGTTATTATCCATTGGATTTTGGATATCTAGATATCTTCTTGAATATCCAGATTTTGGGTATCTAGATATCTTCTTGGACAGATGTATGTATTTTAATAATTTTCTGAAGAAAAAAAATAATAGTATACAAATTCATAAAATTTTATGAAGACGCAACATATGTCTATATATAATCCTAAAAATGTTTAGAACATAAAATCCATAATGTATCAGCGTTTCTTTCATTTTACTTTAAACTGTTGTGTAATTAACACGTGAAACCACTCTAAGCATCCAAGTTTCAACAAAACCAATAATTCAGTTTACCATTTTTACGTGGAAACTTGTGGTTATCTTCTTATAGAACGTTTATTAATCTTGGCGACTTATTTATAATTTTGGTTAAAAAACTAGAATATTTTATGAATTCAATTGTATTTTGATGATTTTCTGGAGAAAGAAATTAATAATACACTAATTGCTTTAGAAATTCATGAAATTTTACAGAGATGCTACATATGTCCATATATAGGGTTGAAAACGGACGGAAAAATTTTTGTCCCGACCCGTACAGTTTTCTACATTTGACCCGACCGTTTCCGTATTTACGGAAAAATATGGAAACGGGACGGAAACGGGGGAGGGCTTATTCTGTCCGTTTTTGCGGGATCCCGTTTTTTTTTCCGGATTGAACCCATTTATTCCGTATTTGATAAATATGGGACGAGCCTAATATGCATTAGTATATAAAGTAAATCCTCGTGTATTTAGGTGACAAATTATAGCACAATTGGCCATTGTAACCACAAGCTCTTTTCAAATGACAAGTAATCTAAAGTCTTAAACAACATTGGATATAGCTAAATATACATATTTAGCAACCAAACAACAATAGAATGTTGCCTCTCTATATCTATTTGTTTTATGTTATTGTTCTGCCAATCAATCACTAGTCAAACATCAATAACATTTCTATTTGTATTAAATTATGAGTTTCCGTTAGTATTTCCGTTTCCGTTCGTTTTCACAATTCCATTTATCCCGCTCCCGTTTCCGTTCCCGACTATTCCGAACTCGATTCTGTTTCCGATAATAAAATGCGGATACGGAAATGGGAGAGAGGTTTTTTCGTCCGTTTCCGTCTATTTTCATCCCTATCCATATATAATCCTAAAAATGTTTGGACCATAAAATATACAAGATGTCGATGTTTCTTCTATAGCGTGAGTGAGTTACACGTTAAATCACTCTAAGTATCCATGTTTTTACATAATCAATACTTCACTTTATCATTTTCATGTGGAACTTGAGGTTATCTTTTTATAGAATGTTTACTAGTCTTGCTGACTTAGTTACAATTTTTGGTCGACGTTACAATATTTTATGAATTTAATTGTATTTTGCTGATTTTCTGGGGGGAAAATTAATAATACACAAATAGCCTTAGAAATTTAATAAATTTTACAGAAGCGCTACATATGTCCACAATAATCCTCGAAAATGTTTTGACAATAAAATATACAATATTTTAGCGTTTCTCTCATTTAACTTCCACATGTTGCGTGAGTTACACGTGAAATCATTAAAAGTGTCCAAGTTTTAACATAGTCAACACTCAACTTTATCATTTTCATGTAGTAGACTTGAGGTTATCTTCTTATAGAATGTTTATTAGCCTTGGTGGCTTATTTGCAATTTTCGGCCTATAATAGAATATCTTATGAATTTAGTTGCATTTTTATGGTTTTTTGGAGAAAGAAATTAATAATACACAAATAGTCTTAGAAATTTATGAAATTTTACGGAGGCGCTACATATGTCTACATATAATCCTAAAAAAATGTTTGGACCATAAAATATGCAAGATATCAGTGTTTCTTCCATTTAACTTTCACTTGTTGCGTGAGTTACACGTGAAATCACACTAAGTATCCATATTTTAACATAATCAATACTTCGCTTTACCATTTTCATGTTTGGACTTAAGGTTATCTTTCTTATAGAATGTTTATTGATTTCGATTACTTATTTGCAATTTTTAGTCGACGCTAGAATATTTTATGAATTTAATTGTATTTTGATGATTTTCTAAAAAAGGAATTAATAATACAGCGATAACCTCGGAAATTCACAAAATTTTATAGAGGCACAACATATGTCCATATATAATCCTAAAAAATGTTTGGACTCAAGGAGCGGCTAAATGATTACAATATTTTTGATATGTGTGGAACGGTGTCTTACACAATATTCGAGAAAAAAATATGTTTTTGACGCTATACGTGTCCGACTAATTTCGTAATCGACACATGGTTATCCGTATTTACATCCGAAAACATTCGTATTTGTATTCATATCCAAAACTATCCGTATTCAAATTCGAATCTGAATAAAAATATGAAAACAAATATGATTTTAGTGATATCTGTTCGTATTCGATCTAATTTCGCCCCTACATAGCTTTGTTGCCCCGCATCGTATACTCTGCATACAGTTTCGATATCACATGTATACCTTAATTTATCCCCTCAATTTATGTGCTTTGAGGTGGTTTGGTGCAAATTTTAATCTAAATTTTATATCAACCAATTTTAACACATAGATTTAGGTAACTAGGTAGATATCTAAACAAGGCCTGACGACAACATTCAAAGATGAAACAACTAAGATTCATAATTCTTCGAATATACCCACTCTAGTTATAAATGGTTAAACTAACCACTCGGTCTAAGCTCGTAAAAAGCATGGCTTGGCTACATGGGGCTAGGCATGACTCCGTTGGCCATTAGGACATGTCAAAAAGGTCCTCGTGCCTAGTCATTAGCCTAGGCATGGCTGGTTCAAAAAACATGACCTTTCGAGCAGATTATGCTAGACCAAGACTTGCTAATTTCAATGCACCGCCAAAGATTTTATTTATCTTTCTCAACTCAAAATGAAGTCTTTAACATCAAACTATCAAAGGCTTAAGGCAATAGTATCACACTTATTTCAATTATCAGAATACAAGGTATAACACAGATTACAGAAACCTGAATCACATATTATAGAAACAAAGAAAAACAACATTTTGATTAAAATACTAAGGATTATTGAGCTATTTAGTGTAATGACTATCTCACTAAATAAGTTTTCTATGAAAACTCACCGTTGTGAGAAAACCTTAGAAACGAAAAATAGTACAACCTAGGTCATAAAGTTCAATAGTTCAACTTAAAAGTTTTACAACCACACTCAGATATTCTCAGACTCTCTCAATATCGCACTAAAATATTCTTAGTCACTCGATCAGAATAGATATTACAAGAACACAATTCAGGTTCAAGGAGCAACAAGAACATTTTCATCAAGCCACAAATTCTTGAAAGCTTATTAAACTTCAATATTCTCAAGATTATGTCGTGTTGTTGCTTCTCCGAACTCCCAATCCTTGATCAATGCAACATCTCCACCATCTCAGGTGCCAAGCATCGTCGCCGCCCCTCAATCACTCTACCAGTAAGACTAAAGCAAGATCATTAGGAAATAGTTGAAATAGAAACTACTGTTAGGGGCCTACTCTGTTGAAGGTCCTCATAAAGCTTTTACTTTGGCACAAACAAATCTGTTTTAGGTACACAGATAACGACATACGAAGCTAGCCTTTGGCCGAAGCGCCACCTAAAATAGCCGAAGCAATGTGGAGAGAAGCTTCGTCTAGCACATACGGACGACATGGAAGAAACTCGAAGCTGCAAGCTTAGACACAAAGAAGCTTTTGGGCGCAAAGTGACGAAGCAGATGAAGTATGAGACTTGTGCAGCAAGAAAGAAAAAGAAAAGACAACAATAAACTTTATGGTCATGTTTGTAATTTCCCATGAAGTTGTTCATCTTCCTTATAAATAGGTGAACAATACCCTACATAAAGTCACCTTTGGAAGGCCCCAAGCTTCATCTCGCTTAGCCATCGAAGTACCTTCGAGCTATTTTGTGTCAAGAAGCCGAAGGTATGTTTGTAAATTCTTGCAATATGATAGAAGATGGAATGGATTATGCTAAGGCCTATGAGATGACTTCCACATTCCATTGCTCATTATTACTTCACTTGATGTTGTTTCATTCGCATCTTTCTAAAGACCTTCGTCCTCGAGTTAATACTTCAAAGAAGCGATAACTCGAGGATGAAGGTACAAGCTTCTTAACTTGCATTGCCTTGTTTTTGATGCCATGTAGCAACCGAAAACAAGTATTCAACATTGGCGCCGATGAATTCCCACTACCAATAATTGATTCTCTGGTTGATGTAGCTGCTACTTCGGAGGTCCTGAGTTTGTTAGATAGTTACTCAGGGTACCATCAAATCTAGATGAAGGAGGATGAACCGAAGACTAGTTTCATAACCCCCAATGGCAATTACTGCTATCTTCGGATGATTGAGGGGCTTAAGAACGATGGTGGAAGCTTCAACAGAATGATAGCCAAGGTGCTGAGTTCACAGCTGGGAAGGAATATATTGACTTATGTCGATGATATAATTGCAAGAAGCACAAAACAACAAGATAATATCTCAGGTCTACAAGAAACCTTTGCCAATTTCCGAAGGGCAGACCTAAAGTTGAACTTTGAGAAGTGCGTCTTGGAGTTAAAAAGGGCAAATTTCTGGGTTGCCTTGTGTCAATAAAGGGAATAGAAGCAAACTCACACAAAATCGAAGCAATACATCGGATGGAGCCACCAAAGTCAAGAAAAGGGGCTTAGAGGCTAGCAGGGAGATTAGCTTCTCTAAACAGATTTATCTCAATATCTATGGAATGAAGTTTGCCGTTCTTTGAGGTCCTAAAATAAGGAGAGGTCGTTCAGTGAGGTCAAGCCTTCAAAGAGTTGAAAGTTTACCTAATAAAGCTGACATCACTCTCCCCACCTTCGCCAGGGGCTCCTCTGTTGCTTTATGTATCAACTTCACAATAGACTATGAGTGCTACTTTGGTCCAAGAGGTAGTGGACGAAGGTGAAAAAAGACAGATGCTTATCTACTTCATGTCCAAAGTATTAGGCCCATCTAAAAGGAACTACAAAGAGATGTAAAAAGTCCTACACACAGTCCTAATGGCTTCAAGAAAGCTTCAACATTATTTTCGATCCCACAACATTATTGTATCATCATCTCAACCACTTAAGGACATCATAAAAAATAGGGAGGCTTTGGGTCAAATTGGAAAGTGGGTAGCAGAGCTTAATGAATTTGTCATAGACTTTGTTCACAGATCATCCATTCATTCCCAAGCACTAGCAGATTTTATTGCTGATTGGACTCCTAGCCCACAGGACGAAGCAACCCCATTAGATGAAGTTGTCTGGATAGTTTTCTGTGATGGCTCATGTGGGTCCCTCGAGGCTGGTGTTGCAGCCATCATTGTTCCACCATCCAAAGTAAGAACTTTGTATGCTGCTAAGTTGCAGTTCTAGTGCACAAACAATATAGCGGAGTATGAAACCCTACTTCTAAGATTGAGGAAACTAAAGGCAATGGGCGTAAGGAGGACAATCTTGAAATTAGATTCCCAAGTCATCACAGGACAGGTGGACAAGTCGAGCAAAGTAAGAAACCCAGGCTTAGAGAAGTACTTTGATATGGTCCGAAGGATGGAATCTTCCTTTGAAGGGTTTTTAGTGAAAAACATCCCAAGACTGGACAATGAACATGCTGACATGTTGGCCAAGTCTGCCGCTTAGGGGCTCCCTTGCCACTCGAAGTATTCTTTGAGGTATTAAAGGCACCTTCAGTGGATATGATGGAAAGAGCCATCCTAACTACCTCTCCTACACACAGTGAAGACTAGAGAACATAAATTATAACCTTCCTTCAGGGAAATCATCCAGTTGACGATGAAGAATACATCAAGAGAATGTAGGCAAGGGCAAGACCGTATAAGACCAAATAAGGGGAGTTGTACAAGGAAGGTGTCTGCTCACCTCTGCTAAAGCATGTTTCTAGAGACAAAGGTCAAGAGCTAATAAGAGAAATTCATTCTGGGCTATGTGGATCACATATTGGCCCCAGAGCTATACTAGGAAAAATCTTTTGTCAAGGCTTTTACTGGTTGAAGGCAGCTTCAGGCACAATAGAGTTTGTACAGAAGTGTGACAATTGTCAAAGATGCGCAAGAGACTAGAAGCAACCTTCGTCTCTAACTCAGCTCATACAACCTATAAGGCCTCTACAAAGATGGGGAATGGACATAATATGCCTAATGCCAACAGCACAAGGAAGCTTGAAATATGCAGTGGTGATAGTGGAGTACTTTTCCAAGTGAATTGAAGCAAAAACCTTGGCAACAATAACTTTGGCGACCATCCAGAATTTTTTCTTGCAAAACATCATTTTTCGCTTTGGATTTCTAGAGTCTATCACTGTTGAAAACAATACTAAGTTTGGCTCCGAAGCATTTAGAGAATTATGCAATCAAGTGGGAACAAACATACACTTTGCATCAGTTAGATACCCAGAGTCCAATGGGTTGGTTGAAAGGGCAAACGACATAATTTTTTATAGGAATCACAAAGTCTTTAGTTGGATAACCCAAGGGGAAGTGGATAGAAGAGCTTATCAAAGTTGTGTGGAATCACAACACATCTATGTCAAGATTCATTGGTTTTACACTGTTCAAGCTTCTCTTCGGGGACGAAGAAGTTACCCCTGAAGAAGATCTAACCCAGATACAGTGGGCAAGTTACAAGTGAAGTGGGAAGGCCCCTTCTTGGTCTCAGCTTTGAACAGACCATGTTCATACAGATTGAAAGACATGGAAGCAAACAACATTCCAAGATCATGGAATGCCGATGTGCTTCGAAGATATTACATCTAATGTCAAGCTTCGACACCTTTTTTCCTTATAAGGGGGATAAGGTTTTTTAATGGGGTCGAAGATGTAATATTTGTACAAAAAGTAATTGAAGTCAATAAAGGTACAATCTTCCCCAAAGAAAGTAACTATACCAAAGTGGTATCCTTGAGTGCAGAAAATCAAAGTTAGCGAAGAGACCAATTCCCAAGCCTTTAATACGAAGGTAAGCATCATCACTAAGTAAAGGTGAAAAAGCTCCAAAGTCATTCTACAGGTGCATAAAGGTTCAACACAAACCAATAAAAAGATCAAGTTAGGGTTCAAAAAGGAAAGGAGCAAAGAAACCAAAGAGAACCCTGGTCTGGCGCACCGGACTGTCCGGTGCACCAGGGACCGTACACTCTGAACTCGCCACCTTCGGGTTTCTCAGGGCGCACTACACTATAATTCACCGGACTATCCGGTGTGCCACCGGACTGTCCGGTGCACCAAGCGGAGCAACGACTACCAGCGCAACAGTCGTTTGCAAAAGTGTGAATAGTGCATGAATAGTGCGCACAAAAGTCAGAGCAGGCGTCAGAGGCGCACCGTACAGTGAACAGTACATGTCCGGTGCAACACCGGACTGTCCGGTGCGACATGAAGTCAGCGCTCCAACGACCAGAATCTTCAAAACCCTAACGGTTGGGTGACGTGGCTGGCACACTGGACAGTGTCCGGTGGCGCACCGGACTGTCCGGTGCGCCCTTCGACAGCCAGCCTCCCCAACGGCTATGAGGTGGTTGAGGGCTATAAATACCCCCTAACCACCACCACTCCAAGTATCCATGTTTTTTAGACATCCCATTCAATACAAGAGCTAGTGCAATCAATACAAGACACAATTCAAAAGAATCAAAGCCTCTCCAAGTCCCAAATTCACTCTAAACTCCTAGTGACTAGAGAGAGTGTTTTGCTCGTGTTCTTTGAGCTCTTGTTCTTGGATCGCTTTCTTCTTCCTCATTCTTGTTCTTCAAGCAACTTGTAATCAAAGCAAGAGACACCAATTGTGTGGTGGTCCTTGTGGGTTCTAAGTGACCTATTTGATTAAGGAGAAAGCTCACTCGGTCTAGGTGACTGTTTGAGAGAGGGAAAGGGTTGAAAGAGACCCGATCTTTGTGACCACCTCAACGGGGACTAGGTTCCCAAGAACTGAACATCAATAAAACAAATCACCATGTCATTCGCTTTATTTCTTGGTTGATTTGTTTTTGGCCTCTCTTTCGGACTCGGATTTATTTCTAACACTAACCCCGGCTTGTAGTTGTGCTTTAAGTTGATAATTTTCAAATTCCGCCTATTCACCCCCCTCTAGGCGACTTTCAATTGGTATCAGAACCTGGTACTTCATTAAGAGTTTAACCACTCGAAGTGATGTCGGGAGATCATGCCAAGAGGGAGATCGTGATCGGCGAGAAGGCCACAAGCCACGAGAAGGCTCCATCGAGGGAGTCCAACAACAAGCTAAAGGAGGGATCACCTCCTCACAAGTCGCATCGGAGCAGCGACAAGAAAAAGAAGATGAAGAAGGTGGTCTACTACAAGACCGACTCTTCATCGCCATCCACCTCCGGCTCTGACACGCCGTCCGTCACTTCTAAGCACCATGAGTGCAAGAAGTATAGTAGATGCCACTTCATTATCCCCGTATTTCTAGACGCACTCCTTTACTTTTCGTCCCACTAGGCAAACCATCGGTTTTTGATGGTGAAGATTATTGTATGTGGAGTGATAAAATGAGGCATCACCTAACCTCACTCCATGCTAGCGTATGGGACATTGTTGAGTTTGGAGCGCAAGTACCATCGGTAGGGGATGAAGGCTATGATTTGGATAAGGTTGCCCAAATCAAGCACTTTGACTCCCAAGCAACTACTATACTCCTCACTTCCTTGTGTCGAGAGGAGTATAATAAGGTGCAAGGGTTGAAAAGTGCCAAGGAGATTTGGGACATGCTCAAGACCACGCACGAAGGAGATGAGGTGACCAAGATCACCAAGCGGGAGACGATCGAGGGGGAGCTCGATCGATTCGTCCTCAACCAAGGAGTGGAGCCATAAGCTATGTACAACCGACTCAAGACCTTGGTCAACCAAGTGCGCAACCTCGGGAGCACCAAATGGGATGACCGTGAGATGGTCAAGGTTATTCTAAGATCACTTGAATTTCGTAATCCTACTCAAGTTCAATTAATACATGGTGATCCTATATACAAGCTAATGTCTCCTGAGGAGGTTATAGGGAAGTTTGTGAGCTTTGAATTGATGATCAAAGGCTCCAAACAAATCATCAACTTGGAGCAAGGTGGCACCTCCACACCCGAGGTGCAACCCGTCGCATTCAAGGCGACGGAGGAAAAGAAAGAAGAGTCTACATCAAGTAGGCTCCCCATTGACGCCTCCAAGCTTGACAATGAGGAGATGGCACTCATCATCAAGAGCTTCTGTCAAATCCTCAAACAAAGGAAGGGGAAGGACTACAAGCCCCGTTCCAAACGGGTGTGCTACAAATGTGGTAAGCCCGGTCATTTTATTGCTAAATGTCCAATGTCTAGTGATAGTGACTGGGGCGACGATAAGAAGGAGAAGAAGAAGGAGAAGAAGAGGTACTACAAGAAGAAGGGCGACGATTCCCATGTATGTCGGGAATGAGACTCCGATGAGAGCTCCACCGACTCCTCCTCCAACGAGGACGCCACCAACATCGCCATCAACAAAGGCCTCCTCTTCCCCAACGTCGGCCACAAGTGCTTCATGGCAAAGGACGGCAAAAGGAAGAAGGTAAAATCTAGAGCCTCTACAAAATATACAACATCTAGTGATGAGGCTAGCTTTAGTGATGATGAAGATAACCTGCTTAATCTTTTTGCCAACCTTAACATGCAACAAAAAGAAAAATTGAATGAATTGATAGGAGCCATTCATGAGAAGGATGAACTCTTGGATAGCCAAGAGGAATTCCTTATTAAGGAAAATAAAAAGCATGTTAAGGTAAAGAATGCTTATGCTCAGGAAATAGAAAAATGTGAAAAACTGACTAATGAGCTTAGCATATGCCATGACACTATTTCCAACCTTAGAAATGAGAATGCTTGTTTAATTGCTAAGGTAGAAAAATTAAATGCTTGTAATGATTCAATTGTCAGTCTTAAAAATGAAAATGATAGTTTAATTGCTAATATTGATAAATTGAATGCATCACTTTCTAGCCTTAAAATTGAGAATGATAAATTAGTTTCTGAGGCTAAAGATTTAAATGTTTGCAATGTTTCTATCTCCAATCTTAAAAATGAGAATGTCATTTTACATGCTAAGATTGATGAATTAAATGCTTGCAAACCCTCTACATCTAGTGTTGATCATGTTACTATTTGTACTAGATGTAGAGATGTTAATATTGATGCTATTCATGATCACATTGCTATGATTAAACAACAAAATGATCATATAACTAAACTAGATGCTAAAATTGCCGAGCATGAACTAGAGAATGAAAAATTTAAATTTGCTCGTAGCATGCTTTATAATGGGAGACGCCCTGGGATTAAGGATGGCATTGGTTTTCAACAGGGAACCAATGTCAAGCTTAATGCCCCTAAGAGATTGTCCAACTTTGTTAAGGGCAAGGCTCCCATGGTTCATGTCGGAGAGAAAATCCTCCGACCGGGTGGCGGAATGCACCCGCCCTAATCCTAAGATGAGGAGGGGGCCTAAGCGGTTTGCCTGTTAGGTGGATTCGGGATGAACACAAGAGCACACGAGGGATTATAGTGGTTCAGGCCGCTGGAGTGTAATACCCTACCTCCACTGTGTGTATGTTGTATTGAGAGTGTGTGTAAGCGTGTATGTGAACTTCTGTTGAATCTGTCCTTCGTAACGCTGTGTGCCTTCCCTTTTATAGTTTTAGGGAGGCACATACAAGGATGCTGAGCCCCGACATGCAGGCCCAGGAGCATAATGGTAGGAATACATTATGTGAATAGTAAATGCCGATAGCACACAAAGATCTTCCGCCTTAGTAACACATGAGTAATCAGCGGGAGTCATGATGACCGTAGTCCATGCAGCATTGATAGTCAGTAACGTGCGAGTAATGGCACGACCCGTGTATCGTGGACTGGGCACGCTGCCTGTCAGTGAAATGGACAGGCACACGTCTAATCCGTAATGAATGTGAAGGCGCGCGTAGCCCAGAGGCGTCATGCCAGGTTCCACCTATTGGCTTATGCCACACGCAGTAGGCCACGTGTCAGCATCGGGTCTCCGCCTGAGCGGGGAGCAGGAATGTATGCGGATAGGTCTGGATCCCACCAGACCAGGTCTAGACACGTGCCGGCACCGGACCCCCGCCTAGGCCCTGATTAAGGCCCGAGTATGTTCTGTCCTGGAGCCTTGGGACCCCATTGTGGGTGGCCCAGACCCCATACAGGGGGGGGGGTCCGGATCCCATTCCAGGGGTACAGCTCGCACACGTGGAGGTCCTGGACCAATCTTGGAGGTCCAGACTGTATATCCAGGGGTTCGGCACTTTCCCATGGGGTCTGGACTCACTATTGATGCCATGGGGTATATCACTTTCTCTGGACACGTGGCGGCTCCGGACCCGCCCATGTTGTGGGGTCAGGCACTGTTGCTGGCCCAGAGTAGTTGCCCGAGGCTAGGGCGAGTCATGGTCTGGTCCCACATACAGCTCTTTTACCACACGACTAAAGATAGCCACATGGGTACTGCGTCTTTATACAGTAGCAAGGGGTACCCTAGTTTCAGGGTACCGACAGTGGCCCCCGGGCCCACCTCAGGGGAGGATGCGAGCCTATAGGTGGGGCCAAAGCTTGCACTTTGCCTCAACATGACCTGATTGGAGATTGGCGCGCCGTTTCAGCACGTCTTCTGACGCACCCTCTGTCAATCACCTTCGCTCACGCCAACTGCCATATCTGTCCCCACGGCTGACTGACCCACGACCCCCACGCCTGGTGGTTTTGTCAGGCCATGCGCGGGGCGCCTCGTTACCGCTGTAATGGTTTAAAATATTACCTTTTGTCTTCTGTAGTGGCCCCAAGGAGGCGCACTACCGGCGCGTGCAACGGTTCGCTCTTTCCGCACCCGAAATCCGACGCCCAAACTGTATGACTTGTGGACCTGGGCCCCCATGTCATAGACTGGGCTGCCTAGATCCTAGGTGCCCGTCGGGCGTGATTTCCTGCGGCGATTGAGGGTCGCGTGGAAGGCTTTCCCTGAACAAAGACTCTGGTTTCCTTGAAAAAGGATTCACCCCACGTGCAGCAGTTACCCTTTCGCATTCTCTTCTAATTGTTGCGCCCCTTTGCCTTCGTGCTCTCCTGCTCCTCGCCTACGCCGCCGCACACGCCATGGCCTCGCTTGGTCTTCCTGACCGCTTTCAGTCTGAGGGGGCGCTTAACCTGGTGCGCGGCCTACTTGGGTGGAGCGCGCCGGGGCTCACTGGAAGAATCCGTGCCAGCGTCGTCCCCCTCGATGATCTCATCGTCGGGGAGTTCGTGCTGTTCACCTCCTACATCTCCTATGGGTTGGCGCTGCCGATCTCACCCTGCTTCCTGTTGCTGCTGGAGGAGTTCGGGCTTCAGCTCCAACACCTCACGCCCCACTCCGTCCTCCAGGCAGCCATCTTCGTCCACCTCTGCGAGATGTTCGTAGGTGTGGCCCCTTGTACCTCCCTCTTCCGCTACTTCTTCATGCTGGTAAAATCCGGGAAGACTAGGGACCACATTGGTGCCTACTACTTCCAGATGAGGCCGGATCTAGCCGTCGTCTACATCCCCACTTTCAGCGGCGCGAGGTGGGAAAATTGGCACAACGACTGGGTGATTGCCAGCGTCGAGGCCAACGACCGGCTCGTCCTGCCGAGCGATGGGCCAGCGCTCGACCGCAAGCAGTGGAGGTCCAAGCTGTCCTTTTTGCCAGAGTTCCTGCCCATATTGGACAGGATCAAGGGCTTGGCTACGGGCGGCCTAACGTCGATGCATGTGGTCGGTGATCTCCTGAAGCACCGGATCGTGCCGCTACAGAGGAGACTGCGCCTGTGCTGCTGGTTCACCGGCCCGAACGACATCGGCAGGATCCAGCGCGGGCCGGGCACCGACCTGTCCTGGGACGAGCTGGCAGTCCTGGTGGGAGGGATTACTGGGGAAACTTTCATCCCTGAGTCCCTGATCCTCCCCCAGAACATCCTCGCGCTCTGTGATGACCTAGGCCTGAAGACAGCGATCTTGGCCACGCTGTCGACCCTCGATGAGAGCGGTGTGGCGGTTCGCCAGACCGGCGGCCGGGACCCCCACCACGGGATCTAGATCTCAGATGCACCGACTGGAGGTTCCTAGCCCGTCGGTGCGGCCCCCAGCGCCAACCCCGCCGTGGCCCCGAACCCCTTGGACAAGGGTAAAGGGGCTGCAAGCAGCGCCTCCGCCCCAGGTGACTCCGGGGGGTCGAAGGAGGAGAGGCGACGCAGGCTGCGTCGCGCTGACGGGTCGCTCGTCTCGGAGCCCCCCCAGAAGCACCAGAGGACTGCAGGTGGGGCCGAGGAGGCTAGCTCCCGGACCCACGGCGCGTAGAGGCGTGTCAGTCCTCCGGTCCCGCCACCACCACCGCCATCTAGGGGTGATCACCCCTAGGGGCACCAACAGCAGCAACAGCAATAGCAGCAGCAGCGGCGGTCGTCTCGCTTCTAGGGTCACTGGAAGGTCTAGGGCCCCAAGTAAGTGTAGTCCCTTTTTCTTTGAGCCTAATCATCATGCCGATAGGTCTTAACCCATCATCTGTTTTCCAGGGCTTCTTCCCCCTCTGCTCCCAAGGCCACACCTCCTCCACCGGATACCAGGCCCACCGACGAGTCTGGCTCTTAGCAGCAGGCATTTGCTGGGAGTGGTGCCGGCGATCCGCCCCCGGCTGCTGCCAAAACAACGCCAGCGGCTTCCCATGCCCTAGCCGGGGATCCAGCGGCAGCGACGCCAGCATCGGGCGACGTCGCAGCGGCGGAGGAGGTCCCAACTGGGGGACCCACACCCACTCCCGACACCGGGGGTGACGCAGGAGGCGCGTCCAGCTCTATCCCTCTGCTTGCTCCAGAGGAGATGGAGGTAGTGTTTGGGCGGCGCCTCCGGTCGGGTGCTGAGCAAGAAGCGGCGCTAGTCCCCCTCCCTCTCATGCTGTCCCATGCCCACCAGGTCCTTAGTGACACTGGGGCAGCAATTTTGTGGGAGTGGGAGGCGCTTGA
This sequence comes from Zea luxurians, assembly GCA_029449295.1. Classification (NCBI taxonomy): domain Eukaryota; kingdom Viridiplantae; phylum Streptophyta; class Magnoliopsida; order Poales; family Poaceae; genus Zea; species Zea luxurians. Next base: position 21,449,328 of record JAOPSE010000017.1, read on the forward strand.
GGCTGAGCACCAGCGCCTCAGCGACTAGTGCACCCAACTAAAGGAGCGCACCAAGTCGGCGTCCCGACAGTTCCTCTCCGAGCGGTCCCAACTCGAGTAGGACCGCAAGGAGTACAAGAGGGACCTCCAGAAGGTGTGCGCCAGGCAGCTGGAGGTGTCTCAGAGGGAGAAGAAGGTGACCAGGAGGGAGGAGGCCATGTCTCAGCGGGAGGCCCTCACAACAGAGTTCCAGGCCAAGCTGAATGCCCTAGACCAGACACTGGAAGCCCAGCGGGCCCAGCAGGTCAAAGCTGTGGAGAGGCTGTAGAGATGGCAGCAAGAGCTCAAGGGCAAGGCCAGCGACGCTGCCCTCACCGAGGAAAATTTGAAGGCAAAGGAACAATCCTTGGAGAGGCGGGAGACGGACCTCGCTAGGCGAGAGACGGATCTTGGCTTCAGGGAAGACATGCTCACCCGACGAGGTGAGTTGCTGGCCGAGCATGAGCTCGAGGCAGAGGAGAAAGAGAGGAAGCTATAGGAGCAGATCCGCCAGTTCCATGCAGCGCAGGCGGCACCGGGTCCCTAGGCGATGGAGGCCACCAGGAAGGCCCTTGAAGATCTCCAAGCGGAGCACCACGCCGGGGTCCAGCGTATCGCCGCATGGGCCAGCGAGGCAAGCACGACACTGGTGCCGCTAGGGATGAGCCCCATCCTAGTGTTGGAGCTGCCAGTGTCGATCTTCGATGCGCTCGCGGTGCTGGACTCTACCGCCGACCGCCTCCGGCGCCTGGATCAGATCATCAGAGCCCGCTTGGAGGCAGAGGGCGGCAAGCTCTGTCGAGCGGTGATTGAATACGTCTTGACGTGCTTCTGGAGTCATGACCCGACCGTATCCTTGGAGCCGGTGATCGCTGGTCCGGTGGCCGCCACTAAAGATGCCGCCCAGGAGAGCGTACAAGACACCATGGAGTTGGTGGCCAAGCACTTCCAGCGCGATCCTGCTGACGACCTGTAGAAACAAATCTAGGGTTCCGCTGGGTAGCGACTGTAACAACTTTTGGTCTTGTGTAATATACTTTAAGAATTGTTAATGGAGTTGAAACTGAAACTTATCTGTATGTTATTTGTCCTTGGTATGTGTAGTGTCCTGGTACTTATACTTAGCCCCCTGGGAGGTAGGCTCGACGTGTCGAGGCTGGATACCAGTATACCAAAGAGAAAATTGGTTGCCCGGTCCCTAGGAGGTAGTCTCTATAGCTTGAGACTACCTACCTCTGGACTGGGACTTGGACCTGCACACAGCTTCAGATTTGAAGTGTTAGGAGCACACCCATAGGACCCATTGTCTGGTATCTGCCATCCTTTGATTCATGCAACAGGCCCTACAGGATTTAGCCTGGGAAGCCAAGCCGTATGTCCGGACCCACAGGATCATAGCTCCAAATACTAGGGTACCCGTTGCAGAGTGGTGGAGGTGCAGGCTTAGGGTACGGAACCAGGCTAAGCGGCTACACAGCTCCAGACCACTCCAGGAAACGAGCGCCCATTCTCTAGAACCGGACCCACAGGCTACCGGACCCCCTGTAGTAGTAGAGGGGTCCTGAACTGCAAGCCTGGCTACTCAATTCAGATGTCATCATACCAGCAAGGGTGGGAACTGTATGGGTGGGTTAGATAAAAAATAATGCTTGAAAACTGTAGCATAATAAAACCATCACAAAAGCACATCTGGGGGGTAAATCTCTTCCTTATAACTTGATATACATGGGTGTAGACCAACAGGCCGGGCTTACGAGGGCGGACCTCACCGGATTGACATACACATATGCGCATCCCAGTTACAAAGGAAGAAAAACTCAATCCCCCAGTTTTGCTTCTATGGATAGAACTTACGAAGATGCTCTATATTCTAGGGATTGGGAAGAGGCACTCCTTCAGTTGTGGCAAGGCGGACACACCCAGGTCGGCATATTTCCGTCACCTTGAAGGGTCCTTCCCAACTGGAGGAGAGTTTGTGGAGCCCTTCTCGGTTCAATACTCGCCTTAGGACTAGGTCCCTGACCCTGAGCTCCCTACTTTGCATAAACCGCTGGTGGTAGCGCCTGAGCACTTGGTTGTACCGTGCATTTCAGATCGCCGCTCACCATCTGCGCTCGGCGATGAAGTCCACGTCCTCACACCGTAGCTGTTCCTACATAGACTCATCAAAAGATTGGACCCGTGGGGAGCCCATAATGATTTCTGGGGGAAGGCAGGCTTCGGCCCCGTAGACCAGGAAGAACGGGGTCTCCCCGGTAGCTCGGCTGGGGGTGGTCCGGTTCCCCCAAAGTATGGACGGAAGCTCGTTGACCCAATTTGCACCATGCTTTTTCAAGCAATCAAAGGTGCGTGTCTTGAGTCCCCTGAGGATTTCTGCGTTTGCCCTCTCAGCTTGGCCGTTGCTCCTGGGATGAGCCACAGACACGAAGCAGAGCTGGGTGCCGATGCCCTCGCAATACTCCTAGAAGAGCCGACTTGTAAACTGGGTCCCATTGTCCATAATGATACGGCTTGGGACCCCAAATCTACAGACGATCGACTTGAGGAAGGCAACAGGAGCACCCTGGGTGATACTGACCAAAGGGGTGGCCTCTGGCCACTTTGTGAACTTGTCGATGGCGACGAAGAGGAAACGGTACCTGCCGACAGCCCTGGGGAATGGTCCCAGGATATCCACCCCCCATACAGCGAATGGCCAGGAGGGTGGAATCATTTGCAGAGCTTGAGCGGGTGTGTGCATCTGCTTTGCATGGAACTGACATGCTTTGCTGGACTTTACCAACTCAGCTGCATCCTGGAGAGCGGTTGGCCAGTAGAAACCATGCTAGAAGGCCTTACGGACTAGTGTGCGGGATGACGAATGACTTTCGCACTCACCTCCATGGATCTCCGTGAGCAACTCACGACCCTCCTCTTGGGTGATGCACCACATGAGAATGCCGTTGGCGCCACGGTGGTAGAGATCCCCTTCTGCCACCGCGTATTGTTTAGCCAACCGCACTATGCGCTCTGCGGACATAAGATCTTTAGGAAGGATATTTTCCTTCAGGTAGTCCCGGATCTTAGAGATCCATGCATCGGGACCACTCTGAGCTACTGGTTGTGGCGCTAAGAGGTTGGCAGGACCCTCTGTAGCACACACAAACCTTGGTGGGTTCTGCTGATGATACGCCACCGAGACCGCTAGCTTCGAGGTGCTAGTCTTGCCCCTTCGCCCGGTTCGGCAGGCTGGGCGGTAGGTCTCAGCAGCCGTCTTTCGAAGACGCCCTCGGTCATGGGTGCCCAAGTTGATGCCCTTGTGGAGAGTTCATCTGCCGCTGAGTTGTTAGCCCGAGGAACATGTTGCAGTTCTAGGGCCATGAAGTCCTTTTCCAGCTTCCTTACGTAGAGGAGGTAAGCTGCGAGCCTGGGCTCGTTGCAGCTACATTCCCCACGAACCTGCTTGATGATCAGCTAGGAGTCCTTCACGAGGAGCTGGCGGATCCCTTAGGATAGGGCCACAGACAAGCCGAAGATTAGTGCTTTGTACTCTGCCATGTTGTTGGTGGCCTTGAATTCAAGGTGCACCATGTACTTCACTTGATCTCCGGTTGGGTCGACGAGGACCACCCCAGCACTGCCACCTTGCTGGCGGGTGGACCCATCGAAGAAAAGCGTCCAGTGGGGCTCGGTGAAGACTAGGACCCTAGGCTCCATAGGTGTGGGGTCCGAATCGGGATCTAGACCCCCAAGAGCGCTCGGGGGAGGGGTCCACTCCACGATGAAGTCAGCTAGGACTTGGCTCTTGACAGCATGGCAAGGCTGGAAGTCCAGCTAGAACTCAGCAAGCTCTGCTGCCCACTTTGCGATATTGCCTATGGCGTTAGAGTTGTGGAGGATGGCCCTTAATGGGAAGGAGGTCACCACCACAACCCTGTGTGCCTAGAAATAGTGGCGCAGCTTCCTGGACGCAACAAGCACATCATAGATAAGCTTGTGCGTCTTAAGGTACCTGGCCTTTGCTTCATGGAGGACCTCGCTGACGTAGTAGACCGGCTTCTGGATGGTCCGGCCCCCTGCGGTTGGTCCCAAGCCCTCAAGCTCCGTGGTGGTCGGACCACCACCTTCACCTAGGGGAACTTCCTGACCCCCCTGGGAATGTTGTGCCGTCCTTTCGACGACCAGCACCATGCCCACCGCCTCTGTAGCCGCTGCAATGTATAAGTACATCGGCTCCCCTGGCTCCGGAGCTACTAGTATTAGTAGGGACACAAGGTGCTGCTTCAACTCTTGGAAGGCTCGCTCTACCTCCTCAGTCCAAGAGAATGGGCCAGACTTCCATAAGAGCTTGAAGAAGGGTAGCGCCCTCTCAGCTAGCCTTGAGATGAAGTGGCTAAGGGCGGCCAGGGACCCTGTAATCTTCTGGACGTCCTTGATCCGGGCTAGAGGCCTCAATTGCCTCAATTGCCCTGATCTTCTCTAGGTTTGCTTCAATGTCCCGGTGCGAAACCAGGAATCCCAGCAACTTTCCTACGGAGACACCAAAGACGCACTTCTCCGGGTTCAGCTTCATGCGCGTCGCCCGCAGCTTGTCAAAGACCAGGGTCAAGTCTTCCACTAGAGTCGACCCTCTCTTGGTAGGACCCTCTATAGCACACATAAACCTTGGTGGGTTCTACTGATGATACGCCACCGGGACCGCTAGCTTCGAGGTGCTAGTCTCGCCCCTTTGCCTGGTTCAGCAGGCTAGGCGGTAGGTCTCAGCAGCCGTCTTTCAAAGACGCCCTCGGGCACGGGTGCCCAAGTTGATGCCCTCGTGGAGAGTTCATCTGCAACTGAGTTGTTAGCCCGAGGAACATGTTGCAGTTCCAGGGCCGTGAAGTCCTTTTCCAGCTTCCTTACGTAGAGGAGGTAAGCTACGAGCCTGGGCTCGTTGCAGCTACATTCCCCGCAGACCTGCTTGATGATCAGCTAGGAGTCCCCCTTCACGAGGAGCTGGCGGATCCCTAGGGATAGGGCCACAGACAAGCCGAAGATCAGTGCTTCGTACTCTGCCATGTTGTTGGTGGCCTTGAATTCAAGGTGCACCATGTACTTCACTTGATCTCCGCTTGGGTCGATGAGGACCACCCCAGCACTGCCACCTTGCTGGCGAGTGGACCCATCGAAGGAAAGCGTCCAGTGGGGCTCGGTGAAGACCGGGACCCTGGGCTCCATAGGTGTGGGGTCCGAATCGAGATTCAGACCCCTAGGAGTGCTCGGGGGAGGGGTCCACTCCACGATGAATTCAGCCAGGACTTGACTCTTGACAGCATGGCGAGGCTGGAAGTCTAGGTAGAACTTAGCAAGCTCTGCTGCCCACTTGGCGATATTGCCTGTGGCGTTAGAGTTATGGAGGATGGCCCTTAACGGGAAGGAGGTCACCACCATGACCCTGTGTGCCTGGAAATAGTGGCGCAGCTTCTGGACGCAACAAGCACATCATAGATAAGCTTGTGCGTCTCAAGGTACCTGACCTTTGCTTCATGGAGGACCTCGCTGACGTAGTAGACCGGCTTCTGGATGGTCCGGCCCCCTGCGGTTGGTCCCAAGCCCTCAAGCTCCATGGTGGTCGGACCACCACCTTCACCTAGGGGAACTTCCTGACTCCCCTAGGAATGTTGTGCCGTCCTTTTGATGACCAGCACCATGCTCACCGCCTCTGTAGCCGCTGCAATGTACAAGTACAGCGGCTCCCCTAGCTCCGGAGCTACTAGTATTGGTAGGGACACAAGGTGCTGCTTCTACTCTTGGAAGGCTTGCTCTGCCTCCTTGGTCCAAGAGAATGGGCCAGACTTCTGTAAGAGCTTGAAGAAGGGTAGCTCCCTCTCAGCTAACCTTGAGATGAAGCAGCTAAGGGCGGCCAGGGACCCCGTAATCTTCTGGACGTCCTTGATCCGGGCTGGAGGCCTCATTGCCTCAATTACCCTGATCTTATCTGGGTTTGCTTAAATGCCCCGGTGCGAAACCAAGAATCCCAGCAACTTTCCTGCGGAGACACCAAAGACGCACTTCTCTAGGTTCAGCTTCGTGCGCGTTGCCCGCAGCTTGTCAAAGACCAGGGTCAAGTCTTCCACTAGAGTTGACCCTCTCTTAGTCTTGACCATGATGTCATCGACGTATATCTCTATCTTGTCCCTAATCAAGTCCCCAAAGGTCTTACTCATCGCCCGTACAAACGTCGGCAAGGCGTTTTTCAGACCGTAAGGCATTACAACATAACAGTAAAGCCCGTCCACTGTTACAAAAGTGGTATGCTTCCTATCTTCCCTAGACATCTGGATCTGATGGAAACCAGAGTAAGCATCTAAGAAGGACAAGAGGTCGCACCCAGAGGTAGAATCCACGATTTGATCTATTCGTGGAAGTGGATATGGGTCCTTGGGACAAGCCTTATAAAGGCTGGTGTAGTCGATGCACATCCGAAGCTTCCCGTTCGCCTTTGGAACGATGACTAGATTGGCCAGCCACACTGGGTGATGAACCTCTTCGATGAAGCCAGCATGTAGCAGCTTCCGGACCTCCTCATGGATGAAGTCCTGCCGCTCAACAGACTGTCTCCAAGGCTTCTGACTCACCGGTTTGGCATCAGGGTGGATCTTCAGATGGTGCTCAATCACCTCCCTAGGGATCCCAGGCATCTGCGACGGTTCCCATGCGAACACATCGACATTTGCCTGGAGGAAGGCAACGAGCGCGAGTTCCTATTTCTCCTCCAGATTGCCCGCGATACGGGTGGTCTAGGAGGAGTCCACGCCGACCTGGATGGCCTTGACAGGACCACCGTCTGCTCCAGATGGCTGCACCTTAGGCACCTTGGTAGGCGCCTTGGTGGAAGTCGAGGGGTCCCTCCCTCCGTCGTCCGGGCGAGCAGTTTCTGCCGCTAGGGCATGCAACTTCTCGACAGCCGCAAGCACAGCGGCGCGGTCACCCCGCACGGTGAGGACCCCAGCCGGGGACGGCATCTTAAGGACCAAATACCCGTAATGGGCAATGGCCATGAACCGGTACAGGGCCGGCCTGCCAATGATGGCATTGAAAGGGAGGTTAATCTCTGCAACGTCGAACTGGACGTTCTCTATGCGGAAGTTCTCCTCGGTCCCAAATGTAACCGGGAGTGCGATGCTCCTAAGGGGATACACCGGTTGTGGGCCCACTCCAGAGAATGGACAAGAGGGTCCCAGTCGGGACCCTGGGATCTGCAGCTGCTTGAATGCAACATGACTGATGACGTTGAGTCCAGCCCCACCGTCAATCAGGACATGATGCAGCCGCATGTTGGCGATGACAGGGGCGGTGATGAGCGGTAGTATGCCAGCCCCTGCCATGTTTTTGGGGCAGTCGGATGCCCCGAAGGAGATAGTGGTGCTCCTCCAACGCTGATGTGGAGCAGCCTTCGGGACCCCTGGGATTGCCGAAAGGACCTCTCGGTGTAGGGACTTCACGTTCCTATGGGAGGTGAGCTCCGAGCTCCCGCCGTACATGACGTACAACTTCTTGCGGCGGTCGTTGTCGTCACCGGAGTTAGAGTCTCCAGTGAAGACATCCTTGAGGACTCCCTTAGGGGGACTGATACCCAAGGTCCTGATCTCCCGCGACCGTGACACCTTCGTCGACCTTCTCCTCGCTAGGCCAGCAACGAGGCGGCGAGCCATCCTTGGAGGCCTGCTCGCGCCGCTCGCTGATGCGCTTTGCGAGCTTGATGATCTCTCGGCACTCCGAGGCACTGTGGCGGCTGTTGGGATGGATAGGGCATGAGCCACCGTTGCCTCCCTGTTGCCATGGGCGCTTGTTGCGCTCGTTCTGGCCACTAGCCGAGGCCACAGTGACCGTAGCAGCAGACTGCAACCTATCATGGCCGCGGTTCTTCTTCTTCTTCTTGCTGCCTTGGGTGACGGCACTCGAGCCACCCGTCTGGATAACTCCGGTCTGCGGCGCCGAGTGCCATGCACGGCCCTCGGCAGCTCTGGCACACTTGTTGGCCAGAGCAAAGAGCGTGGTGACGGTTTCCACGTCATGCGTCACCAACTTCTCCAACATCTTTTCATCATGTACTCCCTATCGGAAAGCAGTGATAATGGAGGCATCGGAGACACGAGGTATAGTCCCTCGTACCTTGGTGAAGCAGGCGATGAAAGCCCAGAGAGTCTCCCTGGGTTCTTGCCTTACGACATTGAGATGAGCCTCCACGCCATGCTGCTGATAAGCACTGGCAAAGTTCACTGTGAACCGTGCACAGAGCTCTTCCCAGGAGTAGACGGAACCCAGGGTCAGATTCATGAGCCAGGTCCGGGCCGGCCCGGTCAAGGCTACATGGAAGTAGCTCGCCATCACAGCAGTGTTTCCACCAGCTGCCGTAATGGCGGTGACATAAACCTACAAGAATTCCGATGGGTTTGACGTACCGTCGTACTTCTCTGGTAGGTATGGCCGGAACTTGGGTGGCCAAGTCACCGCGCGGAGATGATCCGCTAGCGCGGCACAGCCACGCCGACCAATGGGACACCCGTGTGGATTCGGGCGCCCCTTGGAGTTTGTGGCGCAAGCGGAGCGAAGTCTTGGTCGAGGTTGCGACCCTCGAAGTTTTGCTGTGCTCACGCACCCTCTCCAGAGAGACTCATGCGTCCTTGCCCGCACGCCTACGGTTGAGTTCTGCTCGCAGGTCATCAGGCCTCTCTAGAGAGATTGGAGCATCCTCGCCCGCACGCCTGCGGTTGAGCTCTGCCCGCAGGTCCTCAGTCGGTGCGGCCTTCACTGAGGGTGAGTGCACCGATGTCGACGCCTCATGTTGACGCCAGAATGACCGAGGCCTAGGTCTGGCCGATCCAGAATGCGCCATGCCGAGGAGACGGTCGACATCGTCACACCACTGCTTCATGGCCCCCGGTGAGGTCGTGGAACTTGGAGGGTGGCGTAGCAACTCCCTGGCTGCAGACAACACCCTAGGAGCAGCCCTTGACGGAGCCCGAGATGTCTGCGCAGGCGTGTGCTGCTGCGCAGCACGCACAGCAGCAGCACCAGGCGCAGGGCGGTTGGAGCCTCGTGGCATGGAAGATGCAGCCTCCTCCTCCATCAGGAAGTCCTCAGGAGACAAGCCACGGTGCTCGACGATCTGAACCATCGTGTTGAGCAGGAAAATAGGCGAAAACCTAAAGCCAAAGCCCCCTACCTGACGCGCCAAATGTCGGAGAGAAAATCCTCTGGCCGAGTGGCGGAATGCACCCGCCCTAATCCTAAGATGAGGAGGGGGCCTAAGCGGTTTGCCTGTTAGGTGGATTCAGGATGAACACAAGAGCACACGAGGGATTATAGTGGTTCAGGCCGCCAGAGCGTAATACCCTACCTCCACTGTGTGTATGTTGTATTGAGAGTGTGTGTAAGCGTGTATGTGAACTTCTGTTGAATCTGTCCTTCGTAACGCTGTGTGCCTTCCCTTTTATAGTTTAAGGGAGGCACATACAAGGATGATGAGCCCCGACATGCGGGCCTAGGAGCATAATGATAGGAATACATTATGTGAATAGTAAATGCCGACAACACACAAAGATCTTCCGCCTTAGTAACGCATGAGTAATCAGCAGGAGTCAAGATGACCGCAGTCCATGCAGCATTGATAGTCAGTAACGTGCGAGTAATGGCATGGCCCGCGTATCGTGGACTGGGCACGCCGCCTGTCAGTGAAATGGACAGGCGCACGTCTTATCCATATTGAATGTGAAGGCGCACATAGCCCAGAGGCGTCATGCCAGGTTCCGCCCGTTGGCTTATGCCGCGCGCAGTAGGCCACATGGCAGCATCGGGTCTCCGCCTGAGCGGGGAGCAGGAATGTATGCGGATAGGTTTGGATCCCACCAGACCAGGTCTGGACACGTGTCGGCACCGGACCCCCACATGGGCCCTGATTAAGGCCCAAGTATGTTCTGTCCTGGAACCTCGAGACCCCATACGGGGGGTCCGGATCCCATTCCAGGGTTCCGGCTCGCACACGTGGAGATCCTGGACCAATCTTGGAGGTCCGGACTGTATATCCAGGGGTCCGGCACTTTCCCATGGGGTCCGGACTCACTGTTGATGCCTTGGGGTATATCACTTTCTCTGGACATGTGGCGGCTCCGGACCTGCCCATGTGGTGGGGTCAGGCGCTGTTGCTGGCCCAGAGTAGTCGCCCGAGGCTGGGGCGAGTCATGGTCTGGTCCCACATACAGCTCATTTACCACGCGACTAAAGATAGCCACATGGGTACTGCGTCTTTATACAATAGCAAGGGGTACCCTAGTTTCAGGGTACCAACAGTTTAGGATAACGAGGGCTACATTTTATATCCTACTGGTTATCCTGAGCACAAGATTAGGAGAATTCATGCTAGGAAACCTCATAATGTTACTCACCATGCTTTTATGTATAAGAACGAGGCATCTAGTTCTAGGCAATCAACCCATGTTAAATTGCCTAAAAGGAAATCTCCTATTGCATCAAATGAGCCTATTGTTTCATTTAAGACTTTTGATGCTTCTTATGTGCTGACTAATAAATCAGGCAAAGTAGTTGCCAAATATGTTGGGGCCAAACATAAGGGCTCTAAGACTTGTGTTTGGGTGCCCAAGGTACTTGTTTCTAATGTGAAAGGACCCAAGACCGTTTGGGTAACTAAGAACAAGACCTAAATTGTTTTGCAGGTTTATGCATCCGGGGGCTCAAGTTGGATCATTGATAGCGGGTGCACAAACCACATGATAGGAGAGAAAAGAATGTTCTCCTCCTATGAGAAAAACCAAGATCCCCAAAGAACTATCACGTTCGGGGATGGAAATCAAGGTTTGGTCAAAGGACTTGGTAAAATTGCTATATCACCTGACCATTCTATTTCCAATGTTTTTCTTGTAGATTCTTTAGATTATAACTTGCTTTCAGTTTCTCAATTATGCAAGATGGGTTACAACTGTCTTTTTAGCGATATAGGTGTTACTGTCTTTAGAATGAGTGATGATTCAGTAGCATTTAAGGGAGTGTTAGAGGGTCAGCTATACTTAGTTGATTTTAATAGAGCTGAACTTGACACTTGCTTAATTGCTAAGACTAATATGGGTTGGCTCTGGCATCACCGACTAGCCCATGTTGGGATGAAGAATCTTCACAAGCTTCTAAAGGGAGAACACATTTTGGGACTAACAAATGTTCATTTTGAGAAAGACAGGGTTTGTAGCGCATGTCAAGCATGAAAGCAAGTTGGCGCCCATCATCCACACAAGAACATAATGACGACAGACAGGCCACTGGAGCTACTCCACATGGATCTATTCGGCCCGATAGCTTACATAAGCATCAGCGGGAGTAAGTAATGTCTAGTTATTGTGGATGACTATTCTCGCTTCACTTGGGTGTTCTTTTTGCAGGAAAAATCTCAAACCCAAGAGACCTTAAAGGGATTCTTGTGATGGGCTCAAAATGAGTTTGGCTTAAGGATCAAAAAGATAAGAAGCGATAATGGGATGGAGTTCAAGAATTCACAAACTGAAGACTTCCTTGAGGAGGAGGGCATCAAGCATGAGTTCTCTTCTCCCTACACATCTCAACAAAATGGTGTAGTGGAGAGGAAGAATAGAACTCTACTTGACATGGCGAGGACCATGCTTGATGAGTACAAGACACCAGACCGGTTTTGGGCCGAGGCGATTAACACCGCTTGTTACTCCATCAACCGGTTATATCTTCACCGAATCCTCAAGAAGACATCCTATGAACTCCTTACTGGTAAAAAGCCAAATGTTTCATATTTTAGAGTCTTTGGTAGCAAATGTTTTATTCTTGTTAAAAGAGGTAGAAAATCTAAATTTGCTCTTAAGGCTATAGAAGGTTTTTTACTAGGATATGACTCAAACACAAGGGCATATAGAGTCTTCAACAAATCCACTGGATTAGTTGAGGTTTCTTGTGACATTGTGTTTGATGAAACTAATGGCTCCCAAGTGGAGCAAGTTGATCTTGATGAACTAGATGATGAAGAGGCTCCATGCGTGGCACTAAGGAACATGTCCATTGGGGATGTGTGTCCTAAGGAATCTGAAGAGCCTCCACAAGCACAAGATCAACCATCATCTTCCATTCAGGCATCTCCACCAACCCAAGATGAGGAACATGCTCAAGATAATGAAGAAGAAGATCAAGAGGATGAGCCACCTCAAGACGAGGTCAATGATCAAGGGGGAGATGATGAAGATAATGACAAGGAAGATGAACAAGATGCTTAGGGTCAAAGGCCGCCACACACAAGAGTCCACCAGGCGATTCAAAGAGATCACCCTGTCAACTCCATTCTTGGTGATATTCATAAGGGGGTAACTACTCGATCTCGAGTCACACATTTCTGTGAGCATTACTCTTTTGTTTCCTCTATTGAGTCATACAAGGTAGAGGATGCCTTAAGAGTTGGGTGCTGGCAATGCAAGAGGAGCTCAACAACTTCACGAGGAATGAGGTATGGCATTTAGTTCCACGTCCTAATCAAAATGTTGTAGGTACCAAGTGGGTATTTCGCAACAAGCAAGATGAGCATGGTGTGGTGATAAGGAACAAAGCTCGACTTGTGGCCAAGGGTTATTCACAAGTCGAAGGTTTGGATTTTGATGAAACTTATGCACCCATAGCTAGGCTTGAGTCAATTCGTATATTACTTGCCTATGCTACTTACCATGGCTTTAATCTTTATCAAATGGATGTGAAGAGTGCCTTCCTCAATGGACCCATCAAGGAAGAGGTCTATGTTGAGCAACCTCCCGGCTTTGAGGATAGTGAGTATCCTAGCCATGTGTATAAACTCTCAAAGACGCTTTATGGGCTCAAGCAAGCCCCAAGAGAATGGTATGAATGCCTCCGAGATTTTCTTATCACTAATGGCTTCAAAGTCGGCAAGGCCGATCCTACTCTCTTTACTAAAATAGTTGCAAATGATTTGTCTGTATGCCAAATCTATGTTGATGATACTATATTTGGATCTACTAACAAATCTACTTGTGAAGAGTTTAGTAGGATCATGGTACATAAATTCGAGATGTCAATGATGGGGGAGTTGAGATATTTCTTAGGATTCCAAATCAAGCAACTCCAAGAGGGCACCTTCATCAGCCAAATGAAGTATATTCAAGACATTCTTAAGAAGTTTGGAATGAAGGATGCCAAGCCCATCAAGACACCCATGGGAACCAATGGGCATCTCGACCTCGACACGAGAGGTAAATCTGTAGATCAAAAGGTATACCTGTCGATGATAGGATCTTTACTCTATTTATGTGCATTACGACCGGATATTATGCTTTCTGTATGCATGTGTGTAAGGTTCCAAGCTGATCCTAAGGAAGTTCACCTTAGGTCCATGAAGAGAATCATGAGATACTTAGTTTACACTCCTATGTTTGGGCTTTGGTACCCCAGGGGATTAACCTTTGATTTGATAGGATATTCCGATGCCGATTGGACAGGGTGTAAAATTGATAGGAAGAGCACATCAGGGAGATCCCTGGTGTCTTGGGCTTCAAAGAAACAAAATTCAGTAGCCCTATCAACCGCCGAAGTCGAGTATATTGTCGCAGGACATTGTTGTGCGCAATTACTTTGGATGAGGCAAACCCTCAGAGACTATGGCTACAAATTGAGCAAAGTCCCTCTCCTATGTGATAATGAGAGTGCTATCCTCATGGAGGAGAATCCAGTTGAACATAGCCGCACTAAGCACATAGACATTCGGCATCACTTTTTGAGGGATCACCAACAAAAGGGGGATATCAAGATAGCTTATATCAACACCAAAGATCAATTAGCCGATATCTTTACCAAGCCATTAGATGAGAAGACCTTTTGCAAACTTAGGAATGAGCTAAATATTCTTGATTCTCGGAATTTTGATTGATACATTGCACACATTGCTCATTTATCTACCTTTGATCATATCTCTTTCATTTGCTACGACTAATGTGTTTCCAAATGTATTTTTATGCTAAGTCATAGATTGAAAGGGAAATGGAGTACTCGACGAAGACAAGGCTTCCACTCCACTCTACCGGTATCATTTACCCTTCGTCGTTACTCCACATCACTCTCACATTGGTATAATCTTTCACTCATATATTGTTTACCAAAGGGGGAGAAAACATTTAAAGGGCTCTCAATGTCTCCGTTTTTGGCGATTAATGCCAAAGGGGGAGAGAGTATTAGCCCAAAGCAAAAGGACTGCACCACCACCCAAATTTTAAAATGAAGTTTTTCAAATTGGTATCTTAATGTGTTCAAAAGGGGGAGAAAGTTTTTAGTGTTTTCAAAAATTTGAAAAATCCTCTTGAAACCTAAGTGGAGAATTTCATTCAGGGGGAGTTTTGTTGTAGTCAAAGGAAAAGCATTTGAAACAGGGGGAGAAATTTCAAATCATGAAAATGCTTTGTACAATCTTATTTATATACCTTTGACTACTTGCAAAAGAATTTTAAAAAGAATTTTCCAAAGAATTTGCAAAAACAAAACAAGTGGTGCAAGCATGGTCCAAAATGTTAAAATAAAAGAAAGCAATCCATGCATATCTAGTGAAATTATAAAATTGGTTTAATTCAAAAGAACCTATGCACTTACATTATACAAACTAGTTCATTTTTGCACTTATATATTTGCTTTGGTTTGTGTTGGCATCAATCACCAAAAAGGGGGAGATTGAAAGGGAAATAGGGTCAAACCTTTTCCTATAAATAATTTTGGTGGTTGAATGCCCAACACAAATATTGGACTAACTAGTTTTCTCTAGATTATGTATTCTACAGGTGCATAAAGGTTCAACACAAACCAATAAAAAGATCAAGTTATGGTTCAAAAAGGAAAGGAGCAAAGAAACCGAAGAGAACCCTGGTCTGGCACACCGGTCTGTCCGGTGCACCAGGGGTCGTACACTCCAAACTCGCCACCTTCGGGTTTCTCAGGGCGCACTCCGCCGGACAGTCCGGTGCACAAGCGGAGCAACGGCTACCAGCGCAACGGTCGTCTGCAAAAGTGTGAACATTGCGTGAACAGTGTGCGCAGAAGTCAGAGCAGGCGTCAGAGGCGCACCGGACAGTGAACAGTACCTGTCTGGTGCAGGACTGGACTGTCCGGTGCGACATGAAGTCAGCGCTCCAACGGTCAGAATCTTTAGAACCCTAACAGTTGGTTGCCATGGCTGGCGCACCGGACAGTGTCCGGTGCGCCCTTCGACAGACAACCTCCCCAACGGCTATGTGGTGGTTGAGGGCTATAAATACCCCCCAACCACCACCACTCCAAGTATCCAAGTTTTTCAGACATCCCATTCAATACAAGAGCTATTGCAATCAAGATAAGACACAATTCAACAGAATCAAAGCCTCTCCAAGTCCCAAATTCACTCTAAACTCCTAGTGACTAGAGAGAGTGTTTTGCTCGTGTTCTTTGAGCTCTTGTTCTTGGATCGCTTTCTTCTTCCTCATTCTTGTTCTTCAAGCAACTTGTAATCTAAGCAAGAGACACCAATTGTGTGGTGGTCCTTGTGGGGTTTAAGTGACCCGTTTGATTAAGGAGAAAGCTCACTCGGTCTAGGCGACCGTTTGAGAGAGGGAAAGGGTTGAAAGAGACCCGGTCTTTGTGACCATCTCAACGGGGACTAGGTTCTCAAGAACTGAACCTCGGTAAAACAAATCACCGTGTCATTCGCTTTATTTCTTGGTTGATTTGTTTTCGGCCTCTCTTTCGGACTCGGATTTATTTCTAACGCTAACCTCGGCTTGTAGTTGTGCTTTAAGTTGATAATTTTCAAATTCCGCCTATTCACCCCCCCTCTAGGCGACTTTCAGCAGGCACCGAACCATGCGGGTGACACAACGACCATCTACAAGGTTGACAGGGTGCAACAGCTAATTGATGTGGAGGCTCGAAGCGGACGGTCCGGTGGCGCACCAGACCGGTCTAAGGCACACGCAGGTAGAAAGTCTGCAACTTTTACCAATGACTAGAATTGAGGGGGTCTCTATATAAACCCACTAGCCAGCCATTTGAAGGCGTGGGAGCCCAAGCAACATACCAAGGAAGGTTATTGTTGGTGACTTGTTCTCAAATGCTAAGAGTCAAGAACAAGGCAACATAAAAAGTGTTAAATGTTAAAGTCCTTCGTCCTTCAAGACATTATATCCCTTCGGATATAATGAATTTCAGTCGAAGGTTATGAGGGAAAAGACCTTCGTAAGTCCAACATATGATGAAGGAGAATACATACATGGAATACGAACAATAATACAAATATTATCATCAATTTATTTCTATTTTGTATTATCAGAGTCATAATAACAAATTATAATTGTACCTTTGGATTGTCGAAAATTAAAGATACAGGCGTGATGCGAAAAGCAGATGCCAGATCAGCGTGAACAGTACGGGAATACTGTTCATCTATTTATAGGCACAGGACGCAGCCCGTGGAAAATTACATTAATGCCCTTTACATTTATCAATAATTCTATAGTGATTCTTCGAGGTCCAATTTGTCTTTTCACCATATAAGTCGGTTCCCCTTTTCTGCTGTCATGCCGAAGCTTTTTCTGCGCATAGCTTCGTGATCATCTTATCCTTCGTTATGATCGCCTTCCGTCCTATTCAAGCTTCGTCTTGACCAGATTCCTGTATACTCGTGGCCCAATTCCGAAGATACCTGTTCACATATTTCACATGGAAAACATTGTCAAATCATATTTTTGAGGACCTTCGGAAGCCGAAGGCCCCCAACAGTTATAAACATCTCCAAGTGCTCTAACACCCAAGTGCTTAATAGAATCAATCGGTGATTAGCGTACTTGCTTTGCGAAGTGTTTAGGTTAGTTAGACCACTATTGCGCTCGCTCTAGGTGATCCCACAAAACACCTCGGCTCTTGTGTGAGTTGTTGTATTTGTACTGAGTGCAGCGAGAGTCTTCCGAGACTGTATCAATTGAGTTTGTGGTGCAGCCGCCACTGTATACCGGAGGGAACGAGGCCCACATTGTTTCGGCCGGAAGCTCGATAGTGAAGATGGCGGGGAATGTCCGAGAGGAGCCAGAAGCGGAGCACCACTTGCGCGTGGAGAAGGCCTGTGACTCTCTACGGAGTTACTCATCTGTGGTGCTTGGCACTCACATGGGCTACCCTTTGTATAAGGGTACCAACGAGGATTAGTCGAGACCTTTCATGGTTCCAGATACCTTGGTAAAAACAGTGGCATCGTCCACGTGAGTTTGCATCTCTACCTTTGCTCTTTAGCTTCTGCATTTACATTCAAGTATTTAAGTTTCAATCTCACTATTCCTAGTTTAGATTTGTTAGGATTGGAACTTAGGTTGCAAACTCTTTTTGTGGTAGAGTTAGCAACACTTAGACAAAACATAGTTTGCACATTCTAGTTTTCATATTTGCATATGTTTTGTTCTAGAGATTTATTTGTGGCCTAGATTAGCAAAGTTTTTAGAAGTCGTAATTCACCCCTTTTAGGCATCCATGTTCCTTTCAATTGGTACTAGGTACATGCTCGTGCGTTGCCACGGGATTTAAAAATTAGTATAAAATATAGATATAGAGCTTACTTGATGTTTGATTGTAGTGAATAAACGTAGCCACGTGATAGAATGTTTTATAACTACTTGTGTCAATAGAGGAAACTTTTTTTTATTGATTCATTGGTGTTTTATAATTAATTGTATCCTTTGCAGTGGCAAAGCTACTTAAGAGTCCATGACGGCTTCACCACATTATTTCAATCTATTTAGACAACAGTGAATGTGATAGCTAACTATGTTTGTTCAGTGCTTTTGATACAATTATAAAACATATAGTGAGTTGTACGAAGTAGGCTTTGTGCTCTATAATGGAATAATGGACATACCTTAAAAATTCACCTAAATGTCATTAAAGGTAGTCCCCTCCTATGTTATTGAAACAATTACAGTTCAGGGAAAACTAAAATAATCTATGAAATCCATAATAATACAAAATAAATCATCATTCTCTCACTAATACAACATGTGTGGTCTGATTCACTGCAAAAAACATGTAAAACAACAATGTTCTTAAATTCTGCAATCAAGGCGATAGTCTCCAAACTGCCCGAATTCTGGCTCCATATCACTTGCCCAGCAACTGGTGTCCACACTGATTCACGCCTTTCAGTCTAAAATTCAGTTCAGTGACGTCGTCGCTAAAAGGAACCAGCACTTTGTTTTGCCTAGAAGCGAGATAAAATACCTCCATCAAACTGTATAAATATTAGATAGAACAGAGGAGAGCCTTATGCACTAATTTTCTTATAATGGTGTGTTGTGATACCTACAAAGAAGTCACTATGATAGTTTTACCTGTCAATTTCTATGTCCATATCCACTGCCATTTTCTTGAGTTGTCCCAACGTGCTACACAGGTTGGAAAGTGCATCATCCTTCTTTGCTCTCTCGGCCCAAAGAAAGAAGGAAAGAAACCGATGTTTAACTGTGATGAAGAACTATTAGAAAAAATGTAGAGGCGATAGTATTTGGTTCGATATGTCACACACTTCATAGTTAATTCTAAAGCTAGAAATACCTGCCTGGGCTTGAGGTCTTGCTGCTAGTGACAATGATCCTCCATTCTGCGGAGCAAAGTTGTTCACACCTGCAGCTATCGAAAGAATGCTTTATATACCTCAACTGTGTGTAGAAGACTGGTATAGTCTAATATACAAAAATACAAGTTTGCTGGCAAGTCCTCCATATAGCCCCAAAACACCTTTACTAATCATCAAGCACTGAATTAATATAGAAAAAATATAGTTCTCAAAAGGTAACAATACATGGAAATTGGAAAGAAATTTTAGTACGTGAAAATTGCTCTCATTGAGCATTACCTTTAGCAACAAGGGTGCGCTTCAGTGTATGGTAGACTAAACTTTGTCCACAATTGTTAGACTGACTGCTGTCCTAGCTAACGCTCCTGCCATAGTTGGTTGGAGCTCAGTAAGCCATAGACATACATCATCCCTACAAGCACCATGAACAGTCTACAAGCACCATCAAGTTCTGATACTGCCGATAGCATCAGTTGTGACTGCATCCTTGTTCATCTCCTGCATAGTGAAACCGCGTTATCATGATTGGCAGCTCATGGATCATAGGAAATCAAACATGTAAGGAGGCCATGAAAGGAAAATTATGAAAAACTAAAAAATAGATGATCACTTAGCTCATTGAGAAGTTGAAACAATTTCGTTTCAGCTGCAACTCTTCTTTCGTCTTCAACATCTCCTATGTCCTCAAAGTCATCATGATCTATGCCAAAATTATCTGTCAGCCATCTGGACCAGTTTCCAATCTGCAGTCATTTTATTTCATATAAATTTGTTGTTTGGGGTGAGGTGTAATAGAAAGATCCAACTGTATTTGTATCTAATTTTGTTCCATAGCAAGCTACATCCTAACAAACAGCTACATAACAATTACAATAGGAAAAGGAACATGTAATGATGCATAAAAATGAGTAAATTAGGCACGTACAGAGTTCTTCAGCTGCGTGCCTGACCCAAAGCTTAGATCACCAGCTGGAATTGGTAGGACTTTTGGGTCAACAATTGGGTCAGATATAGAGTCTGTCGGTATCTCACTTGATGATTCACGAAGGATGGCATTAAACATGGCAACATTCAAACGGGCTACACACTGCTCCATCACCTAATAATGAAGAACTCGCAAAGTTCAGAAATATATTTGCAGTAACAAAAAGAACTGCTTATTCTTTGAAACTAAGGATGTTAAAAAAATACCAGTTTTGCTAATATTGGTAAACAGCCACACTCATGTCCGCTAGCACTGAGGGGGCACATTCTGTTGAATGCGTCGTGAAACGCAGCCTTCCACAGGTTAACAAAAAAGGTGCCCTACTGCTGATCACCCAAAGTAGGACATAGCACTCTACCAGCCTTTGGAGTTGATGATCCTTCTACCCGTTTTTGCATGTGAGGTGTTAGTGCCTGGAAGAGAAACATCCTTAAGAAAACTGACAACATGAAGAATCAGAACATATTCAGACAACAAGTAGCCATAAGACGGTAAGACAGATCTAGTGCCGGAGACAGACATTTACCTAAGATAGACATTTACCTGCCACCATATTGTCTCAACAATGCGAGAAAATATCCAAGACTCAATCTTCTCTAATGTAGCCAAAAGTGTACTTGTTTCCTGCCAATCATCTGGCATCTGCCTTGCAGCAAACTTGGCTTGCATGCCATTGTAGCTGTTTCTCCACAGCATTGTCATAGATTTTCCATCAAGTTTTTTGGCACCACCATTCATGCTCAGATTCGTCATGGATGGAGTAAATTGATGTGAGATGCCAAAAGTTTGTACAATTATCTCCCTGAGGACAACTGTGTTGGAGAGCCAGAATGTCAGCCTATAACAATAGTGGTTTGTTAGTTCAAGGTTTTTTTGAGTAATGTTATGCTGGAGCTAAAAAATTCAGATTAAACGCAGCTAAGTTATACCTCGAAGCATCATTGCTACTGGACTTTACAACAAGAACAAGACCAGAAGCAATGTTTTTTGCTACCCAGGACAGCAGAACCATGTGGAGAAACAACTACCAGGTCCGCAGAAGTTACCCAGGATAGCCAAAAGTGCTCATATACAAACTAAGTAGCCCTAATACAAGAATGTCGTGCCCCTTCAACATACTGACCAATGGTAACACCAACCTGAACCATTCAAAGATACGAGAAATCTTCACCAGTGACAAGCTTAGCTAATGAGTGGTAAACCTTCTAGATTGCCAGCTTCAACTTTCATGGTTTGACAAATTTATCTTAGAACAAACAGTAGATGTGTTGGTTTTTAGAAAAAAAACTAAAATAGATGTGCTCAAAACTTATTGTCTTGGTTGCCCTCTCTGGAAATCTACTGATGAAGCAGACTTGATGTTCCCCTGGTCAAGTGGGCAAGCAATGGTGGCCAATAAAAATGCTAGTCTACTTAAAAAATGACATATGTTGATTCGTCTGATTCCAGGATACATTTCACAGACAGACAAAAGAATGTGTTCTGCACAATGTATAGGACCGATTTTACTAATTCTATATAATTAAGTCTGTTGCAGTTACAGCCATAAAGTTATGTTTTGGCTTCTGATTGAGCACATGAAAATTCCACAAAAAACATAATATCAATGCAGAAAAGGATTGTAACTTGTAAGGATCAAGTAATGCAACAGGAAAAGCATAGTGGTCTGCTCAAATATGGCTTAATTAATCTAAGACAATAGCAAGTAGCAAAGCTGCAAGAAGAACATGAGTGATGTGGGGAAGTTGATTTATCTTTATTGAAAATAGAACATATAAGTTTCAGTAGTTTCCTAAACTGATCTGTGTGTACATTCATCATGTTATAGTAGGATGCTAAGCTCATCGGTGAAGCTTTGCCTAATCTAGTCATTGTGGATTCAATAGAAAACATATAGGTGGGGAGGAAAGGACCTTTAGAACAGAGGCGTGGAGGTTGAGCTCTTGGAGGATGGCCTACCTGAGGGCAGCGATGGTGGCCATGTCGTCATCATCGTCAGCAGTCCTTGGCCATTTCGTATCTGATTGATCCCACCACAGGAGGAAAGGAAGAATCAAATTAGATCTACAGCTGCGAAAATAACATGAACAAACTTATATTTTATATAGTGCATGACCAAGGTGTTATATATGGCATATTGGCATAATAAAGTTTAGACGGAGTGCTTCACCATAAATAAGCCTCTACTACAATGGCATTATGTGGTTTTCAGGTCATCATGCAACATGAACATGAACATCAACGATTTGTTGTCAACTATAGCGCATATTGAAACAAAGCTATGTTGGTAATCTTGCATTTAATCCAATAATTACCTCGTTCTTGTGGAAAATGTCACATTCATCTGTGAAGTACTTTTGGGTCTCCTGTCCTGACGCAAGCATACACATCATAGTGGCAGTGCTATTCATAGTCATGAAAAAGCAAGAAATTGGGAGTAATGAGACTACATACTTTTTTGCAAAGAATAGAAATAGGTTTCTTGAAAGAACATGCATTGCTTTACTGCTCATGAGCTGCAAGGAGCAGTATTTTCCAAAAAAAATGCAGCCTATTCCTGTTTATATGCTTGCAACAGTAAAGAACTGGCTCTGCTGAACTCTAGCAAGACAAGAAATCATCATTCAAAATTTATGAGGACATGCATTTCTTTACCGCCCATGAGCTGCAAGCAAAAGCAGTATGTTCCCAAAAAAAACTTGCAGCCTATTCCTGCCTATGTGCTTCTAGCAGTAAGGATTTGTCTCTGCTGACCTTCAGCAAGATAAGAAATCACAAGATTTATGAGGACCAGAGTTTATACCATATGATTCCAGATAGGAAATAATCGCTCCAAATTTTTACTATGTGCCTTTCATTGTTTGGAATAGTATAACTCAGTTCCTATTTTTCCTATCTCCATAGGAGGTTTGCTTCTCGCTGTCTGCCAATCTACTGTTTTCTTTGGTGGCAAAAATCTAAAGATGGTATGCCTCTAACTTTCTTACCTATAAGCTACCACCATCTGCTTCACACAATAATAAATTAGCCAAGACATTCTTTATCTGAGGATGTGTTCAAACACAAAGTTAATATACTGTACCAGGTAGATAATACAACACTTCCTAAAATTCTATACGTGGCTCACTCTAGCTCCCCCTTTCCTACCCTTGTTTGACTCTAGACCAGCAGACCCTCCAGAGTTTGTGCTGCATGTTTGTGTATGGCACTCATCATTTTGTGCCCGACAATTCATCAAAAGACCATCTCAATTTGGTTACCAATTTTTCCTTTGCATATTCCCTTGTGATTAGAAAAAGCGTAAGGAGGTGTAGCTCATTAAGAAAGGACAAAAAAATGTTCAACTTATTACAGTTAGGCAATTTTCCCTTGTATGTACATTTCCTTATTTGTTGTGTATGACGTACAGTCGACCATGTTTGCTTGGAAACAAATATTAACGCCTTATCAGATACCAAATGTAACGGATATTAATCAAATGCATATACACTCACAAATATCTCAGATCATGGAAAGTCGCTTAAATTGTGTAATAATATGAAGAAGCACAAATGGCCCCTTGATGTCTGTTGTTCATGTGATTCCCTTTTACTACATGTGGTTAGGTAGGCACAGACGAGTACAGAGCGTTGTTAACTCCAGCTTATTGCGTTGTCAAATATTGATTTATCACCACTAAATTGATTTATCACTGAAGTCAACTATTGATTTATCACTGAAGTCAAATAACTTTTGGAGCAAAGTGGATAGCTGATGTGCAAGATTTCAACTAACTAAATTACCAATAAGGCTATTAGTTCCAGAAACTGGCCGAGTTTCTCTGTTGTATTCTTCTGTTTCACTTACTACATCCAAAAACGACATTGAAATGCCTTCAGCATTCTAATGAGGTATTCTTTATAAAATTACTATTTACAAGATTTTGGATGAGAGAAGTAGCAGGTTTGTTAGGAGGTTAGAGAATTACAGAAAGTATTTCTTGACCCTAACACACAGTTATTTGGTACAATGCAGTCAAAGTGATTTTACATACTATGTTCATACAATGCAGTCGTCAACACGGAATTATATAGGTCTGCACGAAGGGATGAAAGTTGAAGCCTCTGCAGTCTGCACATGAGGGGCAGAGCTTAGTATGGCCAAACCTCTACTTATGTTGATGACTTGCTAATTGCTAGGTGACATCTATACCTACAGTTTGCACTCTACAGTTCGCACTCTACAGTTTGGATTTAGTTTGCTAATTTCTATAGTTTGGAATTTTGCATGTATTTCTAGATCCTCAATAGTTTGCTAATGCCGACAAAGGCAGCTCTAAAGGTGAATATTGCTAAAACTTATACATGTTATTCACATTCTACTATTTTTACAATCTCTGAATACTTATCAATTAGCCAGTTGGAAGTAACTCATCAGGCTGCAAACAGCCTCCTAGGAACAGTACAACTGACAAACTGAAACTGGTGTTCTCACATGTGTTGGCCCAATGCTAATCAGGACAGGATAGCTGTATGGAAACAGGGCATTATGTTCGCTAAGTTCTTTTTTTCCTTACTACTTCCAAGTTTTGGCTGAGAAAATGGGTCTGCCTGGAGGAAAGAATGGTCTGTTAATTAGCAAATCATAAATATCTTGGTGGTGACAATTCTTCGGCTACTTATAATTTCAGTTAGAACTTGCAAGAATGTCTGTTTCTGAAAAATTCTAGCAGATCGGTTCTTAATATTGACGAGTTATTTCTAAGGGATGGTATTTCTAACCATGGCCACTCGGTAACCTTGAGGGGAAATGCTTAGTATGGCCAAACCTCTACTTATGTTGATGACTTGCTAATTGCTAGGTGACATCTATACCTACAGTTCGCACTCTACAGTTTGGATTCAGTTTGCTAATTTCTACAGTTTGGAATTTTGCATGTATTTCTACAGTTTGCTGATTTCTACAGTTTGCTAATTTCTGCAGAGCGGGGGAGGGATTTGGTCAGAAAACAATAAAAATAAAATGAGAAGCTGGCCGATCGAGACTGCAATTGCTTCACCTCATAGCAAGTTCGCTCTTCTATTTATTTAGTTTGCCTTGAGAGTACACCTCTCTGCAGCTTGAGATCTGAACTGAGACCACAGGTACTGAAGACCACAGGTGAGTACACCTCTGGACTGAAGCGGGCTTAGATTTTTCTACCTGCAATTTCGTTGCTTCAGTTCCGCCTGAACTGAGTACACCTCTCAGCAGGTTCGACAGTACAAAATAGT
Source organism: Zea luxurians (assembly GCA_029449295.1). Taxonomy (NCBI): domain Eukaryota; kingdom Viridiplantae; phylum Streptophyta; class Magnoliopsida; order Poales; family Poaceae; genus Zea; species Zea luxurians. The sequence goes on from JAOPSE010000017.1 coordinate 21,474,211, forward strand.
ATGCTACTGCCATTCAAAGCACTCATAATCCGATTTCAAAGCACTCATACCAGCGCGGGAGGAGAGGGAGCGAGGAAGGAGAGATGACGTACTTTTGGTGGAGCCGATGAATGTTGAATTCGTCCCAATCTGGCCGGTACCGAAAATCCGAGGTGCACTTGAGGAAAGCACTGGCACTGCACCTCCGTGTCTTCTCTAGGGACGGCTAAGGCTCTTGGTGAGGTGGGGGCGGCGAGTGAGGGGCAGGATGGTGATGAGCATGGGATCTGAGAGGTGAGTGTCGTCGGTGGAATGGAGGAAGATCAGTTTTGTCGATGGAAGGTGAGTGCCGTCGGTGGAAGGGGATCGCGGCGACAATGGAGTTGATTGCGAGGCACCTGCAGCAACGACGCCATGGATGGAAGGGTTCCTGGGAAGGGGCATCGTGGTAGCAATGGAGGGAGCGCGGATCACGTGGCAATGGAGGCAGCGCGGATCGCGGGGGGAATTGCAGCAACGACGCCATGGATGGAAGGCTTTCCTCGGATGGCAGGAGTACGGAGGACGCGCTGGCGATTGATGGAAGCCGCAGCGCCATGGATGGAAGCAGCCGCGGCGCTGCCGCGGATGCGGGCGGTTGCCGGCAGGGCGGCTGCAGGTTGCGGCACGGATGTGGGCGGCAGAACGTTCTGTGATTAGTAGTAGAGATATAGATATAAAACCGAACAAGCCAAAAGGAAGAACAGAACACAACGAAAACCTGACCATTTCTTCTCCCCGTTCTCCTTGGACCAGGAAAAGAATCCGACCATGGCAGAGGCAGAGTGCCGCGCCTCGGACTTGGCCGACGACTTCGAGTTCTGTATCCTGTCGTCCGACGGCATCGTACCAGCCGGAGAGAGCGCGGGGACGGACATGTGCGTGGCCGACGAGGTCTTCTGCCAGGGCAAGCTCCTCCCGCTCCGCGCCTCCTCGGCTACGGCCGCCGACGGCGCCAGCGTCGCCACGCTGCCGAGGTCGGAGTCAGTGGCCTCCACCGTGGGCCTGGTGTCACAGTCCGGCAGCCGCAGCGCAAGCTCGAGCTCGAGCGGCAGCAGCAGCGGGTGCGTGAGTCGGAGCCAGTCGTCCAAGAGCGCCTCCTCCTACCACGGCGCCGGGGCGCTTTCGCCGCGGCGCTCGCTGTCGAGCAGCCTGTTCTACGTGCACCCGAGCCCGTCGCCGCGGCTGCGCTCGGCGCGCCCGCGCCGCAGCACCGGGTCCGCGCAGCCCGCCGCGGCAGCGTGGGGTCTGTTTCGCTTCCACCTCGGCGTCGTCGGCGCCCCGGACGTGTACCCGCCGCCACCGCGCCCCGCGGCCGATGCCAAGGTCGTCGCCGCAGCGAGGGGCGGCGGCAGCAGGAGCACGCGGTTCGAACAGGTGGCCGCCGCCGTCAACAGGATCGGAGCGGGGCAGTTAGGTGAGAGAGGGGCGTGGGGAGGAGGGATGGATCAGGGGAGCCGGTGCTCGCGCGAGGCGTGGGCGTGTTTCGGCGTTGGTTGCTACGGGTTGCATCCGACGGACGATGAAACAGAGTCATGGATGGACGATTGAGATCGTTGGAAGGCAGAACAAGAAAAGGCAGGCTACCCTTAGAGCCTTAATAAGTAGTATAGATTAGAGGCTGGTTTGGCTCATTTGGAACGTTTTTGCTTTATCGCTAATCAAGCCGACACTATTTAGAGGATGGGTATGAATACCTATAGGCCACCACACTTTGACGACACTAACTTCCCTTATTAAATTTCTAGAATGGCTTGTTACCTAGAAGCGGTTGATATAGGTGTTTGGAGAGTCACTCGCGATGGGATGAAACCACCAAAGAATCCCGAAAAGCTCACCGTGAGTGACGAAAAGGAAATTATTTTAAATGCTAGAGCAAAAATTGCTTGTATGAATCTCTTAGCATGGTCATTTTCAATCAAGTATTTACTTTGAAAACTGCTAATGAGAATTGGCTAAAATTATATGAGCTCCATGACGGCACTTCAAATGTCCGTGAGCAAAAATATTGCCTAGTCTTGAATGAGTATAATTCTTTTACAGAGTATAATTCTTTTACAATGAAAGAAGATGAACTTGTTAGAGATATGTATTCTCATTTGAATCTAATTATCAACGAGCTCAATTCTATTGGAATTAACAAGCTAGATGATCTGGACATTGCAAGGAAAACCATTTCCCTGCCACCTCAACGAAAATATGGGAGCATCATCACCATCTTTTAAACTTGGAGGACTTGAGTCAAATGACCCAAATACCCACGATCAGAAAAATTGTGGCATTTGAGATGTCACAAAAGATGGGTCAAGAAGAGGCCACTTAATCAACTTCATATGCTTTTGCATGTGATGAAAAGAAGAAAGGCAAGAAGAAGGCTCCTAGTTCAAGTTCCTCATGCAAAGAAGAAGTGGAATATGAATAAGATGATGATGAAGAAGATGATCAAGCCTCCACATCATCCTCTTAGGACAAAGAAACAATCTGACACATTGGAAAGGTAACAAGGATGATTCACAAGATTAATCTAATGGGTGTGCCCCTGTAGGTCGAGGATGTTCTCTTTAACATTGATAGGAAAAACCAAATAAAGAGAGGATGCTTCACATGTGGGGAGAAGGGCCACTTCCAGGATAATTGCCCAAATACGACCCAACCCAAGAAAAGGAGGAGCAAAGGTAAAGCGTTCACAACAATCAAAACTTGGGATGATTTTTAACTGAAGATGATTCTCCAATGAGTCGTGACCATTGCTCTTCACCACTTCTTCACGATCATCACACAAATGCTTTATGTCAAAAGGTAAATCACAAAGCTCATCTTCTAGTGATGATAGTGATGATGATTGTGATGGTGAGGGAAAGCCCTCCTTAGATGAACTTGCGCATAACATACAATTTTTTAGGATGTTTGCACAAAACAAAAGGCTCAACTAATAACATTGAAAAATAAGTTGCTTATCTCTCAAAATGATTATAAATGTTTGCTAGAAAAATTTAAAAATTTTGCAAATTTGAATTGTGAGCTAACAACCAAAATTGAGAAATTAGAGTCTAAAGCTCCATCCTTAATTAACGATGATAGCCTTATTAAAAAGAATGAAAAACCAAAAGCTAAGTTAGCAAGCATAACAATGAGCTAAGTTAGCAAGCATAACGATGCTATTGGAAATTTGCTTGAGAAAATGGAAACTCTTAGCATACATAACAATGAGCTAACTACCAAGCTAGAAAACATCGACAGTACCCCAGAGCACCTTTAGTTTAATTACTGAAATTATTAAAATGGATGCTTCTACTTCTTGCTTTGATTTAATTGATTATTATAATTCTTGCAATCAAGTTCTTGTTAAAAAATATTGTTATATAAACTTGTTCGGATGAGATTGCATTAGAAAATGAATTATTAAAGCATAAAGTGGCTCGCCTTGGTAAGGCCTTGTATGATAAGAAAGGCAAAGCCAAACAAACCCAACCTACTCAGGATAACACCATCGTGTGAGTGAACAAGCCCATGGAGGGTTGAGAGCACCTAGAGGGGGGGTGAATAGGTGATCCTATAAAATCAAACACTAAATAGCCACAAACTTGATTATTAAGTTGTTAGCGAAATCAAGTGGCTATGGAACACGCTCGTGCGAACAAAACAATCACAAGAAGCAATACACGAGACACGTGATTTTTATCCCGTGGTTTGGCCAAGTAACACTTGCCCACTTCCACGTTGTGGCGTCCCAATGGACGAGGGTTGCACTCAACCCCTTTCAAGTGATCCAATGATCAACTTGAATACCACGGTGTTTTATCTTAGAGTACTCCTCCCGTTTGCGGGGAATCTCCACAAGTTGGAGCCTCTCGCCCTTACAAAGTTATGATCACAAAGAAAGCACAAGAGTAAGGATGGGAGAGCAACACACACAAGACTCAAATTCACAGCACTACCACACACATAAGCCAAGACTTGAGCTCCAAACACAACACAGGGAGTACGCAACTCAAACGGAGCTCAAATCACTAACACAGCGAATCAAATGCATGGAGACGGAGTCTGGGAGTCTTAGAATGTTTCTTGAGAGCTTGGTATCTTGCTCCATGCGCCTAGGGGTCCCTTTTATATCCCCAAGGCAGCTAGGAGCCGTTGGAGATCAACATGGAAGGCTATCCTTGCCTTCTGCCGAGTGGCGCACCGGACAGTCCGGTGCGCCACCGGATAGGTCCTGTAGCTTGTCTGGTGTGCGATCTCCTTCCATATCGGGCGCAGCCGACCGTTGCTCCTCCGGGTCAGATGGCGCACCAGACACCGTCCGGTGCACATTGGACAGTCCGATGCATCTAGCCGACCGTTGGAGTTGGCCACATGTCGTGCGTTGATCGCACGGACGACCGGTGGCGCTGGCACCGTTGGCTCACCGGACAGTCCAGTGCACCACCGGATAGTCCGATGAATTATAACCACGTCACCTTTTCCTTTTCCCGAGAGCGATGAGTTCATCGCGGATGACTCACCGGACAGTCCGGTGAATTATAGCCATACGACTCTGTCGTTTCCCGAGAGTAGCCGGTTCACCATGGGCCAGCCTGGGGCACCGGACACTGACCGGTGCACCATCGGACACTGTCTGGTGCGCCACCAGATAGTCCGGTGCGCCAGGCCCGAGCTGCTGTTGGCTGTATGCAGCCAACCTTTCTTCAATTCAAATCTTCTTGTCTTGGCACTGTTTCTAGCACTTAGATAGACATGTTAGTACTCACAAAACAATTCACTAAGTTTAGAAACATACCTTGTCTTTGATTTGTACTTCTTTCTTGTTTAGTACATAAGAGTTCAAAATATTTTCGTTGGGCATCTAATCACCAAAACAATTATAGAAATGGCCCATGGGCACATTCCCTTTCAATCTCCCCCTTTTGGTGATTTATGCCAACATCAAAAGGTAACAAAAGAAGTGCAAATGAAGACCAAATTCTTTTTACTCAAGATTTGACATATTTGGATCGCTCTTTGCCACCACTTGGTTTGTTTTTGCAAATCAAATTCTTTTTCCTATCTCTAAGTCAAACATTCTTGTTTGTGCAAATAGAGAGATACTCCAAGAGTGAAAATCGTTAAGTGCCAAAAACTCCCCCTTTTCCCGTAATCAAATTCTCCCCCATAGGAGACCAAATTTTGCAATAAGAGTATTTGGGACAAAACACAAATTCTAACTCTATTGTTTTCAAAATTCACAAGTGGTTGGTTGATCTATTTGCTTTGGCCTTAATTTCCCCCCTTTTGGCATTAAGCACCAAAACAGGATCATTCTTGGCCCTTTAACCCCATTGCCTCACCAAAAATATCAATTAAGAGCAAAAAAGCAATGAGGGCATAAGTAAGAACTTGGAATCAAATACAGTACTAATACTGGAGTGCAGTGGAAGTCTTTGCGTTGTCCAAGGTCAGTTTCCCTTTCAATGTACCTTCGAGACTACATCAAGTGTACTCAAACAAACAGATTAGTCTCAAAGGGAGCAAGTTGTAGCACATCTCCCCCTAACCATGTGCACATCTGCATACGGACTTGTGAGGTCTGGGGTGGCTTGTACAACTTGAGCACTATAAACAATAACTGATTTAAATGCACAAAGTAACATGATCAAAGGCATGAAACACATGTATGCTCTAGATCAATCCAAGTTACGCGAATCTAAGACATTTAGCTCACTGCACAACCTGCAAAACCTTTTCTAATCTAAAGGCTTAGTGAAGATATCAGCTAGCTGGTTCTCGGTGCTAATGTGGTACACATCGATATCTCCCTTTTGCTGGTGGTCTCTCAGGAAGTGATGCCGGATGTTTATGTGCTTAGTGCAGCTATGTTCAACAGGATTATCCGCCAAGCGGATTGCACTCTCATTGTCACATAGGAGTGGGACTTTGCTCAGATTGTAGGCAAAGTCCCGGAGGGTTTGCCTCATCCAAAGTAGTTGCACGCAACACTGTCCTGCGGCAACGTACTCGGCCTCAGCGGTGGATAGGGCAACGAATGTTTGTTTCTTGGAACTCCAGGACACCAGGGACCTTCCTAGAAATTGGCACGTCCTTGATGTACTCTTCCTATCAACCTTGCACCCGGCATAATCGGAGTCTGAGTATCCAATCAAGTCAAAGGTAGACCCCTTTGGATACCAGATCCCGAAGCAAGGCGTAGAAACTAAATACCTAAGAATTCGCTTAACGACCACAAGGTGACATTCTTTGGAGTCGGATTGATATCTAGCACACATGCATACACTAAGCATAATGTCCGGTCTACTAGCACAAAGGTAAAGTAATGAACCTATCATTGACCGGTATGCCTTTTGATCAACAGACTTACCTCCTTTGTTGAGGTCAATATGCCCATCAGTTCCCATCGGTGTCTTCACGGGCTTGGCATCCTTCATCCCAAACCTCTTGAGAAGATCCTGAGTGTACTTTGTTTGGGAGATGAAGGTGCCGTCCTTGAGTTGCTTCACTTAGAATCCAAGGAAGTAGGTCAACTCGCCCATCATCGACATCTCGAATTTCTGCATCATCATCCTGCTAAACTCCTCACAAGACTTTTGGTTAGTAGAACCAAATATTATGTCATCGACATAAATTTGACACACAAAAAGATCACCATCACAAGTCTTTGTAAAAAGAGTGGGATCGGCATTCCCAACCTTGAAAGCATTAGCAATTAAGAAATCTATAAGGCATTCATACCATGCTCTTGGCGCTTTCTTAAGTTCATAGAGCGCCTTAGAGAGCTTATACACGTGGTCGGGATACCTGTCATCCTCAAAGCCAGGGGGTTGTTCCACGTATACCTCCTCCTTGATTGGCCCGTTGAGGAAAGCGCTCTTCACGTCCATTTGGTATAGCCTAAAAGAATGGTGAGTGGCATAGGCTAATAAAATTCGAATTGACTCCAGCCTGGCCATAGGAGCAAAAGTCTTATCAAAATCCAAACCTGCGACTTAGGCATAACCTTTTGCCACAAGTCGAGCCTTGTTTCTTGTGACAACCCTCCCAAGTTATCAGGCCCACATGCACCAATCCTTACCTTAATGGCCTCGGATGGCTGTGCACGTGCACCGGGTAACTTAACAAGGCTATCGAGTTCGCCAATTGGAACTCATCATCCCAAGGATCTCCCACATAACAGGTATATTACAGTAATCACATTTGATACACACACATTGGAGATAGAGCGGAAGACTTTTACAAAGTACACTTTACATTCCAGAACTCAAGTTTACATGGTAGAAAGCGATGTATTTATTACAAGTCCTAATAGCACTCGAAGTGCATAACTTATTACAATAATTGGAAGGGTGAAACCTTTCCATAAGAGATATATAAAAACATTCTAAGCTTCAAGTCCTCCATATGAAGTAACTAACCCAAAGATAAGGGAATAAAACTTCTCCTACAAAAACAACAAGGGATAAAACCATGAGTAGGCAATTACTCAGCAAGACTTACTCGGCTAAAGAAAAGACTCTCAAGGATATGCTGGCTTAAAGGGATTCAAGGTAAAGCTCATCAAGTTTCAAAGGCTTTTTTTGCAGAAAAGCTTAGTAGAAGTGGGTCCTTAAGCCAAGTTTTATTTCACAAGTTAGTTTATTACCTGAATCTTCTAGCCTAAATCTAGCATTTTCCTAATCTAGATCATTCACTTGACCTACACTAGGTTGCTTTTCAAATCCAAATTTTGATTCGCTTGTTATCTACGATGAAGGTCAAAGATCCAGTCTTCATATCTGAGAAGTTCGGCGATCCGAATCGATTAATACCCAGCTGGAGATCTCCAACCACACGACATATGCTTCCCTTAACTCTTTTGCACACGTCTACCATTCTCACGGATCCTCCACCACATGAACAGGTCCGCGCCACCCGAGAGCACACCAACCCTTTTAGGCGGTCCTTTGCTAGGAGGGTACGTGCCACTCTCGCCATCTCTTCACTCCTAGTGCGCGATTGTCTTTTCATGTATAGAATAGCCGGGTTCAGGCTTACCCATGACAAGGTATGTGGCCAGATAAAAGGTCCTAGATCAGCAGGCCAACAATTGGTACGGTCCTTAATCGACACAGACGGACGACTTTTCCTGCTCAGCGTTTGGTCCCATTTTAAGCTATTTCAAAATTTTGGCGCCTGGCAGAGGGGCCATGCCTGGATAATGAATTTATCAACGTCTTGATGCCTTTATTATCCCAAGCCCATTTTCTTTTTTGTAAAAATATGAGTCATAGATCAAAAACATTTTTCTTAGTCTATCAACATGACTAAGCATCTCTAGCTTTTATAAAACAGGTGACAAGGTGTGGTAATCAACCTTTCAAGGATGGTAATGCATCAAGTGTTTAATCAATCAACTCCTATCACCTAATGCATCATATAAGTGATAAAATTTTGTAAATACAAGGAGGGTGGCAAATGCACCGGGGCTTGCCTTATTGCAGGAGAAGATCCCAAAATTATTCTACTCTGGTAAGTAGTTAGATGAAACTCCACCACTGGATCAACATACACTGAAGTGAACTCCTTCTTTAAACATCACTTCTTCTAAGTGTTCTACAAGTCAATTACATATAGATGAATGCTTGCTATGGTATGGAAATGCATTTCATAAAGAAGGTAACAAACAATACATCATGAGTACACTTTTCTACAAAGTGCACGAAACTAGCCAAAACACTAGAGGATTTCTAAGGGCACTTCAAGACATCTTCACTTACAAATCTCCAGGGAACTAATCCATGTTAGACTTAATCTAAAACTCAAACCTTCTTAAGCAACTTCATTGCCTAATTACTCAGGGGTAAAGTCCTCTTCCATTTTGGGCACAAATCTGTTTACTGAGTAAATCACTTCTAAACAAATTCAAACTTGAACCAAGTGCTCAACTGGTCAATACAAGGTTGCCCAAAAGTTTTCATAATTTTTGGAACACAACTTTTATTTCTAAAAATTAAATAGTCCTTCTAAGAGTATCTGATATTCCCTGAAATTTGGTGTATGTTGTAAAACCTTAAATCTATTTGTAATAGGAAGTATACGATTTTACACACTTTGATCGGGGAACCACGAGGAGACCGGTCGAAGGAGAACTGTGATGCGACGACGTTCAATGGCGGCGAGCCTTCTATTCCAATAATCGTGGAAAAGTTTGGCCGCGCTGAGGAGGAGAATTGATTGGCATGGTCACCACTATTGTCAATACCATGGTGACATCGTGACGACGGCCTGGCACCGTCGAGCGGTGAGTCGACGGCGCAACATAATAAGTGGAGCACACAGCGATGCAAGGTTGGACGAGGGATCGATGGTCGACGACCAATGACAAGTGTGCAGCGACACACACCACCGACCAGGAAGAACCGAAGATAACGTGCGTGAACCCCAGGGGGATTCGTGGCGTGGACAACAGGCCAGGGCGAGGTCCGAGAACGCCGACGAAATTCTGGACGTCGAGAACGGTGGATCAGAACAAGTGCCGGGGAGCTCACGTATGTGGCTGACGGGGAGCTGAGACGAGCACGTGAAGAAGCTCGACGCCAAGCTGCGGCTGTTCTGGCGTCGAGAGGCGAGGCGACGGAGAGCCGGCGTGAGGGGTGGATGAACGCGAGTGACAGTGATGAAGACCTGGGCGTCGGTGAGGTGACAGGAAAGCTGGGAGCCGACGTCGGGCGCGGCAAGCGTCCAAGACACCAGCGAGTTAAAAAAACGGCAAGGAGGAGCTAAGTGAACTGGACGCGCTGGACAGAGGCTACGGCGCTTGAGACAAGGAGCAGGTGAGGCGAGGAATTGATTTGGGGTGCTGAGAGTTGTACACGGCGAGAGAGAAACTTCAGAAGTTTGAGCGCTTCGGGGGGATGACGTACATGGGAAGGCAGTTCGTGAAGGAGATAAACTTCATGCGCTGGCTTGAGTTGGATCAGAGAGAAGAGAGAGATGTGGATGGGATAAGAACGACGGAACTGACTAGAAGGACAGCTTACGGATCAGGTAGAAAGGAGAGGCCGGTGGAGATAAAAAAATGGAACTTTTTTTTTACCCAAAAAGTGAACCACGCTTCAGCCATGTAAGACAAAAATGCAGCAGCAGCCGACTGAACCCTCCCTGCTGACCCCCTTCAATCTATCAATTTTCCAAAGTGACAGGCCAACCGCAGTTAATAAAACTTGCTCCCAAACATAGCTTTACCAACCTGCTGCAACAACTCAAGGTCGAAAGCTCACAGATAACGAATTATTGTGCCTCAAAGTGGGGTGAAAATGCTGAATCGTGGCTTTTACTAGCTGAATAAAATTCAGCATTTCCCTAGGCTGACAACTCGACTTGGAGCAGAATTTGCTGTCGATTTGAAGTAAAAATAGGAGAATCCATATTAACAAAAACTGCTCTCCAACCAGCCCTCAACAACTTGCTATAGCAACATAGGGTATAAAACAAACTGATAGAAAGTTATAATGCCCCAAGTTGTCCTAAACCAATGGAATTTTCTTGTTTCAGTTAGCTGAAATCCAAAACCTGACAGTGAATGTTTTGGGACAGTTTACTGCAAGCTCTGTGCAGGACCATACCAACCTCATAATAAGGAATCTACTCACTAACCAAAGATCTTCAACATTGCTACAGGAGTCATGGCTCATACCCACATGGATTAGTCACAACAAGGATCTAAAACTGAGTAAACACACTGAACTTAGACTTTCAGTTGGCTGAAACCTGAATTCGAACATTAAATCTTGACAGCCCCTCTTTGGACCAACATTTCTCCCAAATTTGTGTAGTATCAAGACAAACCTACTTAAGGAAATTTGTTCACCAATATATGGTCTTCAATTATTCTATAGGAACTACAGTACAAAACGTCCAAGATTAGTCACAAGAAAGCTCCAAAGTTGAGCAAAACTCACTAAAATTCAGTTTTAGTAAGCTGCACCAAGTCTGAAATCCAAATCTGGCAGCTCCTCTTTGGACCACTTCACACAGTTGCATGCGGTTTTAGGGCTAGTACACTTAATACAAGTTGTTCTCCTACAATTACTCTACAAGTTTGTTATAGTACCTTTCTACCAAAAGTCTACAGATTAAAACATACAGGGGTCCAAAAACAGCTAAATGAAACTGTTTTCAACCAAATCCAAATTGCACCAAAACTGAATTTTTGCAGTTTACTCCAAGTTTTCCTATAAAACTTGGACATCTCCACACATGGAAGTTGTTCAACTTTCCAAGCTTTACCACTTTGGTATATGGACTTTTGACAACTTCTCACTAGATTTTAAATTCCACTTTTGGGGCTAGTTTAGGGTTTCAATTGAAATTTTGGACCTAGTAAAATGTATTCTAGGTGTATCAAGCAAGATGATGCTAATGCATATGATGACATGCCAAATTTTTAGCTCTCGTAACACCAGGGGTGTTACATTTCTTGTCACCACTCCGTGTTCGTCTTGCTTGTTGCGGAACACTCACTTGGTTCCCACAACGTTTTGCTTTGGATGTGGCACCAGGCTCCAGACTTCATTTCGTTTGAAGTTGTTGAGCTCTTCCTGTATGGCCAACACCCAGTAGCCTCTTCTACCCTGAAAGGCTCAATAGAAGAGACAAACGAGTAATGCTCACAAAAATTAGCTAATCGTGAGCGAGTAGTTACTCCCTTGCTGATGTCACCCAAAATTTGATCAACGGGGTGATGTCTTTGGATCGACGCTCGGACTTGAGTTGGATGGGCCCGTGGTGCTTCTTCCTCCATCACTTGATCTTCCTGTGCTCCCCCTTGATCCTTCCCTTCTTCTTGAGGTACCTATACATTGTCTTGAGTTGGGGGATGCACCATTGTAGAGGAAGATGGTTGATCTTCTTCATGTGGTTCCTATGGTCGCACATCACCTATCACCATCGTGCGCATTGCGGCCGTCGGAACTTCATCTTCATCTATGTCATCAAGATCAACTTGCTCACTTGAAGAGCCATTAGTCTCATCAAATACAACGTCGCTAGAGACTTCAACTAATCCTAATGATTTGTTGAAAATCCTATACGCCTTTATATTTGAGTCATACCCTAGTAAAAACCCCTCTACTGCCTTGGGAGCAAATTTAGAATGTCTACCTTTCTTCACTAGAATGTAGCATTTGCTCCCAAATACACGAAAGTAAGAGACATTGGGTTTGTTACCGGTAAGGAGTTCGTAGGAGGTTTTCTTGAGGAGGCGATGCAAATAGAGCCGGTTTATGGCGTGGCTGGCTGTGTTCACAGCTTCCGACCAAAACCGCTCGGGCGTCTTGAACTCTCCAAGCATCGTTCTCGCCATGTCGATTAGCGTCCTGTTCTTCCTCTCTACCACACCATTTTGATGTGGTGTGTAGGGAGCGGAGAACTCGTGCTTGATACCTTCCTCCTCAAGAAACTCTTCGACTTGAAGGTTTTTGAACTCGGACCCATTGTCGCTCCTTATCTTCTTTACCTTTAGCTCAAATTCATTTTGAGCTCTCCTTAAGAAGCGCTTTAGGGTCCCTTGGGTTTCTGTCTTATCCTGCAAAAAAGAATACCCAAGTGAAGCGGAAAAAATCATCAACAATTACAAGACCATACTTACTTCCCTCGATGCTGAGGTAGGCAACAGGTCCAAAGAGGTCCATGTGAAGAAGCTCTAATGGTCTTGATGTTGTCATCACATTCTTGTTGTGATGAGTGCTTCCCACCTGTTTTCCTGCTTGACATGCTGCACAAGGTCTGTCTTTCTCAAAACAGACATCGGTTAGTTCTAACACATGATCTCCCTTTAGAAGTTTATGAAGGTTCTTCATCCCAACATGTGCTAGACGGCGATACCAAAACTAGCCCATACTAGTCTTAGCCATTAAGCATGCATCTAGATTGGCATTCTCTTTCGAAAAATCAACTAAATTGAGCTTACCGTCTAATACACCCTTAAAAGCTAATGAACCATCACTCCTTCTAAAGGCAGATACATCTACATTTGTGAATAAACAATTATATCCCATGTTACATAATTGACTCACAGACAATAAGTTATACCAGAGCGATTCAACTAAAAACACATTGGAGATAGAATGCTCGGATGTGATGGCTATCTTTCCCAATCCTTTAACCTTGCCTTGGTTCCCATCTCCAAAGATGATCGAATCCTGGGAATCCTTGTTCTTGACGTAGGAGGTGAACATTTTCTTCTCCCCCATCATGTGGTTCGTGCATCCGCTGTCGATTATCCAGCTTGAGCCCCCGGATGCATAAACCTGCAAGGCAATTTAAACTTGGGTTTTAGGTATCCAACTCTTGTTGGGTCCTACAAAGTTAGTCACAATAACTTTTGGAACCCAAATATAAGTCTTGTCTCCCTTGCATTTGGATCCCAACTTTCTAGCAACTACTTTTGTATTCTTACATGAAAGTACAAAAGAAGTATTGCAAGCATTATAAATGGTAGAAGGTCCATTGCATGTTCTCCTAGGCGCATGAGGCACAATATGATTTATCCTAGGCCTACTTCTATCATGAACAAAGGTGGAACTAGAAGCAAACATAGTATGTGAATCATTATAAGAAGCATAACTCTTATTATAATGAGAACGACTAGCAATTTTCCTATCATAAATAAAAGCATGGTTCCTTTGAGGACTACTCGCCATAGGGGCCTTCCATTTCTCCTTGTTGAGAATGGGAGTCCTTTGGCTTGTTGAGTTCTTGGTTTCTTTTCGAAAACCAAGTCCATCCTTAATTGAAGGGTGTCTACCAACAGTGTAGGCATCCCTAGAAATTTCAATTTGTCGTAATCAACCTTGCAAGTCTTAAGTTGAGCATTAAGACTTGCCACCTCATTATTTAATTTAGTAATAGAAGCAAGATGTTCATCAGAGGCATCAACATCAAAATCCTTATATCTATTACAAATAACAACATGCTCTGCACATGAACTAGTTTTGTTAACTTCCTCTAGCTTAGCAGTTAATTCACCATTTAAACTCTTTATACTAGAGATAGATTCATGGCAAGTAGACAACTCAAAGGATAGCATTTCATTCCTTTTAATTTCTAAAGCAAGAGATTTTTGAACATTAACAAACTTGTCATGTTCCTCATACAAAATGTCCTCTTGTTTCTCTAGCAATCTATCCTTTTCATTTAGAGCATCAATTAATTCATTAATTTTGTCTACCTTAGCTCTATCTAGTCCTTTAAACAAGTCAGTGTAGTCTACTTCATCATCGGAAGATTCCTCATTGCTAGAAGAAGAGTACTTAGGGGAATCTCGAATACGTACCTTCTTCTCCTTAGCCATGAGGCAAGTATAGTGTTCTTTGGGGAAGAGCGAAGACTTGTCGAAGGCCGAGGCAGCCAATCCCTCATTGTCGGAGTCAGATGAGGAGCAGTTAGAATCCCATTCCTTTCCAAGGTGCGCTTCACCCTTCGCCTTCTTGTAGTTCTTCTTTTCTCTCTTCCCGCTCTTTTCTTGTCCCTGGTCATTATCATTATCGGGGCATTGTGCTATGAAATGACCAGTCTTACCACATTTGAAGCAGGAGCGCTTTCCCCTTATTTTGTTCTTGTTGGGGTACTCCTTACGTCCTTTAAGCGTGGTCTTGAAGCGCTTGATGATAAGCGCCATTTTGTCCTCGTTAAGCGTGACAGCCTCCACTTGTGCTACCTTGCTTGGTAGCGCCTCCTTGCTGCTTGTTGCCTTGAGAGCAACGGGCTATGGCTCGTAGATGGGCAGTGGACCATTTAGTGCATCGTCCACGTATCGCGCCTCCTTCACCATCATGCGCCCGCTTACGAATTTTCCAAGGATCTCCTCAAGCGTCATCTTGGTGTACCTGGGATTTTCACGAATAAGGTTGACAAGATGAGGGTCAATTACAGTAAATGACCTTAGCATGAGTCGGACGACATCATGATCCGTCCATCTTGTGCTTCCGTAGCTTCGGATCTTGTTGACCAGGGTCTTGAGCCTGTTGTAGGTTTGTGTTGGCTCCTCCTCCTTGATCATCGTGAATCTCCCCAGCTCACCTTCCTCTAGCTCCATCTTGGTGATCATAGTGGCGTCGTTTCCCTCATGAGATACCTTGAGGGTGTCCCAGATCTGCTTAGCATTGTCCAAGCCGCTAACCTTGTTGTATTCATCCCTGCACAGAGATGCTAGCAAAACAGTAGTGGCTTGGGCATTTTTATGAATTTGCTCATTAATAAACACATGATTATCGGTACTATCAAAATGCATCCCATTTTGTACAATTTCCCATATACTAGGATGGAGAGAAAATAGATGACTACGCATTTTATGACTCCAAAATGAGTAATCCTCTCCATCAAAGTGTGGGGGTTTTCCAAGAGGAATAGAAAGTAAATGGGCATTCAAATTGTACGGAATACGGGAATAATCAAAGGAATAGTTTTGATTAACCGTCTTTTTCTTTGACGAGGAGTCATCGTCGTTGTCCCTAGGTGAAGAGGAAGATGCATCGCTGTCGTAGTAGATGATCTTCTTGATGCATCTCTTCTTCTTCCCGTCCCTCTTCTTGTGACTCGAGCTAGAGTCGGTAGGCTTGTCGTCTCTTGGCTCGTTGAAGAGGGACTCCTTTTCCTTGTCGTTAATCACCATCCCCTTACCCTTAGGATCCATCTCTTCAGGCGGTTAGTCCCTTAAATGAAGAGTATGACTCTGATACCAATTGAGAGCACATAGAGGGAGGTGAATAGGTGATCCTGTAAAATCAAGCACTAAATAGCCACAAACTTGATTATTAAGTTGTTAGCGAAATCAAGTGGCTATGGAACACGCTCATGCGAACAAAACAATCACAAGAAGCAACACACGAGACACACGATTTTTATCCCGTGGTTCGGCCAAGTAACACTTGCTTACTTCCACATTATGGCGTCCCAATGGATGAGGGTTGCACTAAACCCCTTTCAAGTGATCCAATGATCAACTTGAATACCACGGTGTTTTATCTTAGAGTACTCCTCCCGTTTGTGAGGAATCTCCACAAGTTGGAGCCTCTCGCCCTTACAAAGTTATGATCACAAAGAAAGCACAAGAGTAAGGATGGGAGAGCAACACACGCAAGACTCAAATTCGCAGCACTACCATGCACACAAGGCAAGACTTGAGCTCAAAACACAACATAGGGAGTACGCAACTCAAACGGAGCTCAAATCACTAACACAGCGAATCAAATACGTTGAAACGGAGTCTGGGAGTCTTAGAATGTTTCTTGAGAGATTGGTATCTTGCTCCATGCGCCTAGGGGTCCCTTTTATAGCCCCAAGGCAGCTAGGAGCCATTGGAGATCAACATGGAAAGCTATCCTTGCCTTCTACCGAGTGGCGCACCGGACCGTCCGGTGTGCCACCAGACAGGTCCTGTAGCTTGTCCGGTGTGTGATCTCCTTCCATATCGGGCGCAGCCGACGGTTGCTCCTCCGGGTCAGATGGCACACCGGACACTGTCCGGTGCACCCAGCCGATCGTTGGAGCTGGCCACGTGTCGCGTGTTGATCGCGCGGACGACCATTGGCGCTGGCGCCGTTGGCTCACCGGACAGTCCGGTGCACCACTGGACAGTCCGGTGAATTATAGCCACGTCGCCTTTTCCTTTTCCCGAGAGCGACGAGTTCGTCGCGGATGGCTCACCGGACAGTCCGGTGCACCACCGGACAGTTCGGTGAATTATAGCCGTACGACTCCGTCGTTTCTCGAGAGCAGCCGGTTCACCGTGGGCCAGCTTGGGGCACCAGACACTGTCCGGTGCGCCATCGGACAGTCCATTGTGCCAGGCCCGAGCTACTGTTGGCTGTACGCAGCCAACCTTTCTTCAATTCAAATCTTCTTGTCTTGGCACTATTTCTAGCACTTAGATAGACATGTTAGTACTCACAAAACAATTCACTAAGTTTAGAAACATACCTTGTCTTTGATTTGTACTTCTTGCTTGTTTAGTACATAAGAGTTCAAAACATTTTCGTTGGGCATCTAATCACCAAAATAATTATAGAAATGGCCCATGGGCACATTTCCCTTTCAAGGGTGAAACTATGGTTTGCTGGCTATGCCATAAGACAGACCACAAGTCTTACCAATGCAAGGTGAAGACTGGGGGAAATAAGAAGAAAAAGTTAAAAAGCAAGATCTCCAACACCTACATCAACAAGGTGAATAAGAAGGCGGCTACACCGTACTTAATCAAGAAGAAGAATAAGAAGAACGGAAATGTGATAGTGATCAAGGACAACAAGCAAGCGAACAAAGGAAAGGAGGCCAAACACATCTAGGTGCCAAAGGAGATTATCTCAACCATGAAAAGCACCAAGAAGGATTGGGTCCTGAGAGACAAGTCAGAAGTCCAAAGAATTTTAGGGAATTTGGAGACTTGGCTAATTGGGATGTATATCAAGGGATACATTACATTGGATCAAGACTATTGCCAAGTGGGTTAGTGAATACTTTGGACCCAAATTTCCCACCCATGACTAAGGTAACTAGATTTTTTTGTAATTTCTTGTTTTAGATATGTGTATCTAATTTTATTTTGTATCTAGCTTACCATTCATGCCTAGTATTGCTTTTAGTATCTTTTCAATTGATATCTTTTTTCAGTTGGTATTATTCATTGCATACATGCTAGGTATATCATATGGTAGGATTGCTCCATTTAAATTTCATTCTTGTTGAGAAAACCTACATGGTTTAAAATGTGTAATATAGCACAACACAGCTTAATTAAAATTCCTAGATAGATGGCACTATTGTTTGTTTCTAAAGTAATATGTTTCAATTAGTGTCGATTGAATGATATGTGCCAAAGTCTGGATTATAGATTATTTGTCCCTCTTGATTTCAAAATCAAAATGCATGTATCCTACAAGTATTCAAAACTTATATGCACACGTTTAGGGGGAGGTTACTCTATAATCTAAGTCTTTGAGACTAAAAACACTTTTCAAGCCTATTATGTGTGTAGTAGTCTCATTTAAGGAAAATGAAGTCTCCAGAGAAAGACAATGTGTTTCCACTGCAAGAATGCCACACGTCACCATTCCAAATCTTTCGATTGGTATCATTTACATGTCTTCTCCTCTATTTGAATAGGTTATGTCTCTTTTCATCTTTTACCCCCGTTGCCATATATGCATATGTTGTAAAATGTTTCATTTGGTATCTCTAGAATATCCTCTATCATTTACCTATGCATAGCTTTAGGGTGAGTGTCACACCCGGTCTTTAGAAGGCAAACCGAATGCGAACCATGTACGTGCCAGGATCAGTTATTCACGTACACAGCAGTTACATAACATGGACATCATCACACAGTGCTCAAATAGTATTAAAAGGGGAAATAATAGTCGATTACATCATACGTCTGAGACGTCCATATAGTTCTTACAATAAATCAAAGTGCGGAAAAGAAACGTAGATAACGCGGCCTTCACAGGCAGCCGACTGGGGGTTGCCGCTAACCCACACCTAGAACTCGTCGTAGTCTTGGAACTCCTGGAAGTCTCCTTCCACAGCTTCATCTTCTCCTGAGCAGTGGTTGCAATGCTGACAACCTGGGGGGGGTTTGGTGTGTAGAGCAAGGGTGAGTACACATCAACATACTCAGCAAGCATCCTGTTTGGCTGTAGTGGACTAGCTTTATGTGGGGAATAGTCAAGCAGTTGCTTTTAGTTGGTCAGGTTATTACTTACTAGTAGAAAGCCAGGTTTTAACATTAACCCAAGTTATTAGCCCAATGTATCCTTTCCAAACGGAAAGAATACCACTTACCAATACCATAATCATAATCAGAATCATCAATCTCATCGCCACCTGTACCAAAGTATCTCTGATCAAGTATCACTAATCTCTGGAGCTCCCTTGGCCGCTCATAACCGTGAGCACGGCTGATATATCAGTTTCATAACACTCTGCAGAGGTTGTGCACTTTACCCACAAGCCGTGATTCCCTTTCTGCCCGGAGAGAGCTACTCCCCATTGACCACTACCTAGGTGGTCCAGCAGGGCATCACTACGTAGCCTTTACAAAGATTCCCCGAGGCTGTAGCCGCCCGTTAGGTTTCCTAAATGTACCGCACTCCTCCCCAAGGGACAAATCAACCTTGGCAGAGCGAGCCGCATACACCGAGCCCCATTGACGGCACGACGGCGAAGCGAACTACACCCCGGTTCCTCTAATTATTCAGCTAAGGGCGTCCCATTCCACCCTCATGGTTGCACTGTTTTCCCGGGCGGTCATCCATTGAACAGGTCCTTACGGAGAGGCACTCGAGAAACCGCTCGAGTCCCCTTGAAGGTCACAAATATAATCATAAATAAGAAGGGAAAATAGCGTATCATAGATAATCACATCATGTTCATTGATTAGAGTTGAGCAATAGCATCAAACTAAGCAGTAATAATCTGACCCAAATAGGTAAACAAGGACATGGATAACAAAAGCTAGTCAATCCTTAGGTATAAATGTGTAATGCGGGAGGTGAATTAAAGAATGAATAGGACAGAGATAGGTCAAAGGACACTTGCCTCCACCAACCGACTGCTGCTCAGGGGCTTCTCCTGCGAATTCCTCGGGCTCTTCGACCGGATCGTTCTCTATGCGAGCGCAAACATACATACATCCACACATTTAATTCAAAAGAACAGTACACCATACAAGGGAACAAGTAAAGCGAATATGCATCAAGTATGACATTCGACATCGCATTTGTTATGGTTAGAAAGAAACGGGAGAGGGTCTCGCAGGGGGTTAAATCTTATGCACTAATGATCAATTACAATTGGTTCTTAACAAAAGAATTCTGTTACATATATACTAATGGAAACCTAATCATTTTAAGTTGATCAACATTGAACGAGATAAACAATTAACTAAATGAATCAACTAGCGCAACGAAATTCTAAATTAAGCTTCCTATTTCAATAGCATGAACAATGATTAGCCTACCTAAAATAAAATAGCTATGATAACAGAAAGTAAATAAAATAAAATAAAAAAAATAAAAAAACAGAGGGGGGCGGTTGAACCGGCCGGCTGGGCGAACGGCTGGGCCGGCCAGGGGCGCGGCCGAACCGGCGGGCAGGGGGCGCGGCTGGGCGGGCGGCCAGGGGCCAGGCGCGGCCGAGGGCGCGGCCAGGGCGGGCCGGGGGCGCGGCTGGGCGCGGCCGGGGCCGGCCAGGGCACGGCCAGGCGACCGGGGGCACGGCCAGGCGGGCTGGGGACGCGGCCGGGGCGGCCAGGGGAAAGGGGAGGGGAGAGGGGAGAGGGAGAGGCTCACCGGCGCGGGCGGCCGACGGCGGGGGCGGCGGCGCTAGGGCAGGGGGCGGGTAGGGGCGGCGGCTAGGGAGAGAATGAGAGAGAGAGAGAGGGAGAGGGAGAGGGGGTTTGGGGAAAAGGGGAGGGGTGGGGGCGGTTGGGCCTATCCAGGCCCAAGAGGGGGCGCGGGGGGGGGGGGGGGGGGCGGCTGGGCCGGCCGGGGTCGGCCCACGGCGCGGGAGAGAGAGAAAAAGAGGAGAGAGAAAGAGAAAGAAAAAAAAGAAAAGATTTTCTCCTTATTTTCGAAATCCGATCTTCCTAGATGAATGCATTTGCACTTTCAAACAATCAAAGAATGCATAGTTCGGCATGGTGCATCAAACAACATAAAACAGTTTTAGGGTTTTTCTTTACACGGGAATTCCAAACCGAATCCCGCTAGCTTTGGAAAAGGTCAAGGTCTAGCGAGGGGAAAAAGAAAAAGAAAAGGTAACGCCCGAATTTGGCGAGTAAAGAAAAGAAAAAATTCAACTGCAAAAATTCGGGGCGTTACAAACCTATCCCCCTTAAAAGAATCTCGCCCTCGAGATTCAGGGCTGGCTAGCAAAGAGCTCTGGGTACTTAGCCATCAAATCATCTTCACGCTCCCAGGTTGCTTCTTCCTCAGAGTGGTGACTCCATCTGACTTTGCACATTCTGATGGTCTTCCTTCGGGTGACTCTATCTGCAATCTCAAGGATCTGAGCTGGCTTCTCTACATAGGTCAAGTCTTCCTGGACTTCAAGACCTTCCACTGGCAACTGCTCTTCTGGCACACGCAAACACTTCTTCAACTGAGACACATGAAAGACATCATGCACAGCTGACAAATTCTCTGGCAAACTGAGCTGATAAGCCACTTCTCCACGCTTTGAGAGAATTTGATACGGACCAATGTAGCGGGGTGCTAGCTTGCCTTTCACTCCGAATCTTCTGACTCCTCTGATCGGTGACACTTTCAGATAGACAAAGTCTCCGACTTCAAAACTCAGCTCTCTTCTTCTTGTGTCTGCATAGCTTCGCTGCCTTGATTGCGCTATCTTCAGATTCTCTCGGACCATCTTGATGTTCTCTTCGGCTTCAAGCAAAATATCTGGCCCAAACACTTGCTTCTCTCCAGGCTGATCCCATTGCAACGGAGTTCTACAACTCCTTCCATAGAGCGCTTGAAATGGCGACATCTTCAAACTGGCCTGGTAACTGTTGTTATAGGAAAACTCTGCATAAGGCAATCGCTTGTCCCATCCGGACTGATCTTGCAACGCACAGGCTCTCAACATGTCTTCGAGAATTTGATTGGTTCTTTCAGTCTGACCATCTGTCTGCGGGTGATAAGCTGAACTGAAATTCAGATGTGTGCCCAAGGCTTCATGCAACTGCTGCCAGAAATGAGAGGTGAACTGCGTTCCTCTGTCTGACACTATCTTCTTTGGCACACCATGAAGACAAACGATCCGAGACATATACAACTCTGCCAATACTGCACTGTTGTAGCTGGTCTTGACAGGTATGAAGTGGGCTGACTTGGTCAAACGGTCCACTACTACCCAAATAGAATCGTAGCCGGCTCGAGTGCGAGGCAATCCGACTATGAAATCCATACCGATTTCATCCCATTTCCACTGAGGAATTTGCAACGGTTGCAACAATCCAGCTGGTCTCTGGTGCTCTGCCTTAATTCTTCGACAACTATCGCACATAGCCACATGCTCTGCGATTTCCCTCTTCATTCCGTACCACCAGAATTTCTTCTTCAGATCCTGATACATCTTCTCACTGCCAGGGTGAATCGAATAAGCTGTCTCATGGGCTTCCTTGAGAATCAACTCCCGAATGGACTGGACATTGGGAACGCACAAGCGGTCTCTGAACCATACCATGCCTTCTGCATCTTCTCGAAAATTTTTGCCTCTGCCATCTAGAATCAGTCGCCGAATCTCACTGATCTTCTCATCATTCTTCTGCGCTTCTTTGATTTCTCGCTCCAAGGTAG
This sequence comes from Zea luxurians, assembly GCA_029449295.1. Taxonomy (NCBI): domain Eukaryota; kingdom Viridiplantae; phylum Streptophyta; class Magnoliopsida; order Poales; family Poaceae; genus Zea; species Zea luxurians. The sequence goes on from JAOPSE010000017.1 coordinate 21,496,554, forward strand.
GTTCCAATTCAACTGTGACTCCTCGCGAATTATTCAGAAATCCGAGACTCAACCTGTCAAACTCTTTGGCCAACTCGTAAGGCATCGGACGAGCGACCATCAGATTGACTTGACTCTTTCTGCTCAAAGCATCTGCCACTACGTTTGCTTTGCCTGGATGGTAATGAATCTCCAACTCATAATCTTTGATCAACTCTAACCATCTTCGTTGCCTCATGTTCAATTCTGACTGAGTGAATATGTACTTCAGACTCTTGTGATCTGTGTAAACCTTTCTCTGACAGCTCATCAATCTGCTTCTTAAGCTCAACCAACTCTGGTCCAGATATTCTGTAAGCTCTCTTAAAGATAGGGGCGGTTCCAGGAAGAAGCTCTATGGCAAACTCAACTTTCCGCTCTGGTGGCATACCCGGTAAATCCTTTGGAAACACATCTGGGAATTCAGACACAACCTTGATACTCTCAATTGGGTCTGCTTCACTGCTATCGACAGCCATCTGATAACAACTTCCTTTCTTCGGCTCAGGCGGGACTAACTCGGTCACCACTTCCTCTCCTAGTGGGGACACCAACTTGATTGTCCTTTTATCACAACTGATAACTGCCTGATACTTATCTAGCCAATTCATCCCTAGGATGACATCTATTCCCTGAGTACCCATTACTATAAGGTTAGCGGGAAACGCTATCCCCCTTATTTCCACACTTACACCCAAACATATGCTATCAGCTCGAATTCTACCACCAGCTGAGTCAATTTGAATGGGGGTTGACATGGTAGTAATTGGAAGATTATGTGCTTCTACCCATGATGCAGTAATAAAAGAATGCGTTGCTCCAGTATCAAATAACACTTCTGCAATATGGGAATCGACTGGGAACATACCTACTGTCATGCCGGGGGTCTCCTGAACTGCTTCAGCCTCCAAGTGGTTCAATCTCCCATGATTATAGCGCTGCTGAGGGCGGTTGCCTGCTCCAGGCTGGGACACATTCTGCTTTGCTGGGGCATTGGGGCCTGACTGCTGCTGGGCTGCTTTCTTCGGACATTGCATCACCCAATGGCCTTGCTCTCCACAGTGGAAACATGCCCTGTTTCCAACCTGAGCTGGTGCTGCCTGATTGCTCTGCTGAGTTGCGGGGGCAGGAAGACGAGGTGTCTGCTGATTCTGCCTCTGAAACTGACCTCCTCCTGACTGATTGCTCTGACGATTCTGGTACTGATGCTGAGGATACTGCCTTTAGAACTGCTGATACTGCTGACGCTGCTGATGCTGCTGAGGTGGACGCTGGTTCTGCCTGAACTGCTGAGGTTGATTGCCTGAAAAACGAGGACGGCTGCTGCTTCCAGGCTGGGGTCCACTGATCTTGCGCTTACGATCCTCCATCTCCTTACGCTTCCTTTCTGTCATGATTGCTCTGTCAATCAGGTGCTGGAATGTCGGGAAGGTATGATTCATCAGTTGATACTGCAGGGGGTCGACCAAGCCTCTCAGAAAACGGTACTGTCGCTTGGCGTCAGTGTTGACATCTTCGGGAGCATAGCGAGACAACTGCAGAAACCTATCTCGATACTCACTGACAGACGATGACCCTTGCTTAAGGGCCAGGAATTCCTCCTTCTTCACTGTCATCAGACCTGCGGGCACGTGGTACTGACGAAAGCTGCCTCTGAATTCTTCCCAGGTGATGGTGTCGGGGTTGGCATGGGTGGCGAGGTAAGACTCCCACCATGATTGGGCTGCTCCTCTCAACAGACGGGGACCATACAAGACTTTCTCCCTGTCATCACACTGAGCGGTATGCAACTCCCGCTCCACAGTGCGCAGCCAATCTTCAGCATCCATGGGGTCAGAAGAGTGAGCAAACGTTGGTGGATGACCTCTCATGAATTCAGCACGCTTGTCTCTAGGCATCTGAGGCATCTGAGGCTGGGGTGGTGCTTGCTGCTGCTGCTGCTAAATGGCGGCCAGAGTCTGACCGATGGCCTGAACTGCCTGAGTCTGCATCAGAAACATCTGCTCGATGGACATCGGGGGCGGGGGCGGCAGCTGCTGCTGCTGGGGCGCCTCATCTTGCTGACCGGCTTGCTCCTGCTGAGCACGCCTGCCTCCTCTGCGCCTGTTCTCTGACATCTGCAGAACGCAACCACACATCAGAACTGATCTGGCAAATCTTGCAGCATAAGAAAAGAGTATAGAATTCTCCAACAGCACTGAACAGATGAGCATCTTCACTGATCTCCAACACAGACCACACAGCTTCTCAGATAAAGAGGAAAGTAGAATAAAGGTTTTCCCAATTATATAGCTAACTCCATTAACATAATATGTAAACCAAAATGCAGGGGATACCCACACTCTGGTGACAATCATTACAAAGATCCAAACCAAACATAGTTCATCATGACAAACATAAATGCACAGGATATAGCAAACTACCCTGTCTAACTAAGACTAACTAAACCCGAGACTAACGCTAAGACTGAAGCTTCTATGTATATATATTTCGTATTAATTACAAGATCCAACTCTAACGATCTATGGTTCTAGATTTATCTTGGTCTTGCAGTCGGGATTGCCATAAGACTGGAGTCCACGCCGAGGTGAGCGGTACGGGTGCTGAGTCCCAACGGGGGTGGGGGAACCATCATCCAAGTGACGACGCTCCGCGCGCTCAGCCCGCAGCAGGGCGATCTCAGCACGAGCCCTACTCAGCTCGTCTAATGCATGGTCCAGCTCCGTGTTTAGCACGGCGGCTAGGTTGACTGTGCTGCTCAACCTAGGATTGTCCTCACCAGCAGGTGAAACAATCACGCCTCCTGTGCTGCCAGATGGACGGCGGGGGTAATACTTCAGGTCGAGACCGTCAGCTACCCCACCGAGAACCGAGCAGTAGTGCGAAAGCGCACGCCGTGCAGCATCCTGCATGGCTGCCTCAGCTAAGTCCCGCTCAGAGATAGAATAGTGCTCTGAGCAAGCCTCCGCGCCCTGGAGACTGTTCTCCGGACGGCGCACCAAGCAGGTCGCCTCCCAGCGGTCCGGGTAGACCCCGCGACTATGCTGGTAGACCACACAGCGATACTCGATGGACCAAGTACGCCGGTCAAGTGCCCGACGTAGCAGGGTGTCGAGCGCGTCGTGGAAGTGACACCCGCGAGCAGCGTCGCGAGTGATGGGTCGAGCAACCCATCCTTCCGGCTCATGGTCAGCAGAGAAGTCGATGTCGTGGCTCAAGCTGTCGTCGCCATCTCCGTCGTCTGGGTCTCCTCCAGCAGCTACTCCAGAAGCTGGGGCGCCCAGTGGTGGTGCAGGGGGCGCCTCCAGGGGAAGCATAGGGGAGCAGCTCCTCACAGACTCTATCTCCTGTTGGAGCGAGAAAGAAGAGCCCTGCTGCTCCTGTCGTCGACGTTCCTGCTCCTCATGCAGGCGGTGGTGCAGTCTCTCCAAGTGGCTGGACTGTCCGGCCACGGGACGGCGAAGCGGACGCTCAGCAAGGCGGGAGGGTAAGAAGGGGATGACGGACTTTCGTGCAGTGTGTCTAAGTCGAGCCATCTACAAAAGACATCGCAAGCAAAAGGGTGAGAACAGAATTAATATGACCAGCAAATAATGAATCATAAATAAATGAAGGATCAGAATAAAACATAATTTTCAGCAAGGTATAATATATAGTAGAACATAGGTTCGGTCGGTATGACCAACTTTTGAAGGGATATCAAAGTCAAGGCAGGGACAGAGGTCTATAATCCTTAGAACGACCATTCTACTCTAGGTTAGCGGTCCTACAGTCAACACGGCTTTGATACCACTTATGTCACACCCGGTCTTTAGAAGGCAAACCGAATGCGAACCATGTACGTGCCAGGATCAGTTATTCACGTACACAGCAGTTACATAACATGGACATCATCACACAGTGCTCAAATAGTATTAAAAGGGGAAATAATAGTCGATTACATCATACGTCTGAGACGTCCATATAGTTCTTACAATAAATCAAAGTGCGGAAAAGAAACGTAGATAACGCGGCCTTCACAGGCAGCCGACTGGGGGTTGCCGCTAACCCACACCTAGAACTCGTCGTAGTCTTGGAACTCCTGGAAGTCTCCTTCCACAGCTTCATCTTCTCCTGAGCAGTGGTTGCAATGCTGACAACCTGGGGGGGGGGTTTGGTGTGTAGAGCAAGGGTGAGTACACATCAACATACTCAGCAAGCATCCTGTTTGGCTGTAGTGGACTAGCTTTATGTGGGGAATAGTCAAGCAGTTGCTTTTAGTTGGTCAGGTTATTACTTACTAGTAGAAAGCCAGGTTTTAACATTAACCCAAGTTATTAGCCCAATGTATCCTTTCCAAACGGAAAGAATACCACTTACCAATACCATAATCATAATCAGAATCATCAATCTCATCGCCACCTGTACCAAAGTATCTCTGATCAAGTATCACTAATCTCTGGAGCTCCCTTGGCCGCTCATAACCGTGAGCACGGCTGATATATCAGTTTCATAACACTCTGCAGAGGTTGTGCACTTTACCCACAAGCCGTGATTCCCTTTCTGCCTGGAGAGAGCTACTCCCCATTGACCACTACCTAGGTGGTCCAGCAGGGCATCACTACGTAGCCTTTACAAAGATTCCCCGAGGCTGTAGCCGCCCGTTAGGTTTCCTAAATGTACCGCACTCCTCCCCAAGGGACAAATCAACCTTGGCAGAGCGAGCCGCATACACCGAGCCCCATTGACGGCACGACGGCGAAGCGAACTACACCCCGGTTCCTCTAATTATTCAGCTAAGGGCGTCCCATTCCACCCTCATGGTTGCACTGTTTTCCCGGGCGGTCATCCATTGAACAGGTCCTTACGGAGAGGCACTCGAGAAACCGCTCGAGTCCCCTTGAAGGTCACAAATATAATCATAAATAAGAAGGGAAAACAGCGTATCATAGATAATCACATCATGTTCATTGATTAGAGTTGAGCAATAGCATCAAACTAAGCAGTAATAATCTGACCCAAATAGGTAAACAAGGACATGGATAACAAAAGCTAGTCAATCCTTAGGTATAAATGTGTAATGCGGGAGGTGAATTAAAGAATGAATAGGACAGAGATAGGTCAAAGGACACTTGCCTCCACCAACCGACTGTTGCTCAGGGGCTTCTCCTGCGAATTCCTCGGGCTCTTCGACCGGATCGTTCTCTATGCGAGCGCAAACATACATACATCCACACATTTAATTCAAAAGAACAGTACACCATACAAGGGAACAAGTAAAGCGAATATGCATCAAGTATGACATTCGACATCGCATTTGTTATGGTTAGAAAGAAACGGGAGAGGGTCTCGCAGGGGGTTAAATCTTATGCACTAATGATCAATTACAATTGGTTCTTAACAAAAGAATTCTGTTACATATACACTAATGGAAACCTAATCATTTTAAGTTGATCAACATTGAACGAGATAAACAATTAACTAAATGAATCAACTAGCGCAACGAAATTCTAAATTAAGCTTCCTATTTCAATAGCATGAACAATGATTAGCCTACCTAAAATAAAATAGCTATGATAACAGAAAGTAAATAAAATAAAATAAAAAAATAAAAAAAACAGAGGGGGGCGGTTGAACCGGCCGGCTGGGCGAACGGCTGGGCCGGCCAGGGGCGCGGCCGAACCGGCGGGCAGGGGGCGCGGCTGGGCGGGCGGCCAGGGGCCAGGCGCGGCCGAGGGCGCGGCCAGGGCGGGCCGGGGGCGCGGCCGGGGCGCGGCCGGGGCCGGCCAGGGCGCGGCCAGGCGGGCTGGGGACGCGGTCGGGGCGGCCAGGGGAAAGGGGTGGGGAGAGGGGAGAGGGAGAGGGAGAGGCTCACCGGCGCGGGCGGCCGACGGCGGGGGCGGCGGCGCTAGGGCAGGGGGCGGGTAGGGGCGGCGGCTAGGGAGAGAATGAGAGAGAGAGAGGGAGAGGGAGAGGGGGTTTGGGGAAAAGGGGAGGGGTGGGGGCGGTTGGGCCTATCCAGGCCCAAGAGGGGGCGCGGGGGGGGGGCGGCTGGGCCGGCCGGGGTCGGCCCACGGCGCGGGAGAGAGAGAAAAAGAGGAGAGAGAAAGAGAAAGAAAAAAAAGAAAAGATTTTCTCCTTATTTTTGAAATCCGATCTTCCTAGATGAATGCATTTGCACTTTCAAACAATCAAAGAATGCATAGTTCGGCATGGTGCATCAAACAACATAAAACAGTTTTAGGGTTTTTCTTTACACGGGAATTCCAAACCGAATCCCGATAGCTTTGGAAAAGGTCAAGGTCTAGCGAGGGGAAAAAGAAAAAGAAAAGGTAACGCCCGAATTTGGCGAGTAAAGAAAAGAAAAAATTCAACTGCAAAAATTCGGGGCGTTACAGTGAGTTAGTCTATTTAAAACATGTCTTGGTTCCTCTTATATTCATGTTCTTTTTCTAAGTAAAGAGTTTTTCGACTGGGGGTATGTCTTTTTCCATTAAGGAGGAGATTGCTTTTCCACATGGGAGAACTTTCTATTAAGGAGAATAATCTTTTTAGAGGGTAAGTCTTTTATTGCTTCCTATATGCTTTATCATGTCTTTCTTTTCGGTGTTGATTCCAAAGAGGGAGAATTTTATGGGCCAAAACAACCAAAGTATATCAAATACAAAAAACCACCAATTTTAAACTTTTGTTTCTTTCAAATGGTTATCTATGTTGGTTTTCATCCTAAATAGGAAGTATGTGGATTATGGAGTTGGTGGGAGGCTTAAGTCCATAATCACACATAGGGGACTAGTTGCATATGCAAGAATGTGCTTAATTTCTAAATGACCTCATATATGCCAATTTGGTATCTCATACATCTTGCTTATACACATGCATCCATTGCATGTAGATTGCATATTTCAATTTGGTATTCAATATTTGCTTGCTTTTGTTATGTTGTCACCAATCACCGAAGGGGGGATTTTAAGGAAAATGGACCTCAATCCATCTAAGGGGTTTTGGTGTTTGATGAACAATGTAACTAGTGAACTAATGTTTTCCAAGTGGTTGTGTTTTGTAGTTCACAAGATACAAAGTGGATTGGACTTAGAATCTAAGGATGCAACACCTCAAAAGAAGACCTAAAATACTCCAATAAGGTATATAAATACTTAGCATAAGTCCAAGACACAAGGCCAGAAGAGCCCAAGAAAAGAAGTTAGAAGATCCAAGAAATGGATTGTCAGCTGACGCACTGGTGGCTCACCGGATGGTTCGGTGGCACACCGGACCTGTTGGGGACTTGTTCTCAAGTGCTATGAATTAAGAACAAGGCAACACAAAATGTTAAATGTTAATGCCCTTCGTCCTTCGAAGCATTATTTCCCTTAGGATATAATGATCTTCAGACGAAGGTCATGAAGGACATACCTTCATCATCGCGGTATATATTAATAAAAGGAGAAGCATATGAAATGCAAGAGACAACATGAACAATTATATAACGTTATCAATTCGTCCTCATTATATTATCATGAAAGAATAGAAACAAAATTAGATTACATATGTACCTTCGGCTTGACAGAAGGTAAAAGTACAAGTGTGACACACGAGCAAGTTCTAGTCAGCGTGAACAGTACGGGGGAACTGTTCATCTATTTATAGGCACAGGACGCAGCCTGTGAGAAATTACATTCATGCCCTTTACATTTATTATTAACTAATAGACAATTCTATGAGGACTAGATAGCCTTTCCCCTTTAAGTCAGTTCCTTTCTCCGCCATTTAGCCGAAGCTCCCCTACACGTAGCTTCGGAGCAGCTCCAACCTTCGTCACGATCATGCTTTTTACGTCGTGCATGCTTTTAGCCCAAGTCCGAAGGTACATGTTCACATGTCACACTTGAAGATTTTGTTAAATCATGTTTTTTGAGGACCTTCGGAGGACGAAGGCCCCCAACAATAGCCCCTTGCAGTATTAATTTGTTTAAGGTAACGAATTCAAACTGCGACATGGATGAAGGCCTTAAGCCGAAGGTCCGAAAAAAACACCTTCCCTTTGCTAGAATAGCAACAGTCAATGACAGATGGGGCCCCCCAATTTAGAGCGTGTCGAGCGTATAAATAAGAACTCGTATCAACCTCATTTGGTACGCTGCTTGTGCCACTTGCTTTATTTTGTCTACTTTCATAGCTCTTGCTCACCAACGCTTGCTAGTTTTTCAAGCTTTCTGAGCTTCGGCTAGAAAGACACATTTTCGTCATCTCTGAAGGAAAAGATGCCTCAAGACAAGAAGGTTGCTGCTGAGACGAAGCCTGCTGAAGAGGAGAAGCTTTTTGAGGAGAAGAAGGTTGTGAATCCTTACATTGCTGGATTTATCGAGTCAATGGCAAGATCAAATACAGAGAAGATTACTAAGGAGATATTGGAGGGCCTGTCTGAAGATACTGGTGACAGTGAAGTTATGATGCGGAAAGTGGGGGCGAAGATTCTGAGGGTCGACCCTAGAGACCAAGCCATACAATTTTCGGAAAATCTACCATTAAGCAAAGTCACCTTGAAAACATGAGGGGAAGGTACTTTCGGGATATGTCTATTGTGAGGGCTGGCGGAGACAACAACGTCCCGGCCCCCGAGGGGAACGAAGTTGTGATATTCCGAAGCTTCTTCAAAGCTGGGCTTCGGTTTCCGCTGAGCAAGTTTGTAGTTAAAGTGTTGAAAACCTACCAAGTTTTCCTTCACCAGTTGACCCCCGAAGCCATATTGAGGATGGGAGTCTTCGTCTGGGCAGCAAGAAGCCAAGGGATAGAACCAAGTGCAAAGTGCTTCTGCAGCATGCACGAACTTTTGTATGAGACGAAGGCCATGGGGAAAGAACAGTATCATAACAACTTCGGTTGTTATGGGTTTATTGCCCATCCCAACACCAGTCACCCTGTGCCGACATTTCGAAAGAGATGGCCCGAAAATTGGATGGAAGAATGGTTTTATGTGAAGAACGACTTGTCAGCGAGGGAGGACATCAAAGATGTTATCATGCGCCCCATATGGTCCCGCTTCGGCCTCTGAAGGCTGAAGGTTGAAATTGATAAAGTCGCCGAAGCGTGCCAAAGGGCGTTTGGTACTGTCTGCTTCTTCATTGGTACCAGAGATTTAATTCAGGAGCATATAGCATTCAGAGTATGGCCGCTTGCAGAGAGCTGGGAAATGCCGAAGGAAACTATTACGAAGTCTAGCGAAGGTGAACTGGTCCGTCTGAAATATACATTCAGATATGGGGATAAATTCGATGAACCAAACGATGATTGGTTGAAATGCATCGAAGTTACAAGTGATGAACTACTTGGATCATACTTCAAGGCAGAAGATAATGCACTGTCTAAAGCCTTTGGAGATCGGGGAAAAAAGAGAATAAACAGAGTTTTTGACGCCATTGGCTTCGTCTACCCCGACTACCACTACCCGGTGCGGGGGCAAGGGAAGAAGAGGAAAGCTGCTGCTCTGGTCACCCCCGCTGAACCTATGCCGAAGGCTACGTGCAAAAAGATGAAGGTACTTACCCACCGGCCACGTTATATTGAATCGGCCGTGGTGCCTGAATTTGGCGAGGAGGCATCTTCGGCTGCTGAATCAAGAGAATCTGCTCCGATGCAGAAGGCTGAAGAACCGGCTACAATGACGAAAGCACCTTTGGTTGAGCCAGTTGAAATGAAGGTTGACAAAGATAAGGCTGACAGGCCAACAACCGAAGAGGTGAAAAAGATGCCAGGGATTTTAAGTCCTTCGACAGAAGCCACAGCGTTGAAGACACAAAGAGTTCTATCATAACTCCTAGGAGAAAGAGGATGGTAAATGTATTAGATATTTTGGAAACAACCGATTCCATAGGTCCTACTCCCACAGGGAAGGTTGCTGAAGCTATCAGAACGCAATCCAAGGCTGATACTAAGCAAATAGAAGTCGAGACTACACTAACCCAAGCTGAAGCCGAGGCAGAGCCCACGGTGCCTAGTAAGACGAAGCTTGCCACCATCGAGCAGAAGGCCAAAGAAATAACTCCAGATATTAATATAACTTTTGAGAAGAGTGTGGCCAAAGAGGCTGAATCCCTTGCCCCCAAAGCACTCTCCGAAGATCTTGATTATATCATTCGACATGCTTCGGGAAAGAGATTATTCGAAGAAGAAATTTTTGAAGCTAAACACTATGCCCAAGAACTGAAGTATCCGAAGGGGGCCTTAGTGTTTAATGGTACGGATGAAGCTGATTTCTTGTACTACCTCCTAGACAACAAAGAATTATCTGTCTGCCGGGAGATGGCCAGAAGCATGGGTTTTCCGAAGCTTGAAGCTGGCCTTTGTGCCGTGACGAAGGACGATCTAGCAGATAGTCTTGTGTACAACAATCTGAAGGTACTGAAGTTGTGAACTTTGAAGCTTATGGACTCTGGAATGAAGTCTTTTTATTCTTATGTTAATCATTTTAACCTTTCTTGCAGGGTTTAATACTTAGCAACGCCCTAAGGGCGCAAAAGAATGCTGAAGACAAGAGCTGCAGTATAGCTCTCAACAACCTTCGAACAGAGGTTATCAGACTGAGGAACAAAGCTATAGAAAAAGACAAGATTCTACTTTCATTGGTGGACAAGGTAAAAGAAGATGAAGCTAGTTTCAAGGCTCAAGCTTAACTTCAAAAGAATGAGATTGAAGACCTTCAAAAACAGCTGGCCGAGTCCAAAGAAAAGTGTGGTCTCGCAGAGGCCAACCGAGATATTAGTGAATATTGGAGAAATTATTTAGGAAAAACAATCAAAGAACTCCGCATGTCCAAAGAAAGATGCTTCAAAAAATCCTTGGGCAGCATGGAGAAGATAAAGGCTAGCTTTGCCAATGAGGGCGCCTATTCAAATGAAGATAACTTTATACGAGGCGACCCCGAAGGTGTTATAGAATGGATAAGCGGAGAGGCCGAAGCTTTTGAAGAAATTTTGAATGATCACAGGGATGTCTGTGCATTTTCTGGTGCGAGAGGAATTTCAGCCATCTTGGAGAAGGCGGGTTGCGAACATGTCAAAACCCTGGCTTAGGCCGAAGCTACCTTCTCCGTGGATGTCACGAAGGATCCCTCAGCCGAAGCAAGCTTAATGGGCGGAAAATTTTATACTAACATCTGGGCAAATGGTGGCTGAGAAATGGCTCACGAAATAATGAAGAAAAGTGAAAATATATTCATGACGCTCGAGAAGCGGCGAAAAAAGCTGAGGAAGCTGCAGAACGTGAGAGCCGGATAGGTATTGTTTTTACGACCTTTAGCTTTGTCGTTTGTTTTCGTGACTTCGAATTGATTAATTTTTCCTACTGCAGCTGAACTGTCTCCTCCGCCGAAACCGTTCGACCCTCTGGCCGACTCAGAAACGAAGAAAGCAATAGAAATCATCAATATAGCGGAATCTATTGTTGATGAAGTTGTTAACAAGTTGTTGAATGAAATTGCGGAAAAGGTCCTGAAAGAGGATTGATATTGTAAAAACATTTTTAGACGATCAATGTAGCTTCGCTGTATCAAGACTGTAATATTCGATGTGCATATTTTTGAATCTAATGTGTGAATTATTTGTAATTCAGTTCTTTGTAATGCATGAAACTTTATATACATACCGTTTTTGAGCCTTCGGCAAAAAAAACACCTTCCCTTCTTTTCATGCTTTACAAAGAAGAAAATCCGTGCTTCATGAAAATATTCAAGCTTCGTAAAAACCTCCCAGCTTTGTAGACAAAGGATCCCTTCTTTTGCAATAGAGCTGACGAAACTATATTTTCTTAGCTAACTTTGTGCCTTAGCACCTTTCCATTTTTATAAAGCAGTCTCTAAAGGTCCACTTTGTATTCAATTCGTGCCATCAGTGCAATATGATGTATGATGTGATGCTATGAGGGATGATGTGACGATATGATGCGAATGATGCTAATGCCGAAGATGCACACCCACGCGCCCATACTAGAACACACCATCTCTGTGTCCCCTTAAGAACGATCGAATTCTCTTTGCCGTTTATTTTTCGGCTTCACCGCTTATTTTTTGGTGTAAGTTCTGCATCCCCTTAGGAACGTCTTTTGAACTTCTTCGCCTTCTATTTCGGCGGTATTTTTCACGTTGACTTTTCGCGCTTCGCCTTATATTTCGGCGGTATTTTTCACGTTGACTTTTTGCGCTTCGCCTTATATTTCGGCGGTATTTAGCTCTGCATTCCCTTAGGAACGACTTTTGAGCAGAAAACTTACACTGCGCTCCCTTGGGAACGAATTTTTGTGGCTTCAGCAAGACTTATGCTGTGCTCCCTTAGGAACGACTTTTTGAGCTTCGACAATTTTGGAGCTTCGTAAATCTGTGAAGAAGATATATTTCATTTTAATAGAAGCGAAACTATTACAAAGAATTAAAACTAGATTTGCATTACTTGTCCCTTATTAAAAAACAAACTGGCATAGAATAAAAAAGTGTTTCGGAAAGTAGGATATCTCTCAATAGATGTGCTTTGACTCTGGCACAGTACTGTTGACTGTGCGGGCTTCGGATTCCTCCCTGAAATCCCACTGCTGTTGGGTGTGTTGGTGCCCTTCTGGCTGCTGACCCCATGAATAGGTAGGTTGTAGTGGTGGTGGAGGTGGATGTTGTGGCCAAGAAGCCTGTGGCTGACTAGACGAAGCAACAGAAGCTACAGAATGATTACCCACATATTCTGGTATGTAGGGTGAGTGGCACGAAGCAGTGTGCAAGACCTGCTTCGGTTGATTCTGTCGAGCTTCAGCTTCTGCAATCTCCTTCTGCTTTTGGATGGTGATTTGGCACATTCTTGTAGTATGGCCCTTGTCTTCACCACAAAATAAGCAGTAGATCTTCTTGTGCTGGTCCCCATATCTTCCTCCAAAGCCCCTGGCGCCTTTGCCTCTTGGAGCTGGCGGCCGGAAAGAGCTTTGTTGCTGCCCCAAAGATTGTGAGGTATATTGTGGCCTCTGCAGCTGACTTCCTTTGTCATCATTCTGAGTGGAGTTATGAATTGACCTGACATGTCTCGGGTGGATTCTTCCTCCGAAGCCCCTGGTCATCTCAGAGAATATAAAAGCTTCCTCCCTTCTTTGGCGGAAGTCATTGTCAGCCCGGATGTACTCATCCATCTTTTGGAGCAGCTTCTCTAGATTTTGTGGGGGCTTCCTGGCGAAATATTGGGCGGTAGGTCCTGGGCGAAGACCTTTGATCATGGCCTCACTGACAATCTCATTGGGCACGGTAGGCGCTTGTGCCCTCAATTGCAAGAACCTTCATACATATGCCTGAAGGTACTCTTCGTGGTCTTGCGTGCATTGGAACAGAGCCTGAGCTGTGACCGGCTTCGTTTGAAAGCCTTGGAAGCTGGTAACCAACATGTCCTTAAGCTTCTGCCACGACGTGATAGTCCCTGGCCGAAGAGAAGAATACCATGTTTGGGCTAAATTCCGAACTGCCATGACGAAGGACTTCGCCATGACTGCAGTATTGCCTCCATACGAAGATATAGTTGCTTCATAGCTCATCAGAAACTGCTTTGGATCTGAATGCCTATCATACATGAGAAGATGAGGTGGCTTGTATGATGGGGGCCATGGGGTAGCCTGCAGTTCTGCTGCCAAGGGAGAAGCATCATCAAAAGTAAAGGCATCATGATTAAAATCATCATACCATCCATCTTCATTGAATAGGCCTTCCTGATGAAGCTCCCTATACTGGGGCCTTTGGTTTTGTTCATCTTGTGCAAGATGACGCACTTCTTCAGTAGCTTCATCGATCTTTCTTTGAAGATCAGCCAACCGCGCCATCTTCTCCTTCTTTCTTTGTACTTGCTGATGGATGATTTCCATATCCCTGATCTCTTGGTCCAACTCCTCCTCCTGGAGTGTTGGACTGGTGGCTTTCCTCTTCTGGCTTCGGGCCTCTCGGAGAGAGAGGGTCTCCTGGTTTGGGTCCAGCGGCTGCAATGCAGCAGTTCCTGGTGCTGAAGCTTTTTTGGCGGCATGACGAAGGTCAGTGCTTGCCGAAGGTGGTCGAAAGAGTTCACCGGAGGTGGGCGCCAATGTTGGGGACTTGTTCTCAAGTGCTATGAATTAAGAACAAGGCAACACAAAATGTTAAATTTTAATGCCCTTCGTCCTTCAAAGCATTATTTCCCTTAGGATATAATGATCTTCAGACGAAGGTCATGAAGGACATACCTTCATCATCGCGGTATATATTAATAAAAGGAGAAGCATATGAAATGCAAGAGACAACATGAACAATTATATAACATTATCAATTCGTCCTCATTATATTATCATGAAAGTATAGAAACAAAATTAGATTACATATGTACCTTCAGCTTGACAAAAGGTAAAAGTACAAGTGTGACACACGAGCAAGTACCAGTCAGCGTGAACAGTACGGGGGAACTGTTCATCTATTTATAGGCACAGGACGCAGCCTGTGAGAAATTACATTCATGCCCTTTACATTTATTATTAACTAATAGACAATTCTATGAGAACTAGATAGCCTTTTCCCCTTTAAGTCGGTTCCTTTCTCCGCCATTTAGCCGAAGCTCCCCTGCACGTAGCTTCGGAGCAGCTCCAACCTTCGTCACAATCATGCTTTTTACGTCGTGTATGCTTTTAGCCCGAGTCCGAAGGTACCTGTTCACATGTCACACTTGAAGATTTTGTTAAATCACGTTTTTTGAGGACCTTCGGAGGATGAAGGCCCCCAACAGGACCATGTGCACATGAGCTCTATAAATGGCTCTCTAGCAGTTGGCGCATCGGACCAGTCCAGTGGCGCAACGGACCATTGTACAATGGCTAGTTTCAATAGCTACATGATGTGACAGGCACCGGACCGTGCGGGTGGAACACTAGACCGTCTACGGGGCCGACAGGGTGCAATGTCTAGCTGACATGGAGGCTCGGACTAGACGATCTGGTGCACATGCAGACAAATAAGTCTGCAGCTTTTACCAAAGACTAGAATTGGAGGGGGTTTCTGTATAAACCCCTAGCTGGCCATTTAAATGTGTGGGACCCAAGCAACATACCAAGGAAGGTTATACACATCTCCAAGTGCTCAAACACCCAAGTGCTTAATAGAATCACTAGGTGATTAGCGTAGGTGCTTTGCGAAGTGCTTTGGTTAGTTAAACCGCTATTGCACTTGCTCTAGGTGATTCTGAGTTAGTTGATTGAGTTTAGAAAAAATGCACAAACCCCTCGGCTCTTGTGCGAGCCATTGTATTTGTACAGAGTGAGTGAGAGTCTTGTGAGACCGCATCATCTGAGTTTGTGGTACGGTCACCACCGTGTACCGGAGGGAATGAGGCCCGTGGCGTTTCGGTCAGAAGCTCAATAGTGAAGACGATGGGGAATGTTTGAGAGCAGCCGAAAGCGGAGCACCACTTGCATGTGGAGAAGGCCTGCTTCTCTCTATAGAGTTAGTTGTACATAGTGCTTGGCCCTCGCGTGGGCTACCATTTGCGTAGGGGCACCAACGAGGATTAGTCGGGAGCTTGCACGGTTCCGGATACCTCCATAAAAATACCGGCATCATCCACGGGAGTTTGCATCCCTACCTTTGCTCTTTAGCTTCCGCATTTATGTTCAAGTACTTAAGCTTGAATATCTCTATTTCTATTTTAGATTTGTTAGGATTGGAACTTAGGTTGCAAAAAACTCTTTTTGCGGTAGAGATAACAACACTTAGACAAAACCTAGTTTGCACATTCTAGTTTTCATATTTGCATAGGTTTTGTTTTAGCGATTTATTTTTGGCCTAAATTAGCAAAGTTTTTAGAAAACCTAATGCACCCCCTCTTAGACATACGTGTTCCTTTCATTTATGAAAATAATAAACTACTACTACATGAATGGGTCTCAACTAGATATGTTCCTCAACTCTCAAATGGTTGGTTGGGGGTCCTATTTATAGCCCACAAAGACATATAGCCATTGCATTCTCAACAACTCTCTCTATACATTTTTCGTTGTTCAAAGCATGGTTGTCAGACTAATGTATCATAGTCCAATGACCCTTAATATCTACTATGTTAGCACCACTTGTTGCCAATCGTGGGGGCATGACTCTATAGTGTATAGTTCGACGCTGGTTGTCAAACTAGTCGGATGTCCTTTTTTCCTCTTTGGAACATTATGGGTGATCATCAAACTCCATCCCTGATGGTTCAATGCCTCTGCACAGGATCGGTTTAATGCTCCTCTGAGAGTGAAGAGTGGGACTGTATGGTTCGACACCCTACTTTACTGTGAGTTTGACACTTCTTTGAGTATGTACGATGTGACTATATGGTCTGTTGCATTCTCTATTGTTGGTACAATGATTATTGTGATGCTCCTATTGATGTCGGGTAGGGTTTATTGAATCGTATGGTCTGATGGCTCCTCAGGGATAGTCCAACACCTATAGAACCTCTTTTTTGTTTGGTTCTTCACTGTCTTCATGTTTAACTTGGTTCTATCTTGTGTCTTTGACTTTTGTATGTTCTTATAGATATTTAATATGTCTTTTTAGTATCTTGTTTGAGGTGTTGGTCATCCATATCATCACTTTGTCTAAGTCCAAGTTCACTTGTACACCTTTTGAATTACATTCAAAAAGCACTAGCAAATTGTCGAGGTTTCGGACCCGGGGGGTCCCTGGACCGACGAGTAAATTTGTCACTACGTGTCCCTGCCCAGATGGGTTGGTGCGAGATGGAACACAAGTGGGGGAATGAGCCTTGTATTATCCTGCACCAGGGTGCTCGTGGTAGGGGTTACAAGCATTGCGAGAGGGCGAAAGCGAGAGGGCGAGTACAGGGGGCGAGAGAGAGAGAGGGGGTCGGGCCCTGCTCGTCCTCTCCCTTCCCCTTGCCTTGCGTTCGTGTATACGTATCCTCGTATGTTCATCTGTTTTCTATGTTCGTGTGTTCGCCTCCCTTTCTTTTCCCTCCCTTTTTCCCGCGGGGCCCTGGACACCCCCTTTTATAGACATAAGGAGATGCCCAGTTGTACAATGGGGTGTAGCTAGGAGCTAACGTGGCTGGTAGGGAAGTGCCCTGAGCCCTGTACAGATAATAACGTGGCCGTCGAGGGGCGTTTCGAGCCCTGTAGAGGTAGTATCATGGCCGTCGGAGAAGTGCCTTGAGCCCTGTAGCAGTAGTATCATGGCCGTCAGAGAAGTGCCTTGAGCCCTGTAGCAGTACAGCTGTTGGCGCTGCATGGATCCTGCTGACGTCTCCTTGCTTCCGTAGGGGGCTTGAGAACCGTCGACGTCATGGTTGCATGCAGGAAACCACCATCGCCTGTTACCGGGGTAAGCTGGATGGGACGCCGGTCTTGTTCCTTCGTAGCCTGAGCTAGCTAGGAGTAGGGTAATGATGCATCCCTTGTGGCGCGGTTGATCCGAGCCTGAGGTCGGGTGAGGCAGCGACTCCTCCGAGGCCAAGGCTGGGGCCGGGGCCCAGGGTCGGGCGAGGATGTGACTCTTCCCGAGGCCAAGGCCGAGGCCGAGCCTTGGGGTCGGGCGAGCTGGAGATTTCCTCCCGAGGCCGAGGCCGAGGCCGAGCCCTGGGGTCGGGCGAGGCAGAGCTTCCTGTTGCACCCGAGGCTGAACTTGACCATTGTTGGTTTCGCCTGGGTGGTTGGCACAGCGGTCGGAGCGGGGCTAGCGGCGCTGTTTTCCTGTCAGAACGGTCAGTGCAAGGGTGAAGTGACTGCGGTCACTTCGATCTTGCCGACTGAGGTGCGCGTGTCAGGATAAGGTGTCAGGCGATCCCAGCATTAAATGCGCATGCAATACGGTCGGCTAGTAAGGCGATTTGGCCAAGGTCGCTTGCACGACAAGGCTTGCCTTCGGCTGAACCGAGGGTGCGCTCACTGCCTGAGAAGACCCTCGGGCGAGACGTGAATTCGTCTAGGACCATTGTTCCGCCCGAGGCCGGGCTCGGGCGAGGCAAGACCGAGTCCCTTGGTAGACGAAGCTTTGACTTTGACTCGAACTGTAAGCCTTCATGGTTTGTCCTGAAGGTATTTTCGAGTCGTGATTAGGAGTGTTGGGGGTACCCCTAATTACGGTACCCGACAGTAGCCCCCGAGCCTCGAAGGGAGTCCAGGCACTCACTTGGAGGTTCTGTCGGATTTTTGTGAGGGGACCAGCTTTTCTCGGTTATGTTTCGTTCCGGTGGGTGCGCGCGAGCACACCTGCCGGGTGTAGCCCCCGAGGCCTCGGAGGAGTGGTTTTGGCTCCTCTGAGGTCTTAATTCGTGCTGTGATGCCTCGGTTGGCCTGGTTGTTCCCTCATGCGACCTGGCCGCAGCCCGGGTGCATTGTTAGGCTCTGAGTTTTTGAGCTGGTTTGTTGATGCTGTCAACAGTTTTGGCTACAGCCGGGTGCGAGGGCAGCCCTCGAGCCCCTGCACGGAGCGACAGGATGATCAAGGACTGTCTCGACTTTTATTATACGCCCCTTCGTCGCCTTTTCGCAAGGAGGAAGGGGGGGGGAAGCGCCATGTTACCCTCGGAGGGCACCGATCATGGTGTTTCCAGTGAGCTGCTAACGGGTGATCCGAGTGGACGCCCGTGCCCCGTTCGTTAGGGGTTGGCTAGTGGCCCAGAGGCGCGCTCCAAAAGTACTTGTAGGTGATTCGCTGGACCCGGACCCTTTTCGATAGGGTCCGAGGGCTCGATGCCTCCCTCCGGTGGGATTCCATTACGAGTCGTTCCCACTGGTCTCGGAAATGTCCTAGGGTACCTCGGGAGCATAGCCCGAGACTCGGCCATGTAACGGACGTACCTAGAGTCATCCCTCACTCTGCGTGCTCTAGGGCGGCTGTCGAACCCTTTTGAGGGGCCAGCCTTCGAACCCCTGATCAGTAATGGGCGCGGAGCCCGAGCGCTCTGGGTGGCTGTTGAACCCTTCCGAGGGGCCAGCCTTCGAACCCCTGATCAGTAGGAGGGCTCGGTGCCCATTCCCTTCGCGGAGAAGGATCCCTTTTGAAATATCCCCTTTCTTGGTCCCTGTGGCAAGAGAGAGAGAGAGGAAACGGAAAAGGATATGAATTTAAATAGCGTGGCGCACCTTTTTTGACGCGGTCATCATGACAGAGGTGTAACGTCGCCTGCTTCGCTTGCCAACGGTGTCGCTTGCTCTGCCAAGAAGTTAATGCGATGGGACGGGCGATTTGCAGGGCGTCTGTTGCGCGTGCGTGGGCTGTTCGAGGAACGGGGCACGGGCGCATCGTTCTTACGCGGTGGGAGAGGGCTCCCCTGCTGCTTCAGGAAAGGACGCGAGCCTGGGGGGTGATTTGACCGCTGCTTTTGCCCGTTTGTTGCAGCAGTTATTGCCGGTCCGCTTTTGGCCACATCAACTGCCGTGCCAACCCCCGCGACTGGCTGACACGTGACCGCTGCACTCAATTGGCACTGTTGGGTCATGCGCGGGGCTGCCTCAAGTCGCGGCACTGGTTCCGCAGTCGAGAAGACGCAGCATTGGCGCAGGTGGCGGTGTGGTTTCCTTGCACGTAGTGACCATCGCGCCGGTTGCATGGTATGTGGGACCGAGCCTTCATGCTGGTCCACCGGAAGTGACGAAGCCGAAAGGGTGCATAACCGCGGTGCAGTTGTGTCGGGGACCATAATTAGGGGTACCCCCAAGACTCCTAATCTCAGCTGGTAACCCCCATCAGCACAAAGCTGCAAAGGCCTGATGGGCGCGAATAAGGTCAAGGCCCAGTCCACTCAAGGGACACGATCTCGCCTCGCTCGAGCCCAGCCTCGGGCAAAGGCAGCCGACCCCGGAGGATTCACGTCTCGCTCGAGGGCCCCCTCAAGCAACGAACACACCTTCGGCTCACCCGAGGCCCAGTCTTCGCAAAGAAGCAACCTTGGCCAGATCGCCACGCCAACTGACCGTATCGCAGGAGCATTTAATGCAAGGATCGCCTGACATCTTATCCTGACGCGCGCTCCAGTCGACAAGGCCGAAGTGACCGCAGTCACTTCGCCGCTCCACTGACCGACCTAATAGGAATACAGCGTCGCCTGCCCTGCTCCGACTGCCGTGCCACTCGCTAGAGTGAGGTCGACAGCGGCTAAGTCCAGCCTCGGGCGACATAGGAAGCTCCGCCTCGCCCGACCCCAGGGCTCGGCCCCCGTCTCGGCCTCGGCTCTGGAAGACGACGAACTCCGCCTCGCCCGACCCCAGGGCTCGGACTCGACCTCGGCTCCGGAAGACGATGAACTCCGCCTCGCCCGACCCCAGGGCTCGGACTCGGCCTCGGCTCCGAAAGACAACGAACTTCGCCTCGCCTGACCCCAGGGCTCAGACTCGGCCTCGGCTCCAGAAGACGACGAACTCTGCCTCGCCCGACCCCAGGGCTCGGACTCGGCCTCGGCTCTGGAAGACGACAAACTCTGCCTTGCCCGATCCCAGGGCTTAGACTCAGCCTCGGCTCTAGAAGACGACGAACTCCGCCTCGCCCGACCCCAGGGTTCGGACTCAACCTCGACTCCAGAAGATGACGGACTCCGCCTCGCCCGACCCCAGGGCTCGGACTCAACCTCGACCTCGGAGGAATCACCACCTCGCCCAAACTCGGGTTCGGACCAGCCACGTTGCCAGGGGGGCCATCATTACCCTACCCCTAGCTAGCTCAGGCTACAGGGAACAAGACCGGCGTCCCATCTGGCTCGCCCTAGTAAACAAGTAATGATGACACCCCGCACGCTCCATGACGGCAGCAGCTCCCAGCCCCTTATGTCAGCAAGGAGACGTCAGCAAGGACCCGACAGCCCCGACAGCTGTACTTCTACAGGGCTCCAGCGCTCCTCCGACGACCACGACATCACATGAACAGGGTGCCAAAACCTCTCCGACTGCCACGACAGCATGTACTTAGGGCTCTAGCTCCTCTCTGCTAGACACGTTAGCACATTGCTACACCCCCTATTGTACACCTGGGCCCTCTCCTTACGTCTATAAAAGGAAGGTCCAAGGCTCTCGTACGGGGAGGTTGGCCGCGTGGGAGAACGGGCCGACGTGTAAGGCTCTCTCTCTCTGCCACGCGAACGCTTGTAACCCCCTACTTCAAGCGCATCCAGCCGCCCTGGGCGCAGGACAACACGAAGGCCGCGGTTTCCCCTCACTGTTCTCCCCCTTTGTGTCCCGTCTCGCGCCGACCCATCTGGGCTGGGGCACGCAACGACAATTTACTCGTCGGTCCAGGGACCCCCCGGGGTCAAAACGCCGATAGGTTGCATGCTCCCTGCGTGGCGGCTTGCTCTTTCGTCAGCTGGTTCCGGCGAGGATGAGGGAACGCTTATAACCGCAGGGC
The DNA here is from genome assembly GCA_029449295.1 of Zea luxurians. Lineage (NCBI taxonomy): Eukaryota > Viridiplantae > Streptophyta > Magnoliopsida > Poales > Poaceae > Zea > Zea luxurians. Next base: position 21,517,924 of record JAOPSE010000017.1, read on the forward strand.
GGTTTCATGCCTCGCATGCGGCGGTTTGCCTTCTTCGCGTCTCGGGTCAGTTCTGATGACGTGTGGGACCCAACCCCCGTGTCGTAGGGGGAGAACCCTGGAGCACGTTAGTGGAGACTTTGCCCGTGACGCTTGGGGTGCAAGTGAGGAGATCTGCCTATAAAAAGGGGATCGATCCCCTGGGCAGTGGCCATGCCTTCGTTCTCCCTTCATGCATTGCGCCCTTCCACCTTTCGAGCCCCCAGATGGGGCGCGCCGGTGTCGCCTTGCTCCTGCTGTCGTCGGAGGAGCACGACCTCGTGGAGATTGCCTCCGCCGACGAGACCGTCGATGCCAGCTGCGCTTCGGACCTCTGGCTCTTTGGCTTTAATATCTGGTTCTCGTCCCCTGTGAGGGGACGTGAACGAAAGCCCTTCAGCAGTAGTGTCTGCCCTAAGGTCATCGCTACTGCTGTTTTGGCACCCGAGGCGGAGGTCGTTGTCGCGCTGCTGGCGTAGTGGTCGCTGGCGAGCTGCTCGGAGCTCGTTATCCCATAGGCCCTCTGGTGTGGAGGTTGTTCATACCTGCGGGATTGGAACATGAGTCCCGTTTGTAGGGGGGATATATTGGGTTTTTGCCTGAGCAAAATGTAACTGCTTCAAGGACTTAGACATTTGTCGTAGGCCGGGAGAACCGCCGAGGGTCCTGCCGACGTCTAAGTCTATGTAGCATAGTTACCCCAAGCATATGTATTTGTTCTTTATGGCTTTCGAGGCTTGAACATTTGGGTATTCGAGTATAAAGCTGTGTTTCTTCCTCATTTCGAGCACTAGGACTTGCCTGTCGGTGACCGAACCGCTTAACCGAGCGTGAGTTGCCTTGCGCGGAAGGTGACGAGTGAGGTATCCGTATCTTGGAGGCATAGGAGTCCCTCGGCTCGGTCGGCCTTGCCGCTTAAAGCCTCTCTTGCTCGGTTTTAGAACCTTCGGCTGCTCTGTGATGAGCCAAAGCTGAAGGCAGTGGTGGCGTGGACAGAGGCGATGTCGGCTCAAACAGAGGCTTTCTCGGCACGGGAGCAGGTGGCTTCTTAGGCTGAGGAGGTGCAGCAGCGGCAGCTGGGGTTTGGCCAGATCACTCGCGAGCAAGACCAATCCCGGAGCCAAGCCGCCGAAGCCGTGAGCCGGGCTGAGATCCTCGAGGGACAGCTGGCTGGTGCTTCGGAGCGGCTGGCCGAGGCGCTTGCTCGCATCGCTGTCTGAGGCTAGGCCAGATTCCGCCGAGGGTGGAAACGATGCCGAGGGTGCCGCTCCTCCCCCTGCTGATGTTTGAGCCTGCATGAACAGTTCGTCTAAAGTATGCGTATGTTTTTTGCGGCCATCGAGGCCTAAACATATTTAGCGTTCAGATTATAAAGCTGTGTTTTCTTTCCTCTTGTTTCGAGCATTTAGGACTTGTTCGTCGGTAGCAGAATCGCATTATCCGAGCGAGAGTTACTTTTCGCAGAAGGTGACGAGTGAGGTATCCGTATCCCGGAGGCGTAGGAGTCCCTCAGCTCGATCGGCCTTACCGCTTACATGCTCTCCCACCCGTTCGTAGGATTCTGCTATCGATATTGTCGAAAAATGCACGAAAGTCGTTTTCCACCCGAGCGTTAGGACTTGTTCGGTAGCAGGATCGCTTATCCGAGCGTGAGTTACTTTTCGCGGAAGGTGATGAGTGAGGTATCCGTATCCCGGAGGCATAGGAGTCCCTCGGCTCGGTCGGCCTTGTCGCTTACGTGCTCTCTCACCCGTTCGTAGGACCCTGCTATCGATATAGTCAAAAGCACGAAAGTCGTTTTCTACCCGAGCGTTAGGACTTCTTCGATAGCAGAACCGCTTATGCGAGCGTGATTTACTTTTCGCGGAAGGTGACGAGTGAGGTATCCATATCCCGGAGGCGTAGGAGTCCCTCAGCTCGGTCGGCCTTGCCGCTTAAGGTCTCTCCCACTCGTTTTCAGGGTTCCGTTATTGATATAGTCAAAAGGCACAGGAGTTGTTTCGGTAGAAAACTTTTCTTGATAGAAAACTTTTCCGAAGAAAATTTTTGACGCAGAGGAGGTTCCCCCCTTCTAGCCCCCGAGGGAGGGTCGGGCTTTGCCGAGGCAAGGCTGATCCTTCCTTGACGGTTAGACTTCATTTACGTATGTAAAGAAAACGAGGAACATGAACGACTTGAAACATTTTAAGGGAAGAAGCGACGTAGCTGTTCGATGTTCCAAGCGTTGCTGTAGACCTTGCCTTGATCGTTGGCCAGCTTGTATGTCTCGGGCTTCAGAACTTTGGCGATGATGAACGGCCCCTCCCAGGGAGGAGTAAGCTTGTGGCGCCCTCGGGCGTATTGTCGCAGCCGAAGCACCAAGTCTCCCACTTGGAAGCCTCGGGGCCGAACCCTTCGGGCGTGGTAGCGTCGCAGAGACTGCTGATACCGCGCCAAATGTAGTAAGGCAACGTCCCGAGCCTCTTCGAGCTGGTCTAGCGAGTCCTCTCGACTGATCTGGTTGCTTCGGTCGTCATACACCTTCGTCCTCGGGGAACCATATTCTAAGTCCGTGGGTAGGATGGCCTCGGCCCCATAGACTAGAAAGAACGGCGAGAAACCCGTGGCTCGGCTCGGCGTTGTCCTCAGACTCTAGACCACCGAGGGTAGCTCTTTCGTCCACCGCTTGCTGAACTTGTTGAGGTCACTGTAGATCCTCGGTTTAAGTCCCTGCAAAATCATACCGTTGGCACGCTCCACCTGCCCATTCGTCATGGGGTGAGCTACGGCGGCCCAGTCCACTCGGATGTGGTGGTCCTCGCAGAAGTTCAGGAACTTTTTTCCGGTGAACTGCGTGCCATTGTCGGTGATGATAGAATTTGGGACTCCAAAGCGATGGATGATATTGGTGAAGAACGCCACCGCCTGCTCGGACCTGATGCTGGTTAAGGGTCGGACCTCGATCCACTTAGAGAATTTGTCGATGGCGACCAGCAGGTGCGTGAAGCCCCTGGGTGCCTTCTGCAAGGGACCAACGAGGTCTAGACCCCACACAGCAAACGACCAAGTGATAGGTATCGTCTATAGTGCCTGAGCAGGCAGGTGTGTCTGTCGCGCGTAGAATTGACACCCCCGGCAGGAGCGTACAATCCTAGTGGCATCGGCCACTGCGGTTGGCCAGTAGAAACCTTGTCGGAAAGCATTTCCCACGAGGGCTCGAGGTGCTGCATGGTGACCACAAGCCCCCGAGTGTATTTCTTGTAAGAGCTCTTGTCCTTGGGTGATGGAGATGCATCGCTGGAGGATGCCCGAGGGGCTGTGGTGATAGAGCTCCTTTTCATCACCCAGCAAAACGAACGACTTGGCGTGTCGAGCCAGTCGCCGAGCTTCGGCCTTGTCGAGGGGCAGCTTTCCTCGGAGGAGATATTCTAGGTACAGGGTCTGCCAGTTCGGGACTGGTGTGACCCCATTCCGCTCCTCCTCGACACGCAGGGCCTCGCCCTCGACGGCCGAGGGCACCTTGGGCTCGGCCGAGGCTTCCTCGGGCTTGGCCGAGGGTATCTCGGGCGTGTCGCCGATCTTGACGGAGGGTTGATGTATATCCCTAGAGAAGACGTTCGGGGGAACCGTCGTCCGCCCCGAGGCTATTTTAGCTAGCTCATCCGCAGTCTCGTTGTATCGTCGAGCGATGTGGTTGAGTTCCAGCCCGTAGAACTTGTCCTCCAGGCGCCGAACTTCGTCGCAGTAGGCCTCCATCTTCCGATCATAGCAGTGGCAGTTCTTCATGACTTGGTAAATGACAAGCTGCGAGTCGCCACGAGCGTCGAGGCGCTGAACCCCTAGCTCGACGGCGATGCGCAGCCCGTTAACCAATGCTTCGTACGCGGCCACGTTGTTTGACACCGGAAAATGAAGGCGGGTCACGTAGCGAAGATGTTTTCTGAGGGGTGAGATGAAGAGCAAGCCCGCGCCTGCTCCAGTTTTCATCAGCGACCCGTCGAAGTACATGGTCCAAAGCTCGGGCTGTATTGGAGTCATCGGTAACTGGGTGTCAGTCCACTCAGCGAGGAAGTCGGCCAAGACTTGGGATTTTATGGCCTTCCGAGGGGCAAATGAAAGTGTTTCGCCCATGAGTTCCATTGCCCATTTCGCAATCCTACCCAAGGCCTCTCGGGACTGGATGATCTCTCCTAGGGGAAAGGATGGCACCACAGTCACCGGGTGAGACTCGAAGTAGTGTCGCAGCTTCCGCCGTGTCAGAATCACTGCATAGAGCAGCTTCTGGATCTGCGGGTAGCGGACTTTGGTCTCGGATAGCACTTCGCTGATGAAGTAGACTGGCCTCTGGACGAGCAGTGCATGCCCTTCTTCTCGTCTCTCGACTACGACCGCGACGCTGACCACCTGAGTGGTTGCGGCTACGTAGATCAAGAGGGCTTCTCCCACAGCGGGGGGCACCAAGATGGGTGCATTTGTAAGGAGTGCCTTTAAGTTTCCGAGGGCTTCCTCGGCCTCGAGGGTCCAAGTGAAGCGCTCGGCCTTCCTTAAGAGGCGGTACAGGGGCAATCCTTTTTCGCCAAGGCGCGAGATGAAGCGGCTCAGAGCCGCAAGGCATCTCATGGCCCTCTGTACTCCTTTCAAATCCTTGATCGGTCCCATGTTGGTGATGGTCGCGATTTTCTCTGGGTTGGCCTCTATGCCCCGCTCGGAGATGATGAACCCTAGGAGCATGCCTCGGGGGACTCCGAAGACACACTTCTCGGGGTTGAGTTTTACGCCTTTCGCTCTCAGACACTTGAATGTCGTTTCAAGGTCAGAGAGGAGGTCGGAGGCTTTCTTCGTCTTGACAATGATGCCATCGACGTAAGCCTCGACCGTTCTACCGATGTGTTCTCCGAACACATGGTTCATGCACCTCTGGTAGGTGGCGCCTGCATTCCTCAAACCAAATGGCATTGTAGTGTAACAATACATGCCAAAAGGTGTGATAAAAGAAGTCATGAGCTGGTTGGACTCTTTCATCTTGATTTGGTGATAGCCTGAGTAGGCATCGAGGAATGACAGGGTTTTGCACCCAGCAGTGGAGTCCACAATTTGATCGATGCGAGGCAGAGGGTAGGGAACCTTCGGACATGCTTTATTAAGACTAGTGTAGTCTACGCACATCCTCCATTTCCCATCCTTTTTCCTTACAAGAACAGGGTTAGCTAACCATTCGGGATGGAATACCTCTTTGACGAACCCTACCACGAGTAGCTTGTGGATCTCCTCGCCTATGGCCCGACGCTTTTCTTCGTCAAAACGGCACAGGGTCTGCTTCACCGGTCGGGCTCCAGCTTTGATGTCCAGTGAGTGCTCAGCGACATCCCTTGGTATGCCTGGCATGTCCGAGGGACTCCACGCAAAAACTTTGGTGTTTGCGCGGAGAAAGTCAACGAGCACTGCTTCCTATTTGGGGTCGAGCTCGGAGCCGATCTGGACTTTCTTACTGGCGTCGTTGCTGGGGTCGAGAGAGACGGACTTAACCGCCTCGACTGGTTCGAAGTTGCCAGCGTGCCGCTTCGCGTCGGGTGCCTCCTTGGAGAGGTGTTCCAGGTCGGCGATGAGGGCCTCGGACTCGGCGAGGGCCTCAGCGTACTCCACGCATTCCACATCACATTCGTACGTGTGGTGGTACGTGGATCCGATTGTGATGATCCCGTTGGGGCCTGACATCTTAAGCTTGAGGTAGGTGTAGTTGGGGATGACCATGAACTTGGCGTAGCACGGCCATCCCAACACCGCGTGGTAGGTCCCTCGGAACCCGACCACCTCGAAGGTGACGGTTTCCTTTCGGAAGTTGGAGGGAGTTCCGAAGCAGACGGGCAAGTCAATCTGTTCGAGGGGCAGGATACGCTTTCCGGGTGCGATCCCATGGAAGGGTGCCGCACCGGCCCGGACCTCGGACCGATCAACCCCAAGAGTTCCAGGGTCTCAGCGTAGTTGATGTTGAGGCAGCTACCTCCGTCCATAAGGACCTTGGAGAGCCTAACGTTGTCGATGATCGGATCGACGACGAGTGGGTACCTTCCTGGGCTTGGCACGAAGTCGGGGTGGTCGCCTCAGTCGAAGGTGATAGGCTTGTCGGACCAGTCTAGGTAGGCTGGCGCTACCACCTTTACCGAGTAGACCTCCCGGCGCTCCTGCTTGCGTTGCTGAGCCGAGGCGTTCGCCACCTGCCCGCCGTAAATCATGAAGCAGTTGTGGAACTCCTCTTCCACGCTGCCCTCCTTCTTGTTGTTGCCTTGGCCCTTGCCATCTTCCGCCAGGGGCTCGGCCTTATGGAAGTAGCGCCGGAGCATGACACATTCTTCAAGGGTGTGCTTGACGGGACCCTGGTGATAGGGGCACGGCTCCTTGAGCATCTTGTCGAACGCGCCGGCTCCCTCAGGATGCTTCCGAAGGTTCCTATGCTCGGCAGCTACGACAAGATTCACGTCAGCGGCGTTGCGCTTTGCTTGCGCCTTCTTCTTGGCCTTCTTCTTTGCGCCACACTGGGCGGACGCCTCGGGGGTGTCTTCCTTCGGCTCCCCGTGAGGCTGCTTGTCCTTCCGGAAGATGGCCTCGACCGCCTCCTGACCCGAGGCGAACTTGGTGGCGACGTCCATCAATTCGCTCGCCTTGGTGGGAGTCTTGCGCCCCAGTTTGCTCACCAGGTCTCGGCAAGTGGTGCCGGCGAGGAAAGCTCCGATGACGTCCGAGTCGGTGATGTTAGGTAGCTCGGTGCGCTACTTCGAAAACCGCCGGATGTACTCTCGGAGGGGTTCCCCAGGCTGCTGGCGGCAGCTTCGGAGATCCCATGAGTTCCCAGGGCGCACGTACGTGCCCTAGAAATTTCTCACGAAAGCCTTGACCAGGTCATCCCAGTCCGAGATCTGCGCAGGAGGCAGATGCTCCAGCCAGGCCCGGGCGGCGTCGGAGAGGAAAAGGGGTAGATTATGGATGATGAGGTTGTCATCGTCCGCCCCTCCCAACTAGCATGCAAGTCGGTAGTCCGCGAGCCACAACTCCGGCCTCATCTCCCCCGAGTACTTGGTGACGGTAGTCGAGGCTCAGAAACGGGCGGGGAACGGCGCTCGTCGTATGGCCCGGCTGAAGACTCGTGGACCGGGTGGCTCAGGCGAGGGACTCTGATCCTCCTCGCTGTCGCAGCGTCCTCCGCGCCTAGGATGGTAGCCTCGGCACACCTTCTCCTCGAGGCAGGCTCGATGGTCGCGATGGTGATGCTTGTTGCCGAGGTGATTCCGGGCGGCAGGTGCCTCGTCCCGCGTGCGCTCGGGATGGACCGAGGCCTCCCGCATGCGTCGAGAGGACGCCGCGTGATGCTCCGAGGGGTTAGCTCGCCTTTGGGAGGCAGAGCACTCAGCTCATCGAACTGCGGCACCTTCCAGGAGATCCTTGAGTTCGCCCTGGATACGCCGTCTCTCGGTGGTGGATGGCTCCGGCATGGTTCGAAGTAGCATCGCCGCTGCAGCTAGGTCCTGGTCGGACCCGCTGACGGCCAGGGGCAGCGCTACCCTGGCATTGTCGACGATGTGGCGCTGGATGTCCCAGGCCCGATGACGGGCTCCTCCGACGAGTGTTCGGCCTGCCCACTCCTGCTCGATGTTCTGTCGGAGCTGCACAAGTCGGCCTGCTTCCTCGTCGACCTTGGCCTGCATCTCGCGGATTTGCTTGAGCTGTGTGTCCCGACCCCCGTAGGGACTAGGACCACAGCTAGCTCCCGCGGGATGTCAACGCGAGATGCGGGTCTAGGGGGATCGTCAACCTCCGGCATACCAAGGTGGTTGCCTTCGTTGTGATCTCCCTGATCGACGTGGAAACATTCACGACTTGGGCCATAACCCTCGTCGCTAAGGCCATGGCCATCGTCAGAGCAACCGGAGAGGTAGTGGTCACATGCGGACATGAAGTCCCGCATGGCACCGGGATCATCGAGGCCAGAGAAATCCCAACCGAAGTCGGGGTAGTCCTCTTCCTCGGAACCCGCCGGTCCGGAGGTTGAGACGGCTGTCAGTCGGTCCCAGGTTGACCACATATGGTACCCCGGAAGGTTTGGATATGCCCTCGCGAAAGCGCTCACCGTAGCGGGGTCGCTAGGTGGATCGAAACTAAATCGAAAGGGAACAGGGTGGAATACGGACGGTACCTCTTAGTCGATGGACGATGGTGAAGTCACGTCGGGGACAGAACACATCGTCATCTCAGGTACGAGGGTGACGCCCAGCAGGTCCTTTGCGAGGGTGCCGGCGTCGTCAGTCTGCCTGGGGCTGGCACGTTGCGGGGAAGCGGCGCTCGTCGTTGTCTCAGGCGCGAGGACAACACCCGACATGTCCCCCGGAGGAGTGCTGGCGTCGTCGACTCGATCCGGTTCGACAGTCGATAAGGTGCCGCCTCTTGCGTGGCCACGATTGCCCCGTCTCCGCCTCCTCCGGCGAGGAGGGTGGCGGGAACGATCGGAGTGTTCCTCTTCTGCCGCGGGGAGATGCCGTCGTGGGGGTCGCCTCCGCCGGGCGAGCCATTGACTGTCGTTGTCGTCGTGCCGCGGAGGAAGGAGTACCATGTCGTAGCTGCCGTCGAGGGACATGAACTCGAGGCTCCCGAAGCGGAGCACCGTCCCGGGCTGAAGAGGTTGCTGAAGACTCCCCATCTAGAACTCAACGGGAAAGCGATTGTTAACACACAGCAGGCCCCTATCTGGCGCGCCAACTGTCGGGGTTTCGGACCCGAAGGGTCCCTGGACCGACGAGTAAATTTGTCGCTGCGTGTCCCTGCCCAGATGGGTTGGTGCGAGATGGAACACAAGTGGGGGAATGAGCCTTGTATTATCCTGCACTAGGGTGCTCGTGGTAGGGGTTACAAGCATTGCGAGAGGGCGAAAGCGAGAGGGCGAGTACGAGGGAGCGAGAGAGAGAGAGGGGGGGGGGGTCGGGCCCTGCTCGTCCTCTCCCTTCCCTTTGCCTTGTGTTCATGTATACGTATCCTCGTATGTTCGTCTGTTTTCTGTGTTCGTGTGTTCGCCTCCCTTTCTTTTCCCTCCCTTTTTCCCGCGGGGCCCTAGACACCCCCTTTTATAGACATAAGGAGATGCCCAGTTGTACAATGGGGTGTAGCTGGGAGCTAACGTGGCTGGCAGGGAAGTGTCCTGAGCCCTGTACAGATAATAACGTGGCCGTCGGGGGGGCGTTTCGAGCCCTGTAGAGGTAGTATCATGGCCGTCAGAGAAGTGCCTTGAGCCCTGTAGCAGTAGTATCGTGGCCATCGGAGAAGTGCCTTGAGCCCTGTAGCAGTACAGCTGTTGGCGCTGCATGGATCCTGCTGACATCTCCTTGCTTCCGTAGGGGGCTTGAGAACCGCCGACGTCATGGTTGCATGCGGGAAACCACCATCGTCTGTTACCGGGGTAAGCTGGATGGGACGACGGTCTTGTTCCTTCGTAGCCTGAGCTAGCTAGGAGTAGGGTAATGATGCATCCCTTATGGCGCGGTTGATCCAAGCCTGAGGTCGGGCGAGGCGGCGACTCCTCTGAGGCCGAGGCTGGGGCTGAGGCCCAGGGTCGGGCGAGGATGTGACTCTTCCCGAGGCCGAGGTCGAGCCCTGGGGTCGGGCGAGGTGGAGATTTCCTCCCGAGGCCAAGCCCTGGGGTCGGGGGAGGCGGAGCTTCCTGTTGCACCCGAGACTGAACTTGACCGTTGTCGGTTTCGCCCGGGTGGTTGGCACAGCGGCCGGAGCGGGGCGCGCGGCGCTGTTTTCCTGTCAGATCAGTCAGTGAAAGGGCGAAGTGACTGCGGTCACTTCGACCTTGCCGACTGAGGCGCGCGTGTCAGGATAAGGTGTCTGGCGATCCCAGCATTAAATGCGCATGCAATAAGGTCGGCTGGTAAGGCGATTTGGCCAAGGTCGCTTGCACGACAAGGCTTGCCTTCGGCTGACCCGAGGGTGCGCTCACTGTCTGAGGAGACCCTCGGGCGAGACGTGAATTCGTCTGGGACCACTGTTCTGCCCGAGGCCGGGCTCGGGCGAGGCGAGACCGAGTCCCTTGGTAGACGAAACTTTGACTTTGACTCGAACTGTAAGCCTTCATGGTTTGTCCTGAAGGTATTTTCGACCCGTGATTAGGAGTGTTGGGGGTACCCCTAATTACAGTAGCTGACACAAATATAATAATGTTAGTTCAAATAGTTAAATTGATCATCAAACGACATTCGTGTTCCATCGGCGGGGTCCGGCCAGATAGCAACAAAAAATATTATATATATAGCTCAAGCAGAACATCTATAAGTTGTATGCTGACGGCTAACCTCGTTGTTGCGTCCATGCATTGTACAGTGCAGCCTCGCTCCTTGATACAATGTATAAGAGACCTTTTCACTGCTTGGTCGAGTGGCTTGTCACCATGGGTGGGCCTAGAGTAGAGACAAGGTATTCAAATGAATACCCAAGATTTTAGTGATAAAAATAAGTATATATAATTATGAATACATGTATATATAAAAAGCTATATATTCAGCAGCCCGGTAGAGTCCATCTCTCGAGGCTCGTCTTAACGTTTGTTGGTTTTAGACTTCGTACGCGTGCAGTCATAGTATCGTCCATCTGTGTTGTACCAGGCATTCGCCGCCACCATATGCCCTTGTCGCTATCCGTGCCCAGCCATCCGTCAGACCCTTGGCCCTCGCCCTCGGTCCCTCGTAGTCGTCCGCAACGGCTATTCTAACGGTTTGACCGCCTCGCCGCTGCCCCTTGGCTCACGAGTCGCATCCAGTCGTCCGATCCACATGCCACAAAACCGCTTCAATAGTTTAACTCAGTATGATAACCACTATTTGTCTGGCTAGAATTGAGAAATGGGAATTTGGTTCATCTGACAAGCTAATTAGCCATAGTTATTACTAGCCAGATCTGGACTTCCTGGTTTGATATATATCATGTGTATGATATGGAATTGTTGTTATGTACTCTCTCCATTCTAAAATAGTAATCGTTTTAAATCTTAGTTTTTATATCTATATTCACATAAATAATGATGAACCTAGACACATATATAAAACACATACATTAACTATTGTATGAATATGTTATACCCCTAAAACGAAATTTATTTTGGGACGGAGAGAGTAATATGTTACCATATTATACATACTAAGGCCCTGTTTGGGAACAAAGTTTATGAAAACCATAATTTTTAAAATACTATAATATACTTTAGTCATGACAATACCATAGTTTAAAATCTACAGTTTTGAAAACTGAGGTCCAAATCTATGTTTAGAATACTCTAAAACAGCTACCGTATTTACAATACTTCATTTTAAAAATATAGATTTTAGCTAACTTGCCAAACATCTTTGTTATATAATATTGCAGTATTTAAGAATACTGCAGTATTCTTCCAAAACTATAAAAAAACGTTACTCCCAAACATCCTCTAAATAGTTAGACTCTATACAGTATTATATATACCATATTTATTTAGTACTCACTATCAGAATCCGGGCCTTTACCGAGTGCTCGGCTCTCGGTAACAAGCTCGTTTACCGAGTGTAGGACTCTTAGCATAGAAATACACTCGGAAAAGTATTCTTTGCCGAGCGCCGAACTCTCGGCGAAGGTAGCGCTCGGCAAAGGGCCGTCAGTGGCCGTCTAGAGCTGACGGCAGTTAGCCTTTGTCAAGGGCCGAGCGTTGGCACTTGGCAAAGAAGATTCTTTACCGAGTGTCAACTAGCTGACACTCGACAAAGGCTTCTTTGCCGAGTGTCATTTCTGGACACTCGACAAAGTACATTTTTATTTTTTTATTTTCCCAACCAAATTTTTTGTGGTATGTTCCTACACTATGTAGACCTACATGTACCATTTTGGAACAATTAGAAAAGTATTTTCTATAGCTAGTAGATTTAGTTCGTTTATTTGAATTTCTTCGGAAAATTCACATTTAAACTGCAAGTCACTCGAAACTTGGAAAACCGTGCATGCCAAAATAATATCCATGCTACTTAGCACAAGTTACGACCGATTTTAGGAGCGGACCAGAAACTTCGAGCACCATGCTCACTCAACATGGTCGTGAACTTGCCATCTAGCTGTTTAAAAATTGTATAAAACACAAACAAAGTCAGAAAATCATGAAACTTGTCCACGTGTCATGATATCATATGTAGAGGTTGTGATAAAAAATTTGAGAATGTTTTGAGAAAGTTGTGAGACACTATGTGTATAAACCTAGGAGAACTACACACGAAATCATAGAGTTTCAATGTAGTTCTCCTAGGTTTCTACACATGTGTCTTACAAACATTCTCAAATTTTTATCACAACCTCTAGATATGATATCATGACACGTGGACAAGTTTCATGATTTTTTGACTTTGTTTGTGTTTTATAAAATTTTTAAATAGTTGGATGGCAAGTTCACTGCCATGTTGAGTGAGCATGGTGCTCGAAGTTTCCGGTCTGCTCCTGAAATTGGTCGTAACTTGTGCTAAATAGCATGGATATTATTTTTGCATGCAAGGTTTTCCAAGTTTTGAGTGACTTGCAGTTCAAATGTGAATTTTCCGAAGAAATTCAAATAAACGAACTAAATCTACTAGCTGTAGAAAACACTTTTCTAATTGTCCTAAAATGGTACATGTAGGTCTACATAGTGTAGAAACATACCACAAAAAGTTTGGTTAGGAAAATAAAAAAATGAAAATGTACTTTGCCGAGTGTCCAGAAATGACACTCTGCAAAGAAGCCTTTGCCAAGTGTCAGTTGGTTGACACTCGGTAAAGTATAGTGAAATAATGTTTGCCGAGTGTCACCCAGAGGGCACTCGGCAAAGAAGCCTTTGTCGAGTATCGCCCAGAGGGCATTGGCATAGAAGCCTTTGCCGAGTGCCGGATCGAGGGCACTCGGCAAAGTGCATTTTAAAATTAAAAAAAAATATTTGCCGAGTGCCAGATCACAGGCACTCGGCAAAGAAGTCGTACATAGCAACTATCAGTCCTTTATTTCTCACTCTCTCACTCTCTTCTCACGCGCCGCCGCCGTGCCGCCACTGTTGTGCCCTCGCCCGCGCGCGCCCCTACCCTCGGCCGCGACCTCGCCCGCCGACGTGCCCCTGCACCTCGCCCGCCGCCGCGACCTCGCCCGCGGCCGCGCCATTGCCCGCCGTCGTGCCCCTGCACCTCGCCCGCCTGTCGCGCCCTCGCCGGCGCCCGCCCGTCGCGCCCTCGCCGGCACCCGCCCGCCGCGCCATCGCCCGCACCCTTGCCCGCCCGCCCGTGCCCTTGCCCGCCGCGCCCGCGCCCTTGCTCGCCCGCCCGCCGCGCCCTCGCCCGCCGCGCACTCGCCCACCACGCCCTCGCCCGCTGCGCCCCTCAGCCACCGCCACGCGCCCTCCATGCCGCCGCACCTCGGTCGCCGCTGCCCCCACACCGCCGGCGCCCTCGACCGCCGCATCCTCGCCCGCGACCCGCCATCACACCCGCGACCAAACCTCCAAGGTGAATTGCTTGCTTCCGTTTTGTGATATTGTAATTAAAAAACTTCTATGTTCTACATGTATGATTTATATGAAATGATTAGGTTTAATATTGAGTTAAATTTATATACGTGTATGATTAGGTTAATATGTAGTCTTGTTGTGTTATCTCTCACGGATTGAATGTATATAGATGTGATTGCCGGCCATCATGCCATTGAATTATGCGTGGATGTCAGCCATCGTGCTGATACTTTTATTTGCAGGATTTCGGAACTTCCTCGTGCAGGGGAGGTGCTGCCGAACTTTTCTATTGATAGGCTTCTGTTAGAGGATGGAGGACCGTGAGTGGATGTACATGGGCCGTAGAGGAAGGAACAATGTCACCCCTGAATGGATTAGAAAGATCGATAATTTCGTGGAACGGGCATATGACGAAGCTGCTAAAAGAGTGAGTCTAGTCCCATGCCCGTGCAGCAAATGTGCCAACCGGAAAAGAAAACCAAAGAAGGCCATGGTAGAACTTATTTGGAAGAATGGATTTACGTCGGGCTATAATCGGTGGATCTTTCATGGTGAAGCGCATCGTACGAGAGAGGAGGTGATGAGACAACGTGTCGAGGATTATGATGCCGATGTGGGGGTAGCGGATATGTTGAACGACTATTAGGAGGCACAATACATGGGAGGATGTATGGATGACAAGCCAGAGCTGACTGCAAAGGCGTTCTACGACATGTTTGACGCGGCACAGAAGCCGCTTCATGGCCAAACAAAGGTTTCTCAACTGGATGCCATTGGGCGTGTAATGGCGTTCAAGTCGTAGTACAGCATGAGTAGAGATGCATTCGATGGCTTGTTGACGGTTATTGGGAGCCTGCTTTCGGATGATCACGTTCTGCTAAATAGCATGTACGAGGCACAGAAACTCCTTCGTGCACTCAAGATGACGTATGAGTAGATACATGCTTGTCCGAAGGGCTGCGTGCTATTTAGGAAAGAATACGCGGAAGCAAAGTACTGTCCCAAGTGTAAATCGTCTAGGTTCATAGAGGTACACTCTGGTGATGGACAGAAGGGGCAACTTAACATCCCCTTGACAATCCTACGGCACCTTCCGTTCATACCGAGGATCCAGCGTCTATACGTGATAGAGGAATCCGCGAAATAGATGACATGGCACAAAAATGGAAAACGATACAATCCTGACAAGATGGTGCACGCATCAGATGGTGAAGCATGGAAACACTTTGATGCCATTCACCGTGAGAAAGCCGAAGAGGCTCGTAATGTACGTGTTGCGCTGGCCACAGATGGGCTCAATCCCTATGGAATGAGCGCTGCCCCGTACACATGTTGGCCCGTGCTTGTTATCCCAATCGATCTCCCCCCTGGTGTGTGCTTTCAAAGGCAGAATGTATTCGTGTCATTGATAATTCCCGGACACTCGGGGAATAAAATGGGCGTGTACATGGAGCCTTTGATCGATGAATTGGTACGTGCCTGGGAGGAAGGGGTATGGACATATGACCGAGCTACGAAGACAAACTTCAGAATGCATGTTTGGTACCAGTACTCTATGCATGACTTACCGGTGTATGGGCTATTCTGCGGCTGGTGTGTTCACGGTAAGTTCCCATGCCCAGTTTGCAAGGAAGCTCTCAGGTTCATTTGGTTGAAAAAGGGTGGCAAATATTCATCCTTCGATAAACATCGACAATTTCTCCCTCCTGACCATCCATTCCGCCTAGACACTAAAAACTTTACGAAAGGTGTCGTAGTGACAGACCACCCACCTGCAATGATGACTGGTGCCGAAATTCGTCAACAGATAGATGGGCTCGTGGCCAATACAGAAGGTGGTTTTGTGGGATATGGTGAGCAGCATATGTGGACACATAAGTCTGGCTTGACTCGGCTCCCCTATTATGACGACCTGCTCCTTCCACACAACATTGATATGATGCACACTAAAAAGAATGTTGTCGAGGCACTGTGGGCAACAATTATGGACATTCCTGATAAGTCAAAGGATAACGTAAAGGCAAGAGTGGATCTGGCAGCGTTATGTGAAAGACCAAACCAAGAGATGAAGCTGCCAAGTGGTGGAAAGACATGGAAAAGGCCCAAGGCCGATTTCGTCCTAAGCAGGGCCCAGAGGAAGGAAGTACTTTAGTGGATCAAGATGTTGATGTTCCCTGATGGGTATGCAGCTAACCTGAGTAGGGGGGTGAACTTATCTAATATGCGAGTCTTAGGGATGAAGAGTCATGACTTCCACATATGGATTGAACGGATTCTTCCTGCGATGGTTCGAGGCTATGTCCTTGAGAATGTCTGGCCAGCGCTTTTAGAGTTGAGCTATTTCTTCCGTCAGCTTTGTGCAAAAGAGTTATCTCGGACCGTGGTTGTAGACATGGAAAGATTGGCACCCATGTTACTATGTAAGCTTGAGAAGATATTTCCACCCGGCTTCTTCAATCCAATGCAGCATTTGATTCTTCATCTCCCCTATGAGGCACGAATGGGGGGCCCGTGCAGGGACGTTGGTGCTATCCAATCGAGAGATGTCTAAAGACTATTCAAAAGAAATGTAGAAATAAATGCAAAATTGAGGCTTCCATTGCAGAGGCATACATTCTAGAGGAGGTGTCAAACTTCACAATAACTTATTATGGTGACAAACTACCGAGCGTGCATATATAATCCACCCCCTCGTTACAATGATGGCGGCAATGAATCAAACCTTAGCATATTTCGAGGCCAACTCGGAAGCGCAAGTGGCTCGACCACCAAGACCCTGACACATGAAGAGTGGCGGCATATCATGCTATATGTATTGACCAACCTTGAAGAGGTGACGCCATACATGGAACAATTTCTTCATGAATTCTAGCGTCGATCAAGGGACCCCACTCCACAGGAATATGACACTCTTCTTAGAAAGGGTGCGAGAAATGGATTGCCCGATTTCATTTCCTGGTTCAAACGTAAGGTACGTGCTTAGTTTGTCAAAGAGATCCGTCTATGAACTCAATTTAGCGTCTTTTAACTTGCGAATACTTGCAGGGCCAAAGAGATCCGTCTATGAGTGTCGAGTTGAGACAAGTAGCCAACGACTTTTCTTATAGGGTCAAGAAATATTCTGGGTATGACGTTAATTGAAAGGGAAATGTGCCCTTGGGCCATTTCTAAGTATTTTGGTGATTGAGTGCCAACACATGTGCTTAATTGTGAATTTATGTACATGGATGAACAAGGTGCAAATCATGAGATAAAGGTATGTTTCTAAGCCTTAGTACATTTGTTTTGTGGACTAACATATTTGTCTAAGTGTTAGAAACAGAAAGAAGAAAAAGAGAAAAGGGGAGAGAAAGACTTGGCTGTGTGCAGCCAAGTCCCAGCTCGGTCTGGAGCACCGGACTGTCCGGTGTGCACCGGACAGTGTCCGGTGCGCCAGGCCGACTCGGCGCGAACTGGCCGCTCTCGGGAAATTGGCCGACGGCGTACGGCTAAAATTCACCGGACTGTCCGGTGTGCACCGGACTGTCCGGTGAGCCAACGGTCGGCCAGGGCCAACGGTCGGCCGCGCAATCCGCGCGGGACACGTGGCCGAGCCAACGGTCG
The DNA here is from genome assembly GCA_029449295.1 of Zea luxurians. NCBI lineage: Eukaryota > Viridiplantae > Streptophyta > Magnoliopsida > Poales > Poaceae > Zea > Zea luxurians. Next base: position 21,535,055 of record JAOPSE010000017.1, read on the forward strand.
GAAGACGGCACCGGACTGTCCGGTGTGCACCGGACTGTCCGGTGCGCCAACGGCTCGCAGATCTCCAACGGGCTGCAACGGTCGGCAGCGCCAGGAAAGGAAACAAATCGGGCACCGGACAGTGTCCGGTGTGCACCGGACTGTCCGGTGCCCCCGACGACAGAAGGCAAGGATGGCCTTCCGGATTTGCTCTCAACGGCTCCTAGCTGCCTTGGGGCTATAAAAGGAGCCCCTAGGCGCATGGAGGAGAGATACAAGCAACTCTTAAGCATTCTTGATCATCCACATTTGTTCTTTGCGCATTCGTTTGAGACTCTAAGTGAATCGAGCTCCGTTCTAGTGAGAACTTTGAGATAGTCATTCGAGCTCGATTCTTGGCCGTGTGTGTGCAAGTTTCTCTGTGGATTTGTGTGTGTTGCTTCCCTCCCTTACTCTGTGCTTTCTTGGTGATCATATACTTGTAAGGGCAAGAGACTCCAATTTGTGGAGATTCCTTGCAAACGGGATAGTGAAAGGAACAACAAAACACCGTGGTATTCAAGTGGGTCTTTGGACCGCTTGAGAGGGGTTGATTGCAACCCTCGTCCGTTGGGACGCCACAACGTGGAAGTAGGCAAGCATTGGCTTGGCCGAACCACGGGATAAACCACCGTGTCACCTCTGTCTTGATCTCTTGTGGTATTGTGTTTTGTTGAGACTTCACCTTAGCCACTTGGCAATAATCGTGCTAACAAGTTTTTGTGGCTTAAGTTTGAAGTTTTTACAGGATCACCTATTCACCCCCCCCCCTCTAGGTGCTCTCAATTGGTATCAGAGCCGTTCTATTCACAAAGGGACTAACCGCCCGAATAGATGGATCCTAAGGGGAAGGGTATAGTGATCAACGACAAAGAGAAGGAGACCTTCGTCAACGAGCCGAAGGACAACAAGCCTACCGACTCCGGCTCGGGTCAAAGACGAAAGGATGGGAAGAAGAAGAAGACCAGGCGCATCAAGGAGATCATCTACTACGACAGCGACGAGTCTACTTCTTCCCAAAAGGATGAGGACCACAACGACTACGAGAGGAGAAAACCGGTTAATTCGAACTTTTCCTTTGATTACTCTCGTATTCCGCAAAGTTCACATTCTCATTTGCTCTCCATTCCACTTGGCAAGCCCCCACACTTTGATGGAGAGGACTACGGATTTTGGAGTCACAAAATGCGTAGTCACCTATTCTCTCTCCATCCTAGTATATGGGAGATTGTAGAGAGTGGAATGCACTTTGATAGTTCGGATAGTCCCATGTTCATTAATGAACAAATTCATAAAAATGCACAAGCTACTACTGTTCTTCTAGCTTCCTTGTGCAGGGATGAATACCATAAGGTGAGCGGCTTGGACAACGCCAAGCAAATCTGGGACACCCTCAAGATTTCTCATGAGGGGAACGACGTCACCTTGCTCACCAAGATGGAGTTGGTGGAGGGAGAGCTTGGACGGTTCGCGATGATAAGGGGCGAGGAGCCGACGCAAACATACAACCGGCTCAAGACCCTTATCAACAAGATAAGAAGCTATGGGAGCACGCGATGGACGGACCACGACGTCGTCCGCCTAATGCTCAGGTCATTTACCGTTCTTGATCCTCACTTGGTGAACAATATACGTGAAAATCCCAGGTACACCAAGATGTCGCCCGAAGAAGTTCTTGGGAAATTCGTTAGCGGGCGAATGATGATCAAGGAGGCAAGATATGTGGACGACGCCTTGAATGGTCCGATCAACGAGCCGCAACCCCTTGCTCTCAAGGCAACACGAAGCAAGGAGGCGCTACCTAGCAAGGTGGCACAGATTGAAGCGGCTGGCCTTAATGATGAAGAGATGGCTCTCATCATCAAAAGATTCAAGACGGTGCTTAAAGGTCACAAGGGACAGCCAAGCAAGACCAAAGCCAAGGGGAAGCGCTCATGCTTCAAATGCGGTAAGCTTGGTCATTTCATTGCTAACTGTCCCGATAATGAAAGTGACCAGGAAAAGGGGAACAAAAGAGAGAAGAAGAAGCAATACAAGAAGGCAAAGGGCGAGGCGCATCTAGGAAAGGAGTGGGACTCGGATTGCTCCTCCTCCGACTCCGACAACGAAGGACTCGCCGCCACTGCCTTCAACAAGTCGGCTCTCTTCCCCAACGAGCGTCTCACTTGCCTTATGGCAAGAGAGAAGAAGGTGAGTACTCAAGACTCCACTTATGCTTCTTCTAGTGATAGTGAGTCTAGTGATGATGACATAGATTATTCTTGCTTGTTCAAGGGCTTAGATAGATCTAAGATAGATAAAATCAATGAATTGATTGATGCTTTGAATGAAAAGGATAGGCTTTTAGAAAAGCAAGAGGATTTATTGTATGATGAACATGATAAGTTTGTAGAGGCACAAAAATCATATGCTTTAGAAGTGAAAAGAAATGAAGTGCTTTCTAGTGAAATATCTTCTTGTCATGAAACCATTGCTACTTTACAAAGTGTTAACCATGATTTAAATGCTAAATTAGAAGTAACAAATAAATCTAAGTCTTGTGTTGAAAATGTTACAATTTGCACTAGGTGTAAGGATTTTGATGTTAACACTTGTAGCAAACACTTAGTTTCAATTTCAAAACTAAAAGATGAAGTGGCTAGTCTTAAAGCTCAACTTAAGACTAGCAAGAGTGAAGTTGAAAAGATAAAATTTGCAAGGGATGCCTATACAATTGGAAGACATCCCTCAATTAAGGATGGGCTTGGCTTCAAGAGGGAAGCCAAGAACTTAACAAGCCATAAGGCTCCCATCTTCGTCAAGGAGAAGGGGAAGGCCCCTATGGCTAGTAATGCTAAAAAGAATCATGCTTTTATGTATTATGATAGGAGAAATGCTAGACATGCTTATAATCATTTTGATTCACATGTTTATGATTCCCATGCCATGATTGCTTCTAGTTCGTCTTATAAGCATGATAGAGATATGTGTAGGAAAAATGTTGTACATATGCCTAGGAGAGATATTGCTCATGTACCTAGAAAGAATGTTATTCATGCTCCTAGGAAAGTAGTGAATGAACCTTCTACCATTTATTATGCTTGTAATGCTCCCTTTGCTATTTGTAGAAAGGGTAAGAAGGTAGTTGCTAGGAAATTAGGGGCTAGATGCAAGGGAGATAAATCTTGCATTTGGGTCCCTAAAGACATTTGTGCTAACCTTGCAGGACCCAACATGAGTTGGGTACCTAAGACCCAAGCCTAAATTTGCCTTGCAGGTTTATGCATCCGGGGGTTCAAGCTGGATTATCGACAGCGGATGCACAAACCATATGACGGGGGAGAAGAAGATGTTCACCTCCTACGTCAAGAATAAGGATTCCCAAGATTCAATTATATTCGGTGATGGGAATCAAGGCAAGGTAAAAGGGTTAGGTAAAATTGCAATTTCTAATGAGCATTCTATCTCAAATGTATTCTTAGTGGAGAGTCTTGGATATAATTTGCTATCTGTTAGTCAATTATGTCAAATGGGATATAATTGTTTATTTACAAATGTAGATGTGTCTGTCTTTAGAAGATGTGATGGTTCACTAGCTTTTAAGGGTGTACTAGACGGCAAGCTTTATTTAGTTGACTTTGCAAAAGAAGAGGCCGGTCTAGATGCATGCTTAATGGCTAAGACTTGCATGGGCTGGCTGTGGCATCGCCGCTTAGCACATGTGGGGATGAAGAACCTCCACAAGCTTCTAAAGGGAGAACACGTGATAGGTCTAACAAATGTTTATTTCGAAAAAGATAGACCTTGTGCAGCTTGTCAAGCAGGTAAACAAGTGGGAGGAGCGCATCACAGCAAGAATGTGATGACCACGTCAAGACCTCTGGAGCTGCTGCATATGGACCTCTTCGGACCCGTCGCCTATCTAAGCATAGGAGGGAGTAAGTATGGTTTAGTTATTGTTGATGACTTTTCCCGCTTCACTTGGGTGTTCTTTTTGCAGGATAAGTCTGAAACTCAAGGGACCCTCAAGCGCTTCCTCAGGAGAGCTCAAAATGAGTTTGAGCTCAAAGTGAAGAAGATAAGGAGCGACAACGGGTCCGAATTCAAGAACCTTCAAGTGGAGGAGTTTCTTGAGGAGGAAGGGATCAAGCACGAGTTCTCCGCTCCCTACACACCACAGCAAAATGGTGTGGTAGAGAGGAAGAACAGGACGCTAATCGATATGGCGAGGACGATGCTTGGAGAGTTCAAGACCCCCGAGTGTTTTTGGTCGGAAGCCGTGAACACGGCTTGCCACGCCATCAACAGGGTCTACCTTCACCGCCTCCTCAAGAAGACGTCATATGAGCTACTAACCGGTAACAAACCCAATGTATCGTACTTTCGTGTATTTGGGAGCAAGTGCTACATTCTAGTGAAGAAGGGTAGAAATTCTAAGTTTGCTCCCAAAGCTGTAGAAGGGTTTTTATTAGGTTATGATTCAAATACAAAGGCGTATAGGGTCTTCAACAAATCTTCGGGTTTGGTTGAAGTCTCTAGCGACGTTGTATTTGATGAGACTAATGGCTCTCCAAGAGAGCAAGTTGTTGGTTGTGATGATGTAGATGAAGAAGATGTTCCGACGGCCGCTATACGAACCATGGCGATTGGAGACGTTCGGCCACAGGAACAAGATGAAGGAGATCAACCTTCTTCCTCAACGACGGTGCATCCCCCACCTCAAGACGATGAACAGGTTCATCAAAAGGAGGCGTGTGATCAAGGGGGAGCACAAGATGATCACGTGATGGAGGAAGAAGCGCAACCGGCACCTCCAACCCAAGTTCGAGCGATGATTCAGAGGGATCATCCCGTCGACCAAATTCTGGGTGACATTAGCAAGGGAGTAACTACTCGATCTCGATTAGTTAATTTTTGTGAGCATTACTCTTTTGTCTCCTCTATTGAGCCTTTCAGGGTAGAGGAGGCCTTGCTAGATCCGGATTGGGTGTTGGCCATGCAGGAGGAACTTAATAACTTCAAGCGCAATGAAGTTTGGACGCTGGTGCCTCGTCCCAAGCAAAATGTTGTGGGAACCAAGTGGGTGTTCCGCAACAAACAAGACGAGCACGGAGTGGTGACAAGGAACAAGGCTCGACTTGTGGCAAAAGGTTATGCCCAAGTCGCAGGTTTGGACTTTGAGGAGACTTTTGCTCCTGTGGCTAGGCTAGAGTCCATTCGTATCTTGCTAGCATATGCCGCTCACCATTCTTTCAGGTTGTACCAAATGGATGTGAAGAGCGCTTTCCTCAACGGGCCAATAAAGGAGGAGGTGTACGTGGAGCAACCCCCTGGCTTCGAGGATGAGCGGTACCCCGACCACGTGTGTAAGCTCTCTAAGGCGCTCTATGGACTTAAACAAGCCCCAAGAGCATGGTATGAATGCCTTAGAGATTTCTTACTTGCTAATGCTTTCAAGGTTGGGAAAGCCGATCCAACTCTTTTTACAAAGACATGTGATGGTGATTTGTTTGTATGCCAAATTTATGTCGATGACATAATATTTGGTTCTACTAACCAAAAGTCTTGTGAAGAGTTTAGCAGGGTGATGACGCAGAAATTCGAGATGTCGATGATGGGCGAGTTGAACTACTTCCTTGGGTTCCAAGTGAAGCAACTCAAGGACGGCACCTTCATCTCCCAAATGAAGTACACGCAAGATCTGCTAAAGCGGTTTGGGATGAAGGACGCCAAGCCCGCAAAGACACCGATGGGAACCGACGGACACACCGACCTCAACAAAGGAGGTAAGTCCGTTGATCAAAAAGCATACCGGTCAATGATAGGATCTTTACTTTATTTATGTGCTAGTAGACCGGATATTATGCTTAGCGTATGCATGTGTGCTAGATTTCAATCCGATCCTAAGGAGTGTCACTTGGTGGCGGTGAAGCGAATTCTTAGATATTTAGTCGCTACGCCTTGCTTCGGGATCTGGTATCCAAAGGGGTCTAACTTTGACTTGATTGGGTACTCAGATTCCGACTATGCTGGATGTAAGGTCGATAGGAAGAGTACATCAGGGACGTGCCAATTCTTAGGAAGGTCCCTGGTGTCATGGAACTCTAAGAAACAAACCTCCGTTGCCCTATCCACCGCTGAGGCCGAGTACGTTGCCGCAGGACAGTGTTGCGCGCAACTACTTTGGATGAGGCAAACCCTCCGGGACTTTGGCTACAATCTGAGCAAAGTCCCACTCCTATGTGATAATGAGAGTGCTATCCGAATAGCGGAAAATCCTGTTGAGCACAGCCGCACAAAGCACATAGACATCCGGCATCACTTTTTGAGAGACCACCAGCAAAAGGGTGATATCGAAGTGTTTTATGTTAGCACCGAGAACCAGCTAGCCGATATCTTCACCAAGCCTTTAGATGAGAAGACCTTTTGCAGGCTGCGTAGTGAGCTAAATGTCTTAGATTCGCGGAACTTGGATTGAATTGTAGCATACATGTATTCATGCTTTTGATCATGTTCCTTTTTTGCATTTTGTTGCTTATTATGGTGCTCAAGTTGTACAAACACTCCCTGGACCTCACAAGTCCGTTGCAAAGTGATGCACATGTTTAGGGGGAGATGTGTTACAACTTGACTCTTTGAGACTAACTATATGTTGAGTTTGTCTGATTTAGTCTCAAAGGAGAATTGAAAGGGAAAAGGTGGACTTGGACCATGAAAGACTTCCAATGCACTCCGATGAGGGGTAACTTCTTTCAAGTCCATCTCATGAACTCTTATTGCCATTTGCTCTTAATTGAAGATTTTGGTGAGGCAATGGGGTTATAGGGCCACAATTGATCCCGTTTTGGTGCTTGATGCCAAAGGGGGAGAAAATAAAGGCCAAAGCAATAAATGGATCAGCTACCACTTGAGAGATTTTGAAAATAGGGGCAATAGAGTTTTTGGTTAGTCAAAATTCTTATGTTGTCTCTCTTATCAAAAGTTGGCTTCTTGTGGGGAGAAGTATTGATTATGGGAAAAAGGGGGAGTTTTTGAAATCCTGATAATGACTCTCTTTATGCTTTAACATGTGTGTTTAACTTAGAGATAGAGAATTGTGTTTGATTTGCAAAAACAAACCAAGTGGTGGCAAAGGATGATCCATATATGCCAAAATTGAATAACACCTAAATTTATGTCATTTGAATTGAGTTTGCACTTGTTCTAGTGGCTTTATGTTGTGTTGGCATAAATCACCAAAAAGGGGGAGATTGAAAGGGAAATGTGCCCTTGGGCCATTTCTAAGTATTTTGGTGATTGAGTGCCAACACATGTGCTTAATTGTGAATTTATGTACATGGATGAACAAGGTGCAAATCATGAGATAAAGGTATGTTTCTAAGCCTTAGTACATTTGTTTTGTGGACTAACATATTTGTCTAAGTGTTAGAAACAGAAAGAAGAAAAAGAGAAAAGGGGAGAGAAAGACTTGGCTGTGTGCAGCCAAGTCCCAGCTCGGTCTGGAGCACCGGACTGTCCGGTGTGCACCGGACAGTGTCCGGTGCGCCAGGCCGACTCGGCGCGAACTGGCCGCTCTCGGGAAATTGGCCGACGGCGTACGGCTAAAATTCACCGGACTGTCCGGTGTGCACCGGACTGTCCGGTGAGCCAACGGTCGGCCAGGGCCAACGGTCGGCCGCGCAATCCGCGCGGGACACGTGGCCGAGCCAACGGTCGGAAGACGGCACCGGACTGTCCGGTGTGCACCGGACTGTCCGGTGCGCCAACGGCTCGCAGATCTCCAACGGGCTGCAACGGTCGGCAGCGCCAGGAAAGGAAACAAATCGGGCACCGGACAGTGTCCGGTGTGCACCGGACTGTCCGGTGCCCCCGACGACAGAAGGCAAGGATGGCCTTCCGGATTTGCTCTCAACGGCTCCTAGCTGCCTTGGGGCTATAAAAGGAGCCCCTAGGCGCATGGAGGAGAGATACAAGCAACTCTTAAGCATTCTTGATCATCCACATTTGTTCTTTGCGCATTCGTTTGAGACTCTAAGTGAATCGAGCTCCGTTCTAGTGAGAACTTTGAGATAGTCATTCGAGCTCGATTCTTGGCCGTGTGTGTGCAAGTTTCTCTGTGGATTTGTGTGTGTTGCTTCCCTCCCTTACTCTGTGCTTTCTTGGTGATCATATACTTGTAAGGGCAAGAGACTCCAATTTGTGGAGATTCCTTGCAAACGGGATAGTGAAAGGAACAACAAAACACCGTGGTATTCAAGTGGGTCTTTGGACCGCTTGAGAGGGGTTGATTGCAACCCTCGTCCGTTGGGACGCCACAACGTGGAAGTAGGCAAGCATTGGCTTGGCCGAACCACGGGATAAACCACCGTGTCACCTCTGTCTTGATCTCTTGTGGTATTGTGTTTTGTTGAGACTTCACCTTAGCCACTTGGCAATAATCGTGCTAACAAGTTTTTGTGGCTTAAGTTTGAAGTTTTTACAGGATCACCTATTCACCCCCCCCCCTCTAGGTGCTCTCATTAATGGATACCATTTTCGCACAACAAACTACGGCCGAAGTCGACCCAATCGGAAAACAACGTGTTCTGGAGTCTTTACGCCCAGCCTTGACGATGTCGATTATTTTGGACGAATCGTAGAAATATATGAGCTCAATTTTTATGGTTCCAAACCTCTTACTCCGGTGATATTCAAATGTCATTGGTTTGACCCTCAAGTGACGAGACAGACACATTCTAATCTTGGGATAGTCGAAATTCGACAAGATTTCACCTTACCAGGAGACGATGTCTATATCATGGCCCAACAGGCCACATAAGTATATTATCTCCCATATGTGTGCCAAACGTAAGAACATCTTAAGGGTTGGGATGTTGTGTATAAGGTATCACCACACGGGAGATTACCTGTTCCTAATGATGAAGATTATAACTTAGACCCAGACATATATGATGGAGAGTTCTTCCAAGAAGATGGGCTAGAAGGGCGATTTGAGATAGACTTAACCGAAGCTATCGGAATCGACGTAGATATTGAAATGGTTGTTGATGAGGAGGATTATAAGGTGCAAAATGATAATGACTTAGTAATCCTTGAAGGCAATGACATTAATGACGAACTTGCGCCTTCCGATGGTGTTGACTATGAAATGGTTGATAGTGATGATGAGTTATGATCCGGCTAACCCCGACACATATGAAGATTATTTTTAATCGATGTAATGCTATATGACTTTTTATTTCGCACCTGTTTTTAAATATATCTTTTTATATGTGCTTATTTGTTTACTCTTAACTGCAGGTTGTTGGACAAATATGGTGGGCGGTTGGCTGAGGAGGAGGAGGGGGAGGAGGAGCAGGACGGCGGACGAGGCACAACAGGGGGCGCAGTAGGACGACCTTGTCGAGTAGCAGGCGGCGTAGCAGGACGATGACGACCAGCAGCAGGACGATGACGAAGAAGCTCAGCAGGCTGCCTCAGGTTCTGGCGCCTCAGGTTTGAGGAGCGTCTACCTGCGAGGCCCCGCGAGTCTCCCTCAGCGTCCCATACTTTGGGACAAGCGACCGCTGATTCGGCCGAATGGGGAGAGGCATGTAACTTTATGTTCTTCATTCTTGTTCATATTATATGTTCAAAATCATAATATAAACTAATACTTTTTATTTATCACTTGGACAGGTCTTAGACGGTTGTGGATTATGCTAGGGGTCATCGTCGCAACCTCAATGGCATCCTCAGCCTGCTGTGCAGGGAGCACTTCCCTGGACTGGTTGAGTACGCCGGAGTGACAGGTCCAGCCTACACCTTCGACCACTACACCATTACCCTCGATGTAGTAGACCGGGACAGACAAGAATTCAATAACAAGGCAGAGTGGGTGAAGCAAGAACTATGGGTAAGTCTTAGTATAATGTAAAATATGTCGCATTCGTTGCACATTCTTGAAATAATGTATGGATACATCGTTTTTGTATGCAGGATTTCTTCAGATGCGAGGCTGGATACGAAGCTAGGTCGGATGTGGTGGCCACCACGAGCTGTAAGAAGCTCGTCGTGGACATGCACTATGAGGCCCGAATCTAGGCTATCGTCAACTACCACAGCTCCGTCCTTGGGAGAAGGTGACCAAGCAGCAAGCCCAAACCATGTCGTTGACCAGGGACCGGTACCTGCAGGTAAAGTCATGCATGTTTGGTACCAGTAAAGTCATGCATGAATTTAATTTTATCTTCTCATATGCACTTTATGTGTTTACTTTGTAGATGATTCCACATTGGTGCGCCGCACATCCTCTGTGCTAGGAGCAGATGGTGGATAGGTGGTGCTCGCTTGAGTGGGACGAGGCGCACAACCCTAGCCGGGAACGACGTCTGATGATGCAAGGTCCCTCCCACCACCAAGGCAGCCGCAGCCTAGTCCAATATGCAGAAGCATGGGTAAGCCCTCTTTTTTTATTTAGGTATATAGCACTGGATTAGATATTATTTCTAACTATCTCGTTGGTTTTCTTGCAGTCGGTGTCACATGATGGCCGGCCTTGCTCCATCTTCTCGGCTTATGCTATGGCCCATAAGGGCAAGGCGACGTCCGACGTCATCTACAACCCGTATGACAGGCCCGAGGCCTATAGCAACCCCGTCGTCTACAACTGCCATCATGACTACACCGCCATGGCGCAAGAGGTCTATGGCCCAGAATATGATCCGAGCACCGAGCAGATCGACCCTGATGTGCTCATGAGGGTCGGAGGAGGCAAGAGACATGGGCGGTACTGGATTGCCGATGGGGCAATCGACTCGTCCTCCACTCCCACTCTGTCTCAGGTGCGGGCAAGGAACACGGGCTCGAGTCCAGCCATACGACCTCAGCACAACAGCTCACAGCTTCGCATATAGCAACTCAAGGTTAGTGCTTCTGTAACTCGTCATTCCTTGAGTTATATACCTTCTCTTTGAGTTACTATAACGTTGGCTTGTAATATTACAGACCTAGCTAGAAGAAGAGAGGACGGAATGCCTGTCAGATCAGCAGAGGATGGCAGAGATGTTTCAATACATGTAGAGCCTTGGCGCCGCACAGGGTTTCGCTCCGCCACCTCCATTGTTCCCTACAATGGACTCTGCTCTGTTCCATACTCCTATGAGTATCAAAATTGTAGTTAGATGTTGGTAATGCATCTGGTATAACACATGCAATCTCTTTTCTATGTAGGGCCAATCTGGGGCGGCATCCAACAACCCTCATGAAGCGCACAACCCAACGCAGCACCAGTCCAACCGCCCACCTCGATGAGAGTTATGTTTTTAGTGTTCAGACTATAAAACTTATGTTGAATACTTATGTCAGAGCTTGAGACTTATGTGTTGATACTTCTGAACTTGTGTTGATACTGTTTATGTTGAGAACTTGTATATTAATGTTTGTGTTGGATATTTATGTCTATGATGATATCTGTGATGTATATATATGATATCTGTGATGTATCTTTTGTTTGTTTGGATTAAAATAGGAAAAACAAATAAAAAAGGTGTGTACTGATCACTTTGCCAAGTGTTACACTCGGCAAAGAGGGGCTTTGCCGAGTGTCATGGCCATAGCACTCGACAAAGAACCAAGACCTGGGCATCAGTATAGGTTCTTTGCCGAGTGTAGTGGCCCTGACACTCGGCAAAGAGGCACGCTGCCGAGTGCCATATAAAGCACTCGACACATAACCTGACATGGGGACCCGCTGACGGATCCGATGTCTCCTAATACACTCGTCAAAGATAGCTCCTTTGCCGAGTGTCACCTAGGATACTAGGCAAAGATGTCGTCTCCGTCACCCCGGTGCCGTAACGGCGGCTTTTCTTTGCCGAGTGCTGCCTAGCCCTCGGCAAAGTCTGTGTCGAGTGCCCGAAAAAAAGTACTCGGCAAAGAAGGCTTTGCCGATGTACTGTTCGTCGAGACCTCTTTGCCAAGTGCGACACTCGGTAAAGCTTGTGCCGATTGTTTTTCAGGCTTTGCCGAATGCTTCAGGCACTCGGTAAAGGCTCGGATTCCGGTAGTGACTTAACAATTTTGAATACCCATCTTTTAAATACTGTGCCCGCCACTGCTTGTCGCACAACCTTAGGAGACCACCGACGACGTACGTACACCATGCATGCATCCATGACCTTTCTGGCTCTACGCAATGAACAAATCTGTCTGTGCCTTCGGCGCTTGAGACCTACTTGATTACTTCGTCCGTCACATTAGGTGGCGATGTTAGGCGTCTTTAGAAGTCAAACATTATTAACTTTAACTAAATGTACACAAGAAAGTATTAATATTGATAGTATATAATTTATACCACTATATAATTCATCAGTTTAAACTTTATAAAACCCATCCAACCAAATCACTCACATACTCATAACATCCACTAAATCCACCAAACAAATTGTACCTAGACTTAGCACACCATCAAAACCAACTATTCAGATAATTCACATTTCCTTACTCACTCAATCCAATAGACCATATTATTTAGATTATCCCTCATCCATAATCCATCTCCATCTCTCGTGACCCCGCCGCCCTCACTTGCATTACCACCATCAACCCCCTCCTCGAGATTATAGCGTTAGCACATGCTATATGCTTGTTGTTATAATTAGATATACCCTAGATGGTTGAGCATATTTTTTTAATAAATATATTTAAATGTTATTAATATTTTTTACATCTAGCTAAACTTAAACAAGTTTAAATAGAATAAATCTTATAATATCATTATTTCAGAATCATATTAAACACTGGATATATTGTAGATCTACAATAAAATTTAGATAATTCCAATGAATTTAGATAGTCTGATAGGTGTGGCGTCCATGCACGCGGCCCGCGTCGCATATGTGATGTATCAACTGCCTGTGTAGGCTTAGCATCTACGTTTCGTAATTCCGCACTTTGATAATTATGTTGAACAATGGTTATGTATTAGACTCTGTGGATGTCTTGGACACCTTGATGTAATAAAGTACCTTTCCGCTATTTATTTCGAGCATTGTGTGATGATGTTCAATTATGTAATCGCTGTGTACGTGAGTTCTGATCCTGGCACGTACATGGTTCGCATTCGATTTACCTTCCAAAACCGGGTGCGACACCAGCACATCTTAATTGAATCCTTGTGTGCTAAATATGGGAAAAGTGCAAATCAAGGCACGAGGTATGTTTCTAGACCTAGTACATTGTTTTTGAATACTAATGTGGTTGTCTAAGTGCTAGAAATAGTGACAAAAGAAGGAGAAAAGAAATGGAAAAGACTTGGCTCTGTGCAGCCAAACTCCGGCTCGGCCTGGCACACCGGACTGTCCGGTGGTGCACCGGACAGTGTCCGGTGCGCTAGGCTGGTCAACGGTGAAGTGGCCGCTCTCGGGAATCGACGGAGTGGTACGGCTATAAATCACCAGACTGTCCGGTGGTGCACCGGACTGTCCAGGGAGTCATCCGCGACGAACTCGTCGCTCTCGGGAAAAGAGAAAGGCGACGTGGCTATAATTCACCGGACTGTCCGGTGGGGCACCAGACTGTCTGGTGAGCCAACGGCGCCAGCGCCAACGGTTGGCCGCGCGATCAACGCGCGACACGTGGCCAGCTCCAACAGTCGGCTGATGCACCGACTCTCCGGTGTGCACCGGACAGTGTCCAGTGCGCCAACCGATCCCGAGGAGCAACGGTCGGATGCTCCTAATTTGGAAGGAGATCGCACACCGAACATGCTACAGTGGTTGTCCGGTGGCGCACCGGACTGTCCGGTGCGCCACTCGATAGAAGGCAAGGATAGCCTTCCATGTTGATCTTCAACGGCTCCTAGCTGCCTTGGGGCTATAAAAGGGACCCCTAGGCGCATGGAGCAGGACACCAAGTATCTCTAAGCATACTAAGACATCCAGACTCTGCCTCCACGCATTTGATTCATAGTATTAGTGATTTGAGCTCCCTTCGAGTTGTGAACTCCCTGTGCTGTGATTTGAGCTTAAGTCTTGGCTTGTGTGCGTGTGTGTGCTGCGGATTGAACCGTGTGTGTGTTGCTTTTCCCTCCCTTACTTCTGTGTTTCTTTTGTGATCATCACTGTAAGGGCGAGAGGCTCCAACTTGTGGAGATTCCTCTCAAACGGAAGAAAAACTACAAGGAAGAAAGTCGTGGTATTCAAGTTGATCATTGGATCACTTGAAAGGGGTTGAGTGCAACCCTCGTCCATTGGGACGCCACATCGTGGAAGTAGACAAGTGTTACTTGGTCGAACCATGGGATAAAAATCGCGTGTCTCGTGTGTTGCTTCTTGTGATTGCTTTGTTCGCACAAGCGTGTTCCATAGCCACTTGATTTCACTAACTCCTTAACAATCAAGTTTGTGGCTATTTAGTGTTTAATTTTACAGAATCACCTATTCATCTCCCTCTAGGTGCTCTCAGCATTCGCCGCCACCATCTGCCCTTGTCGCTATCCGTGCCCAGCCATCCGTCAGACCTTCGGCCCTCGCCCTTGGTCCCTCGCAGTTGTCTGCAACAGCTACTCTAACGGTTTGACCACCACACCGCTGCCCCTTAGCTCACGAGTCTCATCCAGTCGTCCGATCCACATGCCACAAAATCGCTTCAATAGTTTAACTCAGTATGATAACCACTATTTGTTTGGCTAGAATTGAGAAATGAGAATTTGGTTCATTTGACAAGCTAATTAGTCATGGTTATTACTAGCTAGATATGGACTTCCTGATTTGATATATATCATGTGTATGATATGGAATTGTTGTTATGTACTCTCTCCGTTTTAAAATAGTAATCGTTTTAGATCTTAGTTTTTATGTCTATATTCATATAAATAATGATGAACCTAGACACATATATAAAACACATATATTAACTATTGTATGAATATGTTATACCAAACGAAATTTAGTTTGGGACAGAGGGAGTAATATGTTACCATATTATACATACTAAGGCACTGTTTGGGAACAAAGTTTTTGAAAACCATAATTTTTAAATACTATAATATACTTTAGTCATGACAATACTACAATTTAAACTTTATAGTTTTGAAAACTGAGGTCTAAACCTATGTTTAGAATACTCTAAAACAGCTATAGTATTTGCAATACTTCAGTTTAAAAACAGAGATTTTAGCTAACTTACCAAACATCTTTGTTATATAATATTGCAGTTTTTAAAATACTGCAGTATTCTTTTAAAACTATGAAAAAACTTTACTCCCAAATACTCCCTTTTTAGACTCTATACAATATTATATATACCAAATTTATTTACTACTTAGGGCTTGTTCGGTTAGCTCTCAATCCATTTAGATTGAGTGACATTGAATGAGTTTGAATCCTAAACAAGTCAAACTTTTTAATTTTTTCGAATCACATTCAATCCATGTGTATTGAAATAATCTAACAAGACCTTAGTAATTTTAAATACCCATCCTTAAAATATTGTGACCGCCGCTGCTTGTCGCGCAACCTTAGGAGACCACCGACGACGTACCTACACCATGCGTGCATCCATGACCTTGCTGGCTCTTCGCAAGTTCGCAGTGAACAAATCCGTGTGTGCCTTCGGCGCTTGAGATCTACTTGATTACTTCGTCCGTCACATTAGGTGGCGATGTTAGGTGTCATTAGAAGTCAAACATTATTAACTTTAACTAAATGTACACAAGAAAGTATTAATATTGATAGTATATAATTTATACAACAATATAATTCATCGGTTTAAACTTTATAAAACACATCCAACCAAATCACTCACATACTCATAACATCCACAAAATCCACCAAATAAATTATACCTAGACTTAACACACCATCAAAACCAACTATTCAGATTGCTAGATAATCCACATTTCCTTACTCAATCCAATAAACCATATTATTTGGATTATTCCTCATCCATAATCCCTCTCCCTCTCCCGTGACCTCGCCGCCCCTCACTTACACCACTACCATCAACCCCTTCTCGAGATTATAGCGTTACCATATGCTATATGCTTATTATTATAATTAGATATACCCTAAATGGCTGAGCATATTTTTATAATAAATATATTTAAATGTTATTAATATTTTTTTACATCTAGCTAACCTTAAACAAGTTTAAATAGAATAAATCTTATAATATCATTATTTCAGAACCATATTAAACACTGGATATATCGTAGATCTACAATAAAATTTAGATAAGTCCGATGAATCTAGATAGTCTGATAGGCGTGGCGTCCATGCACGCGGCCCGCGTCGCATATGTGATGTATGCGTTGAACGACGGCCTTATTAGCCTGTGCCAACTGCCAACATCGACATGCAATGCATGTCACCTTCTCGATCACTTTCAACCTGCATTGTTCTCAAAGTGATGTGACTGGACGCCGGCGCCGACGCCTCGTCCCACAGTACTCACAGTCTCACACTTGTTCTCTACCAAAAACACACTGCGATTCATATATACGATACATTTTTCGACGGAGGAGCAGGACTACGCTAATTAAACACATATTAAAGAAGATCAAAGCAAATCACGTGAAAGAGCTAGAGAGCGTCGTCCCTGGCCGTCTTCGTTCTTGAATTTGCGTACAGGTCAAGTGATACATGCATGCATGCAAGTGCATCTGAATGGGCACCGCTCTGATGTAGGGATGCATTCAGATGGCAAACCAAATCGGATGCAACTATTTACCATGTTTTAATTCGAATAGGCGTCCCTAGAGGTGTGTAAGGTGTGTGACCGCACAGAACCTCTAAAATCGTAGGATCCCAAAATTTATAGCAATCCATATGTATCATAAATAAAATTTATAGCAATCCATATGTATCATAAATATTGGTAAAATATGGTCTAGAATCACAAGAATGTTAAAATTGATCTGTTCTTCCAATTGTTAATCAAACTATTTCTTCGCTTATAAGGAGGTTTCAACAATATCAAGGTTATAAAAAAATATTTGGTTTTTTATTTACCTCCAGTAAATTGCAACATTTAGATAAAAACAGCTTGAATAATTATTGTCACCAACTTAAGACTGCACTTAAAAGAGACAGACAATCTGATTTACTTGAGTGATCTATTCGTGGAGTTGAGTTTTCTTCAAGATTTTATTCTACAAGATATGTTCTATTGACGATCTGTTTTTTAAACAATATGATTATTTTTCCTAATGCAACTAGTGCATATAGGTTTTTTAATATTCATGTTACACTTGAATCAGATAAGTGAAAATTTTCTAAATTGAAGTTATCGAAGTCCTATTGGCGTTTTATAATAACAAAAAAAACTTAATGCATTAGATGTAATAGTAATTGACAGTAAAATACTGGAGAAGATTAAATACGAAAATATTATTGAAGATGTTATTTTAAAGAATACTAAAAATAATGTGTTCTGAATAAAGATTACATAACTCATACAATATTTAATTTCCATTATATCATGTGTACATATATACATAATGGTACTTAATATTTTTGCTACTTTTTTCACATGGCCTCCCAAAAACTAAGCGATGCCCCTGGTACAAAACAGATAGTTTGAATCCGCATTCGGATACTTGACTTGGAACATAGGGTCATAACGAGTACCAATTTGTTTTATGGTCGTAAAAGCAAATTATGAGCATAGAACATAGGAACCTTATGAGCATATTCATTAATATATACTCAGTGCATTCCAATTTATAATACATTTAACTTTTTTTATCCAAATTTGGCAGACTCGTCTTATTAAATTTTTTTCATAATTATTGTTATTCTTGTTGTGATATTGTTTAACATATAATATACTTTAAATACGACTTTGATTAGGAGGAGCCAGTCAAACATGGCACCAAAAAGTCAAACAAATTATAATTTGGAACGGATGGAGTATATGCTAGAGTTATTTGTCACTTAAGGTAAAGCTTCACCCAGGCTAGCCCCGCCCTGCCCATCGCGCCACCCTGTCCTAGCGAGCACCCAGCCCCACGCTCCAATCGACCCAACAACGCATCCTTTGCCACACCCGCACAGTCGCCCTGAGACCCAGATGCGAAGGTTATTCAAATTTGCTAGTGATAAATGAACTTTTCGTTAGTAATAACTGGATGTTTTGTCAGTAATTACTGAATGTTTCGTCGCGTGCGATGGTTATTCATATTCATCTGTAATAACTAAACATTTTGTTCATAATAACTGAACGTTTTATCAGTAATTAATGAACATATCTTCATTGTTGAAGTTTTAAATTACTGTAGGTTTCATAAGTAATTGTTCTTTTTGCACTAACAACTATTATGCTTACTATAAATTACTGAATGTTTCGCTAGTAATTACCAAACATTTCTTCACTACTAAAGTGATAAATTAATGAATTGTAACACCATAAAAGCCATCAACTAAAAATAATAATATTTAGGTTATTATGTTAATTATGGTAATAATTTTTTTAAGTGTTTAGATTATTTATTTGCATTTTGATCATTTTTCTTGTATGCGCTTGATTGATTATCGGATGTTTATTATCAATTCTTTTTAAAGAAAGACCTAGTAATTAATAGAATAATTAAAAAATATAATAATTGTTAGTCTAAAAACAAGTATTTTATTTATAAATAGTTTTAGTGAATTTTTATGAATTTTTTAGCTGTCTAAAAATGTATTTCGGAATTAGAAAAAAAAGGAAAAAAACAAAATCTCCTAATCTAAACCGGCCCACTAGGGGCCCATCTCCCAAACCCTAACACCCTGCGCGCCGCGCCTGGCTCCCAGCCAGCCAGGCAGCCGACCGCCTCCCTGCCTTCTCATGCGCACCAGGAGCCCAAGCGTCGCGCGCCACCTGAGGCCGACCAAGCGCGCAGGCGAGCCCGCGACCTCGCGCAAGCAGGCAGCCGACCGGCCTCCCCGCGGCTCTATCCGAGCGAGCCACGCGACCCACGGCGCCCTGAACTGCCGCACCGACCCAGCGCGCCCTGCCGCGCCGCGCCCAGGACGCGTCCGCGCTGAGCGCGCCCGACGCGACCCCAACACTAGACCTTCGACATTGTGCCAAGCCGCGACCGAAACGCCGCGCCCGTCCGCCTCCATCACCTTTACTGCATCCGTTTCTACTCCCTCTTCCCCCATTCCTCTCCATTGAAGCCAGGAGAAGAAACCGACGCCATTAAACAGTGTAATGGAGCCGTGGACCGTTCCTTCTACCCCTGCTCTCTCTTTTCCTATAAATCGCAGGTCGCGTCTCCCTAAGGCTCACAGTCCCGAGCTCCTCCTTTCTCCCTGCAAGCGAGTAGCCACGCCAAGCGCCGCATTTCACCGTCGTCGGAGCCTCTGCGCTTTCCACGTCGCCGGCGAGGACGTTCGTGAGTTCCCTAGCGCCCCTCCGTCGAACCCTTGCCCAAGAACGCAGTCCGCCGTAGAACCAGCCCACCTCCCTAGCTTGACATCGCCCTGCGCAGAGAAACCGAGGGGAAGAGAAGGTAGAAGACTAGTGTATTGTATTCTACCCCTGCAGCGTTTTGTTGTTTTAAATTTATAAATTTCAGAATTCGAATCACGTGTAAATTGAATGATTGATCTCCTGTGTATATGTTGAGCTATTTCAAATAGTGTTTATGCCATTTTCCATGTTTACATCTTAGTTTGGTTATGACGGTTGAAATTAAATTAAATATAATTAAGAATTTTGAAATAGAGTAGACCACATCTTTTTAATAAAAAAACACTAGATGCACGATTATCTTTGCTCATAAACTTTAAATTTTTTTTAGTCACACTGTATGTGTTCGTATGTGCGATTATACACAAATTACTAGTCATGCTAGAGCCTCAATTAATAAAATAATATAGCGACTATGTCTACCATAATCTAAATAGTATAGGTTAATTTAGTTCTCCTAAATATCAAGGTTATATGACTTTTTAAATAATATTGTAACGTCTACTATAATTTTCTTTTAGAAAGAAATAATAAAATATACTACACGTACTATCCGGTAGAAATAATTGATTAGCTAATTAAACTTACTCCATAGAGTTTGGTTTAGCACGATATCTATATTAAGGAATTTATATAATACACACTTTCATAGTCAAATGTGCCACATAGATCTCTCTAGTGAATTATGCAAACAAAATAAATAATATGTCGTAGCAAATGAGATGATCGTTGATGTGTTTTATATTATAGTTATAAATTAAGTTTTCTTTTTGGAATGTTTTTCTTTTACAAGTATAATTTGTAAAGCGTATGTTTTATTGTTTGTTGAATGGTGTATGTTTATTTATTGGTGTATGCTTTCTTTTTGTATGGCGACGTGCAACGTTATTAGGAGCTGACTGTGTGGTAGACAAACCGAATTTGTTTCAGGACGATCCGCAGGACGCGTTTGAGCAAGGCAAGTGGATTCTCCCTCTGCATATTCTATTTGTACCCAAATCATTGCATATAATAATGTTTACTTTTTGATATACTGCATAATTTGATGGGTTTTACCTAATTAAGGATTTCCTAGATTTACCAACTGTATTCCTTATTTAACCTGGGAAATTATTAAGCTGTGCTAATTTGTGCTACCGCTCAACTTAATAATTTTTAATGTCACTCATCAATTGGTATTAATGTTCCAAAAATTTAATTGACAATTATGGCATTAACCCGATGATTAAAAACAACATTATTACATATTAATTGGAACATGGAGTGACCACCCAGGATAACAGTGCAACCATGAGTGCTATCATGGCTCTGGCTTTGGTAATTAGCTTTATATGCTTAGTGCTTGGCAACCTTACCTAAAATATGGGCAAGAGGGGGAGCGGTAGGTGCTAGCAGCCCACGTTAACATGGGGACGTATTCTTGGCTAAGGTACCTCACCCAGGGGGCCACCACCATCGTCTTTAGAAACCTTAGCGGGTTGCTTCGTATTAAGTGTATTTTGTAAAAGCCTCATAATGGATCCCTAGCCATTCACCTCGGCAGTGTTTAAGGCTCCGATCAACCCGGGCTAGATGGGATACATGGCTTGTGGGTAAAGTTGTACCACCTCTGCAGAGTGTAAAACTGATATATCAGTCGTGCTCCCGGTTATGAGCGACCTGGACTCCTCACATGATAATTGAACTAGAAGATGGAATTAAATTGAGATCCGATGATCTGCCAATAATTTGCTTAAGTGGTTTCACTTAAGTGTTTTTGCTATACTCATATTTCTTTGTTTAAATGGGATATTTGGGATTCACACTTATTAGTAAGACAGGTGTTGTTAATAAAATATTGACCAACTAAAATGCTTACTGCTCAACCTTAGCCTCACCTTGTTACACCTGCATTAATTTTTCCTCCACTTGCTGAGCCCCGACCATAAGTGAGCTCACCCTTGCTAATATTTTGATCAGAGGGTGATGCTGGAGACTTTGATGGAGATTTTATAGACGACGATGAATTCTAAGTCTAACGATGCGCCGGTCATCTTCCTGTGGGAGATTGCCCTGTTATTTATTTCCGCTTTACTTTGATGTGATACTTGTTAAAAATACAATGATTCAGATGATGTAATAAAGTATTCTACTCTCTTTACGCCTTTATTGCATTGTCTTTTGATATATTACACTTGTGACGTCAACATATGTGTGAAAATGGATCCTGGCACACATATGCTATGCGCTCGGTTCTACCCCCTGGAACCGGGTGTGACAAAAGTGGTATCAAAGCTATGCTGACCCTAGGTCGTTAGACTAGAAATGGAAAGTCTAGTTAGTCTTTCAAAACTTGAGTTATTTTCCTCCATAAAAAACTTATTTTATATCAAAACTCAACTCCTTTATAATCAACTCTTCTAGTCTGATTTTCTCTCATCTATCGAAAGGTTGCTATCAGAAGAACTGCTTACAAAAGTATTACTTATGTTGCTCAAGATCGGCCAGCACCCTCTACCCCACCTTTGGATGATGAAGAAGAAACGTCTTTCTCTGCCTTATCCTCATTCTTTTTGGAAGGCTTTGTTATGGAACCCCTGAGTCTATCACCATACTCTTTTAGGTTGAGAGGATAGTTTATTGAAATAAGCTAGACGCAGTAGACGATAAAACAGTGTTATACTATAATAATAACAACAATGTGATGGTGATGTTTGATATGTTTGAGTTGGATTTTTGTTTGAGTGAAATGGTCTGATGGCCATAAGAACATATAAAAAATAAACTTAGGATATTCCCCTCTAGAATCTTTTTTACTCCTCACTTTTCTAAGGACTTCACCTCCTAACCAATCAGATGGTGAACGCTCGTCAAGGACCCAACAACAACCGGAACCAGCATGGTCAACAAGTACCACCACCACCGAACCCCAACATGAAACAGTTCATCGTCGCTCAGATGCAGATTCTGCGAGGACTCACTGCGGCTGTTCAACAAATTCAGCAGAACAAACAGAATCAACAACATCAGCAGCAATAGCAGAATGCACCCCCGACCAGAGATAAACACCGGGAGTTCATGAGTCATCACCCGCCGACATTTTCTCGTGCGGTTGATCCTCTGGATGCCGATGATTGGCTCAAGGTCATTGGAAAGAAGCTTGACATCACCCAGTGCAATGACCGGGAAAAGGTCTTGTATGCCTCGGGAAGACTCGAGGGAGCTGCGTCCGACTGGTGGGATGCCTTCACAGCGGCACATCCCAACGCAGATACAATAACTTGGCAGGAGTTTCAGGAGAACTTCCACGCTCATCACATCCCCTCGGGAATCATGAAGTTGCAGAAGAAAGAATTCCTTTCCCTTACTCAAGGGAATATGACTGTCAGCGAGTATCGTGATCGCTTCACTCAGCTTTCACGCTATGCCCCTGAAGAAGTGGATACATATGAGAAGCGCTAAGAGCATTTCTTGGAAGGACTAATTGGACCACTGAATTATCAACTTCAGAGCCATACTTTCCCCAATTTCCCGACCCTGTTGAACAAGGCAATTGGCCTTGAAAGCAAAAGAAGGGAATTATCTGACCATAAAAGGAAATTCCAAGGTCAGTCAAGCAGGAACACCCGCCCAAACAACACTCAAGGTTCGCAGTTCCGCTCTGGAAATCAGGGTGAAAACAATTATCAAATGCAACGCTCTGGACAGCAAGGCCAGAGAAATAATCAAAGCCAGAACCAACAAAGGAGCAACTCTCAGACCAACCAGAGGTCTGGTGGGAGTTCACAGAACCGTCAAGGTGGCGCCAGTAACACGCAGGCCAGCAACAACACACCTGTTCAACCCAATGGCTGTTTCAAGTGCGGTGAGCTAGGCCACTATGCCAACAACTGCCCAAGGCGCAACCAGCAGACACCCTAGAAAAGCAATAACCAGAGAAATGACCAGAACACCCCCGCTCGTGGATCTGCTCAGAACAAGACACCACAGAACCAGAGCAGAGGAAGGGCCAATCACGTCACCGCAAAATCAGTACCTGAGGATGCCGACATAGTGTATGGTATGTTCCTTGTTAACTCCATACCTGCATCAGTTTTATTTGACTCTGGAGCGTCGCATTTGTTTATAACTGAGCCATTTGTGGAAAAACACAACATACCTAAGTACCCTCTTAAGAAGATATTACATATTAGTTCACCGGGAGGTGACATGAAGGCCACACACTCATGCCCCCATGTTAATATCAAGATTCAAGGAATAGATTTTTCAGTCAACCCAGTGGTCCTAGGATCCAACGGTATTGATGTGATTCTTGGATGCAACTGGTTGAAAAGTTATGATGGAGTAATACAGTGTGCCAACGGAACAATTACGTTGACAAGTCCTCAAGGTGAAAGAATCCAAGTTAGCATAGACAAGTCAACAGATGCAGAAGGAAAAACAGTGATAAATCACTTGGAAGAAAAGCCCTTGGAAAATATCAAAGTAGTGTGCGAATACCCAGACGTATTTCCGGAGGAATTACCAGGTATGCCACCTGACCATGTTATAGAGTTTTCTATTGAATTATTACCCGGAACCGCACCTATCTCGAAAAGACCATATAGAATGAATGTCAAGGATTTAGTAGAACTAAAGAAACAAATAGAAGAATTACTAGAAAAAGGTTTCATTCGCCCAAGTTCATCCCCTTGGGGAGCCCCAGTGCTATTTGTGAACAAGAAGGATGGTTCGAGGAGAATGTGCGTTGATTATAGAAGTTTGAACAAAGTAACCATCAAGAATAAATACCCATTACCTCGGATTGAAGATTTGTTTGACCAGATGAAGGGAGCTAAGATATTCTCGAAGATAGATCTGAGATCGGGATATCATCAATTAAAAATTTGAGTAGAAGATGTACCCAAGACAGCCTTCACAACGAGATATGGATTATATGAGTTTTTGGTCATGTCGTTCGGACTGACTAATGCACCAGCATACTTTATGAACTTGATGAATAAAGTATTCATGGAATATCTGGATCAGTTTGTGGTCGTATTCATTGACGACATACTGATATATTCTCCGAATGAAGAAAAACATGAAGATCATCTAAGGATAGTCCTACAAAAACTTCGTAACAACCAGCTATATGTGAAGTTCTCGAAGTGTTATTTTTGGTTGAAGGAAGTTGCTTTCTTAGGGCATATCGTTACCGATGGTGGAATTAAAGTGGACCTAGGAAAGATTAGTGAGATACTAGATTGGAAGCAACCAAAGGATGCGTCCAAGATCAGAAGTTTTCTTGGATTGGCAGGATACTATAGAAGATTTATTTAAGGTTTTTCCAAGTTAGTGAAACCTCTTACCTCTCTACTAGAGAAAGGTAAAGAGTTCAAGTGGGATGAAGCTTGCCAGAATTGTTTTGAAGAACTCAAGAAAAGGTTAACCACTGCACCAATATTGGTAATGCCAAACATTCACAAGGGATTTGATGTGTATTGCGATGCATCACACCTTGGACTTGGATGTGTTCTAATGCAAGAAGGAAAAGTGATAGCTTATGCCTCAAGGCAGTTGAGGAAACATGAGAAGAATTATCCTACGCATGATTTGGAACTAGCTGCCGTAGTGCATGCTTTGAAGATTTGGAGGCACTATATGATTGGAAACAAGTGCAGAATCTTCACGGATCACAAAAGCCTGAAATACATATTCACTCAGAAGGAACTCAACCTCAGATAGAGAAGATGGCTTGAGTTGATTAAGGACTATGATTTGGAAATACAATATCACCCAGGAAAAGCAAATGTAGTAGTTGATGCTTTGAGCCGTAAGGGTCAAGTGAACAACATCACTACTCATTTGATGTCACAAGAATTGTGCTAGGAAATGGAACAACTCAACCTTGGTATGCTCAATAATGTAGAAGCAACAGTTATGGAAGTTGAGTCTACTTTGGAAGAAGAGATTCGTAAAGGACAAGAGTCCGATGAGAAAATTAAGGAAATTAAAGCTTTGATTGGTTTGGGTAAAGACCCAGATTTCACGGAAGATGAACAAGGCACAGTATGGTTTAAGAAGAGAATCTGTGTACCAGAAATCAAACACTTGCGCCAACTTATTTTGAGAGAAGCTCATGATTCAGCTTACTCTATTCACCCTGGAAGTACAAAGATGTACCAGGATCTTAAGGAAAAGTATTGGTGGTACGGTTTGAAAAGAGATGTTGCTACTCATGTTGCATTATGTGACGTGTGTCAGCGAGTTAAAGCCGAACACCAAAGACCAGCAGGATTGCTACAACCTCTCAAGGTACCAGAATGGAAATGGGAAGAAATCAGTATGGATTTCATAGTTGGACTACCCCGTACTCGGGATGGCTATGATTCAATATGGGTCATAGTAGACAGGTTGACTAAAGTGGCACACTTTATACCTGTGAAGACAACTTACTCAGGAGCCCAGTTAGTAGAATTATACATGTCGAGGATTGTTTGTCTGCATGGAGTACCTAAGAAGATCGTATCAAATCGAGGAACCCAATTTACCTCGCGCTTTTGGAAAAGACTACATGAGTCCATGGATACCAAGCTAAATTTTAGTTCAGCTTATCATCCGCAAACGGATGGGCAAACAGAAAGAACAAACCAAGTGTTGGAGGATATGCTGAGAGCTTGCGCTCTAAAGCATGGTAGACTGGGATAAAAGTTTGCCTTATGCAGAATTCTCGTATAACAACAGTTATCAGGCAAGTCTAAAAATGGTACCATTTGAGGCACTTTACGGGCGAAAGTGTAGAACACCGCTTTATTGGAATCAGACTGGAGAAAGTCAAGTATTCGGTCCAGAAATTCTCCAAGAGGCGGAAAAGCAAGTGTAGATTATTAGAGAAAATTTAAAGACAGCGCAGTCAAGACAGAAAAGCTATGCTGATAATAGAAGAAGAGAATTGATGTTTGAAGTAGGAGACTTTGTATACCTTAAAGTTTCACCGATGAGAGGAATAAAAAGGTTTAAGGTTAAGGGAAAATTATCACCTCGCTATATTGGCCCATTCAAGATTTTGGAAAGAAAAGGTAAAGTGGCCTATCAGTTAAAGCTACCCGATAGTTTACCGGATGTGCATGACGTATTTCACGTATCACAACTCAAGAAGTGCTTAAGAGTACCAGAAGAACAGTTACCCATGGAAGAACTGAATGTTAATGAGGATTTGACTTATTCGGAATACCCACTCAGAATTCTAGAAACATCTCGCAGAATTACACGAAGTAAAGTTATTAACATGTGCAAAGTTTAGTGGAGTCATCATTCGGAAGATGAGGCCACTTGGGAAAGAGAAGATGAACTCAGAGCAGAATTTCCCCAGTTATTCTCGGAAGTTTCTTAATCTCGAGGACGAGATTCTTTTTAAGAGGGGTAGGTTTGTAACACCATAAAAGCCATCAACTAAAAATAATAATATTTAGGTTATTATGTTAATTATGGTAATAATTTTTTTAAGTGTTTAAATTATTTTTTTGCATTTTGATCATTTTCCTTGTATGCGCTTGATTGATTATCGGATGTTTATTATCAATTCTTTTTTAAAGAAAGACCTAGTAATTAATAGAATAATTAAAAAATATTATAATTGTTAGTCTAAAAACAAGTATTTTATTTATAAATAGTTTTAGTGAATTTTTATGAATTTTTGAGTTGTCTAAAAATGTATTTCGGAATTAGAAAAAAAAGAAAAGGAAAAAAAAACAAAATCTCCTAATCTAAACCGGCCCACTAGGGCCCCATCTCCCAAACCCTAACACCCTGCGCGCCGCGCCTGGCTCCCAGCCAGCCAGGCAGCCGACCGCCTCCCTGCCTTCTCATGTGCACCAGGAGCCCAAGTGTCGCGCGCCACCTGAGGCCGACCAAGCGCGCAGGCGAGCCCACGACCTCGCGCAAGCAGGCAACCGACCGGCCTCCCCGCGCCTCTGTCCGAGCGAGCCACGCGACCCATAGCGCCCTGCACTGCCGCGCCGCGCCCAGGACGCGTACGCGCCGAGCGCACCTGACGCGACCCCGACACCAGACCTTCGACACCGTGCCAAGCCGCGACCGAAACGTCGTGCCCGTCCGCCTCCATCACCTTTACTGCATCCGTTTCTACTCCCTCTTCCCCCATTCCTCTCCATTGAAGCCAGGAGAAGAAACCGACGCCATTAAACAGTGTAATGGAGCCGTGGACCGTTCCTTCTACCCCTGCTCTCTCTTTTCCTATAAATGACAGGCCGCGTCTCCCTGAGGCTCACAGTCCCGAGGTCCTCCTTTCTCCCTGCACGCGAGTAGCCACGCCGAGCGCCGCATTTCACCGTCGCCGGAGCCTCTGCGCTTTCCACGTCGCCGGTGAGGACGTTCGTGAGTTCCCTAGCGCCCCTCCGTCGAACCCTTGCCCAAGAACGCAGTCCGCCGTAGAACCAGCCCGACCTCCCTAGCTTGACGTCGCCCTGCGTAGAGAAACCGAGAGGAAGAGAAGGTAGAAGACCAGTATATTGTATTCTACCCCTACAGCGTTTTGTTGTTTTAAATTTGTAAATTTTAGAATTCAAATCACGTGTAAATTGAATGATTGATCTCCTGTGTATATGTTGAGCTATTTCAAATAGTGTTTATACCATTTTTCATGTTTACATCTTAGTTTGGTTATGACGGTTGAAATTAAATTAAATATAATTAAGAATTTTGAAATAGAGTAGACCATATCTTTTTAATAAAAAAACACTAGATGCACGATTATCTTTGCTCATAAACTTTAAATTTTTTTTAGTCACACTGTATGTGTTCGTATGTGCGATTATACACAAATTGCTAGTCATGCTAGAGCCTCGATGTCGGCGTTCCGAGACCGGGGGGTCCCCGAGCCGACGAGTGAATGTGCCGCGTGCCCCAGCCCAGATGGGTCGAGCGCGTGGAGCGAGCGCGAAGGGGGGAACACAGAGAGAGAGAGGTCGGTGGCCGGAGCCGGGTCGTGAGGGAGTCGGAGAATTCCCGCGGCCTTCGTGTTCGTCCCGCGCCCAGGTCGGGTGCGCTTGCAGTAGGGGGTTACAAGCGTCCGCGCGAGGTGAGGGGAGTGAGCGGCCCCGAGAGAGCGCCTGCCCCTGCCCTTCGTCCCCGCGAGGCCAACCTTCTCTAAGAAGGCCCTGGTCCTTCCTTTTATAGTCGTAAGGAGAGGAACCAGGTGTACAAGATGGGGGTGTAGCGAGGTGCTACGTGTCTAGCGAGGGAGAGCTAGCGCCCTATGTACATGCCTAGGTGGCAGCCGGAGAGATCTTGGCACCCTGTTTGGTGTGGCGTCGTGGCTGTTGGAGGAGTAACGGAGCCGGACGGGGAGACAGCTGTCGGAGTGGCTGGGCCCTTGCTGACGTCCTCCTGCTTTCGTAAGGGAGCTGGGAGTCGCCGTCGTCATGGTCTAGCGGGGCGCCATAATTTGCCTATCTGGCGTGGCTGGCCAGATGGGACGCCGGTCTTGTTCTCTGCGACCCAAGTCGGCTCAGGGCAGGGTGATGATGACGCTCCCTGTTGACGTGGCGGTCTCGTGTCCTAGGTCGGGCGTCGTGGAGGCTCCTCCGAAGACGAGGTCGAGTCCGTCCTGCAAGACAGAGGCAGAGTCCGAGCCCCGGGTTCGGGCGAGGCGGAGATCGTTAGGCAGAGGCCGAGGCGGAGTCCGAGCCCTGGGTCGGGCGAGGCGGAGTTCGTTGTCTTCCGAGGCCTTAGCCCGAGTCCGAGCCCTGGGGTCGGGCGGAGCGGAGTTCGCCGTCTTCTGGGGCCTTAGCCCGAGTCCGAGCCCTTGGGCGGAGCGGAGTTCGCCGTCTTCCGGGGCCTTAGCCCGAGTCCGAGCCCTGGGGTCGGGCGGAGCGGAGTTCGCCATCTTCCGGGACCTTAGCCCGAGTCCGAGCCCTGGGTCGGGCGGAGTCTCCTGTGGTGCCTCTGGCGAAGTCTGGTCGCCCGTTGGTCTTACCTTTTGCGTTAAACGCCCTGGTGACTCGGTCGGTTGGCGCGGTGATTTAGTCAGGGTTTCTTCTTATCGAAGGCGGGGCCTAGGGCAAGCCGGAGATGCGTCTGCCGTGAAAGAGGAGGCCTCAGGCGAGACGGAGTCATCATAGGGTCGGCTGCCCTCGCCCGAGGCTAGGCTCGGGCGTGGCGTGGTCAAGTCACTCGTATGGACTGATCCCTGACTTAATCAAACCCATCAGGCCTTTGCAGCTTTATGCTGATGGGGGTTACCAGCTGAGAATTAGGCGTCTTGAGGGTACCCCTAATTATGGTCCCCGACAGTAGCCCCCGAGCCTCGAAGAGAGTGTTAACACTCGCTTGGAGGCTTGCGTCGCACTTTTTTGCAAGGGGACCAGCCTTTCTCGGTGGTACTTTGTTCCGGTGGGTGCGCGCGAGCGCACCCGCCGGGTGTAGCCCCCGAGGCCTCGGAGGAGTGGTTTCACTCCTTCGAGGTCTTAATGCCTTGCGCAATGCTTCGGCTGGACTAGCGGTTCCCTCATGCGAGCAGGGCGTAACCCAGGTGCACTGTCGGGGCCCAAGTTCTCGGGCTGGTATGTTGACGCTGTCAACGGTTCGGCCGGAGCCGGGTTTGCGAGAGCAGCCCCCGAGCCCTCGCACGGAGCGAGAGGACGATCAGGGACAGACTCGACTTTTTATATACGCCCCTACGTCGCCTTTCCGCAAGGAGGAGGGGGGGAGTGCGCCATGTTACCCTCGATGGGCACCGAACATGGTGTCTCCGGTGAGCTGCGATCGGGTAATCCGAGTGGACGTCCGTGCCCCGTTCGTTGGGGGTCGGCTAGGGGCCCGGAGGCACGCCCAAAAGTACCTGCGGGTGATCTGCCGGACCCGGTCCCCTAGCGACGGGGTCCGAGGGCTCGTTGCCTCCCTCCGATGGGATTCCGTTACAGAGTCGTTCCCGCTGGTCTCGGAAATGTCCTAGGGTACCTCGGGAGCGCAGCCCGAGCCTTGGTTATGTATCGAACGTACCCCTGGTCATCCCTCGCTCGGCGTCTGAGGCGGCTGTGAACCCTTCGACAGGCCAGCCTTCGAACCCCTGATCAGTAGGGGGCACGGAGCCCTAGTAGCCTGAGGCGGTCACGGAACCTTTCGGGAGGCCGACCTTCGAACCCCTGACCAGTAGTGGGTGCCGGGCCCACGCGATCTGAGGCGGCTGTTGAACCCCTCGGGGGGCCAGCCTTCGAACCCCTGATCAGTAGGGAGGCTCGGAGCCTAGTTCCTTCACGGGGAAGGATCCCTTTGGGGTTATCCCCCTTCTCGGTCCCTGTTGCAAGAGATGGAGAAAGAAGGAAAAGGGAAAAAGGATTCGAAATTGAACGTCGGGGCGTACCTTTTTCGGCGTGGTCGTTTTGGCGGAGGCGAAGCGTCGCTAGCTGCCCCTGCCAGAAACGTCACCTGTTTCGCCGCGAAGTTAATGCGTCCGGGTAAGCGGTTGGCGAAGCTGCCGTTGCGCGCGCGGGCCGTTCGAGGTACGGGTCACGGGTGCGTCGTCTTCACGCCGTGAGAGGGGGCTCTCTTGCTGCCTCCGGATGGGACATGAGCTTGGCAGATGGAGTGACCGCTGCCCTCGCGCGCCTGCCACCGTCATTACTGCCGGCCCATTTTTGACCACTTTTGACCGCTGCGCCAGGCTGGCGCTGCTGGGTCGCGGGCTGGGTCGCCTCGAATCGCGGCATCGGTTCCGCAATCGAGGAGGTGCAGTGGCGGAGCGAGTGGCATGGCGGTCCGCATGCAGCGCCCGGCGCGCCAGTTGCACGACGCGTGGGCTTGAGCCGTCGCGCTGGCCTGTCAGGAGTCGGAGAGGCGCGTCCACTTGGCGCGGTTGCATGCCGCCTGCATGGCCGCCTGCCCCTTTCGCCCGCTGGTCCGGGCAAAAGTGGAGGGTTACTTGGAACCGCTGGGTGGTTGCGTGCGTCGTGCGCGGCGGTTCGGCTTCTTCCGCTCAGAGCCGGTCTGCATGACAGGCGGGTCCCAGCCCCCGCGCCGCAGGGAAGGGCTTTGGAGGCGTGTTGGAGAAGACTCAGCCCGTGACGGTTGAGGGCGCAAGCAGGGGGAGTTGCCTTTAAAATGGAGGGCGACCCCCTTCGTAAGGCGACCATGTCTCCTTCCTCCCCTATGCATTGTGTCTCTCCATCTTCCAAGCCCCCGGATGGGGGAAACCGCCGTCTTTTCGCTCCATCGTTGGAGGAACGCAACTCCGTGGGAGTTGGTACCTTTCAGCCATCGTTCGGCTTCAAGGATTTTCATCATGCAGCCCGGCTGCACCCCTCCACCGGCGGTCACCCAAGAGGGTGACCTCCGGCTTGATGGTGGGGGAAAGCGAGTCGGGCTGCGGCATCCGCCCCTTCCTCAGCCTCAAGGATTTTCATCACCAGGGCTGAGGAGGGGCGTGTGCCGGGTCGGGGTTGGCCCCTGCGCGGGTGGTGACCCGCTCCTTCCCTTAGTGATCGGGGGGAAGGGCGGGAGTCGCCCGTGGCGCCAACAGCCGCAGCGTGCCCGGCTTCCTGAGCCGAGCACGCTCGGAGCCGCCCCCGGTGCCGCCTCCTGCCACGGCAGCTGGAAGAGGTTCTTCCGCCGGCGCGACTGCCGAGGTTGGACACGGGCCGACCTCCGACTCTACGGCCTTCTGCCCGTCCTTGCCTCTCGAGTTTGGGCAAGGGCGGGGGCCTCCCAGCAGCAGTATCCACCCTGAGGCCATCACTGCTGCTGTTGGGCCCCCCGGGACAAACGTCTTCATCGTCGCCGCCGCCGGGGCGGGACGGCGACGTGCCGTTCGTCGGTCTTCTGCTGCCCCGCAGGCCCTCCCCCGTCGAGTGGGGTTGATCGTACCTGCGGGGGGGAACCGGAGTTCCGTTTGTAATGGCACTTCGAGTGCCGGGTTTTTTGTCCATTTTGGCTTTCGGGGCCTGAACATGTATGTAACTTACGGCACAGAGCCGTGTTTTTTCCTCATTTCCGAGCATTAAGACTCGCCTGTTGTTTGCCTGAATCGCTTCACCAAGCGTGAGTCGCCCCGTGTCAAGGTGACGAGTGAGGTATCCGTATCCCGGAGGCGTAGGAATCCCTCGGCTCGGTCGGACCTGTTGTCCGAGGCTCCTCTAGCTTAGTTAAAGAGACCCCTCGGCTGCTCTTTGACGAGCCGAGGCCAGGGGTAGCGATATTAGCATGAACAGAGGCGGAGTTGGCTCAAAAATGGAACCTGGTTGGCCGGAGCCTAGCCAAGTTGTCCGTTGGCAGGTTCGGCGTCGGAGTCGATCAGCCGAGGCTTCGGACCGGACTGGCGCCCTCGGAAGGCGGTCGGCCGAGGCCCCGGAGGTGGCCGGCTCCGAAGAAGTCCCTGACAGTGATTGCTCGAGCGCGGTGATGACGTCGCCCTTCGGAGTGGAGGCCCTCGGACCGCGTCGCCGTCCGAGGCTAGGTCGGGCCTTGCCGAAGGTGCTGTCGACGCCGAGGGTGTCTTCGCCCTCTTCCAGCGTCAAGATCCGAGCCTGCAGGGTCAAAACGTCTTGTAGCGTGGGCCTTGCGCAGCCGTTGAGGCCAGAGCACATACCCTTGTTGCGTTATAAAGTTGCGTCTCTTTTCCTCTCGTTTCGAGTATCTGGACCTCTTGGTCGGTAGCAGGGATGTTAGTGCGAGCAAGAGTTGCTTCTCGCGGAAGGTGATGAGTGAGGTATCCGTATCCCGGAGGCGTGGGAGTCCCTCGGCTCGGTCGGCCTTGCCGCTTACGCGTACTTTTACCCGCCCATGAAGCCCTGTCATCGACTCGGTCGAGAAGGCTCGAAGAATCACTTCGACAGAAGAGCTCCCGTACGTAAAGACTCGTTCGATCCGCGGATTCGCCTTATCCGAGCGCGAGTTACTTATCGCAGAAGGTGACGAGTGAGGTATCCGTATCCCGGAGGCGTAGGAGTCCCTCGGCTCAGTCATCCTTGACTGCTTACGTGTACCCCGTCGTTTCCAGGACCCGCTTTTCGAAGTAGTCAAAAAGCACGAAAGATGTTCTGGTAAAAGGGATTTTTTGTTCGAGGAAAATTTTGACGCAGAGGGGGTTTCCCCCCTTTTAGCCCCCGAGGGAGGGTCGGGCTCTGCCGAGGCGAGGCTGACCCTTCCTTGTTGACTAAACTTTTGCGTGGGTGCGAGGTGTATAAACAACTTGGAAACATCTTAAGGGTAGAAGCGACGTAGTTGTTGGATGTTCCAAGCGTTGCCGTAGACCTCGCCTTGACTGTTGGCCAGCTTGTACGTTCCGGGCTTCAGAACCTTGGCGATGACGAACGGCCCCTCCCAGGGGGGCGTGAGCTTGTGCCTCCCTCGGGCATCTTGCCGCAGCCGAAGCACCAGATCGCCCACCTGGAGATCTCGGGGTCGGACCCCTCGGGCGTGGTAGCGTCGCAGGGACTGCTGATAC
This sequence comes from Zea luxurians, assembly GCA_029449295.1. Lineage (NCBI taxonomy): Eukaryota > Viridiplantae > Streptophyta > Magnoliopsida > Poales > Poaceae > Zea > Zea luxurians. The sequence continues at coordinate 21,568,911 of JAOPSE010000017.1, forward strand.
CGCGCCGAGTGTAGTAAGGCCCTTTCCCGAGCCTCGTTCAGCTGGTCCAGCGAATCTTCTCGGCTAGCTTGGTTGCTTTCTTCGTTGTAGGCCCTCGTCCTCGGGGAGCCGTATTCCAGGTCCGTGGGCAGGATGGCCTCGGCCCCGTAGACCAGGAAGAACGGCGTGAAACCTGTGGCTCGGCTTGGCGTCGTCCTCAGGCTCCAGACCACCGAGGGGAGTTCCTTCATCCATCGCTTGCCGAACTTGTTGAGACTGTTGTAAATCCGAGGCTTAAGCCCCTGTAGAATCATGCCGTTGGCACGTTCCACTTGCCCATTCGACATGGGATGAGCTACGGCGGCCCAGTCCACCCGGATGTTGTGATCCTCGCAAAAATCCAAGAATTTTTTGCCGGTGAACTGGGTGCCATTGTCGGTGATGATGGAGTTCGGGACCCCGAAGCGATGGATGATATTGGCGAAGAACGCCACCGCCTGCTCGGACCTGATGCTGTTCAGGGGTCGGACCTCGATCCACTTGGAGAATTTGTCGATGGCGACCAGCAGGTGCGTGTAGCCCCCGGGCGCCTTCTGCAGAGGGCCGACGAGGTCCAGACCCCACACAGCGAAGGGCCAGGTGATAGGTATCGTCTGCAGAGCCTGAGCGGGCAGGTGGGTCTGCTTCGCGTAGAATTGGCACCCTTCGCAGGCGCGGACAACTCTAGTGGCGTCAGCCACCGCCGTTGGCCAGTAGAAACCTTGGCGGAAAGCGTTCCCGACGAGGGTTCGAGGTGCTGCGTGGTGACCGCAAGCCCCCGAGTGTATTTCCTGCAGGAGTTCCTGGCCCTCGGCGATGGAGATGCATCGCTGGAGGATGCCCGAGGGGCTTCGGTGGTAGAGTTCCTTCTCATCGCCCAGCAAGACGAACGATTTGGCACGTCGCGCTACCCGCCGAGCCTCGGCGCGGTCGAGGGGCAGTTCTCCTTGGCGGAGATATTGCAGGTACGGGGTTTGCCAATCTTGATCTGGCACGACCCCATTCTGCTCCTCCTCGATGCGCAGTGCTTCGCCCTCGGGCTCCGAGGGTTCCTCGGGGTGAGCCGAGGATGGCTCGGGCCGGGCCGAGGTCACCTCGGACGAGGCCGAGGGTGCTTCGGGCTCGGGCGCGTCATCTATCTTGACGGAGGGTTGGTGCAGATCCCGGGAGAAGACGTCCGGGGGGATCGTCGTTCGTCCCGAGGCTATCTTCGCCAGCTTGTCCGCAGTCTCGTTGTAGCACCGGGCGATGTGGTTAAGCTCGAGCCCGTAGAACTTGTCTTCCAGGCGTCGAACCTCCTCACAGTAGGCCTCCATCTTCGGGTCGCGGCAGAGGGAGTTCTTCTTGACTTGGTCGATGACGAGCTGCGAGTCGCCGCGCGCATCGAGGCGTCGGACCCCTAGCTCGATGGCGATTCGCAATCCGTTGATCAGAGCCTCGTACTCAGCCACATTGTTGGACGCCGGGAAATGGAGGCGAAGCACGTAGCGCAGGTGTTTTCCGAGGGGCGAGACGAAAAGCAGGCCCGCGCCAGCTCCCGTCTTCATCAGCGACCCGTCGAAAAACATGGTGCAGAGCTCTGGTTGGATCGGAGCCGTTGGTAACTGGGTATCGACCCATTCGGCTACGAAATCCGCCAGTACCTGGGACTTGATGGCCTTCCGAGGGGCAAACGAGATTGCCTCACCCATGATCTCCACCGCCCACTTCGCGATCTGTCCGGAGGCCTCTCGGCATTGGATGATCTCCCCCAGGGGGAAGGATGACACCACAGTCACCGGATGGGACTCGAAGTAGTGTCGCAGCTTTTGCCTCGTCAGGATCACTGCATATAGCAGCTTCTGGACTTGTGGGTAGCGGATCTTGGTTTCGGACAGCACTTCGCTGACAAAGTAGACTGGCCTCTGAATGGGCAAATCATGCCCCTCTTCCTGCCTTTCGACTACGATCGCGGCGCTGACCACCTGAGTGGTTGCGGCGACGTAGACTAGGAGGGTTTCTCCATCAGCTGGGGGTACCAAGATGGGCGCCTGGGTGAGGAGCGCCTTCAGGTTCCCGAGGGCTTCCTCGGCCTCGGGAGTCCAAGTGAAGCACTCGGCCTTCCTTAAGAGGCGGTACAGGGGCAGGCCTCTTTCGCCGAGGCGCGAGATGAAGCGGCTCAAGGCCGCGAGGCATCCCATGACCCTCTGTACGCCTTTCAAGTCCTTGATAGGCCCCATGTTTGTGATCGCTGCGATCTTCTCCGGGTTGGCTTCGATGCCCCGCTCGGAGACGATGAACCCCAAGAGCATGCCTCGGGGCACCCCGAAGACGCACTTCTCGGGATTGAGCTTGACGCCCTTCGTCTTGAGACACCGGAATGTCAGTCCGAGGTCGGAGAGAAGGTCGGAGGCTTTCCTCGTCTTGACTACGATGTCATCGACGTAGGCCTCGACCGTGCGACCAATGTGTTCGCCGAACACATGGTTCATACACCGCTGGTACGTTGCACCCGCGTTCCTCAACCCGAACGGCATTGTGACATAACAGTACATACCGAAAGGCGTGATGAAAGAAGTCGCGAGCTGGTCGGACTCTTTCATCTTGATTTGATGATACCCTGAGTAGGCATCGAGGAAAGACAGGGTTTCGCACCCTGCAGTGGAGTCCACAATTTGGTCGATGCGAGGTAGAGGGTAGGGGACCTTCGGACATGCTTTGTTGAGACCAGTGTAGTCTACGCACATCCGCCACTTCCCCCCTTTTTTCCTCACAAGTACAGGGTTGGCAAGCCATTCGGGATGGAATACCTCTTTAATGAACCCTGCTGCCATCAGCTTGTGGACCTCCTCGCCTATCACCCTGCGCCTTTCCTCGTCGAATCGCACAGAGGCTGTCTGACCGGCCGGGCTCCGGCCCGAATATCCAGCGAGTGCTCGGCGACATCCCTCGGTATGCCAGGCATGTCCGAGGGACTCCACGCGAAAACGTCGGCGTTTGCGCGGAGAAAGTCGACGAGCACTGCTTCCTATTTGGGGTCGAGCCCGGAACCGATCCGGATCTGCTTGGAGGTGTCGCCACTGGGGTCGAGAGGGACGGCCTTAACCGTCTCTGCTGGCTCGAAGTTGCCGGCATGCCGCTTCACATCCGGCACCTCTCGGGAGAGGCTTTCCAGGTCGGCTATGAGGGCCTCGGACTCGGCGAGGGCCTCGGCGTACTCCACGCACTCCACATCGCATTCGAATGCGTGTTTGTACGTGGGGCCGACGGTGATGACCCCGTTGGGGCCCGGCATCTTGAGCTTTAGGTAGGTGTAGTTGGGGATGGCCATGAACTTCGCGTAGCACGGCCTTCCCAACACTGCGTGGTAGGTTCCTCGAAACCCGACCACCTCGAACGTCAAAGTCTCCCTTCGGAAGTTGGAGGGTGTTCCGAAGCAGACAGGGAGGTCGAGCTGTCCGAGGGGCTGGACGCGCTTCCCGGGAATGATCCCGTGGAAGGGCACAGCGCCTGCTCGGACGGACGACAAGTCGACGCGCAGGAGCCTGAGGGTCTCGGCGTAGATGATGTTGAGGCAGCTGCCTCCATCCATCAGGACCTTGGTGAGCCTGACGTCGCCGATGACGGGGTCGACGACGAGCGGGTACTTCCCCGGGCTCGGCACGTGGTCGGGGTGGTCGTCCCGGTCGAAGGTGATGGGCTTGTCGGACCAGTCTAGGTAGACTGGTGCCGCCACCTTCACCGAACAGACCTCCCGACGCTCTTGCTTACGATGCTGAGCCGAGGCATTCGCCGCATGTCCTCCGTAGATCATGAAGCAGTCGCGGACCTCGGGGAACTCTCCTGCTTGGCGATCCTCCCTTTTGTCGTCGACGCGGGCCTTGCCACCCTCGGCGGGTGGCCCGGCCCGATGGAAGTGGCGCCGAAGCATGACGCACTCCTCGAGGGTGTGCTTGACGGGCCCCTGATGATAGGGGCACGTCTCCTTGAGTGCCTTGTCGAAGAGGTTTGCACCTCCAGGGGGCTTCCGAGGGTTCTTGTGCTCGGCGGCGGCGACAAGGTCCGCATCGGGAGCGTCGCGTTTCGCTTGCGACTTCCTTCTGCCTTTCTTCTTGGCGCCGCGCGGAGCAGACGCCTCGGGAGCATCTTCCGACGGGCGGCCCTGGGGCTGCTTGTCCTTTCGGAAGATGGCTTCAACCGCCTCCTGGCCGGAGGCGAACTTGGTGGCGATGTCCATCAGCTCGCTCGCCCTGGTGGGGGTCTTGCGACCCAGCTTGCTCACCAGGTCGCGGCAGGTGGTGCCGGCGAGGAACGCGCCGATGACATCGGAGTCGGTGATGTTGGGCAGCTCAGTGCGCTGCTTCGAGAACCGCCGGATGTAGTCTCGGAGAGACTCTCCCGGCAGTTGCCGACAGCTTCGGAGGTCCCAGGAATTCCCGGGGCGCACGTACGTGCCCTGGAAGTTCCCGGCGAAAGCCTGGACCAAATCTTCCCAGTTGGAAATCTGCCCCGGAGGCAGGTGCTCCAACCAGGCACGAGCGGTGTCGGAGAGAAACAGGGGGAGGTTTCGGATGATGAGGTTGTCATCGTCCGTCCCACCCAGTTGACAGGCCAGGCGGTAGTCCGCAAGACACAATTCCGGTCTCGTCTCCCCCGAGTACTTCGTGATAGTAGTCGGGGGTCGGAATCGGGGCGGAAACGGCGCCCGCCGAATGGCTCGGCTAAAGACCTGTGGACCGGGTGGTTCGGGCGAGGGACTCCGATCCTCCCCGCTGTCGTAGCGTCCCCCACGCCTGGGGTGGTAGCCTCGGCGCACCCTTTCGTCGAGGCGTGCTCGACGGTCGCGATGGGGGTGCTCGTCGCCGAGGTGGCCCGGGGCCGCAGGCGCGGTGTTGCGCGTGCGCCCGGTGAAGACCGAGGCTTCCCGCGTGAGTCGGGAAGTCGCGGCACGAGGTTCCGAGGGGTATCCCTGCCTTCGAGAGGCAGAGCTCTCGGCCCGCCGGGCCGCAGCGCCTTCCAGGAGATGCTTGAGTTCTCCCTGGATTCGCCGACCCTCGGTGGTTGATGACTCCGGCATCGCGCGGAGGAGCATCGCTGCCGCTGCCAGGTCCTGACCGGTTCCGCCGGATGCGGGAGGCAGTCTGGCCCTGGCATCGTTGATGGTGCGGTGTTGGAGACCCTGGGGCAAGTGACGTATTTCTCCGGCCGGGGGCTGGCTCGCCCATACCTGCCCGATGTTCTGGCGGATTGCCTCGAGCGCTCCCGCTCCCTCATCGAGCCCGGCCTGCGCCCCGCGGACTTGCTCGAGCTGTGGGTCGTGACCCCCCGCCGGAACGGGGACCACAGCTAGCTCCCGCGGGATGTCGGCGCGAGGCGCTGGCCTGGGGGGATCACCATCCTCCGGCAGGCCGAGACAGCCGCCTCCGGAGGGATCCCCTAGCTCGATGTGGAAACATTCGCGGCTCGGGCCGCAGTCCTTGTCGCCAAGGCTGCGGCTGCCGTCGGAACAGTCGGAGAGGCAGTAGTCACATGCGGTCATGAAGTCCCGCATGGCACTAGGGTTGCCAGATCCGGAGAAATCCCAGCAGATGCTGGGGTCGTCATCTTCCTCGGACCCAGAGGGTCCGTAGGTCGAGACACCCGTCAATCGGTCCCAAGGCGACCGCACACAAAACCCCAGAGAGGTTGCACTCGCCTCAATGTGAGCGCCCGCCAAAGCGGGATCGCCAGGCGGGCTGAGGCCGAGTCGAAATAACGAAAGATGGGGAGCAGTCGGTACCTTCTTGTCGACGAGGAGCGATGAAGTCACGTCGGGGGCTGACCGCGCCGTCGTCTTGGGTACGAGGGCGACGTCCTGCAGGCCTTCCGTGAGCGTGCTGGCGTCGTCCACTTGCTCGGAGTCGACGTGTTGCGGGGGGATGGCGCTCGCGTTTGCCTTGAACGTGAGGGCGACGCTTGGTGTGTCCTCCGTTGAGGCGCCGGGGATGTCGATTTGCTCGACAGCCGTCGGAGCGCGATCTCCCGCTCGGCCCCGGTTGCCCCGCTTCCTCCTCCTCCGATGGCGAGGGAGAGGATGGGGCGAGCTCGAAAGTTGTCCTTCCCCCACGCGGGAAAGACGTCGTCGGTTCCGCCGCCGGCGGGTGGGCTGTCCGCCACCATTGTCACTGCCGCGCGGCGGTGGAAGGAGTATCATGTCGTAGTCGCCGTCGAGCGACATGAACTCGAGGTTCCCGAAACGGAGCACCGTCCCGGGTTGAAGAGGTCGTTGGAGACTGCCCATCTGGAGCTTGACGGGAAATCGAACGTCAACACGCAGCAGGCCCCTACCTGGCGCGCCAACTGTCGGCGTTCCGAGACCGGGGGGTCCCCGAGCCGACGAGTGAATGTGCCGCGTGCCCCAGCCCAGATGGGTCGAGCGCGTGGAGCGAGCGCGAAGGGGGGAACACAGAGAGAGAGAGGTCGGTGGCCGGAGCCGGGTCGTGAGGGAGTCGGAGAATTCCCGCGGCCTTCGTGTTCGTCCCGCGCCCAGGTCGGGTGCGCTTGCAGTAGGGGGTTACAAGCGTCCGCGCGAGGTGAGGGGAGTGAGCGGCCCCGAGAGAGCGCCTGCCCCTGCCCTTCGTCCCCGCGAGGCCAACCTTCTCTAAGAAGGCCCTGGTCCTTCCTTTTATAGTCGTAAGGAGAGGAACCAGGTGTACAAGATGGGGGTGTAGCGAGGTGCTACGTGTCTAGCGAGGGAGAGCTAGCGCCCTATGTACATGCCTAGGTGGCAGCCGGAGAGATCTTGGCACCCTGTTTGGTGTGGCGTCGTGGCTGTTGGAGGAGTAACGGAGCCGGACGGGGAGACAGCTGTCGGAGTGGCTGGGCCCTTGCTGACGTCCTCCTGCTTTCGTAAGGGAGCTGGGAGTCGCCGTCGTCATGGTCTAGCGGGGCGCCATAATTTGCCTATCTGGCGTGGCTGGCCAGATGGGACGCCGGTCTTGTTCTCTGCGACCCAAGTCGGCTCAGGGCAGGGTGATGATGACGCTCCCTGTTGACGTGGCGGTCTCGTGTCCTAGGTCGGGCGTCGTGGAGGCTCCTCCGAAGACGAGGTCGAGTCCGTCCTGCAAGACAGAGGCAGAGTCCGAGCCCCGGGTTCGGGCGAGGCGGAGATCGTTAGGCAGAGGCCGAGGCGGAGTCCGAGCCCTGGGTCGGGCGAGGCGGAGTTCGTTGTCTTCCGAGGCCTTAGCCCGAGTCCGAGCCCTGGGGTCGGGCGGAGCGGAGTTCGCCGTCTTCTGGGCCTTAGCCCGAGTCCGAGCCCTGGGTCGGGCGGAGTCTCCTGTGGTGCCTCTGGCGAAGTCTGGTCGCCCGTTGGTCTTACCTTTTGCGTTAAACGCCCTGGTGACTCGGTCGGTTGGCGCGGTGATTTAGTCAGGGTTTCTTCTTATCGAAGGCGGGGCCTAGGGCAAGCCGGAGATGCGTCTGCCGTGAAAGAGGAGGCCTCAGGCGAGACGGAGTCATCATAGGGTCGGCTGCCCTCGCCCGAGGCTAGGCTCGGGCGTGGCGTGGTCAAGTCACTCGTATGGACTGATCCCTGACTTAATCAAACCCATCAGGCCTTTGCAGCTTTATGCTGATGGGGGTTACCAGCTGAGAATTAGGCGTCTTAAGGGTACCCCTAATTATGGTCCCCGACACTCGATTAATAAAATAATATAGCGACTATGTCCACCATAATCTAAATAGTATAGGTTAATTTAGTTCTCCTAAATATCAAGGTTATATGACTTTTTAAATAATATTAAAACGTCTACTATAATTTTCTTTTAGAAAGAAATAATAAAATATACTACACGTACTATCCGGTAGAAATAATTGATTAGCTAATTAAACTTACTCCATAGAGTTTGGTTTCGCACGATATCTATATTAAGGAATTTATATAATACACACTTTCATAGTCAAATGTGCCACATAAATCTCTCTAGTGAATTATGCAAACAAAATAAATAATATGTCGTAGCAAATGAGATGATCGTTGATGTGTTTTATATTATAGTTACAAATTAAGTTTTCTTTTTGGAATATTTTTCTTTTACAAGTATAATTTGTAAAGCGTATGTTTCATTGGTTGTTGAATGGTGTATGTTTCTTTATTGGTGTACGCTTTCTTTTTGTATGGCGACATGCAACGTTATTAGGAGCTGACTTGTGGTAGACGAACCGAATTTGTTTGAGGACGATCCGCAGGACGCGTTTGAGCAAGGCAAGTGGATTCTCCCTCTGCATATTCTATTTGTACCCAATCATTGCATATAATAATGTTTACTTTTTGATATACTGCATAATTTGATGGGTTTTACCTAATTAAGGATTTCCTAGATTTACCAACTGTATTCCTTGTTGAACCTGGGAAATTATTAAGCTATGCTAATTTGTGATACCGCTCAACTTAATGACTTTTAATGTCACTCATCAATTGGTATTAATGTTCCAAAAATTAATTGGCAATTATGGCATTAACCCGATGGTTAAAAACAACATTATTATATATTAATTGGAACACGGAGTGACCACCCAGGATAACAGTGCAACCATGAGTGCTATCATGGCTCTAGCTTTGGTAATTAGCTTTATATGCTTAGTGCTAGGCAACCTTACCTGAAATATGGGCAAGAGAGGGAGCGGTAGGTGCTGGCAGCCCACATTAACATGGGGACGTATTCTTGGCTAAGATACCTCACCCAGGGGGCCACCACCATCGTCTTTAGAAACCTTAGCGGGTTGCTTCGTATTAAGTGTATTTTGTGAAAGCCTCATAATGGATCCCTAGCCATTCACCCGGGCTAGATGGGATACATGGCTTGTGGGTAAAGTGTACCACCTCTACAGAGTGTAAAACTGATATATCAGCCGTGCTCCCGGTTATGAGCGACCTGGACTCCTCACATGATAATTGAACTTGAAGATGGAGTTAAATTGAGATCCGATGATCTGCTAATAATTTGCTTAAGTGGTTTCACTTAAGTGTTTTTGCTATACTCATATTCATTTGTTTAAATGGGATATTTGGGATTCACACTTATTAGTAAGACAGGTGTTGTTAATAAAACTGTCGGCGTTCCGAGACCGGGGGGTCCCCGAGCCGACGAGTGAATGTGCCGCGTGCCCCAGCCCAGATGGGTCGAGCGCGTGGAGCGAGCGCGAAGGGGGGAACACAGAGAGAGAGAGGTCGGTGGCCGGAGCCGGGTCGTGAGGGAGTCGGAGAATTCCCGCGGCCTTCGTGTTCGTCCCGCGCCCAGGTCGGGTGCGCTTGCAGTAGGGGGTTACAAGCGTCCGCGCGAGGTGAGGGGAGTGAGCGGCCCCGAGAGAGCGCCTGCCCCTGCCCTTCGTCCCCGCGAGGCCAACCTTCTCTAAGAAGGCCCTGGTCCTTCCTTTTATAGTCGTAAGGAGAGGAACCAGGTGTACAAGATGGGGGTGTAGCGAGGTGCTATGTGTCTAGCGAGGGAGAGCTAGCGCCCTATGTACATGCCTAGGTGGCAGCCGGAGAGATCTTGGCACCCTGTTTGGTGTGGCGTCGTGGCTGTTGGAGGAGTAACGGAGCCGGACGGGGAGACAGCTGTCGGAGTGGCTGGGCCCTTGCTGACGTCCTCCTGCTTTCGTAAGGGAGCTGGGAGTCGCCGTCGTCATGGTCTAGCGGGGCGCCATAATTTGCCTATCTGGCGTGGCTGGCCAGATGGGACGCCGGTCTTGTTCTCTGCGACCCAAGTCGGCTCAGGGCAGGGTGATGATGACGCTCCCTGTTGACGTGGCGGTCTCGTGTCCTAGGTCGGGCGTCGTGGAGGCTCCTCCGAAGACGAGGTCGAGTCCGTCCTGCAAGACAGAGGCACAGTCCGAGCCCCGGGTTCGGGCGAGGCGGAGATCGTTAGGCAGAGGCCGAGGCGGAGTCCGAGCCCTGTGTCGGGCGAGGCGGAGTTCGTTGTCTTCCGAGGCCTTAGCCCGAGTCCGAGCCCTGGGGTCGGGCGGAGCGGAGTTCGCCATCTTCTGGGGCCTTAGCCCGAGTCCGAGCCCTTGGGCGGAGCGGAGTTCGCCGTCTTCCGGGGCCTTAGCCCGAGTCCGAGCCCTGGGGTCGGGCGGAGCGGAGTTCGCCGTCTTCTGGGGCCTTAGCCCGAGTCCGAGCCCTTGGGCGGAGCGGAGTTCGCCGTCTTCCGGGGCCTTAGCCCGAGTCCGAGCCCTGGGGTCGGGCGGAGCGGAGTTCGCCGTCTTCCGGGGCCTTAGCCCGAGTCCGAGCCCTGGGTCGGGCGGAGTCTCCTGTGGTGCTTCTGGCGAAGTCTGGTCGCCCGTTGGTCTTACCTTTTGCGTTAAACGCCCTGGTGACTCGGTCGGTTGGCGCGGTGATTTAGTCAGGGTTTCTTCTTATCGAAGGCGGGGCCTAGGGCAAGCCGGAGATGCGTCTGCCGTGAAAGAGGAGGCCTCAGGCGAGACGGAGTCATCATAGGGTCGGCTGCCCTCGCCCGAGGCTAGGCTCGGGCGTGGCGTGGTCAAGTCACTCGTATGGACTGATCCCTGACTTAATCAAACCCATCAGGCCTTTGCAGCTTTATGCTGATGGGGGTTACCAGCTGAGAATTAGGCGTCTTGAGGGTACCCCTAATTATGGTCCCCGACAGTAGCCCCCGAGCCTCGAAGGGAGTGTTAACACTCGCTTGGAGGCTTGCGTCGCACTTTTTTGCAAGGGGACCAGCCTTTCTCGGTGGTACTTTGTTCCGGTGGGTGCGCGCGAGCGCACCCGCCGGGTGTAGCCCCCGAGGCCTCGGAGGAGTGGTTTCACTCCTTCGAGGTCTTAATGCCTTGCGCAATGCTTCGGCTGGACTAGCGGTTCCCTCATGCGAGCAGGGCGTAACCCAGGTGCACTGTCGGGGCCCAAGTTCTCGGGCTGGTATGTTGACGCTGTCAACGGTTCGGCCGGAGCCGGGTTTGCGAGAGCAGCCCCCGAGCCCTCGCACGGAGCGAGAGGACGATCAGGGACAGACTCGACTTTTTATATACGCCCCTACGTCGCCTTTCCGCAAGGAGGAGGGGGGGAGTGCGCCATGTTACCCTCGATGGGCACCGAACATGGTGTCTCCGGTGAGCTGCGATCGGGTAATCCGAGTGGACGTCCGTGCCCCGTTCGTTGGGGGTCGGCTAGGGGCCCGGAGGCACGCCCAAAAGTACCTGCGGGTGATCTGCCGGACCCGGTCCCCTAGCGACGGGGTCCGAGGGCTCGTTGCCTCCCTCCGATGGGATTCCGTTACAGAGTCGTTCCCACTGGTCTCGGAAATGTCCTAGGGTACCTCGGGAGCGCAGCCCGAGCCTTGGTTATGTATCGAACGTACCCCTGGTCATCCCTCGCTCGGCGTCTGAGGCGGCTGTGAACCCTTCGACAGGCCAGCCTTCGAACCCCTGATCAGTAGGGGGCACGGAGCCCTAGTAGCCTGAGGCGGTCACAGAACCTTTCGGGAGGCCGACCTTCGAACCCCTGACCAGTAGTGGGTGCCGGGCCCACGCGATCTGAGGCGGCTGTTGAACCCCTCGGGGGGCCAGCCTTCGAACCCCTGATCAGTAGGGAGGCTCGGAGCCTAGTTCCTTCACGGGGAAGGATCCCTTTGGGGTTATCCCCCTTCTCGGTCCCTGTTGCAAGAGATGGAGAAAGAAGGAAAAGGGAAAAAGGATTCGAAATTGAACGTCGGGGCGTACCTTTTTCGGCGTGGTCGTTTTGGCGGAGGCGAAGCGTCGCTAGCTGCCCCTGCCAGAAACGTCACCTGTTTCGCCGCGAAGTTAATGCGTCCGGGGTAAGCGGTCGGCGAAGCTGCCGTTGCGTGCGCGGGCCGTTCGAGGTACGGGTCACGGGTGCGTCGTCTTCACGCCGTGAGAGGGGGCTCTCTTGCTGTCTCCGGATGGGACATGAGCTTGGCAGATGGCGTGACCGCTGCCCTCGCGCGCCTGCCACCGTCATTACTGCCGGCCCATTTTTGACCGCTTTTGACCGCTGCGCCAGGCTGGCGCTGCTGGGTCGCGGGCTGGGTCGCCTCGAATCGCGGCATCGGTTCCGCAATCGAGGAGGTGCAGTGGTGGAGCGAGTGGCATGGCGGTCCGCATGCAGCGCCCGGCGCGCCAGTTGCACGACGCGTGGGCTCGAGCCGTCGCGCTGGCCTGTCAGGAGTCGGAGAGGCGCGTCCACTTGGCGCGGTTGCATGCCGCCTGCATGGCCGCCTGCCCCTTTCGCCTGCTGGTTCGGGCAAAAGTGGAGGGTTACTTGTAACCACTGGGTGGTTGCGTGCGTCGTGCGCGGCGGTTCGGCTTCTTCTGCTTAGAGCCGGTCTGCATGACAGGCGGGTCCCAGCCCCCGCGCCGCAAGGAAGGGCTTTGGAGGCGTGTTGGAGAAGACTCAGCCCGTGACAGTTGAGGGCGCAATCAGGGGGAGTTGCCTTTAAAAGGAGGGCGACCCCCTTCGTGAGGTAACCGCGTCTCCTTCCTCCCCAATGCATTGTGTCTTTCCATCTTCCGAGCCCCCCGGATGGGGGGAAACCGCCGTCTTTTCGCTCCATCGCTGGAGGAACGCGACTCCGCGGGAGTTGGTACCTTTCAGCCATCGTTCGGCTTCAAGGATCTTCATCATGCAGCCCGGCTGCACCCCTCCACCGGCGGTCACCCAAGAGGGTGACCTCCGGCTTGATGGTGGGGGAAAGCGAGCCGGGCTGCGGCCTCTGCCCCTCCCTCAGCCTCAAGGATTTTCATCACCTGGCCAAGAGGGAGGACGAGGCGAGTCAGGGAGCTGTCTCCGTGTGGGTCGGTTGCCCTTTTCTTCCCCGTGCGCCAGGGGGAGAACGACATCCTCCAGCATCACGGAGACTTCCTCCAGCCATGTCGGAAGTAGCGGGTCCTGGGGCGTCGGCGGACGGAAGTGGCTTCTCTAACGACGAGATTGCCAACTCCGTCAGTAGCCCTGGGTCTCCGTCTCCCGGCCTGAATGGCTGGCTCTCGTCCTCGGGGGGTGAGAGTTTTTCCGCTGCCCCGCAGGCCCGCCCCTATCGAGTGGGGTTGTTCGTACCTGCGGGGGGGGGGGGACCGGAGTTCCGTTTGTAATGGCACTTCGAGTGCCGGGTTTTTTGTTCATTACGGCTTTCAGGGCCTGAACATGTATGTAACTTACGGCACAGAGCCGCGTTTTTTCCTCATTTCCGAGCATTAAGACCCGCCTGTTGTTTGCCTGAATCGCTTCACCAAGCGTGAGTCGCCCCGTGTCCAGGTGACGAGTGAGGTATCCGTATCCCGGAGGCGTAGGAGTCCCTCGGCTCGATCGGACCTGTTGTCCGAGGCTCCTCTAGCTTAGTTAAAGAGACCCCTCGGCTGCTCTTTGACGAGCCGAGGCCAGGGGTAGCGATATCAGCATGAACAGAGGCGGAGTTGGCTCAAAAATGGAACCTGGTTGGCCGGAGCCTAGCCAAGTTGTCTGTTGGCAGGTTCGGCGTCGGAGTCGATCAGCCGAGGCTTCGGACCGGACTGGCGCCCTCGGAAGGCGGTCGGTCGAGGCCCCGGAGGTGGCCGGCTCCGAAGAAGTCCCTGACAGTGATTGCTCGAGCGCGGTGATGACGTCGCCCTTCGGAGTGGAGGCCCTCGGACCGCGTCACCATCCGAGGCTAGGTCGGGTCTCGCCGAAGGTGCTGTCGATGCCGAGGGTGTCTTCGCCCTCTTCCAGCGTCAAGATCCGAGCCTGCAGGGTCAAACCGTCTTGTAGCGTGGGCCTTGCGCAGCCGTTGAGGCCAGAGCACATACCCTTGTTGCGTTATAAAGCTGCGTCTCTTTTCCTCTCGTTTCGAGTATCTGGACCTTTTGGTCGGTAGCAGGGATGTTAGTGCGAGCAAGAGTTGCTTCTCGCGGAAGGTGATGAGTGAGGTATCCGTATCCCGGAGGCGTGGGAGTCCCTCGGGTCGGTCGGCCTTGCCGCTTACGCGTACTTTTACCCGCCCATGAAGCCCTGTCACCGACTTGGTCGAGAAGGCTCGAAGAATCGCTTCGACAGAAGGGCTCCCGTACGTAAAGACTCGTTCGATCCGCGGATTCGCCTTATCCGAGCGCGAGTTACTTATCGCAGAAGGTGATGAGTGAGGTATCCGTATCCCGGAGGCGTAGGAGTCCCTCGGCTCGGTCAGCCTTGACTGCTTACGTGTACCCCGTCGTTTCCAGGACCCGCTTTTCGAAGTAATCAAAAAGCACGAAAGATGTTCTGGTGAAAGAGATTTTTTGTTCGAGGAAAATTTTGACGCAGAGGGGGTTTCCCCCCTTTTAGCCCCCGAGGGAGGGTCGGGCTCTGCCGAGGCGAGGCTGACCCTTCCTTGTTGACTAAACTTTGCGTGGGTGCGAGGTATATAAACAACTTGGAAACATCTTAAGGGTAGAAGCGACGTAGCTGTTGGATGTTCCAAGCGTTGCCGTAGACCTCGCCTTGACTGTTGGCCAGCTTGTACGTTCCGGGCTTCAGAACTTTGGCGATGACGAACGGCCCCTCCCAGGGGGGCGTGAGCTTGTGCCTCCCTCGGGCGTCTTGCCGCAGCCGAAGCACCAGATCGCCCACCTGGAGATCTCGGGGTCGGACCCCTCGGGCGTGGTAGCGTCGCAGGGACTGCTGATACCGCGCCGAGTGTAGTAAGGCCCTGTCCCGAGCCTCGTCCAGCTAGTCCAGCGAGTCTTCTTGGCTAGCTTGGTTGCTTTCTTCGTTGTAGGCCCTCGTCCTCGGGGAGCCGTATTCCAGGTCCGTGGGCAGGATGGCCTCGGCCCCGTAGACCAGGAAGAACGGCGTGAAACCTGTGGCTCGGCTTGGCGTCGTCCTCAGGCTCCAGACCACCGAGGGGAGTTCCTTCATCCACCGCTTGCCGAACTTGTTGAGACTGTTGTAGATCCGAGGCTTGAGCCCTTGTAGGATCATGCCATTGGCACGCTCTACTTGCCCATTCGACATGGGATGAGCTACGGCGGCCCAGTCCACCCGGATGTTGTGATCCTCGCAAAAATCCAAGAATTTTTTGCCGGTGAACTGGGTGCCATTGTCGGTGATGATGGAGTTCGGGACCCCGAAGCGATGGATGATATTGGTGAAGAACGCCACCGCCTGCTCGGACCTGATGCTGTTCAGGGGTCGGACCTCGATCCACTTGGAGAATTTGTCGATGGCGACCAGCAGGTGCGCGTAGCCCCCGGGCGCCTTCTGCAGAGGGCCGACGAGGTCCAGTCCCCACACAGCGAAGGGCCAGGTGATGGGTATCGTCTGCAGAGCCTGAGCGGGCAGGTGGGTCTGCTTCGCATAGAATTGGCACCCTTCGCAGGCGCGGACAATTCTAGTGGCGTCAGCCACCGCTGTTGGCCAGTAGAAACCTTGGCGGAAAGCGTTCCCGACGAGGGTTCGAGGTGCTGCGTGGTGACCGCAAGCCCCCGAGTGTATTTCCTGCAGGAGTTCCTGGCCCTCGGCGATGGAGATGCATCGCTGGAGGATGCCCGAGGGGCTTCGGTGGTAGAGCTCCTTCTCATCGCCCAGCAAGACGAATGATTTGGCACGTCGCGCTACCCGCCGAGCCTCGGCGCGGTCGAGGGGCAGTTCTCCTTGGCGGAGATATTGCAGGTACGGGGTTTGCCAATCTTGATCGGGCACGACCCCGTTCTGCTCCTCCTCGATGCGCAGTGCTTCGCCCTCGGGCTCCGAGGGTTCGTCGGGGTGAGCCGAGGATGGCTCGGGCCGGGCCGAGGTCACCTCGGACGAGGCCGAGGGTGCTTCGGGCTCGGGCGCATCATCTATCTTGACGGAGGGTTGGTGCAGATCCCGGGAGAAGACGTCCGGGGGAACCGTCGTTCGCCCCGAGGCTATCTTCGCTAGCTCGTCCGCAGTCTCGTTGTAGCGCCGGGCGATGTGGTTGAGCTCGAGCCCGTAGAACTTGTCTTCCAGGCGTCGAACCTCCTCACAGTAGGCCTCCATCTTCGGGTCGCGGCAGAGGGAGTTCTTCATGACTTGGTCGATGACGAGCTGCGAGTCGCCGCGCGCATCGAGGCGTCGGACCCCTAGCTCGATGGCGATTCGCAATCCGTTGATCAGAGCCTCGTACTCAGCCACATTGTTGGACGCCGGGAAATGGAGGCGAAGCACGTAGCGCAGGTGTTTTCCGAGGGGCGAGACGAAAAGCAGGCCCGCGCCAGCTCCCGTCTTCATCAGCGACCCGTCGAAAAACATGGTCCAGAGCTCTGGTTGGATCGGAGCCGTTGGTAACTGGGTATCGACCCATTCGGCTACGAAATCCGCCAGTACCTGGGACTTGATGGCCTTCCGAGGGGCAAACGAGATTGCCTCGCCCATGATCTCCACCGCCCACTTCACGATCCGTCCGGAGGCCTCTCGGCATTGGATGATCTCCCCCAGGGGGAAGGATGACACCACAGTCACCGGATGGGACTCGAAGTAATGTCGCAGCTTTCGCCTCGTCAGGATCACTGCATATAGCAGCTTCTGGACTTGTGGGTAGCGGATCTTGGTTTCGGACAGCACTTCGCTGACGAAGTAGACTGGCCTCTGAATGGGCAAAGCATGCCCCTCTTCCTGCCTTTCGACTACGATCGCGGCGCTGACCATCTGAGTGGTTGCGGCGACGTAGACTAGGAGGGTTTCTCCATCAGCTGGGGGTACCAAGATGGGCGCCTGGGTGAGGAGCGCCTTCAGGTTCCCGAGGGCTTCCTCGGCCTCGGGAGTCCAAGTGAAGCACTCGGCCTTCCTTAAGAGGCGGTACAGGGGCAGGCCTCTTTCGCCGAGGCGCGAGATGAAGCGGCTCAAGGCCGCGAGGCATCCCATGACCCTCTGTACGCCTTTCAAGTCCTTGATAGGCCCCATGTTTGTGATCGCTGCGATCTTCTCCGGGTTGGCTTCGATGCCCCGCTCGGAGACGATGAACCCCAAGAGCATGCCTCGGGGCACCCCGAAGACGCACTTCTCGGGATTGAGCTTGACGCCCTTCGTCTTGAGACACCGGAATGTCAGTCCGAGGTCGGAGAGAAGGTCGGAGGCTTTCCTCGTCTTGACTACGATGTCATCGACGTAGGCCTCGACCGTGCGACCAATGTGTTCGCCGAACACATGGTTCATACACCGCTGGTACGTTGCACCCGCGTTCCTCAACCCGAACGGCATTGTGACATAACAGTACATACCGAAAGGCGTGATGAAAGAAGTCGCGAGCTGGTCGGACTCTTTCATCTTGATTTGATGATACCCTGAGTAGGCATCGAGGAAAGACAGGGTTTCGCACCCTGCAGTGGAGTCCACAATTTGGTCGATGCGAGGTAGAGGGTAGGGGACCTTCGGACATGCTTTGTTGAGACCAGTGTAGTCTACGCACATCCGCCACTTCCCCCCTTTTTTCCTCACAAGTACAGGGTTGGCAAGCCATTCGGGATGGAATACCTCTTTAATGAACCCTGCTGCCATCAGCTTGTGGACCTCCTCGCCTATCACCCTGCGCCTTTCCTCGTCGAATCGGCGCAGAGGCTGTCTGACCGGCCGGGCTCCGGCCCGAATATCCAGCGAGTGCTCGGCGACATCCCTCGGTATGCCAGGCATGTCCGAGGGACTCCACGCGAAAACGTCGGCGTTTGCGCGGAGAAAGTCGACGAGCACTGCTTCCTATTTGGGGTCGAGCCCGGAACCGATCCGGATCTGCTTGGAGGTGTCGCCACTGGGGTCGAGAGGGACGACCTTAACCGTCTCTGCTGGCTCGAAGTTGCCGGCATGCCGCTTCACATCCGGCACCTCTCGGGAGAGGCTTTCCAGGTCGGCTATGAGGGCCTCGGACTCGGCGAGGGCCTCGGCGTACTCCACGCACTCCACATCGCATTCGAATGCGTGTTTGTACGTGGGGCCGACGGTGATGACCCCGTTGGGGCCCGGCATCTTGAGCTTTAGGTAGGTGTAGTTGGGGATGGCCATGAACTTCGCGTAGCATGGCCTTCCCAACACTGCGTGGTAGGTTCCTCGGAACCCGACCACCTCGAACGTCAAAGTCCCCCTTCGGAAGTTGGAGGGTGTTCCGAAGCAGACAGGGAGGTCGAGCTGTCCGAGGGGCTGGACGCGCTTCCCGGGAATGATCCCGTGGAAGGGCGCAGCGCCTGCTCGGACGGACGACAAGTCGACGCGCAGGATCCTGAGGGTCTCGGCGTAGATGATGTTGAGGCAGCTGCCTCCATCCATCAGGACCTTGGTGAGCCTGACGTCGCCGATGACGGGGTCGACGACGAGTGGGTACTTCCCTGGGCTCGGCACGTGGTCGGGGTGGTCGTCCCGGTCGAAGGTGATGGGCTTGTCGGACCAGTCTAGGTAGACTGGTGCCGCCACCTTCACCGAACAGACCTCCCGACGCTCTTGCTTACGATGCCGAGCCGAGGCATTCGCCGCATGTCCTCCGTAGATCATGAAGCAGTCGCGGACCTCTGGGAACTCTCCTGCTTGGCGATCCTCCCTTTTGTCGTCGTCGCGGGCCTTGCCACCCTCGGCGGGTGGCCCGGCCCTGTGGAAGTGGCGCCGAAGCATGACGCACTCCTCGAGGGTGTGTTTGACGGGCCCCTGATGGTAGGGGCACGTCTCCTTGAGTGCCTTGTCGAAGAGGTTTGCACCTCCAGGGGGCTTCCGAGGGTTCTTGTGCTCGGCGGCGGCGACAAGGTCCGCATCGGGAGCGTCGCGTTTCGCTTGCGACTTCCTTCTGCCTTTCTTCTTGGCGCCGCGCGAAGCAGACGCCTCGGGAGCATCTTCCGACGGGCGGCCCTGGGGCTGCTTGTCCTTTCGGAAGATGGCTTCAACCGCCTCCTGGCCGGAGGCGAACTTGGTGGCGATGTCCATCAGCTCGCTCGCCCTGGTGGGGGTCTTGCGACCCAGCTTGCTCACCAGGTCGCGGCAGGCGGTGCCGGCGAGGAACGCGCCGATGACATCGGAGTCGGTGATGTTGGGCAGCTCGGTGCGCTGCTTCGAGAACCGCCGGATGTAATCTCGGAGAGACTCTCCCGGCAGTTGCCGACAGCTTCGGAGGTCCCAGGAATTCCCGGGGCGCACGTACGTGCCCTGGAAGTTCCCGGCGAAAGCCTGGACCAAATCTTCCCAGTTGGAAATCTGCCCCGGAGGCAGGTGCTCCAACCAGGCACGTGCGGTGTCGGAGAGAAACAGGGGGAGGTTTCGGATGATGAGGTTGTCATCGTCCGTCCCACCCAGTTGACAGGCCAGGCGGTAGTCCGCAAGCCACAATTCCGGTCTCGTCTCCCCCGAGTACTTCGTGATAGTAGTCGGGGGTCGGAATCGGGGCGGAAACGGCGCCCGCCGAATGGCTCGGCTAAAGACCTGTGGACCGGGTGGTTCGGGCGAGGGACTCCGATCCTCCCCGCTGTCGTAGCGTCCCCCACGCCTGGGGTGGTAGCCTCGGCGCACCCTTTCGTCGAGGCGTGCTCGACGGTCGCGATGGGGGTGCTCGTCGCCGAGGTGGCCCGGGGCCGCAGGCGCGGTGTTGCGCGTGCGCCCGGTGAAGACCGAGGCTTCCCGCGTGAGTCGGGAAGTCGCGGCACGAGGTTCTGAGGGGTATCCCTGCCTTCGAGAGGCAGAGCTCTCGGCCCGCCGGGCCGCAGCGCCTTCCAGGAGATGCTTGAGTTCTCCCTGGATCCGCCGACCCTCGGTGGTTGATGACTCCGGCATCGCGCGGAGGAGCATCGCTGCCGCTGCCAGGTCCTGACCGGTTCCGCCGGATGCGGGAGGCAGTCTGGCCCTGGCATCGTTGATGGTGCGGTGTTGGAGACCCTGGGGCAAGTGACGTATTTCTCCGGCCGGGGGCTGGCTTGCCCATACCTGCCCGATGTTCTGGCGGATTGCCTCGAGCGCTCCTGCTCCCTCATTGAGCCCGGCCTGCGCCCCGCGGACTTGCTCGAGCTGTGGGTCGTGACCCCCCGCCGGAACGGGGACCACAGCTAGCTCCCGCGGGATGTCGGCGCGAGGCGCTGGCCTGGGGGGATCACCATCCTCCGGCAGGCCGAGACAGCCGCCTCCGGAGGGATCCCCTAGCTCGATGTGGAAACATTCGCGGCTCGGGCCGCAGTCCTTGTCGCCAAGGCTGCGGCTGCCGTCAGAACGGTCGGAGAGGCAGTAGTCGCATGCGGTCATGAAGTCCCGCATGGCACTAGGGTTGCCAGATCCGGAGAAATCCCAGCATATGCTGGGGTCGTCATCTTCCTCGGACCCAGAGGGTCCGTAGGTCGAGACACCCGTCAATCGGTCCCAAGGCGACCGCACACTAAACCCCAGAGAGGTTGCACTCGCCTCAACGTGAGCGCCCGCCAAAGCGAGATCGCCAGGCGGGCTGAGGCCGAGTCGAAATAACGAAAGATGGGGAGCAGTCGGTACCTTTTTGTCGACGAAGGGCGATGAAGTCACGTCGGGGGCTGACCGCGCCGTCGTCTTGGGTACGAGGGCGACGTCCTGCAGGCCTTCCGTGAGCGTGCTGGCGTCGTCCACTTGCTCGGAGTCGACGTGTTGCGGGGGGATGGCGCTCGCGTTTGCCTTGAACGCGAGGGCGACGCTTGGCGTGTCCTCCGTTGAGGCGCCGGGGATGTCGATTTGCTCGACAGCCGTCGGAGCGCGATCTCCCGCTCGGCCCCGGTTGCCCCGCTTCCTCCTCCTCCGATGGCGAGGGAGAGGATGGGGCGAGCTCGAAAGTTGTCCTTCCCCCACGCGGGAAAGACGTCGTCGGTTCCGCCGCCGGCGGGTGGGCTGTCCGCCACCATTGTCGCTGTCGCGCGGCGGTGGAAGGAGTATCATGTCGTAGTCGCCGTCGAGCGACATGAACTCGAGGTTCCCGAAACAGAGCACCGTCCCGGGTTGAAGAGGTCGTTGGAGACTGCCCATCTGGAGCTTGACGGGAAATCGAACGTCAACACGCAGCAGGCCCCTACCTGGCGCGCCAACTGTCGGCGTTCCGAGACCGGGGGGTCCCCGAGCCGACGAGTGAATGTGCCGCGTGCCCCAGCCCAGATGGGTCGAGCGCGTGGAGCGAGCGCGAAGGGGGGAACACAGAGAGAGAGAGGTCGGTGGCCGGAGCCGGGTCGTGAGGGAGTCGGAGAATTCCCGCGGCCTTCGTGTTCGTCCCGCGCCTAGGTCGGGTGCGCTTGCAGTAGGGGGTTACAAGCGTCCGCGCGAGGTGAGGGGAGTGAGCGGCCCCGAGAGAGCGCCTGCCCCTGCCCTTCGTCCCCGCGAGGCCAACCTTCTCTAAGAAGGCCCTGGTCCTTCCTTTTATAGTCGTAAGGAGAGGAACCAGGTGTACAAGATGGGGGTGTAGCGAGGTGCTACGTGTCTAGCGAGGGAGAGCTAGCGCCCTATGTACATGCCTAGGTGGCAGCCGGAGAGATCTTGGCACCCTGTTTGGTGTGGCGTCGTGGCTGTTGGAGGAGTAACGGAGCCGGACGGGGAGACAGCTGTCGGAGTGGCTGGGCCCTTGCTGACGTCCTCCTGCTTTCGTAAGGGAGCTGGGAGTCGCCGTCGTCATGGTCTAGCGGGGCGCCATAATTTGCCTATCTGGCGTGGCTGGCCAGATGGGACGCCGGTCTTGTTCTCTGCGACCCAAGTCGGCTCAGGGCAGGGTGATGATGACGCTCCCTGTTGACGTGGCGGTCTCGTGTCCTAGGTCGGGCGTCGTGGAGGCTCCTCCGAAGACGAGGTCGAGTCCGTCCTACAAGACAGAGGCAGAGTCCGAGCCCCGGGTTCGGGCGAGGCGGAGATCGTTAGGCAGAGGCCGAGGCGGAGTCCGAGCCCTGTGTCGGGCGAGGCGGAGTTCGTTGTCTTCCGAGGCCTTAGCCCGAGTCCGAGCCCTGGGGTCGGGCGGAGCGGAGTTCGCCGTCTTCTGGGGCCTTAGCCCGAGTCCGAGCCCTTGGGCGGAGCGGAGTTCGCCGTCTTCCGGGGCCTTAGCCCGAGTCCGAGCCCTGGGGTCGGGCGGAGCGGAGTTCGCCGTCTTCTGGGGCCTTAGCCCGAGTCCGAGCCCTTGGGCGGAGCGGAGTTCGCCGTCTTCCGGGGCCTTAGCCCGAGTCCGAGCCCTGGGGTCGGGCGGAGCGGAGTTCGCCGTCTTCCGGGGCCTTAGCCCGAGTCCGAGCCCTGGGTCGGGCGGAGTCTCCTGTGGTGCCTCTGGCGAAGTCTGGTCGCCCGTTGGTCTTACCTTTTGCGTTAAACGCCCTGGTGACTCGGTCGGTTGGCGCGGTGATTTAGTCAGGGTTTCTTCTTATCGAAGGCGGGGCCTAGGGCAAGCCGGAGATGCGTCTGCCGTGAAAGAGGAGGCCTCAGGCGAGACGGAGTCATCATAGGGTCGGCTGCCCTCGCCCGAGGCTAGGCTCGGGCGTGGCGTGGTCAAGTCACTCGTATGGACTGATCCCTGACTTAATCAAACCCATCAGGCCTTTGCAGCTTTATGCTGATGGGGGTTACCAGCTGAGAATTAGGCGTCTTGAGGGTACCCCTAATTATGGTCCCCGACAAAAATATTGACCAACTAAAATGCTTACTGCTCAACCTTAGCCTCACCTTGTTATACCTGCATTAATTTTTCCCCCACTTGGTGAGCCCGACCATAAGTGAGCTCACCCTTGCTAATATTTTGATCAGAGGGTGATGCTGGAGACTTTGATGGAAATTTTATCGACGACAATGAATTCTAAGTCTAACGATGCGCCGATCATCTTCCTGTGGGAGATTGCCCTGTTATTTATTTCCGCTTTACTTTGATGTGATACTTGTTAAAAATACAATGATTCAGATGATGTAATAAAGTATTCTACTCTCTTTACGCCTTTATTGCATTGTATGTTGATATATTACACTTGTGACGTCAACATATGTGTGGAAATGGATCTTGGCACACATATGCTATGCGCTCGGTTCTACCCCTGGAACCGGGTGTGACATGAATGGTCCGTTACTATTTGTTTTTTGCACTAACAATTACCGTGCTTATTCATAATTTATGAAATTAAGCGATGAATGACTAAAAAAGCACAACGTAAGTAATTACTGAACATTTCATCAGTTATTAATAAATATTTTCGTCAGCAATCACCGAACATTTCTTCACTGCTAAATTACTAAAAGATGACGTGGCGCGTGAGCGGGCGCGCATGGGAGTCGTGCGAGGGGGAGATGTGGGGGGGGGGGGGTGTGCGCGGCTTGTGACCCGTTAGTGAGCTAGCTGGTTCGCTTGGTGCGGCGTTTGACTGATTGGTTGGGTTTGGATGAAGCTTCACCCTAGTTGATACCGTAGCGCTATTGTGCCAAATAGTTATTTAGCACCACACCCGCATGCAGTAGTCGTGTAGTCTTGCGAGCATATAGCCCGCATGCACCAGTCCCTACCCCGTACCGACCATGCATGACATTAGAGATGGCCAAACGGGTCGCTGAGCCCGGACGGGCCGGTCCGGCCCGGTAAGCACGGAAAAAGCGGCCCGAAAAACGAGCTAAGCGAGCCAGTAAGCACAATTTAGTGCAAAAGGCGGGCTTGACAGGCTTAGAGGAAAACGGGCCATGCCGGGCTAGCCCACCGGACATAGGTAGTGTTTGGTTGAGGAGCCAAGTAGAACGGAGCCGTTCCATCCCTGATTCTAGGAACGGAGCCGCTCTGTTCTGTGTTTGGTAATCTGGAACGGAGCGGCTCTGTTTTTTGTTTGGTTGCAGAGTAAACGGATCGGAGCGTGACTGTGTGAGCGGGATGGGAACGGAGCGGCTCCGTCCGATTGATTTTTTGGAGCGAAATGGTTCCAGATCTAAGGAGAATATTTCTAATTGGAGTCATTCTGTTCTAGTTCCTTTGTAACCAAACAGCAACAAAACTGGGACAGAACGGCTCCGTTCTACTTGGCTCTTCAACCAAACACTACCTTAGTTTCCTATCCAGGTCTAGCCCGCTTATTCTTGTCAGGCCAGCCCGGACCCGTATAAAAGCGGGCCGGACCGGACTCCTACCGGGCCAAAAAACGTGCTTGGGGCTTTCTGTACATCTATACATGCATGCATCTTAAAAATAGCAATTTAGCATCACAAGTTGGAACACATCATATGGCATGCAACCATCCACACACTAAAACAAGACATTTTTATTTTGTTTTTTCATTATATCTTCTAATTAAAAGATTTATTCACCCAACAAATTTCATATTTATGTTTACAAGATTTTTATGAACAAAACGAGACCACAAATGTATTATATATTTTCAAATAGTTTATTTAATCACAATGACTGACCCTGATCATACAATGACTGACATGATAAGTACAAACTAATGCTGATAAGTACAATAACTGACACTGATACTATAATGACTGGCACTGGTAAGTACAATGACTGATCCTGATAAAATACAATGACTTACCCTAATAAATGATTGAAATTGTAATGAAATAATTGATTTCATAATAAAATCACGGAATCTGTAATGGAATGATTGAATTGTAAAAAGAATGAATGACTGAAGCTAAAAGATCAAATGACTAAGTATTCGTAGAATGTCTAACCCTCATAACTATAATGACCATAACATAATAATTGTTTAACTTAGTGATTCTAATAGAATGACTCAGGCAAAAATGATGGAATGGCTGAGTATTCGTAGGACGACTGAGTTTATTTGCTTTCTTTCCTACAACATTTGTTTTTTAAATGACTTACTCACTAAATGATCGATATCTCGGTTATTCTCAAGAATTACTGAGGCTAAAAAGATGGAATGACTGAGTTTATTCCTTCGTTTTCCGTTATTAAATAACTGATATCTCAATAATTCTCATGAATGACTGAGGCTAAAAGATATAATGACTGACTCTAATAAACTATAAGATAAATATATTAAGTGAGATCTAGTTTTAAAGTTTTCATCACGGCAAACATAATGGTGAAATCGATTTTTAATTTTGATAATTCTTTCAGTAGATATTTATTTTGTAAGTGACACATCAAAACATGCATGCGTGGGTCATTTTTTAGGAAGGATGGTGGCTTCACGTGGTGGACGAGATATTTATTCGAAAAATTTGAGGCTTGGTTGGGCGCTGCATGCAACTGCTCATATACGCGGCCAAATAGCTATTTGACACCTATGTGCCAAATTATATATATATATATATATATATATATATATATATATATATATATATATATTTGGAGCCCTAAGCTTATAATAACTAGAGGAAGTTTTGGTTCAATGGTGTCATCCGGTTCAGCCGCACCTGGTGCAGACGGCCATAAAAAGATCTCTAGACCGCCAGGTAGGGCTGGACGTTCGGGTTTACCCGAAATTTCGGGTCGGGTTTTTGGGTTTTTTATATTTCGGGTTTTCAACAGTAGAACCCGTACTCGTACCCGAAATTTCGGGTACCCATAATTTCGGGTACCCACAATTTCGGGTTTGGGTTTGGGTAAAATTCGGGTACCCGTTATTATAAATCATACACAAGACATCTATATGACAATAGAATCACAAAATAGTAGAGTTACATAACTTCCACAAGTCCACAAAGCACACAAGAAAACAGAGACAAAGTACTAGAGTTACATAAATTGCAGTCCAACTTCACAGTTCACAATTTAGTACTTTATCACCAAATTCATAAACAAAAGCACAAACAACAACACTCTGCAGCTCGCCAGCTCCAAGGCAGCAAGGCTCCAGTCTCCAACCTCCAAGGTCTGCAGCTCCACTACTTCATAACTTCACAAGGTCTATACTCTGCAGTCTGCAGCTCGCCAAGTCCAACTGTCCAAGGCAGCAAGCCTCCACTCGAGCACCTGTAAGTCTGCAACCTGGTAGGCTGGTAGCCTGGTACCAGCAGGCAGCAGCAAGGTAATAAATTATACCAACTTACCAAGTTACCAACTGCAAAGATGGGCCTCCGCTGGCATAGCAGTCACAAATTCAATCTTGTATCGACATTGACTAGCACTGAAAATATAAAGTATGGTCCTGGGCGTGAGTGGCTTTGTAGGTGGGCCAATGTTTAGCGACATCAGGCCATCTGGGCGTGGGCGTGGCCCATGGGCTACAGGGCTGTGTTGTTCCGCTGTCGGGTTTGAGAGTTGGGACTGCCTAATTTCGGGTAGAATGGGTACTTCGAGTACCGCGAAGGAATACCCGATTAGGCCCAAACTTACTTCGGGTATTCAGTTTTGTTACCCGTTGGAGCTGTTCGGGTAACGGGTCTCGGGCTAAACGGGTATGGGTTCGGGTAGTTTGGGTAACGGGCTTCGGGCTCGGGTTTTATGCCCAGTCCTACCGCCAGGGGTTAGGCTTTAACGGGGTGATGGTTTTCTCAGACATGCGAACGGCGGCGATCCCAGTGCGTGAGATAATCACCAAGTGTGATAGGACCAAGTCTCACACATATGATGACTCATGGTACAAAAACAAATGTCACATCATTTATATATAACGGAGTTCTGTATAAAATAGTTAAATAATTACATCGTATTAAGACAATGATCCAACAAACACAGTTGACTGGGAGACGGCGGCCTAGACCTCTCATGATCTCATCGTAGCATCCTTCTGGCGCCTCATCCTGGGTACCTACTCCTGACCTGGGGGAATGTGAGTACATCAAGGGTGAGCTCACATACGTTCATCGTTCAACAAGTTGTGGAGAATAATGTGCATGAACTCACCAAAGGTGGGAGCTCATGTAAAGTGTAAGGCTTACCAAAGAGGATGGTTAAAGCTGGACATTGCTTTTAAAGTTGGTCAAAATTTTATTAGCAGTTACTAGGTATAAGTAGATACCAACCCAATTAAATAAGAGATCAAGATTAATAACACACTTACAATGCAATGCAAATGACAAATTGAATTTAATTCCATAAATTAATCATGTGAGGGTCCGAGCTGCTCATGACTGTGAGCACGGCTGATATACCAGTTTTACACTCTGCAGAGGTTGCACATCTTTATCCACAAGTTGTGTTACCCATTTGCCACGGAGTTGATCAGACCCCATACACCTCTACCAAGGAAGCGAGGCAGGGTACCACTTCGAGGCCTTTACAAAGTTCAACTAGCTTCAGAAAACCCGTTATAGTTTCTAGAAAGCGTAGTATAGGAATCCCCCGTTTGAAAAGCCATCGCAGCAAAATCAGTCCGAGAACCTCTCTATACCGACCACTCCCCTACTAACCTTGCCCCTTTCGGGTAAGGTAGTCCTCCACTAGCTTTCCTAATTAGTCAGCCAAGGGCGGCGTCCCATATCACCCTTGTGGTAGCACTATTTTCCCGGGTGGTCGCTCCATGTTCCAATTAACAATATGATCTTATCATGAACAATAATTAAACAACAACATAATTAGAACATGATCATAATGAAACATTAGTTTCCCAAAATCAAGTAGAGCAATAGCAAAACTACTCAATAGTGCTTATGTTTGCAATGTAAAGAATAAACAATGCTTGGGAAACCTATTGTGTCCCATCAAATTAACCTGAGCATGTCACAGTGATTAACAGTGAACATTATTAGGTAAAAATGAGTGATTAAGGACACAACTTGAATGAGACTCGAGATTCCAGATACTAGGATGATCTTCAGATTCTCGTGACCTCACTGCTATTCGTAGCAATACAAACAAACATGGTATATGCAAAATTAACATCACACCAAATATAAGCACAAGCTGTATAATAATAATCTACGCGATGCTATGAGATCGTGGGTTCGAGAATCACTAAATTCGGAGTTACGGTTGGAAAGATATAGTTTTCCGAAGATCTACGTGGTTAAATATTAAACTATATTATAACTTAGTTAATATACATCGTATGAGAGAATATACTTTAAATAATTAATTTATCTTTAATATAGATTATAACTTGTTTAGAAATCATATCATAGTAAAATTATAATTATAGACATATCAACCTTGATTAGTAAAATAAATCTACTACTCAAAGGTAAACAAAATTCTAATTATAAAAGTGTGTGCTATGACACAATTAATGCTATTATTGCGTAGGCAATTTTATCACAAAATAATCACAAATTGAATGGGTCGAATCAGAGATAAAATAGAGAAGATATGGATTTTATAAGCTTTTGAATTCTTTTATTTGAAAACCAAATTCCCATATTTATTTCATCTATTTCATATCACCCGCTGGCGGCGGGTATGAATCCTATAAAGTCCAGGGTTGATTTTGTGAATAAATGGACCCATTTGTATTGGTTTATGCATGTAGATGGACCGTAGGTTCATCCGAGAAAATTACAGGGTCTCTTTAGGAAATGTACCTCGGCCCAAGAGATATCTGCGCGACTGGGCCGCACGATCTGTCTTCGACGGCCGAGATTAGACTTCCCCTACCCTGAACCGGTACGCAGTATTGGCCCTTGGATCTAAAGTCGACGCTCTAGATTTAAACTAACCAGATCGGATTCCTACGCGCTTGATTTCGGATCCACGGCCGAGATAAAAAACACAGAGGGTATGAGACCAATCTAATCCCAACCGTTGAACCCTGGATCCACGGTTCACGGCGATCACCTTGCTTCACTCTCTCTCTCCATCCTTCATCCCACCCCGGCGACGAGTATGCACCGCCATGGCGCCATTGCCGCACAGCTCCACAACGGCACCCCGGCAACAAAACTTCGGTTCTAAGCACGGTACATGTAGAGGAGAAGGAATCAGTCCTGGGAGGGGAAATCTCACTGAAATCCGTCGCATGGAGTTCCCTAGTCAGGTCGGATGGTGACCTAGCAGCGACGGTGGAGAAATCCAACAGTGCCCGAGAGCCAATCCATAGATCCGATGCCACGACGAGACTCCACGTGCTCCGATGAAGTCCCCGAGCTACCCACTGAGACTGGAACATCGGTTTAGGCCCGGGTCGTCGATGGACGCAAGCTCCATCCCTTCCTGGCTCCTGGGCGAGTTATCCAAGGTCGCATGGTTCCGGTTCCAGGGGGCACGGGGCCGGGTCTTATACCCGGGGTTAGTGCCAACAACCCTCGCTTGATCGCCATGCATCCGACTGCAACGTCACGCGAATCTCGACAGCGCGGCTGTAACAACTCACCGGGGAAGACGCTTTCGTGGAAGCAGACCCACCAGTCAGGTTGACAGGCGCGTGGTGCGACTGACTGCGCGGGACCCACGAGTCAGCGATTTTGCGCGCTGCTTCCAATCCGGGTGACGGAGCAAAGAGGCAGGCGCGTGGGGTCGTGTTGTTAGTGTTGGGCGGATGAGTGGCGCTGGGCTGGGTGGTGGAATGGGCCCAAGCCAAGGGATTTGGCCCAACACATGTTTTCTTTATTTTTTTTCTTCTCTTTTTTATATTCTTTTCTAGTTTCTATTCCCTTTTTTATTTACAAATTTCAAATTCAAATCCAAGATAAAGTTTAAGAATTCAAATTTAATGCACACTCAAAATCCCAGCATGGTGCAAAATTATATTTTATTTATTATCCTATTTAAACAAACATTTAAAATATGCAATCTATACACAAAATAGGAATTAGGTATTTTAGAAAATTCATTTTTAGTGTATAAAGTTCTTTAGAGAGTACTTGTAAATACATTTTTTTAATAAAAACTAAAATCATATAGGGATACTTTTATTTAAATTTTTATTATACTATATTTGTTTTAAGAGATGTAACCCTAAAGATAACGAAATTCTTATTCAAAGGTATTTTAATTCTCAATCCATGGAAAATTTTACTGGACTAACAATATAGTATTTTGAGGTGTCACACAGGGGCTATCAGCGGTGGCGCGCCAAGGCGGGCGACCAGTGGTGATGCTCCAATGGCGGGCGGGCAAGCACCGACGACGCTCCTGAATCATTCAAGCGACGGTGGAGCACCCTAGGCTCGGTAGTGACTGTGGTTGCGCAAGGCGCAATAGACTTCGGCAGCAGCGGTGGCGAATCCCAGAGGCGCGCGCCCCAGAGTGGCGCCCGCTGGTGTCCCCATCCCACGACGACGTCGGCCTTCCGTAGGCGCGAGCGACTAGGGCTAGAAACGAGCCGAGTCGAGCTCGGCTCGGCTCGGCTCGTCCATTCCACGAGCTGGCGAAAGAGGCTCGGCTCGGCTCGACCTTGGCTCATGAGCCATATTCTGATACTTATCGTTGCATTATTTGGTGAATTAACATTATATAAATATGAAATATAGAATCATCATTCTACATTATGAGTAAATTAAATTATAACTTGTAATATATTCATCATCAAAGACTAAAAAATGAGCTATTATCCATAAAATTATCTAATATTCATTATTATTCCATAAATTGATCATTTTTGCAAGGCTCGCGAGCCGGCTCGCGAGCTGGAACGAGCCGGCTCGGCTCGGCTCGCTGCAAAAACGAGCTCGAAGAAGGGGCTCGGCTCGGCTCGTTCGAGGCTCGCGAGCCGCTCCGAGCCGAGCCGAGCCGCTCCGAGCTCGAGCCGGCTCGCGAGCCTCGAGCTAATTTTCCAGCCCTACGAGCGACGACAACGGACTTCCATAGGCGACAAGCGGTGGCAGATCGACGGTCCTATTTTTATGCTATTTTGTATACATATTTATGCCAACATCAATAGGTTTTTATGATACATTGTCAGTTCATGACTCTCTTTCCATCTTTTGTATGTTTATGATATTTCTATTCACATTTTATGTAGACGTTTGTTGATTTTTGCATAGTGTACCGCAATGCATTAATACCTTCGATATGTAGCATAATTAGTATCAGTATATATTATAAACTAATTCTAACGAGTCTAACTGCATGGCTGTTAGAGAGATCCTATATTTATGGATGAAATAAAACATTGAAAATTAGATTTTTTTTGTTTTCATGCATGTCAATCTATTTTCTTTCAACTCACATTCTTGTCACCCTAAATTTGTGCTCATGCAATAGTAAACAGATTTTGTACACAATGTATCGTATTACATAAATACCTTCGACATGTAGAATAATTAGTCTCAGCATATATCATAAACTGGTTCTAACGAGCCTAGATGCATGACTGTTGGAGAGAAACTATATTTATGAAGAAAATTAAGCATTTAAATCAGATTTCTTATTTCCATGCATGCCAATCTATTTTCTTTCAACACACATTCTTGCCATCCTAAATTTATGCCTATGCAGTAGGAAACATATTTTTCGCGTTGTACCACAGTTAGGGCTGGGCAAAAAACCCATAATCCGAACCCGAAATACCCGAAACCCAAATTTTGTTCGAGATTTCGGGTAGCAACTTGCAAAACCCTAATTTATTTTGGGTATCATAATCGGGTACCCAAAATACCTGAATTACCCGAACTTTCATGTGCCATGTACTCATGTCATTCTTAATTATTAATTTGTACATATATAATTGTCGGTACCCCGAATCAGGGGTACCCCCTACTACAGTATAAAGATGCCGCGCGGAGAACGGCACCCCGACCCGACCACATGGGCAGGTTTAGGGGTACCACGTGGCAAGGAAAGATAATACACCCCAGGGTGCTTTATCGGGTCCGGACCATAACAAGGACCCAGGACGGGGGGAACCCCGGCATGAGTAAGGATCCGGCGCTGGCACGTGTCCAAGCCTTGCCCTACGCTTCCTGCTCAAGCGGAGACCCGCTGCTGCCGCGTGGCTTGTGGCCCGTGACATAAGCCAATGGGTGGAGCCTGACGTAAGGCCCCTAAAGCCACACAGTTTCTGCATTTAATACAGAGAGGACGCGCCGCCTGCCACCATGCTGACAGACGATGTGCCCTCTCAACATTTAATGCATCCTGTCCACTCCGCTGGCAGACGACGTCAGGATAACCATGTAGGCAGCGTGCCTGTCAGGTCTGTTACCAAACAGTGCGCCCGTGCTATGCGGCTAGGGGTGTAATCGGATCGAATACGGATGGATATCAATGAAATCATATTTGTTTTCATATTTTTATTCAGATTCGGATTCGAATACAGATAGCTTCGAATACGAATACAAATACAGATGTTCTTGAATACAAATACGGATAGTCGTGGATCGAATACAGAGCTAATCGGACACGGATAGCATCGGTAATGAATATTTTTGTCAGATATCGTGTAAGACACCATTCCACACATATCGTAGTTGTAATCATTTAGCACCTCCTTTAGTCCAAACATTTTTGAGGATTATATGTGGATATATGCTACACCTCCATAAAATTCCATGAATTTCTAAGGCTATTTTGAGTATTATTAATTTCTTTATATAGAAAATCATTAAAATGTAATTAAATTCATAAAATATTGATAACTATGATATGTGGTTTCACGTATTATTATGATATGTGGTTTCACGTGTTATTATGGTGGTTTCACATTTAATCAATACGGGTTTCACAAATAAGTGGAAATAAAATGAAATAATTGTTGACATCTTGTGGATTTTATGGTTCAAACATTTTTGAGGATGCTATATGGACATATGTTACTCCTACGCCCAATTTAATGAATTTCTGAGACTATTTGTGTCGGTGTTTCGAAACCCGGGGGGTCCCTGGACCGACGAGTAAATCGTCGCCGCGTGCCCCAGCCCAGATGGGTCGGCGCGAGGCGGAACGCGAAGGGGGGAGAAGCAGCCGGAGGGAGACAGGCGTGGGAGTGTGGAACCCGCGGCCTTCGTGTTAGCCCCGCGCCCAGGTCGGGTGCGCTTGCAGTAGGGGGTTACAAGCGTCCACGCGGGTGGGAGCGAGCGGCCTTGCGCGAGCGCCGTCCCGTCCTTCCCCGCGCGGCCAACCCTCTATAAGAGGGCCCTGGACCTCCCTTTTATAGGCGTAAGGAGAGGATCCAGGTGTACAATGGGGGTGTAGCAGTGTGCTAACGTGTCTAGCGGGGGAGAGCTAGCGCCCTAAGTACATGCCATCGTGGCAGCCGGAGAGGTTTTGGCACCCAGTTCGTGTGGTGTTGTGGCCGTCGAAGGAGCGCTGGAGCCTAGCGGTAGGACAGCTGTCGGGGCTATCCCGTCCTTGCTGACGTCCTCTTGCTTCCGTAAGGGGGCTGAGAGCCGCCGTCGTCATAGGGCACGCGGGGCGCCATCATTACTCGTATAGTGGAGCGAGCCAGATGGGACGCCGGTCTTGTTCCCCGTAGCCTGAGTCAGCTCGGGGTAGGGTAATGATGGCGCTTCCTGTCGACGTGGTCGGTCCGTGCCCTAGGTTGGGCGAGGTGGAGGCTCCTCCGAGGTCGAGGTCGAGTCTGTCTTCCAAGGTCGAGGTCGAGTCCGTGCCCCCGGGTCGGACGAGGCGGAGACCGTCGGCTGAGGCCAGGGCTGAGTCCGAGCCCTGGGGTCGGGCGAGGCGGAGTTCGTCGTCGTTTCGGGGCTGAGCCTAAGTCCGAGCCCTGGGGTCGGGCGAAGCGGAGTCCGTCGTCTTCCGGGGCTGAGCCCGAGTCCGAGCCCTGGGGTCGGGCGAAGCGGAGTTCGTCGTCTTCCGGGGCTGAGCCCGAGTCCAAGCCCTGGGGTCGGGCGAAGCGGAGTCCATCGTCTTCCGGAGCTGAGCCCGAGTCCGAGCCCTGGGGTCGGGCGAAGCGGAGTTCGTCGTCTTCCGGAGCTGAGCCCGAGTCCGAGCCCTGGGGTCGGGCGAAGCGGAGTTCGTCGTCTTCCGGGGCTGAGCCCGAGTCCGAGCCCTGGGGTCGGGCGGAGCGGAGTTTCCTATGATGCCTGAGGCCGGACTTGGCTGCTGTCAGCCTCGCTCTGTCGAGTGGCTCAGCAGTCAGAGCGGCGCAGGCGGTGCTGTCCTCTTATCAGACCGGTCAGTGGAGCGGCGAAGTGATTGCGGTCACTTCGGCTCTGTCGACTGGAGGGCGTGCGTCAGGATAAAGGTGTCAAGCCACCTTTGCATTAAATGCCCCTGTGATTTGGTCGGTTGGCGTGGCAATTTGGCCAAGGTTGCTTCTTGGTGAAGACTGGGCCCCGGGCGAGCCGAAGGTGTGTCCATTGCTGGAGGGGGTCCTCGGGCGAGACGTAGATCCTCCGGGGTCGGCTGCCCTTGCCCGAGGCTGGGCTCGGGCGAGGCGTGATCGCGTCCCTTGAATGGACCGATCCTTGACTTAATCGCACCCATCAGGCCTTTGCAGCTTTGTGCTGATGGGGGTTACCAGCTGAGATTTAGGAGTCTTGAGGGTACCCCTAATTATGGTCCCTGACAGTAGCCCCCGAGCCTCGAAGGGAGTGTTAATACTCGCTTGGAGGCTTTTGCCACACTTTTTTGCAAGGGGACCAGCCTTTTTCGGTTGCATTTTGTTCCGGTGGGTGCGTGCGAGCGCACCCGCCGGGTGTAGCCCCCGAGGCCTCGGAGGAGTAGTTTGACTCCTTCGAGGTCTTAGTGCGTTTTGCAACACTTCGGCTGGTCTAGTTGTTCCCTCATGCGAGCTGGCCGTAGCCCGGGTGCACGGTCGGGTCCCAAGTTCTCGGGCTGGTATGTTGACGCTGTCAACGGGTTGGTCGGAGCCGGGTTTGCGAGAGCAGCCCCCGAGCCTCTGCACAGGGCGAGAGGACGGTCAAGGACAGACTCGACTTTTTTACATACGCCCCTGCGTCGCCTTTCCGCAAGGAGGAGGGGGGGAAAGCGCCATGTTGCCCTCGGAGGGCGCCGAACATGGTGTCTCCGGTGAGCTGCTGGCGGGTAATCCGAGTGGACGCCCATGCCCCATTTGTTAGGGGTCGGCTAGAGGACCGGAGGCGCGCTCCAAAAGTATCTGTGGGTGATCTGCCGGAACCGGTCCCCTTTTGACGGGGTCCGAGGGCTCGATGCCTCCCTCTGATGGGATTCCGTTACAAGATCGTTCCCGCTGGTCTCGGAAATGTCCTAGGGTACCTCGGGAGCGTAGCCCGAGCCTTGGTTATGTATCGAATGTACCCAGGGTCATCCCTCGCTCTATGTCTGAGGCGACTGTAAACCCTTCGAGGGCCAGCCTACGAACCCCTGATCAGTAGTGGGCGTGGAGCCCGAGTGGCCTGAGGCAGCCGTTGAACCTTTCTGAGGGGCCGGCCATCGAACCTCTGACCAGTAGTGGGCGCAGAACCCAAGTGCTCTGAGGCGGCCGTTGAACCCCTCCGAGGGGCCAGCCTTTGAACCTCTGATCAGTAGGGAGGCTCGGGGCCTGTTTCCTTCATGGAGAAGGATCCTTTTCGGGGTATCCCCCTTTCCCGGTCCCTGTTGTAAGAGAGAGAAAGAGGAAAAGGAAAAGGATACGAAATCGAATGACATGGCGTACCTTTTTCGACACGGTCATTATGGCGAAGGTGAAGCGTCGCTTGCTTCTCCTGCCTGAGGCGCCGCCTGTCCCACCGCGGAGTTAATGCAACGGGGCGAGTGGTTCACGAGGCGGTCGTTGTGCGTGTGCAAGCCGTTCGAGGAACGGATCACGGGCGCGCCGTCTTCACGTTGTGAGAGAGGGTTCTCTCGCTGCCCCTGGATGGGATGTAAGCTTGGCTGACGACGTGATCGCTGCTCCTACCCTCCTGCCACCGCCATTACTGCCGGCCCATTTTTGGCCGTATTGACCATCGCGCCTGGCTGGCATTGCTGGGTCACACGCAGGGTTGCCTCGAGTCGCGGTAATGGTTCCGTAGTCGAGGAGGCGTGGCAGTGGTGCGAGTGGCGGTGCAGTTGCTCGCACGTAGCAACCAGCGCGCCGATTGCATGACGTGTGGGCCTGGGCCTCCATGCTGGGCGCGTTGGAGTCGAAGGGGCGCGCCCACTTGGCGCGGTTGCATGCCGACTGCATGGCTGTCCACCCTTTCACTCGTTGGTCTGGGCGAAAGTGGAGGAATGCTTGTAACCGTTGGGCAGTTGCATGCCCCGCGCGCGGCGGTTTGGCTTCTTCTGCCCTGGACCGGCTTGCATGACGCGTGGGACCCAGCCCCCGCGCCGTAAGGGGGAGGACCTTGGGGCGTGTTGGAGAAGACTCAGCCCGCAACGGCTGAGGACGCAAGTAGGGAGAGTCGCCTTTAAAAGGAGGGTGGCCCCCTTGAAAGACGACCATGTCTTTGCGCTCCCTTATGCACCGTGTCTTTCCACCTTCCGAGCCCCCGGATGGGGGACGCCCGCAATCCTTCCATCTCGTCGTCGGAGGAACGCAACTTCATGGAAGTTGGTACCTTTCAGCCATCGTTCGGCTTCAAGGATTTTCATCATGCAGCCTGGCTACATCCCCTCGCCGGTGGTCACCCAAGATGGTGACCTCCAGCTTGATGGCGGAGAGAAGCGAACCGGGCTGCGGCCTCTGCCCCTCCCTCAGCTTCAAGGATGTTCATCATCAGTGCTGGGGAAGGGAGTGTGCCGAGTTGGGGTCGGTCCCTGCGCGGGCGGCGGCCCGCTCCTTCCCTCAGTGATCGGGGGGAAGGGCGTTCGCCGTTCGTGGCGTTGGCAGCTGCCGCGTGCCTGGCTCTCTGAGCCGAGTGGCTTCGGAGCCGCTCCCGGCGCCGCCTTCCACCATGGCAGCCGGAAGAGGTTTCTCTGCCGGCGAGCCAGCCGGTGCCGCCCACGGACTGACCTCCAACTCTACGGCCTTCTGCCCGTCCTTGCCTCTCGAGTGAGGGCAGGGGCGAGGGCCTCATGGCAGCAGCATCCGCCCTGAGGTCATCGCTGCTGCTGTTCGGCCCCCCGGAGCAGAAGTCGTCGTCGTCGCCGCTGCTGGAGCAGGCGACGGCGAGCCGTTCGTCGGTCTTCTATTGCTCCGTAGGTCCCCCAATCGTGTGGGGTTGTTCGTACCTGCGGAGGTGGAACCGGAGTTCCGCTTGTAATGGCACTTTGTGTGCCAGTCTTTTGTTCATTGTGGCTGTCGGGGCCTGAACATGTATGTATCTCCGGCACGGAGCCGTGCTTTTCCTTCATTTCGAGCACTAAGACTCGCCTGTCGACTATCTGAACCGCTTCACCGAGCGTGAGTCGCCTCGTGCAAAGGTGACGAGTGAGGTATCCGTATTCCGGAGGCGTAGGAGTCCCTCGGCTCGGTCGGCCTTGCTGTCTGAGGCTTCTCTCGCTCAGTTAAAGGAACCCCTCAGCTGCTCTTCGATGAGCCGAAGCCGGAGGTAGCGGTGTCAGCACAGACAGAGGCAGAGTTGGCTAGAAAAGAAGACCTGATCGGCCAGAGCCTGGCCGGGTCGTCCTCTGGCGGGACCGACGCCGCAGTTGAGTCACCGAGGCCACAAGCCGGGCTGATGTCTTCGGGGGACAGCTGGTCGAGGCCTCGGGGTGGCCGGCCGAGCCGTCTGCTCGAGTCGGATTCCTGGAGAAGACCCTGGCGGCGATGGCCGGGTGTGGTGCTAATGTCGTCCTTCGGGGTGGAGATCCTCCAACCGCGTCGCCATCCGAGGCTAAGTCAGACCCCGCCGAAGGTGTAGTTGACGCCGAGGGTGCTGCTGCCCCCTTCAACTGTCGACGTCCGAGCCTGCAGGATCGGGTCGTCTTGTAGCGTGTGTATGTTTTCTGCGGCCGCCGAGGCCCAAACACACTGTCGTCGTGTTATAAAGCTGTGTTTCTTTTCCTCTTGTTTCGAGTATCCGGACTTGTTTGTCGGTAACAGAATTGTTTGTGCGGGCGAGAGTTGCCTTTCACGGAAGGTGATGAGTGAGGTATCCGTATCCCGGAGGCGTAGGAATCCCTTGGCTCGGTCGGCCTTGCCGCTTATGCACACTCTTACTCGTCCATAGGGTTCTGTCACCAACGCAGTCGAGAAGGCCCGAAAAATCGTTCCGGCAGAGGAGCTTTCGAGCGTGAAGACTTGTTCGGTCCGCGGAATCACTTATCCGAGCGCGAGTTACTTATCGCAGAAGGTGATGAGTGAGGTATCCGTATCCCGGAGGCATAGGAGTCCCTCGGCTCGGTCAGCCTTGGCTGCTTACGTGTACTCCGTCGTTTTCAGGATCCTCTTTCGAAGTAGTCGAAAAGCACGAAAGGCATTCTGGCAGAAAAGATTTTTTCTTTTTTCGAGGAAAATTTCGACGCAGAGGGGGTTCCCCCCTTCTAGCCCCCAAGGGAGGGTCGGGCTTTGCCGAGGCAAGGCTGACCCTTCCTTGACGACTAGACTTTGTGTGTGAACGAGGTATACGAACAACTTGAAAGCATCTTAAGGGTAGAAGCGACGTAGCTGTTGGATGTTCCAAGCATTGCTGTAGACCTCGCCTCGACTGTTGGCCAGCTTGTATGTTCCGGGCTTCAGAACCTTGGCGATGACGAACGGCCCTTCCCAGGGAGGCGTGAGTTTGTGCCGCCCTCAGGCGTCTTGTCTTAGCCGAAGCACCAGGTCACCCACCTGGAGGTCTCGGGACCGAACCCCTCGGGCGTGGTAGCGTCGCAGGGACTGCTGGTACCGCGCCGAGTGTAGTAAGGCCATGTCCCGAGCCTCTTCCAGCTGGTCCAGTGAGTCTTCTCGATTAGCTTGATTGCTTTGGTCGGCGTAGGCCCTCGTCCTCGGGGAACCGTATTCTAAGTCTGTGGGCAAGATGGCCTTGGCCCCATAGACTAGAAAGAACGGTGTGAAGCTCGTGGCTCAGCTCGGTGTTGTCCTCAGACTCCAGACCACCGAGGGGAGCTCCTTCATCCATCGCTTGCCGAACTTGTTGAGGTCGTTGTAGATCCGAGGCTTGAGTCCTTGCAGGATCATGCCGTTAGCCCGCTCTACTTGCCCATTCGTCATGGGGTGAGCCACGGCGGCCCAGTCCACCTGGATGTGGTGGTCCTCGCAGAAGTCCAGGAACTTTCTGTCGGTGAACTGGGTGCCGTTGTCAGTGATGATGGAGTTCGGGACTCCAAAGCGATGGATGATGTTGGTGAAGAACGCCACCGCCTGTTCGGACCTGATGCTGTTTAGGGGTCGGACCTCGATCCACTTGGAGAATTTGTCGATGGCGACCAACAGATGCGTGTAGCCCCCGGGTGCCTTCTGCAAGGGGCCGACGAGGTCTAGACCCCACACAGCAAACGACCAGGTGATGGGTATGGTCTGCAGAGCCTGAGTGGGCAGGTGGGTCTGCCTCGCGTAGAACTGACACCCTTCGCAGGTGCGGACAATTCTAGTGGCGTCGGCCACCGCCGTCGGCCAGTAGAAACCTTGTCGGAAGGCGTTTCCAATGAGGGCTCGAGGTGCTGCGTGATGGCCGCAAGCCCCCGAGTGTATCTCTTTTAAGAGCTCCTGACCTTCGGTGATGGAAATGCATCGCTAGAGGATGCCTGAGGGGCTGCGGTGGTAGAGCTCCTTCTCGTTCCCCAGCAAGACGAACGACTTGGCGCGCCGCACCAACCACCGAGCTTCGACTTGGTCGAGGGGTAGCTCTCCTCGGTGGAGATATTGCAGGTACGGGGTCTGCCAGTTTTGATTAGGCATGACCCCGCTCCGCTCCTCCTCGATGCGCAGTGCCTCACCCTCGGGGGCCGAGGGTACCTCGGGCTGAGCCGAGGGTGCCTCGGGTTGAGCCGAGGGTGCCTCAGACTGTGCCGAGGGTGCCTCGGGCCGAGCTGAGGGTACCTCGGACCGAGCCGAGGGTGCCTCAGGCTGGGCCGAGGCCTCCTCGTGCTCGGGCGTGTCGTCGGTCTTGACGGAGGGTTGATGCAGGTCTCGGGAGAATACATCCGGGGGAATCGTTATTCGCCCCGAGGCTATTTTAGCCAGCTCATCCGCAGTCTCGTTGTAGCGTCGGGCGACGTGGTTGAGCTTGAGCCCGTAGAATTTGTCTTCCAGGCGCCGAACCTCATCACAGTAGGCTTCCATCTTCGGGTCGCGGTAGTGGGAGTTCTTCATGACTTGGTCGATGACGAGCTGCGAGTCACTGTGAGCGTCGAGGCGTCGGACCCCTAGCTCGATGGCGATTCACAGCCCGTTTACCAGAGCCTCGTACTCAGCCACGTTGTTGGACGCCAGGAAGTAGAGGCGTAGCACGTAGCGTAGGTGCTTCCCGAGGGGTGAGATGAAGAGCAGGCCCGCGCCGACCCCCGTCTTCATCAGCGACCCGTCGAAAAACATGGTCCAGAGCTCCGGTTGGATCGGAGCTGTTGGGAGCTGGGTGTCGACCCATTCAGCCACGAAGTCCGCTAAGACCTGGGACTTGATGGCCTTCCGAGGGGCGAACGAGATCGTCTCGCCCATGATCTCCACCGCCCACTTCACAATTCTACCCGAGGCCTCTCGGGACTGGATGATCTCCCCCAGGGGGAAGGATGACACCACAGTTACCGGATGAGACTCGAAGTAGTGTCGCAACTTCCGCCGCGTCAGGATCACCGCGTACAACAGCTTCTGAATTTGTGGGTAGCGGATCTTAGTCTCGGACAGTACCTCACTGATGAAGTAGACTGGCCTCTGGACGGGCAATGCATGCCCCTCTTCTCGTCTCTCAACCACAATCGCGACGCTAACCACCTGAGTGGTCGCGGCGACGTAGATTAAGAGGGCTTCTCCGGCAGCGGGGGGCACCAAGATGGGCGCGTTCGTGAGGAGCGCCTTCAGGTTCCCGAGGGCTTCCTCGGCCTCAGGGGTCCAAGCGAAGCACTCGGCCTTCCTTAAGAGGCGGTACAGAGGTAGGCCTCTTTCGCCGAGGCGCGAGATGAAACGGCTCAGAGCCGCAAGGCATCCCATGACCCTCTGTACGTCTTTCAAGTCCTTGATGGGCCCCATGCTGGTGATGGCTACGATCTTCTCCGGGTTGGCCTCGATGCCTCGCTCGGAGACGATGAACCCCAAGAGCATGCCTCGGGGGACCCCGAAGACACACTTTTCGGGATTGAGCTTCACGCCTTTCGCCTTGAGACATCGGAATGTCACTTCAAGGTCGGAAAGGAGGTCGGAGGCTTTCCTCGTCTTGACTATGATGTCATCGACGTAGGCCTCGACCGTTCGGCCGATGTGTTCGCCGAACACATGGATCATGCATCGCTGGTACGTTGCACCCGCATTCCTCAAACCAAACGGCATGGTAACATAGCAGTACATGCCGAAGGGTGTGATGAAAGAAGTCGCGAGCTGGTCGGACTCTTTCATCCTGATCTGGTGATACCCTGAGTAGGCATCGAGGAAAGACAGGGTTTCGCACCCAGCAGTGGAATCCACGATTTGATCGATGCGAGGCATAGGGTAGGGAACTTTCGGACATGCTTTGTTTAGACTAGTGTAGTCTACACACATCCTCCATGTCCCCCCTTTCTTTCTCACAAGCACAGGGTTGGCAAGCCATTCGGGATGGAATACCTCTTTGATGAACCCTGTCGCCATTAGCTTGTGGATCTCCTCGCCTATGGCTCTGCGCTTTTCTTCGTCGAATCGGCGCAGAGGCTGCTTCACGGGTCGGGCTCCAGCTCGGATATCCAGAGAGTGATCGACGACTTCCCTTGGTATGCCGGGTGAAAGTCGCCTAGAGGGGGGGTGGATAGGCGAAACCTGAAAATTAAAACTTTATCCCCCAACTAGATCCCTTGATTAGTGGTTAGAACAAGATATACAAATATAGGAGTATACAAACTAAGTTCTTGCTTGAAAAGAGTATTACTAAATAATGCGGGAGTGACAAATCAATACAACTAATAAGTTATCTAAAAACAAAGCAAGAAGCCTTAGATGAGAAGAGCACTAGGACAAGTTCTTTCTTGCAACGTGTTGCTTCACTAAATGGGAATTTAACTTGAAGCAACACCAAATGACATTAGCAAATAATGGTGCAAGAAAACTTAGAGCAAGGGAAAACAAACAAATCACAAGCAATAAACACAATGGACACGGGTGATTTGTTTTACCGAGGTTCGGCCCTCGAAGGCCTAGTCCCCGTTGAGGAGTCCACTTAAGGACAGGTCTTTTTCAACCCTTTCCCTCTCTCCCCCGATCACACAAGGATCGGTGAGCTCTTCTTCTTCTCAAGGATCACTCTCGATCCCACAAGGACCACCACAATCTTTGGTGTCTCTTGCTAGCTTTTACAAGCCTCCAAAACTTTGGAGGAAGTTCAATGGGAGTCAAAACTCCACGCGCAACTGAACACAAAGATGAAGCACACACTATCTCTCGATGAATCTCACAAGGCACTAGTGCTAAACTCAAATGAGTAGCTCTCTTTTGCTTGCTCTCTCTTTTGTGGCACTTGTGTTGGTTGTAGTGGTCTAAATCTTGTGTATAGGATGCATCAATGAATATATGTGGTTGGGAGGGCTTGAGTATGTCAACTAGATGACTTGGAATGTTGCTTGGGCTCCCACGCTTTGAAATGGTCGGTTGGGGTGGTATTTATAGCCACCAACCAAAATCTAGCCGTTGGTGAAGGATGTCTGTCGCATGGTGCACCGGACAGTCCGGTGCACACCGGACATGTCCGGTGCCACAGTCACGTCACCCGGCTGTTAGGGTTCTGACCGTTAGAGCTCTGACTGCTGGGCCCGCCTGGATGTCCGGTGGCGCACCGGACATGTACTGTAGAGTGTCCGGTGCGCCACTATGCGCGTGCCTGACTTCTGCGCGCTCTGGCGCGCATTAATTGCTGTTGCAGGTGACCGTTGGCGAGAAGTAGCCGTTGCCCCGTTGTCACACCGGACAGTCCGGTGCACACCGGACATGTCCGGTGAATTTTAGCGGACAAGCCATTGAAGATTCCCGAAGCTGGCGAGTTCCGGAGGCCGCTCTTCCTTGGAGCACCGGACACTGTCCGGTGTACACCGGACAGTCCGGTGAATTATAGTGGAGTTGCCTCTGGATTTTCCCGAAGGTGACGAGTTGGAGTTGGTGTCCTCTGGTGCACCGGACAGGTCCGGTGGCACACCGGACAGTCCGGTGCGCCAGACCAGAGGTGCCTTCGGTTGACCCTTGCTCCTTTATTTGAACCCAATACTTGGTCTTTTTATTGGCTAAGTGTGAACCTTTGGCACCTGTATAACTTATACACTCGAGCAAACTAGTTAGTCCAATTATTTGTGTTGGGCAATTCAACCACCAAAAATATTTAGGAACTAGGTGTAAGCCTAATTCCCTTTCAATCTCCCCCTTTTTGGTGATTGATGCCAACACAAACCAAAGCAAATATAGAAGTGCATAATTGAACTAGTTTGCATAATGTAAGTGCAAAGGTTGCTTGGAGTTGGGCCAATATAAATACTTACAAGATAGGCATGGATTCTAACATTTTGGACCACGATTGCACCACATGTTTTGTTTTTGCAAATTCTTTTGTAAATCCTTTTCAAAGTTCTTTTGCAAATAGTCAAAGGTAAATGAATAAGATTTTGTGAAGCATTTACAATATTTGAAATTTTCTCCCCCTGTTTCAAATGCTTTTCCTTTGACTAAACAAAACTCCCCCTCAAATAAATTCTCCTCTTAGTGTTCAAGAGGGTTTTAAGATATCAAGTTTTGAAAAAAATACTACTTGCTCCCCCTTTAGAACACAAAGAGATACTAATTTGAAATTTTCCAATTGAAAACCATTAATTTTAAAATTAGGGTGGTGGTGCGATCCTTTTGCTTTGGCCAATACTTTCTCCCCCTTTGGCATGAATCGCCAAAAACGGATACTTAGAATGAAATATAGGCCCTTTTCCTAACTATTTTCTCCCCTTTGGCAAATAAAAACATATGAGTGAAGATTATACCAAAGATGGAGAGACATTGTGGAGTGATGGCGAAGGGTAGATAATACCGATAGAGTAGAGTGGAAGCTTTGTCTTTGCCAAAGACTCCAATTCACTTTCAATGTACCTATGACTTGGTTTGAAATTCACTTGAAAACACATTAGTCATAGACATAAAGGTTATATGATCAAAAAGATATATCAATTTAAGCATGATCATAGTGCTATATAACATTGATTGCTCCCCCTAAATATGTGCATGGAGAGGAACATATGTTTTGGCCTTAAATGCCAATTGCACATAATTAGGTTAACGAGAATATATCTATATTATATGAAATGTGAAGTGCATTGTGTCATAGTATAAGTGTGATGCTCATGACAGTTTATGCACTTATGAAAGCATGTTGTAAATATTTCAAGCTTTTTTTTCTTAAGGATTTCAAAGAGACTTAAGGACCATCCACCTTTGAACCAAAGGCAGCTTATCCTCGTTACAAGGTTAAGCTTTAAGCTCTTTGACAAGAAAGTACTTCATCTAGTTTTACCAGAGATGCACTAAAGCAGGAATGAATCTTGGGAAATTAAACTAGGTATGAAGCAGGGATAATACATGGACATGCTTTCTCTTCCTTTTATACAGGATATGTAAAGAGAGTATAGAAAAGGAAGATTTAGGTACAAGTTTAAAATGAGAGGAGATAGTTTTACCTTTTTGTACCTTTACATAGGGACGCTCTCTTCATTGTGCTTTGTCCTTAGTCTTTAGATGCTTAAGACCTATAC
Organism: Zea luxurians; assembly: GCA_029449295.1. Lineage (NCBI taxonomy): Eukaryota > Viridiplantae > Streptophyta > Magnoliopsida > Poales > Poaceae > Zea > Zea luxurians. The sequence goes on from JAOPSE010000017.1 coordinate 21,613,307, forward strand.
TCAATGACAATATATGGAAATACTCTGCACAAGAGAGAGTTCTACAACTAGTGATCTTTTCAAGTTTATTGTTAGCATATATCAAAAGGATCACAAGTTGCATAAATGTATCATGAATTCTCCTTTTAACTTAGTGCATATCAAGAGAGATATCGATTGATAGTATATACGGCACTAAGAAGCATGATTGTTGATTGAAGTCATTCAATGATCAAACAAATAACATATGTGATCAAAAGAACAACATACGCATTAGATTATCAATTAAGCTTAGAGTAGGAGAATCCAGCAAATATGCTACTTTAGTGTCGGGGACCATAATTAGGGGTACCCTCAAGACTCCTAATTCTCAGCTGGTAACCCCCATCAGCATAAAGCTGCTAAGGCCTGATGGGTGCGATTAAGTCAGGGATCAGTCCATTCGAGCGACTCGATCACGCCTCACCCGAGCCTAGCCTCGGACAAGGGCAGCCGACCCCGGAGGATTTCCGTCTCGCCCGAGGCCCCCCTCCAACGGCGGACATATTTCTGGCTCGCCCGAGGCCCTGCCTTCGCTAAGAAGCAACCCTGACTAAATCGCCGCACCGACCGACCAAGTCGCAGGAGCATTTAATGCAAAGGTGACCTGACACCTTTATCCTGACGCGCGCCCCCCAGCAGAGCCGAAGTGACCGCCGTCACTTCACCGCTCCACTGACCGGCCTGATAGAAGGACAACGCCGCCTGCGCCACTCCGACTGCAGTGCCACTTGACAGAGTGAGACTGACAGGCAGTCAGGCCCTGCCAAAGGCACCATAGGAAGCTCCGCCCGACCTAGGGCTCGGACTCGGGCTAAGTCCTGGAAGACGGCGAACTCCGCTCCGCCCGACCCAGGGCTCGGACTCGGGCTAGGTCCTGGAAGACGGCGAACTCCGCTCCGCCCGACCCAGGGCTCGGACTCGGGCTAAGTCCCGGAAGACGGCGAACTCCGCTCCGCCCGACTCAGGGCTCGGACTCGGGCTCAGCCCCAGAAGAGGACGAACTCCGCTTCGCCCGACCCTAGGGCTCGGACTCCGCCCTGGCCTCTGCCGAACGACCTCCACCTTGTAGGATTACGGGGAGGCTACGCTAGCGCAAAACAAAATTTTCATCCCCAAAATACCAAGAACTACTGCGGTTATAGGTCATGGAATTACCACTAGACGCGTAGAGCAGCGGAAGACGTCTCGATGTAGACAAACGCGTCGAGCAGTGCCGTGTAGTCGCCGGCGTTCTTCACGTCCTCGCACGGTTCGTCTAAGTGCTCCAGATGCAGCACCTCCGAGGTATCCACACGTACAGGGAGGAAGCGCCGCGTACCGAACTGCTAGGTTCGCGACGGCGGCTTGGCGAGGGCGAGAGGCGAGCGGCGGCTACTAGTTTGCAGGTGGCAAATTAGGTTATTTCTTAACCGCGCCCCCGCCCCTGATTATATAGGCGTTATGGTGGGCTTCTGACGCCGAGGCCCATCATTAACCCTAAAGCCCAGTCTAATTTCGGATCTAATCCGAATTAGGCTTCCTTCCCCTTAAGTGTGTGACCCTATAGGTTCACGTACAAATAGACATAGCCCGAGTACTCTTACTTGGCCCAATAATTGACAGCGGCCTCTAGCAAGACATGTCAACTCCTATGTGTACGTAAAGATCATATCAGACGAACCATTGCGACATTAAGTACATGTTGTTCCCTTTGTCTCACGATATTTGGTCTGGCTCTAAGCTGACCTCTCTTTCTCGATACTGTGAATTGGAATCCTTTCAATGGTTAACTCTTAACCCTAGCACGGCCATGCATTTCTTGATCCAATCACTCGAGGGGCCCAGAGATATCTCTCTCACAAAGAGAGGGACAAATTCCATCTTGACTGACCATGCCTCATAGCATGCTTCCTGACAAACCCAAAACTACCTTTATAACTACCCAGTTACGGGATAGCGTTTGATAGTCCCTAAGTAAGTCAATTCACATCTTGAGAACATGTGACAATCTCAGGTCTAAGGATACAGTATTCATGTTGCAAGAAGAGAACTATATTACAATATCTCACGTTGGGTCGGTCCAGCCTCATGTCATACATGCGCCCACATTATTAATTTAACATCTCCATGTTCATGACTTGTGAAATGTAGTCATCAACTAATACATGTGCTAGTCATCGACTCTGACTAGGGACATCATTTAGAATAACCATATAAGTAAAGAATCTCACAAACAATTCACATAATTGCTAATCAATACAAGGTGCCTTCCATGGATATTCAATTAAGCAATATATATATCATGGATACAAAGAAATATGCTCATCTATATGATTATCTCTAGGGCATATTTCTAACACGCCTCGTCCGACCCAGGGGCTCGGACTCGGCCTCGGCCATGGAAGACAGACTCGACCTCGGCTTCGGAGGAGCCTCCATGTCGCCCAACCTAGGGCGCAGGCCAGCCACGTCAACAGGAAGCGCCATCATCACCCTACCCCGAGCTGACTCGGGCCGCAGAGAACAAGACCGGTGTCCCATCTGGCTAGCTCCGCCAGATAGGCAATGATGGCGCCCCGCATGCTCTGTGATGATGGCGGCTCTCAGCTCTCTTACGGAAGCAGGAGGACGTCAGCGTCTCGAGACCGGGGGGTCCCTCGGGCCGACGAGTGAGTGTCGCCGCGTGCCCCAGCCCAGATGGGTCGAGCGCGTGGGCGAGCGCGAAGGGGGGAAAGGAGCGAGGCGGCCGGAGACCGGCGTGAGAGAGGTGGGAATCCTGCGGCCTTCGTGTTCGTCCCGCGCCCGGGTCGGGTGCGCTTGCAGTAGGGGGTTACAAGCGTCCACGCGGGAGAGGGAAGCGAGCGGCCCCAAGAGAGCGCCTATCCCGTCCTCGTCCCCTCGTGGCCAACCTTTTCTAAGAGGGCCCTGGTCCTTCCTTTTATAGGCGTAAGGAGAGGATCCAGGTGTACAACGGGGGTGTAGCAGAGTGCTACGTGTCTAGCAGGGGAGAGCTAGCGCCCTAAGTACATGCCGATGTGGCAGCCGGAGAGATTTTGGCACCCAGCTGGTGTGATGTCGTGGCCGTCGGAGGAGCGACGGAGCCTGGTGGAGGGACAGCTGTCGGAGCGGTTGAGTCCTTGCTGACGTCCTCCTGCTTCCATAAGAGAGCTGAGAGCCACCGTCGTCACAGAGCATGCGGGGCGCCATCATTGCCTATCTGGCGGAGCTAGTCAGATGGGACACCGGTCTTGTTCTCTGCGGCCCGAGTCAGCTCGGGGTAGGGTGATGATGGCGCTTCCTGTTGACGTGGCTGGCCTGCGCCCTAGGTTGGGCGACGTGGAGGCTCCTCCGAAGCCGAGGTCGAGTCTGTCTTCCATGGCCGAGGCCGAGTCCGAGCCCCTGGGTCGGGCGAGGCAGAGGTCGTTCGGCAGAGGCCAGGGCGGAGTCCGAGCCCTGGGGTCGGGCGAAGCGGAGTTCGTCGTCTTCTGGGGCTGAGCCCGAGTCCGAGCCCTGAGTCGGGCGGAGCGGAGTTCGCCGTCTTCCGGGACTTAGCCCGAGTCCGAGCCCTGGGTCGGGCGGAGCGGAGTTCACCGTCTTCCGGGACCTAGCCCGAGTCCGAGCCCTGGGTCGGGCGGAGCGGAGTTCGCCGTCTTCCGGGACTTAGCCCGAGTCCGAGCCCTGGGTCGGGCGGAGCTTCCTATGGTGCCTTTGGCAGGGCCTGACTGCCTGTCAGTCTCACTCTGTCAAGTGGCACTGCAGTCGGAGTGGCGCAGGCGGCGCTGTCCTTCTGTCAGGCCGGTCAGTGGAGCGGTGAAGTGACGGCGGTCACTTCGGCTCTGTCGGGGGGCGCGCGTCAGGATAAAGGTGTTAGGTCACCTTTGCATTAAATGCTCCTGCGACATGGTCGGTCGGTGCGGCGATTTAGTCAGGGTTGCTTCTTAGCGAAGGCAGGGCCTCGGGCGAGCCGGAAATATGTCCGCCGTTGGAGGGGGGCCTCGGGCGAGACGGAAATCCTCCAGGGTCGGCTGCCCATGTCCGAGGCTAGGCTCGGGTGAGGTGTGATCGAGTCGCTCGAATGGACTGATCCCTGACTTAATCGCACCCATCAGGCCTTAGCAGCTTTATGCTGATGGGGGTTACCAGCTGAGAATTAGGAGTCTTGAGGGTACCCCTAATTATGGTCCCCAACAGTAGCCCCCGAGCCTCGAAGGGAGTGTTAGCACTCGCTTGGAGGCTTTCGTCGCACTTTTTTGCAAGGGGACCAGCCTTCCTCGGTTGCATTTTGTTCCGGTGGGTGCGCGCGAGCGCCCCCGCCGGGTGTAGCCCCCGAGGCCTCGGAGGAGTGGTTTCACTCCTTCGAGGTCTTAATGCCTCGCGTAATGCTTCGGCTGGTCTGGTTGTTCTCTCATGCGTACTGGCCGTAGCCCGGGTGTACGGTCGGGGCCCAAGCTCCCGGGCTAGTATGTTGACGCTGTCAACGGTTCGGCCGGAGCCGGGTTTGCGAGAGCAGCCCCCGAGCCTCCGCATAGGGTGAGAGGGCGATCAGGGACAGACTCGACTTTTTTACATACGCCCCAGCGTCGCCTTTCCGCAAGGAGGAGGGGGGAAAGCGCCATGTTACCCTCGATGGGCGCCGAACATGGTGTCTCCGGTGAGCTGCAAGCGGGTAATCCGAGTGGACGTCCATGCCCCGTTCGTTAGGGGTCGGCTAGGGGCCCAGAGGCACGCCCAAAAGTACCTGCGGGTGATCTACCGGACCCGGTCCCCTGGCGACGGGGTCCGAGGGCTCGATGCCTCCCTCTGATGGGATTCCGTTACAAGATCGCTCCCGCTGGTCTCAGAAATGTCCTAGGGTACCTCGGGAGCGCAGCCCGAGCCTTGGTTATGTATCGAACGTACCCCTGGTCATCCCTCGCTCGGCGTCTGAGGCGACTGTGAACCCTTCGGGGGCCAGCCTTCGAACCCCTGATCAGTAATGGGCGCGGAGCCCGAGTAGCCTGAGGCGGCCGTGGAACCCTTCGGGGGGCCGGCCTTCGAACCTCTGACCAGTAGTGGGTGTAGGGCCCACGCGATCTGAGGCGGCTGTTGAAACCCCTCGGGGGGCCAGCCTTCGAACCTCTGATCAGTAAGGAGGCTCGGAGCCTGGTTCCTTCATGGGGAAGGATCCTTTTCGGGGTATCCCCCTTTCCCGGTCCCTGTTGCAAGAGATAGAGAAAAAGGAAAAAAGGAAAAGGATACGAAATCGAACGACGCGGCGTACCTTTTTTGTCGCATTTATTACGGCGAAGGCGAAGCGTCGCCCACTGCTCCCGCCGGAAGCGCCGCCTATCCTGCCGTGGAGTTAATGCGACGGGGCGAGCGGTTGGCGGGGCGGCCGTTGCGCGTGCGCGAGCCGTTCGAGGAACGGATCACGGGCGCGTTGTCTTCACGCCGTGAGAGGGGGTTCTCTTGCTGCCCCCGTATGGGACGTGAGCTTGTCTGACGACGTGACCGCTGCTCCCGCCCGCCTGCCACCGTCATTACTGCCGGCCCACTTTTGGCCGCATTGACCGCCGCGTCAGGCTGGCGCTGCTGGGTCGTGCGCTGGGTCGCCTCGAGTCACGGTATTGGTTCCGCAATCGAGGAGGCGCGGTGGTGGCGCAAGTGACGGTGCAGTTGCTTGCATGCAGCATCCGGCGCGCCGGTTGCGTGACGCGTGGGCCTGGTCCTCCATGCTGGCGTGTCGGGAGTCGGAGAAGCGCGTCCACTTGGCGCGGTTGCATGCCGCCTGCATGGCTGCCCGCCTCTTTCGCCCGTTGGTCTGGGCAAAAGTGGAGGGTCACTTGTAACCGCTGGGCGGTCGTGTGCACCATGCGCGGCGGTTTGGCTTCTTCTGCTCTGAGTCGGTTTGCATGACATGCGGGACCCAGCCCCCGCGCCGCAGGGGAGGGCCTTGGAGCGTGTTGGAGAAGACTCAGCCTGTGACGGTTGGGGGCGCAAGTAGGGAGAGTTGCCTTTAAAAGGAGGGCGACCCCTTTCGAAAGGCGACCATGTCTTCTCGCTCCCTTATGCATCGCGTCCTTCCACCTTCCAAGCCCCCGGATGGGGGATACCCGCTGTCACACCCGGGTTTTAGGGGCACCAAGACCCGGGCGCGAACATAAACACCAGGTGTGCTGGGACCAAGTCTCACACATATGATGAATAGTGGCACAGGATCGAATGTCACAACTTTATATATAACAGGAGTTCTATACAAAATAAATAAATAATTACATTATAATGAGACAACGGTCCAGCAACCCAAAGTTGACTGGGAGACGACGGCCTAGACCTCTCACGAACACATCACAGCATCCTCCAAGCGCCTCATCCTGTGGTACCTGTTCTTGACCTGTGGGGGGGTGTCAGACAGCAAGAGTGAGCTCACATACGTTCATAGCTCAGCAAGTTGTGGGGAATAATGTGCATGAACTCGCCAAAGGTGGGAGCTCATGTGAAGTGTAAGGCTTACCAAAGAGGATGGTTGAAGCTGAGCATTGCTTTTAAAGTTGGTCAAAATTTTATTAGCAATTACTAAGTATAAGTAAATACCAAACCCAATTAAGTAGTAGAACAAAAGTAACAACATCACCTGCGATGCAATGCATATGACAAATTGAATTTAGTTCCATAATTTAATCATGTGAGTGTCCGAGCCGCTCATGACCGTGAGCACGGCTAGTATACCAGTTTTACACTCTGCAGAGGTTGCGCATCTTTACCCACAAGTCGTGTTGCCCATCTGCCAAGAGACGGCCAATCCCATACACCTCTACCGAGGAGGCGAGGCAGGGTAACACTACGAGGCCTTTACAAAGTTCCACTAGCTTCAGAAAACCCGCTACAGTTTATAGGAAGTTCCAATGCAGGAATCCCTTGCAGGACCGCCATCGCGGCAAAATCCTCCTGAGGGCCTCCCTAGCAGGAATCCCTTGCAGGACTGCCATCGCAGCAAAATCCTCCCGAGGGCCTCCCTACACTGACCACTCCCCTACTGCCCTTGCCCCTTTCGGGTAAGGTAGTCTTCCACTAGCTTTCCTAATTTATCGGCCAAGGGCGTCCCATTAAACCCTTGTGGTAGCACTGTTTTCCCGGGTGGTTCTCCATGTTCCAATTAACATAATGATCTTATCATGAACAGTAAATAACAACTGACAATAAAAGTATAATCATGAATAGTAATGTGTATCTCTATACCCAAAACCACATAAAGCGATAGCAAGTACTACCCAAAGATTCAGTGGTGAACAAGGTATAAAGATAGTCAAACTAGGGTAACCTATTGGGTCCCATCAAAATTAACCTATGCAGATCATTATGATTAATTAGAACATGAGTGGGTAAAAAGAAGTGATCAAGGGCACAACTTGCCTGGCACTTGAGATCCAGGTACCAACTTGCTCTTCAGATGACTCGTGACCTCACACTAGTCGTAGCAATACAAACAAACAGTGTATAGGCAAAATTAACATTACACCAAACATAAGAATAAACAATGTAATAATAATATACGCATCGCTACGAGATCGTGGGTACAAGAAGCACTAAATTCGGAGCTACAGTTAAAGAAGTTATGATTTATGGAAGATAAATGTGATTTAAATATTATAAATTGGTTAATATACATCATGTGAGAGAACATACTCCAAATAATTAAGTAAACTTTAATCCAGATTAAAACTTGTTTAGAAATCATATTATAGTCAAATCACCATCATGATCTAGTTTAACTTTGGTTAAAAGGTATAATCTACCAAACATAGGCTAAACAAAATATCTAATTATAAAAATATGTTCTATGGTACAATTAATGTTGCCACTGCGTAGACAATATTTTCATGAAGCTAACACAATTTGAATGGATCAAATCGGAGTTAGAATAAAGAAGTTATTGATTTATTAAGTTTTGGGTTTTAGTTAATATATAAAAACCTTTTTCTGATTTAATTTATTTAATTCGAAATCCAAACTGGACTGCGGTTACTATTTTCCGAGATCATGGGGTTTAAACTGCAAATATCTGGACTCGGATGTAAGGTTCTTTTACAAAGGATGGATCGCGGGTTGATTACCTAATTCTGCAGGGACTCTTTTGCAACTTGACACGCGCGAAAGGGTATAAAGCACCCAGAGTCGTTGGATTCACGGCGCACGGCCCAGATTAGGTTGGCAATGTATCGAAACGTTATCTTCTAATCTCTACCGTCCGCTGTGGATCGAACGATCCCGGTCCACCTTCTTATCAACCAGCGCACGATCATAGCCACCCGTCACGCAACCGATGGCACAGATTCACCCAACCACATCCGATGGCTAGACCAAACCCAAACCGTTCAACATACGATCGACGGTGGCGTGTTCATCTTCATCCTCCAGCCGTGCCAGACGGCGGAACAGAGCCCACACGGTGGATGCACGCCTGAGACTCGCCCTAGCGCGACACTGCACCAATGCACCCCTGGATTGATCCTATATGATTACTAGGCTAAAGCGAACTAAGTGGGGAAGGACTCACCGTCGGTAGAGTTGAGGATGAGCCAAGCTGGTGTCGCAACCCGATTTCCGCCACAAGGGTTTGGCACCGGTAAGCAATTTGGCCCACACCGGCGACTCCCCGAGCCCAACACCGCCATGCCCAAGACCCAGGCACCACGACGAAGCACCATTGCTCCGCGCAGTAGCCTAAATGCCGACGCAGCCTGAGCGCTGGAGTGGCAACAGATTATCCCCCCAATCCACCCGAGCGCTCGGCAACACGGCAAGCTACCGAGTTCTCCCATGGCGACGGACGGCGGACCTCCCTCCAGGATCGGGCTTGGGATTCGACAGGGGTGAGCGGCGGCCAAGAATTTATAGAAGATTGGGAACGAGTCCGTGCAGTGATGTACGTGGATCGTATTGTTCCGAGTTCAACGCCGCGCCATCCGTGGGGATAAGCAGCTTTGTTGAGGAAGACGCCGGCAGGTGGGTCCCTCGGCTAGAGAGAGCAGTAGCGGCACGCGAAGCGTACCGGCTGACAGGTGCTAGGACGGCGTGTGCGCCAGCCCCGGCCGGTCAGTGGCGTGCGATCGTCAAGTTCCCAGGAATCACGCGGCGAAAGCAGCTGACCGCGTGGGCCCCACGTGTCTGTGACAAGAGCAGGCGGCTAGGGTTTTGGGGTAGGCGCGACGCGTCACAGGAAAAAGGAGCGGGCCGTGAGGGAGAGAAGAGGTCGAGTGGGCCGAAATGTTAGTCACGGCCCAGCAGAGCTTCCTTCATCTTTTTCTGATTTTCCCTTTTACATTTTAGATTTTCTCAAGTTCAAATTTAATTCTAGTTTAAATTCAAACTCGTGACCAATTTATCCTTAGGTTATATTATGCCATGACAAGTTCTAATTTGGAGATATATTTATATATAGTATTTATATTTTTATTTCACATAATTTTTTGTTTGCTTTTCTTTTCTAAATTCTGGAATTTCCTTTTAGAATTTAAATTCCACTTTAAGCTTTAATATATTTCTTGTCATTTTATGTTGTCCCAAAATGCACAAAATAAAATCCCAACATGATGCATGTATTATTTTTAGGTGTCTTTTGTCATTTAGTTATTTGTTATATGTGGTGTTCTCATGAAATGATAAACATAGATAACACACACATATATAAAAGGATATGATTTCTCATTTTAGTCTTTTCTTACAAAGTGGGTATTACAAATCCTACCCCCTTAAAAACAATCTCGTCCTCGAGATTAGTAAGAAAGGGAATATACTTAGTTTGGTTTTTTTTTTCAATACTTTTTTTTTGCTCAAGTTCTTCCATGGGTCTTTTCAGTATCTAGCCATTTATTAGGTAGGATATGGTTAGAGAAAGTCTAGAATGAGGTGAGAAAGATCAGGGCAAGAAAATCTTTCATCCTGGCTAGAGGATCTTGATGCATACGAAGATCGGGGTTGTCCCTTATCCTCCCTTGACGAAGTTGATCATCTTCGATCTTGGTGTCTCCAGCTAGGGTTTAGGTGGTTTTAGATAGATACATGGTTGGGAATCATAAGGTAGGTCAAACAGTGTTTACTTGTATTTTTAGGTTTGGATCGATGGATAGACGACCTTTTAAGTAGGCTAAGTAGTCGTGTTTAGCCGAGTTGGCCTAAGATGTTAATTTAGGTTAAGATTTGTTTGTAGAAGTAGTGTCAAATCCATATTACTGGATTAACTAACCTATTTATGTAACTCACTTTAGATTAGTCCATACTAGATTAGATGTGATCTAGATTAGATTTGTATGACTAGTCGAGACCAGATATGATCTAGATAAATCTTGGGATTAGCTCATGGTTGTTACCCTAGGATGAGATAAGCAAGGTGGTTAGGATAAGATGAATCTTTCAATATAAGATGAATCTTTTAAGATAAGAGAGAGTCTTTTAAGATAAGATGGATCTATTAGGCTTGATATATTCTAGTGGGGGATATTCTTAGTTGATCTAGTTTATCTTATAAATATATCTAGTTTGTCTAGTTATTTTTTTAGCATTTTTTTCTTTAAGTATATGCAAATGTAATTGTGGACATTACTCCACAATTCATCACACTCAATCAAAGATCCAAATCATACAAGTATTATAAGAACAAACATTCAAGTTCATAGATATTTATATAAAAATGGTTTTGTTTTTGTTCCTAAGAGTAGGTCTCCTATTTCTAAAGTCACTCTAGGCTCATGATTTCAAAGTGTGAAATCCACTTTTGTCTTTAGAAAAGAAAAGGTAAGAGTAATCAGAGTAAAGCGGGAATAGATGAGAAAAAGATTAAGAAAAGTTTAGAAAGAATCAGAGTAGCAAAGATAAGTAAGTATTGGTTGTCCAGTTCTATCTAGGTTTCGTCCTACAGTCAACATTCCTCTGATACCACTTCTGTCACACCCGGGTTTTAGGGGCACCAAGACCCGGGCGCGAACATAAACACCAGGTGTGCTGGGACCAAGTCTCACACATATGATGAATAGTGGCACAGGATCGAATGTCACAACTTTATATATAACAGGAGTTCTATACAAAATAAATAAATAATTACATTATAATGAGACAACGGTCCAGCAACCCAAAGTTGACTGGGAGACGACGGCCTAGACCTCTCACGAACACATCACAGCATCCTCCAAGCGCCTCATCCTGTGGTACCTGTTCTTGACCTGTGGGGGGTGTGAGACAGCAAGAGTGAGCTCACATACGTTCATAGCTCAGCAAGTTGTGGGGAATAATGTGCATGAACTCGCCAAAGGTGGGAGCTCATGTGAAGTGTAAGGCTTACCAAAGAGGATGGTTGAAGCTGAGCATTGCTTTTAAAGTTGGTCAAAATTTTATTAGCAATTACTAAGTATAAGTAAATACCAAACCCAATTAAGTAGTAGAACAAAAGTAACAACATCACCTGCGATGCAATGCATATGACAAATTGAATTTAGTTCCATAATTTAATCATGTGAGTGTCCGAGCCGCTCATGACCGTGAGCACGGCTAGTATACCAGTTTTACACTCTGCAGAGGTTGCGCATCTTTACCCACAAGTCGTGTTGCCCATCTGCCAAGAGACGGCCAATCCCATACACCTCTACCGAGGAGGCGAGGCAGGGTAACACTACGAGGCCTTTACAAAGTTCCACTAGCTTCAGAAAACCCGCTACAGTTTATAGGAAGTTCCAATGCAGGAATCCCTTGCAGGACCGCCATCGCGGCAAAATCCTCCCGAGGGCCTCCCTAGCAGGAATCCCTTGCAGGACTGCCATCGCAGCAAAATCCTCCCGAGGGCCTCCCTACACTGACCACTCCCCTACTGCCCTTGCCCCTTTCGGGTAAGGTAGTCTTCCACTAGCTTTCCTAATTAATCGGCCAAGGGCGTCCCATTAAACCCTTGTGGTAGCACTGTTTTCCCGGGTGGTTCTCCATGTTCCAATTAACATAATGATCTTATCATGAACAGTAAATAACAACTGACAATAAAAGTATAATCATGAATAGTAATGTGTATCTCTATACCCAAAACCACATAAAGCGATAGCAAGTACTACCCAAAGATTCAGTGGTGAACAAGGTATAAAGATAGTCAAACTAGGGTAACCTATTGGGTCCCATCAAAATTAACCTATGCATATCATTATGATTAATTAGAACATGAGTGGGTAAAAAGAAGTGATCAAGGGCACAACTTGCCTGGCACTTGAGATCCAGGTACCAACTTGCTCTTCAGATGACTCGTGACCTCACACTAGTCGTAGCAATACAAACAAACAGTGTATAGGCAAAATTAACATTACACCAAACATAAGAATAAACAATGTAATAATAATATACGCATCGCTACGAGATCGTGGGTACAAGAAGCACTAAATTCGGAGCTACGGTTAAAGAAGTTATGATTTATGGAAGATAAATGTGATTTAAATATTATAAATTGGTTAATATACATCATGTGAGAGAACATACTCCAAATAATTAAGTAAACTTTAATCCAGATTAAAACTTGTTTAGAAATCATATTATAGTCAAATCACCATCATGATCTAGTTTAACTTTGGTTAAAAGGTATAATCTACCAAACATAGGCTAAACAAAATATCTAATTATAAAAATATGTTCTATGGTACAATTAATGTTGCCACTGCGTAGACAATATTTTCATGAAGCTAACACAATTTGAATGGATCAAATCGGAGTTAGAATAAAGAAGTTATTGATTTATTAAGTTTTGGGTTTTAGTTAATATATAAAAACCTTTTTCTGATTTAATTTATTTAATTCGAAATCCAAACTGGACTGCGGTTACTATTTTCCGAGATCATGGGGTTTAAACTGCAAATATCTGGACTCGGATGTAAGGTTCTTTTACAAAGGATGGATCGCGGGTTGATTACCTAATTCTGCAGGGACTCTTTTGCAACTTGACACACGCGAAAGGGTATAAAGCACCCAGAGTCATTGGATCCACGGCGCACGGCCCAGATTAGGTTGGCAATGTATCGAAACGTTATCTTCTAATCTCTATCGTCCGCTGTGGATCGAACGATCCCGGTCCACCTTCTTATCAACCAGCGCACGATCATAGCCACCCGTCACGCAACCGATGGCACAGATTCACCCAACCACATCCGATGGCTAGACCAAACCCGAACCGTTCAACATACGATCGACGGTGGTGTGTTCATCTTCATCCTCCAGCCGTGCCAGACGGCGGAACAGAGCCCACACGGTGGATGCACGCCTGAGACTCGCCCTAGCGCGACACTGCACCAATGCACCCCTGGATTGATCCTATATGATTACTAGGCTAAAGCGAACTAAGTGGGGAAGGACTCACCGTCGGTAGAGTTGAGGATGAGCCAAGCTGGTGTCGCAACCCGATTTCCGCCACAAGGGTTTGGCACCGGTAAGCAATTTGGCCCACACCGGCGACTCCCCGAGCCCAACACCGCCATGCCCAAGACCCAGGCACCACGACGAAGCACCATTGCTCCGCGCAGTAGCCTAAATGCCGACGCAGCCTGAGCACTGGAGTGGCAACAGATTATCCCCCCAATTCACCCGAGCGCTCGGCAACACGGCAAGCTACCGAGTTCTCCCATGGCGACGGACGGCGGACCTCCCTCCAGGATCGGGCTTGGGATTCGACAGGGGTGAGCGGCGGCCAAGAATTTATAGAAGATTGGGAACGAGTCCGTGCAGTGATGTACGTGGATCGTATTGTTCCGAGTTCAACGCCGCGCCATCCGTGGGGATAAGCAGCTTTGTTGAGGAAGACGCCGGCAGGTGGGTCCCTCGGCTAGAGAGAGCAGTAGCGGCACGCGAAGCGTACCGGCTGACAGGTGCTAGGACGGCGTGTGCGCCAGCCCCGGCCGGTCAGTGGCGTGCGATCGTCAAGTTCCCAGGAATCACGCGGCGAAAGCAGCTGACCGCGTGGGCCCCACGTGTCTGTGACAAGAGCAGGCGGCTAGGGTTTTGGGGTAGGCGCGACGCGTCACAGGAAAAAGGAGCGGGCCGTGAGGGAGAGAAGAGGTCGAGTGGGCCGAAATGTTAGTCACGGCCCAGCAGAGCTTCCTTCATCTTTTTCTGATTTTCCCTTTTACATTTTAGATTTTCTCAAGTTCAAATTTAATTCCAGTTTAAATTCAAACTCGTGACCAATTTATCCTTAGGTTATATTATGCCATGACAAGTTCTAATTTGGAGATATATTTATATATAGTATTTATATTTTTATTTCACATAATTTTTTGTTTGCTTTTCTTTTCTAAATTCTGGAATTTCCTTTTAGAATTTAAATTCCACTTTAAGCTTTAATATATTTCTTGTCATTTTATGTTGTCCCAAAATGCACAAAATAAAATCCCAACATGATGCATGTATTATTTTTAGGTGTCTTTTGTCATTTAGTTATTTGTTATATGTGGTGTTCTCATGAAATGATAAACATAGATAACACACACATATATAAAAGGATATGATTTCTCATTTTAGTCTTTTCTTACAAAGTGGGTATTACAAATCCTACCCCCTTAAAAACAATCTCGTCCTCGAGATTAGTAAGAAAGGGAATATACTTAGTTTGGTTTTTTTTTCAATACTTTTTTTTTGCTCAAGTTCTTCCATGGGTCTTTTCAGTATCTAGCCATTTATTAGGTAGGATATGGTTAGAGAAAGTCTAGAATGAGGTGAGAAAGATCAGGGCAAGAAAATCTTTCATCCTGGCTAGAGGATCTTGATGCATACGAAGATCGGGGTTGTCCCTTATCCTCCCTTGACGAAGTTGATCATCTTCGATCTTGGTGTCTCCAGCTAGGGTTTAGGTGGTTTTAGATAGATACATGGTTGGGAATCATAAGGTAGGTCAAACAGTGTTTACTTGTATTTTTAGGTTTGGATCGATGGATAGACGACCTTTTAAGTAGGCTAAGTAGTCGTGTTTAGCCGAGTTGGCCTAAGATGTTAATTTAGGTTAAGATTTGTTTGTAGAAGTAGTGTCAAATCCATATTACTGGATTAACTAACCTATTTATGTAACTCACTTTAGATTAGTCCATACTAGATTAGATGTGATCTAGATTAGATTTGTATGACTAGTCGAGACCAGATATGATCTAGATAAATCTTGGGATTAGCTCATGGTTGTTACCCTAGGATGAGATAAGCAAGGTGGTTAGGATAAGATGAATCTTTCAATATAAGATGAATCTTTTAAGATAAGAGAGAGTCTTTTAAGATAAGATGGATCTATTAGGCTTGATATATTCTAGTGGGGGATATTCTTAGTTGATCTAGTTTATCTTATAAATATATCTAGTTTGTCTAGTTATTTTTTTAGCATTTTTTTCTTTAAGTATATGCAAATGTAATTGTGGACATTACTCCACAATTCATCACACTCAATCAAAGATCCAAATCATACAAGTATTATAAGAACAAACATTCAAGTTCATAGATATTTATATAAAAATGGTTTTGTTTTTGTTCCTAAGAGTAGGTCTCCTATTTCTAAAGTCACTCTAGGCTCATGATTTCAAAGTGTGAAATCCACTTTTGTCTTTAGAAAAGAAAAGGTAAGAGTAATCAGAGTAAAGCGGGAATAGATGAGAAAAAGATTAAGAAAAGTTTAGAAAGAATCAGAGTAGCAAAGATAAGTAAGTATTGGTTGTCCAGTTCTATCTAGGTTTCATCCTACAGTCAACATTCCTCTGATACCACTTCTGTCACACCCGGGTTTTAGGGGCACCAAGACCCGGGCGCGAACATAAACACCAGGTGTGCTGGGACCAAGTCTCACACATATGATGAATAGTGGCACAGGATCGAATGTCACAACTTTATATATAACAGGAGTTCTATACAAAATAAATAAATAATTACATTATAATGAGACAACGGTCCAGCAACCCAAAGTTGACTGGGAGACGACGGCCTAGACCTCTCACGAACACATCACAGCATCCTCCAAGCGCCTCATCCTGTGGTACCTGTTCTTGACCTGTGGGGGGTGTGAGACAGCAAGAGTGAGCTCACATACGTTCATAGCTCAGCAAGTTGTGGGGAATAATGTGCATGAACTCGCCAAAGGTGGGAGCTCATGTGAAGTGTAAGGCTTACCAAAGAGGATGGTTGAAGCTGAGCATTGCTTTTAAAGTTGGTCAAAATTTTATTAGCAATTACTAAGTATAAGTAAATACCAAACCCAATTAAGTAGTAGAACAAAAGTAACAACATCACCTGCGATGCAATGCATATGACAAATTGAATTTAGTTCCATAATTTAATCATGTGAGTGTCCGAGCCGCTCATGACCGTGAGCACGGCTAGTATACCAGTTTTACACTCTGCAGAGGTTGCGCATCTTTACCCACAAGTCGTGTTGCCCATCTGCCAAGAGACGGCCAATCCCATACACCTCTACCGAGGAGGCGAGGCAGGGTAACACTACGAGGCCTTTACAAAGTTCCACTAGCTTCAGAAAACCCGCTACAGTTTATAGGAAGTTCCAATGCAGGAATCCCTTGCAGGACCGCCATCGCGGCAAAATCCTCCCGAGGGCCTCCCTAGCAGGAATCCCTTGCAGGACTGCCATCGCAGCAAAATCCTCCCGAGGGCCTCCCTACACTGACCACTCCCCTACTGCCCTTGCCCCTTTCGGGTAAGGTAGTCTTCCACTAGCTTTCCTAATTAATCGGCCAAGGGCGTCCCATTAAACCCTTGTGGTAGCACTGTTTTCCCGGGTGGTTCTCCATGTTCCAATTAACATAATGATCTTATCATGAACAGTAAATAACAACTGACAATAAAAGTATAATCATGAATAGTAATGTGTATCTCTATACCCAAAACCACATAAAGCGATAGCAAGTACTACCCAAAGATTCAGTGGTGAACAAGGTATAAAGATAGTCAAACTAGGGTAACCTATTGGGTCCCATCAAAATTAACCTATGCAGATCATTATGATTAATTAGAACATGAGTGGGTAAAAAGAAGTGATCAAGGGCACAACTTGCCTGGCACTTGAGATCCAGGTACCAACTTGCTCTTCAGATGACTCGTGACCTCACACTAGTCGTAGCAATACAAACAAACAGTGTATAGGCAAAATTAACATTACACCAAACATAAGAATAAACAATGTAATAATAATATACGCATCGCTACGAGATCGTGGGTACAAGAAGCACTAAATTCGGAGCTACGGTTAAAGAAGTTATGATTTATGGAAGATAAATGTGATTTAAATATTATAAATTGGTTAATATACATCATGTGAGAGAACATACTCCAAATAATTAAGTAAACTTTAATCCAGATTAAAACTTGTTTAGAAATCATATTATAGTCAAATCACCATCATGATCTAGTTTAACTTTGGTTAAAAGGTATAATCTACCAAACATAGGCTAAACAAAATATCTAATTATAAAAATATGTTCTATGGTACAATTAATGTTGCCACTGCGTAGACAATATTTTCATGAAGCTAACACAATTTGAATGGATCAAATCAGAGTTAGAATAAAGAAGTTATTGATTTATTAAGTTTTGGGTTTTAGTTAATATATAAAAACCTTTTTCTGATTTAATTTATTTAATTCGAAATCCAAACTGGACTGCGGTTACTATTTTCCGAGATCATGGGGTTTAAACTGCAAATATCTGGACTCGGATGTAAGGTTCTTTTACAAAGGATGGATCGCGGGTTGATTACCTAATTCTGCAGGGACTCTTTTGCAACTTGACACGCGCGAAAGGGTATAAAGCACCCAGAGTCGTTGGATCCACGGCGCACGGCCCAGATTAGGTTGGCAATGTATCGAAACGTTATCTTCTAATCTCTACCGTCCGCTGTGGATCGAACGATCCCGGTCCACCTTCTTATCAACCAGCGCACGATCATAGCCACCCGTCACGCAACCGATGGCACAGATTCACCCAACCACATCCGATGGCTAGACCAAACCCGAACCGTTCAACATACGATCGACGGTGGCGTGTTCATCTTCATCCTCCAGCCGTGCCAGACGGCGGAACAGAGCCCACACGGTGGATGCACGCCTGAGACTCGCCCTAGCGCGACACTGCACCAATGCACCCCTGGATTGATCCTATATGATTACTAGGCTAAAGCGAACTAAGTGGGGAAGGACTCACCGTCGGCAGAGTTGAGGATGAGCCAAGCTGGTGTCGCAACCCGATTTCCGCCACAAGGGTTTGGCACCTGTAAGCAATTTGGCCCACACCGGCGACTCCCCGAGCCCAACACCGCCATGCCCAAGACCCAGGCACCACGACGAAGCACCATTGCTCCGCGCAGTAGCCTAAATGCCGACGCAGCCTGAGCGCTGGAGTGGCAACAGATTATCCCCCCAATTCACCCGAGCGCTCGGCAACACGGCAAGCTACCGAGTTCTCCCATGGCGACGGACGGCGGACCTCCCTCCAGGATCGGGCTTGGGATTCGACAGGGGTGAGCGGTGGCCAAGAATTTATAGAAGATTGGGAATGAGTCCGTGCAGTGATGTACGTGGATCGTATTGTTCCGAGTTCAACGCCGCGCCATCCGTGGGGATAAGCAGCTTTGTTGAGGAAGACGCCGGCAGGTGGGTCCCTCGGCTAGAGAGAGCAGTAGCGGCACGCGAAGCGTACCGGCTGACAGGTGCTAGGACGGCGTGTGCGCCAGCCCCGGCCGGTCAGTGGCGTGCGATCGTCAAGTTCCCAGGAATCACGCGGCGAAAGCAGCTGACCGCGTGGGCCCCACGTGTCTGTGACAAGAGCAGGCGGCTAGGGTTTTGGGGTAGGCGCGGCACGTCACAGGAAAAAGGAGCGGGCCGTGAGGGAGAGAAGAGGTCGAGTGGGCCGAAATGTTAGTCACGGCCCAACAGAGCTTCCTTCATCTTTTTCTGATTTTCCCTTTTACATTTTAGATTTTCTCAAGTTCAAATTTAATTCCAGTTTAAATTCAAACTCGTGACCAATTTATCCTTAGGTTATATTATGCCATGACAAGTTCTAATTTGGAGATATATTTATATATAGTATTTATATTTTTATTTCACATAATTTTTTGTTTGCTTTTCTTTTCTAAATTCTGGAATTTCCTTTTAGAATTTAAATTCCACTTTAAGCTTTAATATATTTCTTGTCATTTTATGTTGTCCCAAAATGCACAAAATAAAATCCCAACATGATGCATGTATTATTTTTAGGTGTCTTTTGTCATTTAGTTATTTGTTATATGTGGTGTTCTCATGAAATGATAAACATAGATAACACACATATATATAAAAGGATATGATTTCTCATTTTAGTCTTTTCTTACAAAGTGGGTATTACACCCGCCGTCTTTTCGCCTCATCGTTGGAGGAACGCAACTCCGTGGGAGTTGGTACCTTTCGGCCATCGTTCGGCTTCAAGGATTTTCATCACACAGCCCGGTTGCTCCCCTCCGCTGGTGGTCACCCAAGACGGTGACCCCCAGCTCCTGGATGGGGAGAGGCAAGCCGGGCTGTGATCCCGATCCCGCCCTCAGCATCGAGGGCGTTCGTCATCCTCGCTGGGGCGGGGAGCGAGGCGAGCCGGGGCTCTACCTCCTGCGCGGGTCGGCGGGCCACCTCTTCTTCCAGCTTCTGGTGGTGGCAATCGCCCTCCAGCCCTGCGGCGGAGACGTCCTCCAGCCATGCCGGGGAAGGCGAACTGTTGCTGCCCAGCTAGGATGCAACATTCCGCCCTCTCCCTCGCATTCGCGGCGAGGACGGCAGCGAGGACCTGCCGGTGCGCTTGGGAGCGGCCCGCTCTTTGGCTTTAATAGCTGGTTCGCGTCCCTTGAGCGGGACCGCGAACGAGAGCCCTCCGGTGGCCGCGTCCACCCAGGACCATGGCTGCTGCTGCAGAGGTCGCTGGCAGGTCCCCCGACGTTCGTCGCCCCGCAGGCTCGAGGTTGCTCATACCCATGGGGGACGAAACCAGAGTTCCGTTTGTAATGGCATTTTGAATGCCAGTGTTTTTGTTCATCGTGGCTGTCGAGGCCTGAACATGTATGTAATTTTGGCACGGAGCCATGTTTTTTCCTCATTTTCGAGCACTAAGACTCGCCTGTTGATTATCTGAACCGCTTCACCAAGCATGAGTCGCCCCGTGTCAAGGTGACGAGTGAGGTATCCGTATCCCGGAGGCGTAGGAGTCCCTCGACTCGGTCGGCCTTGTTGTCTGAGGCTCCTCTAGCTCAGTTAAAGGGACCCCTTGGCCGCTCTTCGACGAGCCGAGGCCAGGGGTAGCGATATCAGCATGAACAGAGGCGGAGTTGGCTCGAAAATGAAACCTGGTTGGCCGGAGCCTAGCCGGGTTGTCCGTTAGCGGGACCGACGCCAGAGTCGATCAGCCGAGGCCTCGGGTCGGGCTGGCGCCCTTGGAAGATGGTTGGCCGAGGCCCTAGGGGTAACCGGCCGAGCCGCCTGCTCGGGCCGGATTCCCGGAGAAGTCCATGGCAGCGATTGTCCGGGCGTGACGATGACGTCGTCCTCCAGAGTGGGGATCCTTGGACCACGTCGCCGTCCGAGGCTAGGTCGGACCTTGCTGAAGGTGTCGTCGATGCCGAGGGTGTTACTGCCCCCTTCCAGCGTCAAGACCCGAGCCTGCAGGATCAGAGTGTCTTGTAGCGTGTGCCTTCTGCGGCCGCCGAGGCCAGAATACACATCCTCGCTGTGTTGTAAAGTTGTGTCTCCTTTCCTCTTGTTTCGAGTATCTGGACTTTTTTGTCGGTAATAGGGATGTTTGTGCGAGCGAGAGTTGCTTCTCGCGGAAGGTGACGAGTGAGGTATCCGTATCCCGGAGGCGTGGGAGTCCCTCGGCTCGGTCGGCCTTGCCGCTTACACGCACTTTCACTCGTCCATGAGGCCCTGTCATCGACTCAGTCGAGAAGGCTCGAAGGATCGCTTCGGCAGAAGAGCTTCCGAACATGAAGACTTGTTCGGTCCGCGGAATCACTTTATCCGAACGCGAGTTACTTATCACAGAAGGTGATGAGTGAGGTATCCGTATCCCAGAGGCATAGGAGTCCCTCGGCTCGGTCAGCCTTGGCTGCTTACGTGTACTCCGTCGTTTTCAGGATCCACTTTTCGAAGTAGTCGGAAAGCACGAAAGATATTCTGGCAGAAGAGATCTTTTTTCGAGGAAAATTTCAACGCAGAGGGGGTTCCCCCCCTTTTAGCCCCCGAGGGAGGGTCGGGCTTTGCGAGGCGAGGCTGACCCTTCCTTGATGACTAAACTTTGCGTGGATGCGAGGTATATGAACAACTTGAAAACATCTTAAGGGTAGAAGCAACGTAGCTGTTGGATGTTCCAAGCGTTGCCGTAGACCTCGCCTTGACTGTTGGCCAGCTTGCATGTTCCGGGCTTCAGAACTTTGGCAATGACGAATGGCCCCTCCCAGGGGGGCGTGAGCTTGTGCCTCCCTTGGGCGTCTTGCCGCAGTCGAAGCACCAGGTCGCCCACCTGGAGGTCTCGGGGCCGGACCCCTCGGGCGTGGTAGCGTCGCAGGGACTGCTGGTACCGCGCCGAGTGTAGCAAGGCCTTGTCCTGAGCCTCTTCCAGCTGGTCCAGCGAGTCTTCTCGGCTAGCTTGGTTGCTTTGATCGCTGTAGGCCCTCATCCTCGGGGAGCCGTATTCCAGGTCAGTGGGCAAGATGGCCTCGGCCCCGTAGACCAGGAAGAACGGCGTGAAACCCGTGGCCCGGCTCAGCGTTGTCCTCATGCTCCAGACCACCGAGGGGAGTTCCTTCATCCATCGCTTGCCGAACTTGTTGAGGTCGTTGTAAATCCGAGGCTTGAGCCCTTGTAGAATCATGCCGTTGGCACGCTCTACTTGCCCATTCGACATGGGATGAGCTACGGCGGCCCAGTCCACCCGGATGTGGTGATCCTCGCAGAAGTCCAAGAATTTTCTGCCGGTGAACTGGGTACCGTTGTCGGTGATGATGGAGTTCGGGACCCCGAAGCGATGGATGATGTTGGTGAAGAACGTCACCGCCTGCTCAGACCTGATGCAGTTCAGAGGTCGGACCTCGACCCACTTGGAGAATTTGTCGATGGCGACTAGCAGGTGCGTGTAGCCCCCGGGCGCCTTCTGCAAGGGGCCGACGAGGTCCAGCCCCACACAGCAAAGGGCCAAGTGATGGGTATCGTCTGCAGAGCCTGAGCGGGCAGGTGGGTTTGCTTCGCATAGAATTGACACCCTTCGCAGGTGCGGACAATTCTAGTGGCGTCAGCCACCGCCGTTGGCCAGTAGAAGCCTTGCTGGAAAGCATTCCCGACAAGGGCTCGAGGCGCTGCGTGATGGCCGCAAGCCCCCGAGTGTATCTCTTGCAGGAGTTCCTG
Source organism: Zea luxurians (assembly GCA_029449295.1). Classification (NCBI taxonomy): domain Eukaryota; kingdom Viridiplantae; phylum Streptophyta; class Magnoliopsida; order Poales; family Poaceae; genus Zea; species Zea luxurians. Next base: position 21,635,710 of record JAOPSE010000017.1, read on the forward strand.
ACCTTCGGCGACGGAGATGCATCGCTGGAGGATGCCCGAGGGGCTGCGGTGGTAGAGCTCCTTCTCATCGCCCAGCAAGACGAACGACTTGGCGCGTCGCGCTACCCGCCGAGCCTTGGCTCGGTCGAGGGGTAGCTCTCCTTGGCGGAGATATTGCAGGTACGGGGTCTGCCAACTTCGATCAGGCGTGGCCCCGCTCCGCTCCTCCTCGATGCGCAGTGCCTCACCCTCGGAGGCCGAGGGTACCTCGGGTTGAACCGAGGCCGCCTCGGGCCGAGCTGAGGGTGCCTCGGGCTGTGCCGAGGGCACCTCGGGCTGGACCGAGGATGCCTCAGGCTCGGGCACGTCGTCGATCTTGACGGAGGGTTGATGCAGATCCCGGGAGAAGACGTTCGGGGGAACCGTTGTTCGCCCCGAGGCTATTTTTGCCAGCTTGTCCGCAGTCTCGTTGTAGCGCCGAGCGATGTGGTTAAGCTCGAGCCCGTAGAACTTGTCTTCCAGGCGCCGAACCTCATCGCAGTAGGCCTCCATCTTCGGGTCGCAGCAGTGGGAGTTCTTCATGACTTGGTCGATGACGAGCTGCGAGTCACCGCGAGCATCGAGGTGCCTGACCCCTAGCTCGATGGCGATCCGCAACCTGTTGACCAGAGCCTCGTACTCAGCCACATTGTTGGACGCCGGGAAGTGGAGGCGTAGCACATAGCGTAGGTGTTTCCCGAGGGGCGAGATGAAGAGTAGGCCCGTGCCGACTCCCGTCTTCATCAGCGACCCGTCAAAAAACATGGTCCAGAGCTCCGGTTGGATCGGAGCCGTCGGTAGCTGGGTGTCGACCCATTCGGCTACGAAGTCCGCCAAGACCTAGGACTTGATGGCCTTCCGAGGGGCGAACGAGATTGTCTCGCCCATGATTTCCACTGCCCACTTTGCAATCCTGCCCGAGGCCTCTTGGCACTAGATGATCTCCCCCAGGGGGAAGGATGACACCACAGTTACCGGATGAGACTCGAAGTAGTGTCGCAACTTCCGCCGCGTCAGGATCACTGCATACAGCAACTTCTGAACTTGTGGGTAGCGGATCTTGGTTTCGGACAGTACCTCGCTGACGAAGTAAACTGGCCTCTGAACGGGCAATGCATGCCCCTCTTCTTGCCTCTCGACCACAATCGCGGCGCTAACCACCTGGGTGGTCGCGGCGACGTAGACCAAGAGGGCTTCTTCGTCAGCTGGGGGCACCAAGATAGGCGCCTTTGTGAGGAGCGCCTTCAGGTTCCCGAGAGCTTCCTTGGCCTCAGGGGTCCAAGTGAAGCGCTCGGCCTTCCTTAAGAGGCGGTACAGAGGCAGGCCTCTTTCGCCGAGGCGTGAGATGAAGCGGCTCAGAGCCGCGAGACATCCCATGACCCTCTGTACGCCCTTGAAGTCCTTGATGGGACCCATGCTGGTGATGGCTGCGATCTTCTCCGGGTTGGCTTCGATGCCCCGCTTGGAGACGATGAACCCCAAGAGCATGCCCCGGGGCACCCCGCAGACACACTTCTCGGGATTGAGCTTGACGCCTTTCGCCTTGAGACATCGGAATGTCACTTCAAGGTCGAAGAGGAGGTCGGAAGCTTTCCTCGTCTTGACTACGATGTCATCGACGTAGGCCTCGACCATGCGACCGATGTGTTTGCCGAACACATGGTTCATGCATCGCTGGTACGTCGCGCCCGCATTCCTCAAACCGAACGGCATGGTGACATAGCAGTACATGCCGAAGGGCGTGATGAAAGAAGTCGCGAGCTGGTCGGACTCTTTCATCCTGATTTGGTGGTACCCCGAGTAGGCGTCGAGGAAAGACAGGGTTTCGCACCCAGCAGTGGAATCCACGATTTGATCGATGCGAGGCAGAGGATAGGGAACCTTCGGACATGCTTTGTTGAGACCAGTGTAGTCTACACACATCCGCCATTTCCCCCCTTTCTTTCTCACAAGCACAAGGTTGGCAAGCCATTCGGGATGGGATACCTCTTTGATGAACCCGACTGCCATTAGCTTGTGGATCTCCTCGCCTATCGCTCTGTGCTTCTCCTCGTTGAATCGGCGCAGAGGCTGCTTGACGGGTCAGGCTCCGGCCCGAACATCCAGCGAGTGCTCGGCGACATCCCTCGGTATGCCGGGCATGTCCGAGGGACTCCACGCGAAGACGTCGGCGTTCGCGCGGAGAAAGTCGACGAGCACTGCTTCCTATTTGGGGTCGAGCCCGGAACCGATCCGGATCTGCTTGGAGGCGTCGCCACTGGGGTCGAGGGGGACGGCCTTAACCGTCTCCACTGGCTCGAAGTTGCCAGCATGACGCTTCACGTCTGGCACCTCTTTGGAGAGGCTTTCCAGGTCGGCGATGAGGGCCTCGGCCTCGGCGAGGGCCTCGGCGTACTCCACGCACTCCACGTCGCATTCGAACGCGTGTTTGTACGTGGGGCCGACGGTGATGACCCCGTTGGGGCCCGGCATCTTGAGCTTCAAGTAGGTGTAGTTGGGGACGGCCATGAACTTCGCGTAGCATGGCCTCCCCAGTACCGCGTGGTAGGTTCCTCGGAACCCGACCACCTCGAACGTCAGAGTCTCCCTTCGGAAGTTGGAGGGCGTTCCGAAGCAGATGGGAAGGTCGAGTCGTCCGAGGGGCTGGACGCGCTTCCCGGGAATGATCCCGTGGAAGGGCGCAGCGCCTGCTCGGACGGAGGACAGATCGACGCGCAGGAGCCTGAGGGTCTCGGCGTAGATGATGTTGAGGCTGCTGCCCCCGTCCATAAGGACCTTGGTGAGCCTGACGTCGCCGATGACGGGGTCGACGATGAGCGGGTATTTCCCCAGGCTCGGCACGTGGTCGGGGTGGTCGTCTCGGTCGAAGGTGATGGGCTTGTCGAACCAGTCTAGATAGACCGGCGCCGCCACCTTGACCGAGCAGACCTCCCGGCGCTCTCGCTTGCGGTGCCGAGCCGAGGCATTCGCCGCTTGCCCACCGTAGATCATGAAGCAGTCGCGGACCTCGGGGAACTCTCCTGCTTGGTGATCTTCCTTCTTGTCGTTGTCGCGGGCCCTGCCACCCTCCGCGGGTGGCCCGGCCCTGTGGAAGTGGCGCCGAAGCATGACGCACTCCTCAAGGGTGTGCTTGACGGGCCCCTGATGGTAGGGGCACGGCTCCTTGAGCATCTTGTCGAAGAGGTTGGCACCTCTGGGGGGCTTTCGAGGGTTCTTGTGCTCGGCGGCGGCGACAAGGTCCGCGTCGGCGGCATCACGTTTCGCTTGTGACTTCTTCTTGCCTTTCTTCTTGGCGCCGCGCTGAGTAGACGCCTCGGGAGCATCTTCCGGTGGGCGGCCCTGGGGCTGCTTGTCCTTTCGGAAGATAGCCTCGACCGCCTCCTGGCCAGAGGCGAACTTGGTGGTGATGTCCATCAGCTCACTCGCCCTGGTGGGGGTCTTGTGACCCAACTTGCTCACCAGGTCGCGGCAGGTGGTGCCGGTAAGGAACGCGCCGATGACATCCGAGTCGGTGATGTTGGGCAGCTCGGTGCGCTGCTTCGAGAATCACCAGATGTAGTCCCGGAGAGACTCTCCCGGCTGCTGTCGGCAGCTTTGGAGGTCCCATAAATTCCCGGGGCGCACATACGTGCCCTGGAAATTGCCGGCGAAGGGTTGGACCAGATCATCCCAGTTGGAGATCTGCCCCGGAGGCAGGTGCTCCAACCAGGCGCGAGCGGTGTCGGAGAGGAACAGGGGGAGGTTGCGGATGATGAGGTTGTCGTCGTCCGTTCCACCCAACTGGCAGGCCAGGCGGTAGTCCGCGAGCCACAATTCCGGTCTCGTTTCCCCCGAGTACTTTGTGATAGTAGTCGGGGGTCAGAACCGGGTCGGGAACGGTGCCCGCCGGATGGCCCGGCTAAAGGCCTGCGGACCGGGTGGTTCGGGCGAGGGACTCCGATCCTCCTCGCTGTCATAGCGTCCCCCACGCCTGGGGTGATAGCCTCGGCGCACCATCTCGTCGAGGTGGGCCCGACGGTCGCGATGATGGTGCTCGTTGCCGAGGTGGCCCGGGGCCGCAGGCGCGGTGTTGCGCGTGCGCCCGGTGTAGACCGAGGCTTCCCGCATGAATCGGGAAGTTGCGGCATGAGGTTCCGAGGGGTATCCCTACCTTCAGGAGGTAGAGCTCTCAGCCCGTCGGACCGTAGCGCCTTCCAGGAGATTCTTGAGCTCTCCCTGGATTCGCCGACCCTCGGTGGTTGATGGCTCCGGCATCGCGTGGAGAAGCATCGCTGCTGCAGCCAGGTTCTGACCGACCCCATTGGATGCGGGTGGCGGCCTGACCCTGACGTCGTTGGCGACGCGGTGCTGGAGACCCTGGGGCAGGTGACGTATTTCTCCGGCCGGGGGTTGGCCCGCCCATGCCTGCCCGACGTCCCGGCGGATCGGCTCAAGCGCTCCTGCTCCCTCGTCGAGCCTGGCCTGCGCCCCGCGGACTTGCTCGAGCTGTGGGTCGTGACCCCCCGCCGGAACGGGGACCACAGCTAGCTCCTGCGGGATGTCAGCGTGAGGCACCGGCCTAGGGAGATCACCGTCCTCCGGCATGCCGAGATGATTGCCTTCGGAGGGACCCCCTAGATCGACGTGGAAACATTCGCGACTTGGGCCGCAGTCCTCGTCGTCGAGGCTGCGGCTACCGTTGGAACAGTCGGAGAGGCAGTAGTCACATGCGGTCATGAAGTCCCGCATGGCACTAGGGTTGCCAAGTCCAGAGAAATCCCAACAGATGCTAGGGTCGTCGTCTTCCTCGGACCCGGAGGGCCCATAGGTCGAGACGTCCGTCAGCCGGTCCCAAGGCGACCGCGTGCGAAACCCCAGAGGGTTTGAACTCGCCTCTACGAGAGTGCCTGCCAAAGCAAGGTCGCTAGGCGGGTTGAGGCTGAATCTAAATGACGTAGGATGGGAATCGGTCGGTACCTTTTGGTCGACGAACGGCGATGAAGTCACGTCGGGGACTGACTGCACCGTCATCGCAGGTACGAGGGCGACGCCCAGCAAGCCTTCCGCGAGCGTGCTGGCGTCGTCCGCTTGCTCGGGATTGGCGTGTCGCGAGGAGACGGCGCTCGCCTTCGTCTCAAACGCGAGGTCGATGCCTGATGCGCCCCCCGTTGGGGCGCTAGGGACGTCGACTCGCTCGACAGCCGACGAGGCACGGCCTCCCGCTTGGCCTTGGTTGCCCCGCCTCCTCCTCCGTTGGCGAGGGAGAGGACAGGGCGAGCTCGAATGTTGTTCTTCCACCACGCGGGGAAGACGTCGTCGATTCCGCCGCCGGCGGGCGGGCTGTCGGCCGCCATTGTCATTGTCGCGTGGCGGTGGAAGGAGTATCATATCGTAGCTGCCGTCGAAGGACATGAACCCAAGACTCCCGAAACGGAGCACCGTCCCGGGTTGGAGAGGTTGCTGGAGACTGCCCATCTGGAGCTTGACGGGAAGCTGTTCGTCAACACGCAGCAGGCCCCTACCTGGCGCGCCAACTGTCGGCGTTTCGAGACCAGGGGGTCCCTCGGGCCGACGAGTGAGTGTCGCCGCGTGCCCCAGCCCAGATGGGTCGAGCGCGTGGGCGAGCGCAAAGGGGGGAAAGGAGCGAGGCGGCCGGAGACCGGCGTGAGAGAGGTGGGAATCCCGCGGCCTTCGTGTTCGTCCCGCGCCCAGGTTGGCCGTGCGGGGACGAGGACGGGACAGGCGCTCTCTTGGGGCCGCTCGCTTCCCTCTCCCGCGTGGACGCTTGTAACCCCCTACTGCAAGCGCACCCGACCTGGGCGCGGGACGAACACGAAGGCCGCGGGATTCCCACCTCTCTCACGCCGGTCTCCAGCCGCCTCGCTCCTTTCCCCCCTTTGCGCTCGCCCACGCGCTCGACCCATCTGGGCTGGGGCACGCGGCGACACTCACTCGTCGGCCCGAGGGACCCCCCCGGTCTCGAAACGCCGACATTTAGAGTGAAAGACAAGAATTTAAAAATAGTAGCATACTTCATGAGAAACTTATTCTCATGCAAGAGACTATATGAAATTACTGAGATAAAGCAATAGTCTCAACAAAATCAAGATATAAGAATAGACTCCCCCTAAAGATATGCATGGATGTATTTTCTTTAAAGACAAATAGGGAGAAGCATTATACATCTTGATCAAGGCTCATTAAATTTGCAATAAACAACTTGAGCCTGGTACTCTCATTATGAAAGGAATTAGAATACTCACAACCACACCATTGATTGTTTTGTAGAAGTAGGTGGTGTTGTTCTTGATGTTCTCTTCTTTCATTTGAGAGTCCTCCCTTTGCAGTGGCTTCCTTTTCCTTTCAAACTTATTAAAAATACTCAAGAAGGATGTTAGTAACACAAGGGAGTATTAATGAAGGATGATTTCTTTTAGATAGGAAATAAGCATAATTCATCATTCATAAGTCACACAGACATGAAGTAAAATCCTTAACATTAGTGCACTTTTACTTGAAAAGAGAAACATGCACTATTTAATAATTTGATTACTCATAGGAATTTACTTCTTTATATTGAACTTTATTAATTATTACATAAAACAGGTCAATATGAGAATGGATATAGCAAAGGCATGAATTAGACTAAATATCCATTGAGATGAGAACCAAACTTAATTAAAAAGATGAGTTCCCATACCTTTGCTTTTTACCTTTCTTCCCCTTTGAGGCTTGTGCACTTTCTCTTTTGTAGATATTCGTAAGTAGGCTCAAGAGATACTTTGTTAGTAACACAAGCACTAGTTTCCATTTTTGTAATCATTTTGATAAGGAATGAAAAGCTAGATTACTAAAACATGGAAACTTCATAGCATGAACTAGATTATCCATAAATGATGTTATGCTTAATTTTAACTCATAAGACAAGCATAAGCAATCCTTTGAGATTATGGGAATAAATCTAATTCATGATATGGAAAGTGATAAATGTGAAAGAATCAAATCCAATTTAAGCAAGTAGAAGTACATCATAAATCATTGGATTGATTTTTCTTTTCATGTTAGATTACACGTTTCCAAAGAGAAACTTATTCTCTACAAGTGAGACTACTTGGGTTATTTAAATAAAATCATTAGTCTCACTATTCTAGTTATAGAGAGAATTTTTCATTTGATAAGTGTTCTAAGGATTTGAATTCCTTACATGACACCTCATCCTTTTAAGAATATGAAATATCTCTCTATATCTAGAATCATGGCAATAATAGAATAACTTAGCGAAGAAACATGCCATGAGAAACTTGCAACAAATTAAAGCATGAAGATTACCATAGGATGAAAATGATGGGTATGCAATCTACCATATGAGAGGAAATTCTTCAAAGAATGGTGATATGAATTTTAAAGACATTTGACGCGCTACACATTTCTTATGTGACTACACAAGACACATAATAAAATACTTGCACTTTAAAATCATAGAGGTTACCATCCTTTGACTTTCCTCCATGTTGTAGGCCTTGATTTTTCCGCATAAGATAATTCTTTATTTCCTACAACATCAATAACTTCCTCGAGATGATATGAGTTTAAGATGTAGTAGTTTGAAGAATAACCTTGGGTCAATCACGGATAAAGATCATTGAAGATTTGATAGCTTGAGTTAAATTGAATTAACTTTCTCAAGCACCCCAAGGCTTCATACCATCTCCTTTTCCTACAAAGCTTGTCAAGGATACTTTGGTACCCATCGCTTGATGGGTCCATCATGGTTAGTCAACAAAGATCTAGGAGCCCAAATGTCCTTTGTGTTAGCACTAGGTAAACTCATTACCTTTCTAGCACAAGTTGCAACTTTGGGTTGCCTAGTTACATGAGAATTAATTGACAAGCTAGGAGTAGGATTGTTACCAATGGGACAATCCTTGCATTGATGTCCCTTCTTACGGCATGTGTAGCAAAGGCGTTTTTCAAGTTTTGAAGTTTTCTTCTTTCCTTGTTTGTTGCTTGCTACATGGTTAGTAAAAACTTTCTTTTCTAGCCCTATGCCTTTTTGTTTTAAATGGGGACAAGATCTAAACAAGTGTCCCTTCTTGGAGCATTTAAAACAAAGTCTATCATCCTTGTTAATAATCAAGCCATTTTTAATGTAGGGACATGACCTAATCAAGTGCCCCTCTTCAAAGCATTCACTACACCTCTTAATGTGAAGTGTGGCTTGATCATTACCTTGGATGTTACCTTTTGTGGAGACGTGGTTGAGGTTTTTGGAGGAGGTGTTGAATTTCATCTTTTGTTTCTTCCTCTTGGCAATCCTCAAATCCTTGACATTTTCTTTAAAGGATGTAGTGCATGCCACGGTTGTTCCCGTCTCAAGCTTCTTCACCATGTGATCACGGTTATCTTGAGAAGGTTGGGCAATGCATTTCCCTTTTAGTTGTGTCAAGTTCATCTTTAGCCTCTCATTCTCTTCTTTGAGCTTTTGATATGTATCATCTTTTGTTCCTGCAAGTTCTAGCTTAAAAGAAGATATGCTTGTTGACGGACAACAAGCATTAACACATGGTAATATAGTATCAATTTGAATACATGTGCATGAGTGAGGTTGTTGGGATTTTAAGTTTTCTATCACAACCTCATGAGCAATGTCTAATATGATATGATCATCTCTAAGATTTTCATGAGAGCATAGGAGCATATCATATTTTTCTCGAAAAGCTAGATTTTCAACTTTTAGCTTTTCTACTTGGTCCTTAAGCAAGGTATTCCTATTTACTAATTGAGCGATACAATGTAAAGCGTTATCATGCTCAATTGAAACAGTTTCATACCTTTGGACCAAATCAACATGAGAGCACTTTAGCTCCTCATGTTCTTTAGTCAACTCGTCAAAGTGTTGCATCTTCATGGAGAGAATATTTTCTAGCCTTTGACGAGCTTCGCCTTGCTCTCTCGCTCTTTCTACAAGTTTGAGCATGATCGCCTTATCTTCTTGGCTTAGGCGAGCGTAGAGTTGCACAAAGCTTCTTTCTTCCTCCTCATCCTCATTTGTGCTTCCACTATCATTTGTATTAGCCACACAACACATGTGGGAATTGAAATGGGAAGACAAACCTTTTGGAGAGGTGGATTCATCGTTTGGTCTCCATCGATCATTTTCTTCTTCTTCCTTGCAAGGGTTAGTATCACAAAGACCAAAGGAAGTAGAAGCACAAAATGAACTATCATGTTTGGACTCATTAAATTTGCTCTTAATTCTAGTCCAAATATTGTGCGCATCATGGATGGATTCGTCATAGTTTGATATGAAGGCACGATAATCTTCTTTTCTAAGAGAATTGCTTAAGATGTCAAAAGCTAGGTAGTTTAAGCGAAAACATCTTTGATCCTCCTCGGAGATAATTTTTTCATTGAAACTAGGAGGGAAGATACTCTTGTCTATAATTTGTTCTAATTGTGGATCTATGGTTCTAAAAGCATTTATTACTCTAGTAGACAAAGAAACATAATTAGAATAATCGGAAAGTAATATCTCAAGAGTTACCTCCTTGTTCTCCTGGGTCTTCTTGTTCTTTTGGGATCTTTTACGAGCCATCACTTCGAGTTGTTAGACTCAAGATGAAGTGCCTAGCTCTGATACCAATTGAAAGTCGCCTAGAGGGGGGTGGATAGGCAAAACTTGAAAATTAAAACTTTATCCCCCAACTAGATCCCTTGATTAGTGGTTAGAACAAGATATACAAATATAGGAGTATACAAACTAAGTTCTTGCTTGAAAAGAGTATTACTAAATAATGCGGGAGTGACAAATCAATACAACTAATAAGTTATCTAAAAACAAAGCAAGAAGCCTTAGATGAGAAGAGCACTAGGACAAGTTCTTTCTTGCAACGTGTTGCTTCACTAAATGGGAATTTAACTTGAAGCAACACCAAATGACATTAGCAAATAATGGTGCAAGAAAACTTAGAGCAAGGGAAAACAAACAAATCACAAGCAATAAACACAATGGACACGGGTGATTTGTTTTACCGAGGTTCGGCCCTCGAAGGCCTAGTCCCCGTTGAGGAGTCCACTTAAGGATGGGTCTTTTTCAACCCTTTCCCTCTCTCCCCCGATCACACAAGGATCGGTGAGCTCTTCTTCTTCTCAAGGATCACTCTCGATCCCACAAGGACCACCACAATCTTTGGTGTCTCTTGCTAGCTTTTACAAGCCTCCAAAACTTTGGAGGAAGTTCAATGGGAGTCAAAACTCCATGCGCAACTGAACACAAAGATGAAGCACACACTATCTCTCGATGAATCTCACAAGGCACTAGTGCTAAACTCAAATGAGTAGCTCTCTTTTGCTTGCTCTCTCTTTTGTGGCACTTGTGTTGGTTGTAGTGGTCTAAATCTTGTGTATAGGATGGATCAATGAATATATGTGGTTGGGAGGGCTTGAGTATGTCAACTAGATGACTTGGAATGTTGCTTGGGCTCCTACGCTTTGAAATGGCCGGTTGGGGTGGTATTTATAGCCACCAACCAAAATCTAGCCGTTGGTGAAGGCTGTCTGTCGCATGGTGCACCGGACAGTCCGGTGCACACCGGACATGTCCGGTGCCATAGCCACGTCACCCGGCCGTTAGGGTTCTGACCGTTGGAGCTCTGACTGCTGGGCCCGCCTGGATGTCCGGTGGTGCACCGGACATGTACTGTAGAGTGTCCGGTGCGCCACTACGCGCGTGCCTGACTTCTGCGCGCTCTGGCGCGCATTAATTGCTGTTGCAGGTGACCGTTGGCGCGAAGTAGCCGTTGCCCCGTTGTCACACCGGTGTAGGATGTGCCGCTCTCGCGGATCATCTCCGCGCAGCATCATGGCCACCCAAGTTTAGGCCGCACCTGCCGGAAAAATACGCCGGTACATCAAATCCGTCAGAATTCCTGCAGGTATACGTCACCGCCATCATAGCAGCATGTGGAAACACCGCTGTGATGGCAACTTATTTTCATGTCGCCTTGTCTGGGCCCGCCTGGACTTGGCTCATGAACCTCGCCCCAGGTTCAATCTACACATGGGAAGAGCTCTGCGCGCGGTTCGTTGCAAACTTCGCCAGCGCTTACCAGCAACACGGCGTGGAGGCCCACCTACACGCAGTGAGGCAGGAGCCCGGAGAGACCCTCCGGAGGTTTATCTCCCGCTTCACCAAGGTACGAGGTACTATACCTCGTATTTCCGATGCCTCCATCATCACGGCCTTCCGATAGGGGGTACGTGATAAGAAAATGTTGGAGAAGCTGGCCACACATGACGTGGAGACTGTCCCCACGCTCTTCGCTCTGGCTGATAAGTGCGCCAGAGCCGCCGAGGGTCGTGCATGGCACTCGGCCCCACAAACCGGGACTACCCAGACGGGTGGCTCGGGTGCCGTCCCCCGGGACGGTAAAAAGAAAAAGAAGGGTCGTGGCTACGAGAGGCGGCAGTCTACCACGCTGGTCGTCACAGCTGCGACCGAGAGCTGGGGCGATCGCAACAAACGCCCACGACCGTAGAGGGGTAACAGCGGCTCATGCCCTGTACACCTCAACGGTCGCCACAGCGTCGCGGAGTGTCGCGAGATTATTGATCTCGCGAAACGCGTCAGCGAACGCGTCAGCGAGCGGCGTGAGCAGTCTTCCAAGGACGGCTCCCCACCTCGTCGCCGTCCTGGCAAGGAAAAGGTCGACGACGGCGAGGTGGCCGCGGCTGAGTGAGACCTCGGGTATCAGTCACCCGAAGGGGACCTGAAGGACGTCTTCACTAGAGACTCCCACTCCGATGGTGACGACTAGACAGACCACCGGAGGGACCCCATGTCCCCCGGTCTACGGGGCCGAAGTCTGTCTTCCCCCGGAAACCCTACTGGACTCCCCATGGGTCGAGTCCTCAGATGGGACCGTGCAGGGATGGCCACAGCCAAGGACGATGGCTCCTCCGTTAAACGCAGATGAGAACCTAGGGTCAGGACCTAGTCCTACGGCAAGTACCAAACCAAGAAGGGCTCCACAAACACTCCCCCAGCTGGGAAGGACCCTTCAAGGTGACGAAAACACGTCGACCCAAGGATAACCATCCTGCTACGACTGAAGGAGTACCCCTTCCTAACCCCTGTAGCATCTCTGTAAGTTCTATCCATAGGAGCAAGTCCGAGGGGTCGAACTTTTCTCCCTTTTTCAGCTAAGTAACGCACACATGTACGCCAACCCGGTGAGGTCCGCCCTCATAAACCCGGCCTGTTGGCCTACACCCATGCATGTCATGTTATACGGGGAGGATTTACCCCCTCGGATGCGCTTCTATGATAGTTTCATCCTGCTGCTCCAAGGTCTTACCCTGCAGTTTTCGGATTGTATTTTATCTAACCCACCCGATCAGTTCCCATCCTATCAGGCATAATGACATCCGAATTGAACAGCCAAGCTTGCAGTTTAGGACCTCTATGCGAAAGTAGGAGGGCCCGACAACCTGGGGGCCGGTTCTAAAGAATGGGAGCCCGTTCCATGGGGTGGTCCGGAGCCTGTGTGGCCGCTTAGCCTGGTTCCGTACCCGAAAGCCTACACACTCCACCGCTCCCGTGATGGGTACCCTAGTATTTGGACCTATAAGTCCTGTGGGTCCAACAACCTAGGGTCCGGAACTAGAGAAGAGACACTTGTCTCCTGGGGTGGTCCAGAGCCGTGTAGCCGCTCAGCCTGGTCCTGTACCGTGGGCCCGCATGCTCCACCACTTTGTGACGGGTGTCCTAGTACCTAGAACCACCATCCAGGGGGTCCGGACGCACAACTTGGCTCCCCCAGACTAAACCCTGCAAGTTCCGAGCATGTATCAAAGGATGGCTAGTGCCAGATGACGGGTCCTACGGGTGTATTACTGACGCTCCTTAGCTAAAGCTGTATACAGATCTAGGTCTCGGCGAGGCTGCCTCCCGAGAGTCATTGACAACTCTTTCATACACGCTAGTATCCAACCTCGACACATCAAGCCTGCATCCCAGGTGGGGGGCCAGGTACCAGGGGAGTCAACAACGTAACATTGCACACAACAGGAACGAGCGATACACAGATAAGTGTTAAATACTGCTTAATAAATAATACTCAGGAGTACCTTACAAAAACAGGAAAAAGCCTGGGGGCCGGTTCTAAAGAACGGGTGCCCGTTCCATGGGGTGGTCCGGAGCCTATGTGGCCGGTTAGCCTAGTTCCGTACCCGAAATCCTGCACACTCCATCACTCCGTGATGGGTGCCCTAGTATTTGGAGCTATAGTCCTGTGGGTCCGACAACCTGGGGGTCCGACTCTGGAGAACGGACACTTGTCTCCTGGGGTGGTCCGGAACGGTGTAGCCGCTCAGCCTGGTCCCGTACCGTGAGCCTGCACACTCCACCACTCTGCGGCAGGTGTCCTAGTACTTGGAGCCACCATCCAGGGGGTCCGGACACACAACTTGGCTTCCCAGGCTAAAATCTTGTGTACATATGTTATTACATTATGCTTTTAAGCAAACATATGTTATTACATTCCCTTACAAGTGGGGCCCTAGCTCCATTTCTGCACGAATGAACTACGCTGCACCAGCAGGAGTCGCGCTGGAAGCTGGCTCCGGGCAGCCTCACCAGCGGTGACGACCACCTTTGCATCGACGGTTCGCCAGCGGTGGTGACCACCTCTGCACCGACGGTTCGCCGGCTACAGCGACCACCTCTGCACCAGCAGCGACAAACACCTCCGCTTCGAGCGGCTTGCCAGCGGCGGCGACCACCTCAGGGTGTGCGCCATTGCGAGGAGGTCCTCGCCCCCGTCCTCCTATGGGGGGCGACAACGAGGCCATTAAAGCCAAAGAGTCGGAGACTCGGCGGCAGGTGGCTTTTATGGTCTCGCCAGTGGAGGCAACCACCTCTGCAATGGGTAGCCTCACCAGCGGCGGCGACCACCTCAACACCGATGACAGCGGCCACCTCTGCACCGGTGGACGGCGGCTGCCTCAGCATGCGCAAAGGGGTCCTCGCTCCCGTCCTACCACAGGAATGAGGACAAGACCATCCAAGAACGCGGCCGCCACCCCTGCGGCATACGACGTCTTGTACGACCCCCCCAGTACGACCGGCGGTGCAGGAGAAGCCATGGATGTGGCGAACCCGCGCATGACGCGACCGTCGCCCATGCGGTAGACGGACAGCCACGCCCCAGACAAATGGCAGGAGGCAGCGTCGGAGGTGGCACCAAAGCCATCCAAGCCAAGAGCCAGGCACGCGGCAGCTGACGGCGCCTGCAACCGACCGGCCCCGCGTAGCCGAAGTTCGCCTCCTCCACAAGGCTAGTGAACGCCCTTCTCCCCCGAATGCTGGAGGAAGAAGCGGGTCACCGGCCCATACGGAAGGCAGGACCCCGACTCAGCTCGCCTTCCACCCCAGCGAGGATGATGAACATCCTTGAAGCTGGGGGCAGGAGGGAGGCCACAGCCCGGCTCGCTTCTCCCCACCACGAGGCTGGTGGTCATCCTTCTGGATGACCACTGGCGGCGGACTGCAATCGGGCTACATGATGAAAATCTTTGAAGCCGAGCAATAGCTGAAGAGCGCCAACCTCCACGAGGTCGTGCTCCTCCAACAATAGCAAGAAGAAGACAAGATCGACAGCCCCACTACGCAGAAAACAAAGAGCGCGAGCTCTCCGACGGTAAGACCACCGGAGGGGATGGCCTTGACGCGGATGCCTCTAGCGAACACCGACGCGCCCCATCCAGAGGCCCGAAAGGCAGAAGGGCGTGATGGATGCAAGAGGAGCGAGGCATGGCTACTGCCCGGGAGATCGACCCCTTTTTAAAGGCAGATTTTCCCTCTCGCGCCCCGGAGCGTCACGGGCAAAGTCTCCCTCGATGTGCACCGAAGATCCCGCCCTATGACACGGGGGCCAGGCCCCACGCGTCATATAGGCTGACCCGAAGCACGAAGAAGGCAAACCACCACACAAGGAGCGTGCAACTGCCCCATGGTTATGCACCCCTTCATTTTCGGAGCAACCAGCGGTCAGGAAGACGAACCGCCGCACAAGGAGCATTGCAACCGCCCCATAGTTATGCGCCCCTTCATCTCCGCCGAAACCAACGGTCGAGAAGGCAAACAGCATGGGGCCCAGGCCCACATGTCATGTAACCGGCGCGCCGGTTACTGGGTGTGGAAAAATCGCACCGCCGCTCGTGTCAATGCCATGCCTCCTCGGGGCCATCGCGGAAGACTCAAAAGATAAATTTTCAGAACCATTGAGGCGACTTGAGGCACCCCGCGCATGACCCAACAGTGACATTAAGTACGAAGGTCACGGGCCAGTCAGCCGTGGGAATAGGCGTGGCAGTCGGCGTGACCATAGGCGGGCCAGCAGTAATCGCATCGACAAACGCGCAGGAGCAGCAGGCCAACCGCCGATCAGACTCTGGCCCCACCTGCAGGCTCGCATCCTCCCCTGAGGCGGGCCCGGGGGCCACTATCGGTACCCCGAATCAGGGGTACCCCGAATCAGGGGTACCCCCTACTACAGTATAAAGACGTCGCGCGGAGAACGACACCCCGACCCCACCACATGGGCAGGTTTAGGGGTACCACATGGCAAGAAAGATAATACACCCCAGGGTGCATTATCGGGTCCGGACCCCGTGGAGGAACACCGGACCCCTGTATGCACAGCCCGAACCTTTGATTACAGTCCAGGACTCCCAAGGAGGTATGCCGGGTCCCTCCGATGGGCCCCAGGTTCCTCCGAGTAAGGTCTAGACCACAACAAGGACCCAGGACGGGAGTCTGTGGCAGGCATAGGAGTAGTGCTCCCTTATTCAATGCTTTTTAACGTTTGTAAAAAGACTAAGTTTTAACGTTTTCTTTTCGCTTCTTTAATAAAATTCTCAGTAGGGGCCTCCCCTCCTGATTCTTCAAAAAAAGGACCCAGGACGGGGGGAACCCCGGCATGAGTAAGGGTCCGGCGCTGGCACGTGTCCAGGCCTTGCCCTACGCTTCCCGCTCAAGCGGAGACCCACTGCTGCCATGTGGCTTGTGGCCCGTGACATAAGCCAACGGGCGGAGCCTGACGTAAGGCCCCTAAAGGCGGAGACCCACTGCTGCATTTAATATCGAGAGGACACACCGCCTGCCACCACGCTGACAGACGATGTGTCCTCTCAGCATTTAATGCGTCCTGTCCACTTCGCTGGCAGACGGCGTCAGGATAACCATGCAGGCGGCGCGCCTGTCAGGTCTATTACCAAACAGTGTGCCCGTGCTATGCGGCGCACTATGAATATTGTCCCTTATACAACAAGCTTCCCCGGCACGCCGAGGATACACAGATCTCAGGTGTCAGGGCACGAGAAGATTGCCCCAGCAGCAAACATTAGTAGCTCCAAGTGCTATATACATTTTGTCCCTGGGCCCACATGTCGGGGCTCAGTGCCTTTGTGCATGCCCCTCTTCAGCTATAAAAGGGGAGGCATGCGACGTTACAACACAAGTTCACTCAGACTCTCAAGCTTCCACAGCAATCCAACACACAGTGGAGTAGGGTGTTACGCTCCGGCGGCCCGAACCACTCTAAACCCTCGTGTGTTCTTGTGTTCATCCCTCCATCTCGCATAACAGGCAAAACGTTTAGGACCCTCCTCATCTTAAGATTTAGGGCGGGTGCACTCCGCCACCCGGCCGGAGATTTCCTCCCCGACAATAATTATGTGTAAGTGTGTATGACTTGTGATTGTAGATTGCTTGTGTTTTTATGTCCATGTATATCATTATCCAAACTATATTTTTATACTAATTTAATAGGGTGCATGTGTTTTTTATAAAGCTGACGGTAGTTTGGGAATATCCGAACCCAAAATTCTGGGTACCCAAACTTTCGAGTATTGTAAAACCCGTTGTAATTTCGGGTATCGATTCTCAAAACCCGAAATTTTAAATAACTGAATTCCCGACCCCAAATTTTTGGGTAACCCGAATGCCCACCCCTAATCGCAGTGCATAAATACCTATAACGTGTAGCAAAATTAGTGCCAGTATATGTCATAAACCAGTTCCAACGATCCTACCAGCATGGCTATTATCAAGATCCTACTTTTATAAACGATATAAAGCATTTAAATCAGATTTTTTGTTTCCATACATGCCAATCTTTTTATTTTTCGTATATCAGATATTTTTATTTTAGACATTAAATAAAATTTTTCTACATATCAAGTATATTTGTATATATGTATTTTGTTCTTTAACAATCCCAATAATATAATGTATATCACTAATAATATAAGGTTAATGTAGTTATTTATGTATTTATCATATAAACATTTTTTAATATTTTAAATAATGTACATATCTAGTACATTATTAAATCAAAATCATTTGTAGTTAGTAATTAGTGATTAAAATAAGTTTTAAATGATTTCATTGAGTACTTTACCTTCATAGATACGGTTCTATGAATAGTATTAGATATTTCACGGTTTTGTCGAATACGAATCTAGAATCAGAAACACAAAAATACTAGAAATTTGTCACATCCGGATTTAAGGGCAAACCCGGGCACAGGTCAAATGTGTGCTAGGATCAATTCTCGCACATATGATGATTCATGGTATAGAAACGAATGTGATATCTTTATTATATAATAGGGGTTCTGTACAAAATAGCTAAATAATTATATCATATGACGACAACGATCCACTACAACCATAGTTGACTGGGAGACAATGGCCTAGGCCTCTCACGAACCCATCGCATCATCCTTCATGCTCCTCATCTGGCGGTACCTATCCTTGACCTAGGGGTGAGTACAGCAGGGTGAGCTCACATACGTTCATCGCTCAACAAGTTGTGGAGAATAATGTGCATGAACTCGCTTATGGTACCGCAAGGGTGAGCTCACATACGTTCATCGTCTATCATGACATGTGGACAAGTTTCATGATTTTCTGACTTTGTTTGTGTTTTATACAATTTTTAAACAACTGAATGGTAAGTTCACAGTCATGTTTAGCGAGCATGGTGCTCGAAGATTCTGGTCTGTTCCTGAAATCAATCGTAACTTATGCTAAATAACATGCATATCATTTTTGCATGCATAATTTTCCATGTTTCGAGTGACTTGTAGTTCAAATGTGAATTTTCCGAAGAAATTCAATTAAACGAACTAAATCTAATAGTTATAGAAAACACTTTTATAATTGTGCCAAAATGATACATGTAGGTCTACTTAGTGTAGGAACATACCAAAAAAAGTTTGGTTAGGAAAATAAAAATATACTTTACCGAGTGTCCAAGAATGACACTTGGCAAAGCATGCTCTGCCGAGTGTCAGACGTAAGACACTCAACAAAGAAGTTTCTTTGCCGAGTGCCAAAGCTCGGTGCTCGGTAAAGATAACGGTCGTCAGGTATAGACGGCTGCTGACGACCCTTTGCCGAGCGCCGCCATTCGCCGAGTGTTTGGCACTCGGCAAAGATTTCTTTGCCAAGTGTATTTATGTCCCAAGAGTCTTGCTCTCGGTAAACGTGGTCGTTATCGAGAGCAGGACTTTGTCGAGTGCCCGATAAAAAGCACTCGGTAAAGAGCAGGATTCCGGTAGTGGGTGAGGCTCATGTGAAGTGTAAGGCTCATCAACAGATAGAGGTTAAGGCTGAGCATTGATTTTAATAAGTTGGTCAAAATTTTATTAGCAGTTACTAAGTACAAGTAGATACCATCCCAATTCAATAAGAGATCATAATTAAATATAAATCCTACAATGCAATGTAAATGATAGATTAAGTTTAATTCCATAAATTACTCATGTGAGGGTCCGAGTCGCTCTTGACTGTGAGCACAGCTGATATACCAATTTTACACTCTATTAAGGTTGTCCATCTTTACCCACAAGACGAGTTTCCTGTTTAGCCAGGGTTTGCAAGGCCCTTAGACACTCCCAAGGTGAATGGCTAGGGATCCACTACGAGGCCTTTACAAAGTTCCACTAGATGAGAGAACCCGCTACGGATTCTATGCCGAAGGCGATATAGCAATCCCTCGTTCGAAAAGATTTACAGACAGTCCAACCTGAGGACCTCGCTATACCTGCACTCTTCCACCCCGCTTGCCCCTTTCAGGGAAGGATTAAGTCACACTAGCTTTCCTAATTAGTCAGCCAAGGGCATCCCATTCCACCCTTGTGGTAGCACTGTTTTCCCGGGTGGTCACTCCATGTTCTAATTAACACAATAATCCTATCATGAACAATAACTAAACCTCAATAAAAAATGGTGTATGATCATAGTTCAAATGTAATCTTAATCCCAAAACGAGGTAGAGAAATAGCAAGCTTACCCAACAGTTCATTTGTTTGCAAGGCATGGGCCAGCGTGGGGAGAAGGTATATTGGGCCGAGATGACCTAGCTGAGGTAAGGCTTTCTCTTTTTTCTCTTTTTTATTTCTTTTCTAATTTGTTTTTTATGTTAGTTCTAAAGATTTAAATTCAAAACTAACCTCAAGTTTCAAATTAAAATTTGTTTTAGATGCAACAACAAAAGTATCCAACATGAAAAGTAATAATTTTTTATATTAATTATGATTTTAAATAGATAATTCATATACTTCAAAATAGTTATTTAAGAAAATAATTCCTAGTGTATATCCTTTATTAAGAGATGATTTAACTTAAATCCTTAAGGAGTACTTATAAATATTAAAGGTTTAACAAAGGAATAACTTAGTTCACATATGGCTCCTTTTGTTTAATCTTTTATTAGAAACATTTTTTAGGAAATGTAACCTCAAAGGTAAGAAAAATTATTATTAAAAAGGCATTCCAATTTCAAAACCCTTAGGGAGTTTTACTAGATTCTAAAATAAAATTTTGAGGCGTTACAAAATTGAATTAGGATACATCTATATTAAAATCAAATATAAATATAGATATCCATATTAATGTTTTTAGAGAGTAAATATGAACAAGGACTATCTAGACATCTGGATATCTGGATATCCATCCCTACTCCGATGTACATACAAGTCAAGTCCAGAAGTTGCAGTTGCAGGTGCGCCAAGAAACCTAGTCATTGGTCATGTCACTCGTCCAAGCGTGTGTGTGGAAAACGCATTTTTCTCGTGACTACTTTCCGCTACTTTTGCAATTGGAATGTGGACCCTTCGTCACCACGAGTTAGGACTTTTGGGTACCATCAGACGAACCGCTTCTATCTACAACCAGTCAACCACTGACCTGACTTGCTAGTGCCATCGAGTCCGCGGCGCGTTACTCGCGATGAGCAGTCTCGGAGTGTAAACTTTACTATAGATTACACTCTGTGCAGAGTGAATTTTAAAATATAGAATGAAATAGAAAGTAATAGGAGTCTGCTGAAGATTGTACTAGAGATTGTCAGGTAGATCTATTTGTCTCCTCGTTTCTTGACTACGAGTAGGTCATTACACTATATATAGGCTGTTACACTATATATGAGTCGTGACAAACCACCTAGCCCAATATAATAGTAAATGTAGCACAACGCTCTCATATAATATTATCTTGTTAGCTGGAGGAGGACGAACTCCTTTTCAACTTATACATTTTTTGACCATTTGATTAAGATATTCTTGTCAAATTAATATCTGATATATAGACCATGTGTTTACTTTGATATTAAGTTTATTTTTTATGAGTATCAAATATAATTATATGCTGTCACACGTTCGATTATTGGACTAGTAGTTTATAGATGACAATGACAGTACGACACAGCGGATGTACGTAAAAAATTCTCTACAGCCGGCTATATATAGAAAAGTAGCTCTAGAGTCTTTTTTCCATTCGCGATCAATGATCCATCGTTTTTTTCTACCCAGCACGATATGTTGATGAGAAAAAAAAGGTGAAATCTGCAAGCCGTATAATCATTAGCAGGTGGACACGTATCATAAATTAAAAAAAAAACGCCAATTATAGTGATTTTTTTCACACGTATGCCTGCACCCCAACTTGTCGGAAATCAAACAACAGGCTTAATGTCCTGTGTGCCTTTTATTCCTTTCTATATATGGTAGATGATATGCTACTTTTTAATCTCAAAATCTACAAATCCGTTCTTGTGTATGCGATTATTATATGTATGGCGCATACGTGCGTATGTTCATATGTATTAGTATATATCAAAATAAAATACTTTGAGATTTAAATTTGTCAAAAAAATATCATTACATAAAAGCATGTAACATCTCGACTACTTTAAAGCACCAATTTTATACGTCGTGCATCACGTGCGAAGTGTCCAAGTCCAATACGACAACAAGCCACATGTAGCGCGTGGATCTACATAGTACCACCACGTTAGTTGAAGGATGACGAGAGACCGAGCGACTTATAAAAAAACGGTTCGGACTCCTTTTCAACTCATACATATCTTGGCCTTTTAGCTAAAATAAGGTGTACTATTTGTCCTTATCAGTTTAATAGTCTCTCCGTTCCAAATTAAAATCCGGTAGATGATATGACGCAGGTATTTTTACCGAGGTATCCAGAACCATGCAAGGTCCCGACTAATCCTCGTTAGTGCCCTACACAAATGGTAGCCCACGTGAGGGCCAAGCACAACGATCAAGTAACTCCGTAGAGAGCCACAAACCTTCTCCACGCGCAAGTGGTGCTCCGCTTCCGGCTCTTCTCGGACGCTCCCCGCTGTCTCCACTATCGAGCTTCCAGCCGAACCACCGCGGGCCTCGTTCCTTCGGTACACGGTGGTGCCCATGGCACAAACTCGGTTGTCACAGTCTCGCAAAACTCTCGCCCCACTCGGCATAATTACAACGACTCACACAAGAGCCGAGGGTTTTCGTGGGTGTCGGAGAGGAAATCTTCGGCCGGGGCAGAGTGCACCCGCCCTAAATCCTAAGATGAGGAGGGGCCTAAGCATTTTGCTTGTTAGTCGGAAAATGGGAAGAACACAAGAACACACAAGGATTTAGAGTGGTTCGGGCCGCCGGAGCGTAACACCCTACTCCACTATGTGATGTATTGCTTGAGAGCTTGTATGAGCTTGTGAGTGTCTGAGTGAGCCTAAGATTGGATCTCCCTTGTAACGCTGCATGTCTCCCCTTTTATAGCCGAAGGGGAGCATGCACAAAGGTACTGAGCCCCGACATGTGGGCCCAGGGACATAATGAATATAGCACTTGGAGCTACAAATGTTCGCTGCTGGGGCAATCTTCTTGCGCCCTGACAACCGAGATCTGCGTATCCTCGGTGTACAAGGGAAGCTTCTTGTAGAAGGGATGATGAGAACAGTGCGCCGCGCGGCACGGACGCATTGTTTGTCAATAGACTGGACAGGTGCGCCGTCTGCTAGATGACCCTGACGCCGTCTGCCAGCGGAGTAGACAGGACGTATTAAATGCTGAGAGGGCACGTTGCCCGTCAGCGTGGTGGCAGGCGGCGCGCCCTCTCCGCAATAAATGCAGAGGTTGCACGGCTTTAGGGGCCTTACGTCAGGCTCGGCCCGTTGGCTGCTATCACGGGCCACAAGCCACGCGTAGGGCAAGGCTTGGACACGTGCCAGCACCGGACCCTTACTCATGTCGGGGTCCTCCCCGTCCCGGGACCTTGCTACGGCCCGTACCTTACTCGGAGGGACCTGAGACCCACCCGAGGGACCCAGCATGCCTTCTTGGGAGCTCCGGACTTGTACGTACAGGGGTCCGGTGTCCCTCTGTGGAGGTCCGGTCCCAATGATGCATCCTGGGGTGTATTGTCTTTCCTTACCATGTGGTGCCTTTAGCCCTGTCCATGTGGTGGGGTCGGGTGCCGCTCTCCGTGCGGCCTGGAGACGTCGTACGTGTACAGCGTCTTCATACTATAGAAGAGGGTACCCCTAATTTAGGGTACCGACAGTGGCCCCCGGGCCCGCCTCAGGAGAGGATGCGAGCCTGCAGGTGGGGCTAGAGTCTGATTAGCGGTTGGCCTGCTGCTCATGTGCACCTGTTGATGCAATTACTGCAGGCCCGCCTATGGTCATACCGACTGCTACGCCTATTCCCACGGCTGACTGGCCCGTGACCTTCGTACTTAATGTCACTGTTGGGCCATGCGTGGGATGCCTCGAGTCGCTGCACAGGTTCTGAAAACTTATCTTTTCAGTCTTCCGCGATGGCCCCGAGAAGACGTGGCATTGGCGCGAGCGGCGGTGCGATTTTTCCGCACCCGGTAAGCGGCGCGCCGGTTGCATGACATGTGGGCCTAGGCCCCCATGTTGGACCGTCGGTTGCAGCGAAGCTGAGGGGGCATACAACCGCGGGGCGGTTGTACGCTTCCTTCATGGCGGTTCGCCTTTTCGACGGCTGGTTTCGACGAAGATGAAGGGGCGCATAACCGCGGGGCGGTTGCATGCTCCTTGTGCGGCGGTTCGTCTTCCTGACCGCTGGTTGCCCCGAAAATGAAGGGGCGCATAACCGCGGGGCAGTTGCACGCTCCTTGTGTGGTGGTTCGCCTTCTTCGTGCTTCGGGTCAGCTTGCATGACATGTGGGGCCTAGCCCCCGTGTCATAGGGTGGGAACCCTGGTGCACGTCGGGGGAGACTTTGCCCGTGACGCTTTGGGGCGCGAGTGGGGAAATCTACCTTTAAAAAGGGGTCGATCTCCTGGGCAGTAACCATGCCTCGCTCCTCTTGCATTCATCGCGCCCTTCCGCCTTCCGGGCCTCCAGATGGGGTGCGCCGGTGTTCTCTGGAGGGATCCGCGTCAGGGCCGCCCCCTCCGACGATCTCACCGCTGGAGAGCTCGTGCTCGTGGTGGTGCTGCCGATCTTGTCTTCTTGCTACTGTTAGAGGAGCACAACCCCGTGGGGGTTGGTGCTCTTTCGCCATTGCTCGGCTTCAAGGATTTTCATCATGCAGCCCTGAAAGTGCATTCATCCCTTTTGTGAGTTTTGGTGATTTGGATAACAACACATTTAAAGGTCTAACGAGTTTGCTAAGTGTTGAACAGGAAATTCAGTATGATGAACATACTTGAATAGTGTATAATGATCAGTGAACAAGGTTCAACACAAGGTCAAATAACCAGTGAGACAATGCAAATGGATATAATATGGTCTCTATTTTGGTTTGAATATATGGACAAGTCCTAAGAAATCACTATGCATAAATATGATCATAATAGAGGTTGAAGTGATTAAGAGGATTGGTCAAGCCAAAGTGAATAAGATATGAGGAATCGTGAATTGGCTTGACCATATTACTATTAGTCCATATATGAATATATGAGAATCAAACTAGAGCTTGATTGATCTTAGCAGTTATATCTAGATGTCATTCAAGCAAGGTTCACAATATTGAAGAAATGATTCTCTCAATGGATGCTCAATAGGATGTGACTCAAGAATGGCTTGATAGGGTGAAGATAGCAAGGAAAGGGCTTTGAGGAACTAAGCGAAGGTGAAGGCCAAGCGACGACTTGTAGACCGAGGTACCATGGCTAAGGTGAAGAAGAGAGTACTTGCACTAAGTCGATGAACTAATCAGCTATGAAGAGTTACAACATGTTGATGCATCAGTAAGGTGACTTGAAGCCATGATTTGAACTCATATAAGGTGATATGGTACAAGTCACAGGGTTTGATTTGAGTTTGCTTCAAAAGGTGAGACAAAGATGTGTGTGATCCTTATGAAGCAATGCCATGGAGAAATCACACATGAGACACCAATTTCTCAAGGAGTTTACTTCATTATATTTTATTTAACTTGAGTATAGGAATCGTCGTACTATAAAGGGGGATCCAAAAAGAAGGTTGGTGTTTGCCAAAGCTCAAACCTCTCTATTCAAAAGCTATTTTTGAAAAGCAAAAATCTCTTTAACATTCTATGGTTGACCATGGTTAGGTTTGAGAAACCTAGAGTGTTCTTGCTGAAAAGCAGCTGAACTTCTTCAACTGCAGCTGAGCTTTTCAGCTGAGCTGAACTTCAGCTGAGTTGAGCTTCTTCAGCTGCAGCTGAGCTTTTCAGCTGAGCTGGACTTCAGCTGAGTTGAGCTTTCTCAACTTCAGCTGAACTCAACTTCAGCTGTGAACCTCTTTGACCATACACCAGCTGAACTTGCCTCCGGGCAGTTGAGCTGGGGTTTTCTCTCCTAAACTCACTGGTCAAGACCAGTTGAACTGGTCCTGAGGGGCAGTTCAGCTGGTCTCTGACCTCTCTGACCTCTGATCTGCAGTCTGCTAGTCAGACTGGCAAACAGGTCGCCAGAGCTGTCAGGGGCGGTTCAACCGCCCCCCCTGGGCGGTTCAACCGGTCTGGTCAACCCTGGTCAGCCTGCAGGTCAGTCTGCCAGTCAGTCTGACAGTCAGACTGGTAGACAGTCTGCCTGACCTGCCAGGGGCGGTTCAACCGGTCTCAAACAGAAAAATCGGCCCCAATGGCTAGTTTTGAGCTCCAACTATATATACTCACTCCTACCTCTCACCCCACAGCAGTGAGCACGATTTGAACTCCATTTCTAACCCAAGAAACATCTCCCTCTCTCTCACACACATCTCTTGCCTCTCCCATTTCAAATCTTTGGAGAGAAATCTTTGAGTGAGCTTGAGAGCTGCGATTTTTGTGCTCCATCTCTAAATCTCTCTTGCTCTTCTTCATTCGAGCTTTGGTACTACATCGAGTTCTTTGTGGATTCATTACTCTTGGAGCTTCTAGCTCCTAGACGACTAGGTGTCTCTTGTGAGTCTCCAAATCTTGTGGAAGACCACAAGAAAGTTTGTATTACCCGCTCGTTTGAGCAAAGATTATTGTGTGGGCTTGACCTTTGTGGTCGGCGAAGGGAGGATTAGGGTTGAAAGAGACCCGGCTCTTTGTGGGTGCCTCAACGAGGAAGTAGGGCACCTTGGTGGTGTGACCGAACCTCGGGATAAATCTTGTGTCTCTTGTGTTCTTGTTTATTGTGCTTATTCGTGTTCTTCATTCTCTCACCCTTCCGTGGAAGATTTCTTCATATCTTTTTGATGTGTGGATTTTGAGAAGTGCCCTTCTCAGATCTACTACTTTGAACCCTGCGGATCATTTAGAACATCTCATTTCCAAAGTTAACTGGGTGAATTTCGAGATCAATTCAGTTTTACCCAGTTTGCTTCTAGTTTTTGTTGAGAAAGTTTTAACTTGCCTATTCACCCCCCCCCTCTAGGCAACTTTCAATTGGTATCAGAGCCTAATCCTCGTTCTAACGCTTAACCGCGTGAGGAGAAGATCATGTCGGGGGGACTAAGAAACGAAAGTGCTTCTAAGCTTGAAAAAGTTGAGGTTGCCTCAACTTTATCTTTTGGTGCAGATGTTGATCCTAGGGCAATAGATCTTGCCATGAGAATCGCCGAAAGGATTTTCCTCAAAATGAAGGAAGATGAGGCGAAGAACAAAATTGAAGAAGAAAATGATCGATGGAGACCAAACGACGAATCCACCTCTTCACAAGGTTCGTCTTTCAAATCCACTTCTCATATGTGCTTTATTGCTAATGGGAGTGACAGTGAAAGCGAAAGTGAGGATGTGGAGGAGCAAGAAAGTGATCGTGAAGATGAGGATGATCTTCAACAATTCTTCGCTCAGCTAAGCAAGAAACATCGGATGAGCTTGCTCAAACTCATGAAAAGAGCGGAAGAACAAAAAGAAATGCTTCATAAGCAAGAAGACTTCCTCATCAGAAAAATCGAAGACTTAGAGAAGTTGACCAAAGAGCATGAGAAGCTAAAGTGCTCTCATGATGATTTGGTCCAAAGGTATGAAGACATTTCAATTGAGCAAATTAAAGTTGTTAATCATTCATCATATATTGCTCAATTAGAAAATAAAAATGCTACGTTCAAGAACACGATAGAAAGGCTAAATATTGAAAATCTAGCTTTGCAAGAAAAACATGATATGCTTGTGTGCTCTCATAATAAATTTATGGATTCACATATCATGTTAGAAATGGCTCATGAGGTTGTGTTAACTAATTTGAAATCATACCAACCTCACATATGCACATGTACTCAAGTAGAAACTATATTATCATGTGCTAACAAATGTTGCTCTCAAGAAAGCCAATCTTCCATTGAGCTAGAAATTTCAGGAACTAGTGATATTTCTATCACACAAGAAAATAAAGAGCTCAAGGAAGAAGTTGGAAGGCAAAGAAGGAGCTTAACTCTTTTGAAGGGAAAGTGTCATGCTCAACCTTCTCAAGATAACCGTGATAATATGGTGAAAAAGCTTGAGAAGGGGACAACTGTAGCATGCACAAAACCCCTTCAAAAGAATACCAAGCTTTCCAAGAAAGTCATGAGCAAACATCAAGATAAGAAATCCAAAGCTCATGACAAGTGCCTCAACCACGTCTCCACATGCTCCACACAAGGTAACAAACAAGCCACTCTTCCAAATAAGAGAAGATGCACTAGAAAGTGTTATCAATGTCATGAGAAGGGATATGAGATTAAGTCATGTCCCTACATAAAAGATAGTGGCTTAACTTTAGAAAGAAAGAGGCTCACTAACCATGTAGCAAACAAGAAGCAAGGCAAGAAGGAGTCTTGCAAAATTAAAAATCAGATTTGCTACACTTGCCGAAGAAAGGGACACCTATGCAAGGATTGTCCCATGAGTAAGTATCCTAAGCCTACCATGTCAATTCATTCATATTCGCTTAGGAGACCCAAAAATTACATTTGTGCTAGAAAGGTAATTAGTTCACCTAAAACTAGCACAAAGGCCATTTGGGTGCCTAAGTACTTGTTAGCTAACCTTGGTGGACCCATCCAAAGATGGGTACCAAAATATACTTGATAAGTTTTGCAGGTACCCACAGATGATATGAAGCTTTGGGGTGCTTGAGCGGTTTAACTCAATTCTTATCTCAAGCTATCAATCTTACATTGTCTATCCTTTAAGATTGACCCAAAGATGAATTGAGTTGTTATATCACTAACTTCATATTCATCTCTAGCAAGAACTTGTGTTGTAGGGAATAAGGATTAACCTTTGTGGGAATCAAGCAAAAGGCCTACAACCAAGTGATATCCAAAGGATGGTAACAATTAATTCTTAAGTGCACATTGCTTTTAATTGGTATATTCCTTTGTGTCTTTTGTAGCCACATAGGAAAAATGAAGCACTTGAGAATGAACTTAAAAGATTTTACCTTGCTTTGGAAAGGATCTAATTATATGGTAGATTGCAAGTTCATATTTTTATATTATGACAATCTACATGCTTTAAATTGGTTGTATGTATCTTGTGGCATATTTCAAATTGATTATCGTATTATTGCCATGACCTAGACATAAAGAGGATTATCCCATGTTCTTAAATGAATAGAGTGCTAAGTAAGATATTCAAATTCTTAAAGCACTTACCAAAAGGGAAATTCTCTATATGACTAGAGTTGTGAGACTAATGTTTTTATCTAAGTGATTTATGTAGTTTCACAACATGAGAATGTGTTTCCCAAATGGAGTGTGACATTCAACGTTCAAAGAAGATCTAACCAATACTATGTGATGTATTCATTCTCATTTAAATTGGTTTTGAGTCTTCTACATTAATCACTCACCATGCTATGAATTAAACTTGCCATGTAAACTTAATTAAATAATCATGTTTTTTCACCTTGTTTAATTTTGGTGTTATGCATGATGCTTGTAAGGGCAATTTAGTTCATATCATAAAGTTTCCTTATTTTAGTAACCTTCTTGTCATTCATATACTAGAGGTTTCTAAATAGGAAACTATTGTTTGTGTTTCTAATGCAATCTCTTTTAAGCCATTTCATGGAAATTCATAAGTACAGATTGTGCTCTTTCATTTGGTAAAATCACAAGCATTAAAGGTTAATCTTCAAACAAAGAAAGATTAGGAATGCTCAAGGCAAAGGTATGGAACTAGTTGTTTCATTTGGTATGTGACCAATAATAGTTCCTTTCAAGTGGCATTCTTTCAATTGGTAATAATCTATTTTATGGAAAGAAATGCCAATATGAAGGTTAAATTCCTTTTGGCTTAAATTTGTAAATTGGTGCATATTATTAATTCACTCATCCATGTGCATTAATTTAAAAGGAATTATTTTATGCCTTTATGCCTCATAAATGATGATTTGTTTGCCATTCATATATAGATATCATCATTCATTAAATACTTCCTTGTACTACTAATGCCTCTTTTCAAAGTGTTTTATCGACTAGTTTTAAAAGGAAAAGAGATAACAAAGAAGGAAGTCTCCACAAATGATGAAAATAAGAATACTAAGGTGACACCACCACAGATAGTAAGATCTATCAAATTGGTATAACAAATGGTACGTTCTATATGGTGGTAAGTATTCTTAGGCATAAGTTAATTCATTGCAAATTTATCATGCCTTGAACAATATATGTAATGCACTCCTCATGAGACTCTTAACTGAATTGAAAGTGCATTTGGCAAGTCATTCAAATACTTCATGCACATATCTGGGGAGCACATTATATATCTTGTGCCATAGAGAATAAGTTTCCCTTGAGTAAGCTATACTAAGACAATCCAAAATGGTAAATTTGTATCTCATTCATATGGATTGTAATCTTTGTTTTCTAAATAGCTACTCTTGATGCAGTTTAAAATTCCCTTATTGTTAAATCTAAAAGTGCATAAGAATCCTTTTTTTGTTGATATTCATCACATACATATGCACTAACATGGATATGATTTTAAACTATAAAAGGTACAATTAGTGATCCATACTCTCTAAATTTTGGAAACCTACAAATTGATATCTTAGGAATCTACTTCAATCGGTATCCATATGCTTCACACTAGGATTGGATCACTAAGTTGTAAATTATATGCATAACTTGTCTTTATGATATGAATGTTTGTGCGACTAACCTTGATAAGCTAGGTGCACCCAATGTCAAGGTAGGTTCATCATCAAGAAGGCAACACAACGATGTATTAATAAAAGGAGAAAAGGCTCCTATTCTTAACTCTAGTTTTTATCTATGTGATTAAATATTGACTTGAAACCATGTAAGATGGTTGTCAAGTATATGTGGGTGCCTACACAAAGAGAAAGGCCACAATAAGGAATGTGTGGGTACTCAAGGCTCTTACTACTAATCTCAAAGGACCCAATTCAAATTGGGTACCAAGATATGAGGCTTAAACTTGTTTTGCAGGATCACTCCTTCAATGGATCAAGTTGGGTGCTCGATAATGAATGTATAAATCATATTTGGAGATAGTAGCAAGGGTGGTAACAACTGAATCTCAAGTGCATATTATTTTCAAATCTTATCTTTTTTTGTGACTTATGTAGCCACTAAGGAAAAAGAAGCACTTGAGGATATACATCAGTTGTTGATTATGAAATAAAGGTCTAATTGGAAGATGAATGAATATTATCATATGGTGAACAATCCAAAATTATGTGACGTATTCTCTATCTAGTTAATTTGGATTTGATTCTTCTTTATTAGACACTCACCATAATATGGATTAAGTCAGCCCTTTAGACTTCATTGAACAACCATGCATATTATCCATGTCATTCAAAATATATTGTGCATGAGGGCTTAAGGGAAATTTAGTCCATATTATGATGTTTCTCTATTTTAGCAACTCGCTTGCCTTCCACATATAAAGGGTTGCTAAATAAGAAACTAGTGCTTGTGCTACTAATGTCATCTCTTGTGTTGAGTTTATCCATAGAAAATCTATGTTAAGAGATGGTGCTTGCTTTAATTTGGATAAATCACAAGCTTAAAGGATATTATTCAACTAAAGTAAGATGAAGTTGATAAGAGGCCAAGGTATGAAAACTTCCTCTTCCTCAGTTGTTTTAGTATTCTATCCTTAGTGGGATGTACCATAGTATAGGTTAATTTCCTTGCAATATAAAATGTTCAATAGTGCATATAACTTTGACATCAACTATATGTGTGCACTAATTTAAAGGAATTTAATCTATCTTTTTGGGTTTCAAGAATGATGATTCATTTTCCATCCACATATAAGGATTATCATTTGTGAAACCCTCCCTTGTGTTTCTAATGCTCTCTTTTCTAAGTGTTTAAATAAGGTCCTTCCAAGTGCTTTCAAGATGGATTCAAAATCCACGGATATAAGAGTCTTGGTTATTTCAATCATTGAGTTTCAATGGGTCTCATATCAAGTATGGTTGAACCAAGCCAAGATCAATGAAGTTCAAGATCGCCTGGTTGGATGAAATCATAAAGAGAAAAGAAATCACAGTGATTCAAGAAGGGAGTTACACTTTTTGTCAACCTAATAATGAAGATGTAGTGACATATTTATATGATATCCTTCATTATGAGGTTTGAGGTTCATATTGGCATGCTTTACCCTTCAGAATTTCAATTGATATACTTTTAGTTCTTAAACTTTCAATTGGTTTAATTCTCATCATCTATGTAAAGCATGTTATGTTAAACCAAGATATATAAGTGCAAACATCTCCTTTAACCTCGTATTGTTGATGTGCATAAGTGTACTTTGTGTACTCTTGCATGCACAAATTGAGGGAGAGTTTAGCCTGTATCTTGTGAGACTAATGATTTCTTTCAAGTTCATGTTGTGTAGTCTCACACCATGGAGAACATCAAATGAGGATGAATGGTTCCATAGAAATGAAAATGAATTTCTCTTGATCGATTGAAGAGGATAAGTTTCTCTTTGAAATGTCAAGCCTATCAAAAGCTAAGATAAAAATTCATGATTATAATGAAGACCATGCGACATAGAACAAAGGTGTGTCACTCCATGAACTATTGTATTACATTTGTGTATCTAGGCTCTTACATGCTAGTGTGTGCATGTATATGCAATATCTTAAGTCACATCATAAGGTTGCACTTGTGGTGACGATTAAAGAATCTCTAGATATTTGATTAATACCTCTTGTGGTGCTATCATAAGTTAGTCTTAAGTCATCTTAGTGAGGTATGAGTCAAACATTCTAACTTCTCAAGAATCTTGGCTTAAAATATTGCATATCATGTCTATTAGTATACCTTTTGATTATGAGTAATTCCTTCAATTGGTGCAGTTTCATATTTTCATACTTTATTTATACCAAGGTTCAAATTGTAGAACTTAATCCCCTGACCTCACAAGTCAAAATGCATAAGCTATACAAGTATTCATCACTTGTATGCACACATTTAGGGGGAGAATGGTCTATAATTTGAATCTTTGAGACTAACTTCATTTCCAAGTCTATTATGTGTGTAGTCTCGAATTAGAAAGGAATCTTCGGGCAAAGACATTGCTTCCACTGCAAATTTTGATGGGTATCAAAGATTCTTTGCTCCAATAAATGTATCTTTTATACATTTCATAAGAGAATGAGTTTCTCTTTTATATGCTACTCCAACGTCATCTAAAATTGGTAAATATGTATCACATCCTTTTGGATTGCAAATGTTCGAAGTAGCATAGCTTATAAATTCTCCTGTCTAGAACTTAATTTATTAAATAGTGCACATGTTTCTTATGTTACATGATTATGTTCAATTGATACTCCGTTTATGCCAATGGTACTTTAAGTTGCAAATAAGTACTCTCAACAGATATCAATTGAATTCATATATATATGTGTGCACTAAAACTTGAGGAGAACTTAGTGTAATATGCTATTAGTGATCTATTTATCTATCAAATTGTATCAATTGGTGTTTTTCAATTGATATTTTTCATACATGATCACTAGTTGCATAATCCATACTTGTGCAATTTTCATGTTGCCTCTTGTTGTGATAAGAAAATGCTAGGTGACATCTAGACTCCAGGTATCAAGATTTATCCTTCAGTTAGTATGACAATCTTCATTTGATATCTTGGACCTATGTCACAATTATGCCAACAAGAGCTTGCAAATGAATTCTAAATCCAACACAAGTCTGGAAACCCCTTGAAAAGGTAAAACGCAAAGGTACATCACTTATGACACTTATCCATTACCTTTGTGCCATCTAAGGATCCCTTTCATGATAGTGTGTTCACATCTCGCTTAATCATAATTTCTACCCTTTATATTCTTTGTATCCTTTTTGGAGATTTATGACAAAGGGGGAGAAATTTGCATTAAAGCTTATCTTTATTTTTAAAAAGGGGAGAAATAATTAACAAAAAGGGGAAGTCATAAGAAAAACATAAGATGAAGAAAGTTGATAAGTGCATTCCATGTCATGAGCATCACGTTTATTTTATGACACACTGCACCCTATGAATAGTATGATATAAGTTGTCTATACTTTGAACCAAATATGTGCTTTGGCATTTGAGTACAAAAGTGTTATTTTCTGAAATGCACATATTTAGGGGGAGGAATCTATATCATAGGATTCAAAATCTTATTTATCAAATCTTATGTAAGCTTTAAATGTGTTGTCATCAATCACCAAAAAGGGGGAGATTGAAAGTGCATTCATCCCTTTTGTGAGTTTTGGTGATTTGGATAACAACACATTTAAAGGTCTAACGAGTTTGCTAAGTGTTGAACAGGAAATTCAGTATGATGAACATACTTGAATAGTGTATAATGATCAGTGAACAAGGTTCAACACAAGGTCAAATAACCAGTGAGACAATGCAAATGGATATAATATGGTCTCTATTTTGGTTTGAATATATGGACAAGTCCTAAGAAATCACTATGCATAAATATGATCATAATAGAGGTTGAAGTGATTAAGAGGATTGGTCAAGCCAAAGTGAATAAGATATGAGGAATCGTGAATTGGCTTGACCATATTACTATTAGTCCATATATGAATATATGAGAATCAAACTAGAGCTTGATTGATCTTAGCAGTTATATCTAGATGTCATTCAAGCAAGGTTCACAATATTGAAGAAATGATTCTCTCAATGGATGCTCAATAGGATGTGACTCAAGAATGGCTTGATAGGGTGAAGATAGCAAGGAAAGGGCTTCGAGGAACTAAGCGAAGGTGAAGGCCAAGCGACGGCTTGTAGACCGAGGTACCATGGCTAAGGTGAAGAAGAGAGTACTTGCACTAAGTCGATGAACTAATCAGCTATGAAGAGTTACAACATGTTGATGCATCAGTAAGGTGACTTGAAGCCATGATTTGAACTCATATAAGGTGATATGGTACAAGTCACAGGGTTTGATTTGAGTTTGCTTCAAAAGGTGAGACAAAGATGTGTGTGATCCTTATGAAGCAATGCCATGGAGAAATCACACATGAGACACCAATTTCTCAAGGAGTTTACTTCATTATATTTTATTTAACTTGAGTATAGGAATCGTCGTACTATAAAGGGGGATCCAAAAAGAAGGTTGGTGTTTGCCAAAGCTCAAACCTCTCTATTCAAAAGCTATTTTTGAAAAGCAAAAATCTCTTTAACATTCTATGGTTGACCATGGTTAGGTTTGAGAAACCTAGAGTGTTCTTGCTGAAAAGCAGCTGAACTTCTTCAACTGCAGCTGAGCTTTTCAGCTGAGCTGAACTTCAGCTGTGTTGAGCTTCTTCAGCTGTAGCTGAGCTTTTCAGCTGAGCTGGACTTCAGCTGAGTTGAGCTTTCTCAACTTCAGCTGAACTCAACTTCAGCTGTGAACCTCTTTGACCATACACCAGCTGAACTTGCCTCCGGGCAGTTGAGCTGGGGTTTTCTCTCCTAAACTCACTGGTCAAGACCGGTTGAACTGGTCCTGAGGGGCAGTTCAGCTGGTCTCTGACCCCTCTGACCTCTGATCTGCAGTCTGCCAGTCAGACTGGCAAACAGGTCGCCAGAGCTATCAGGGGCGGTTCAACCGGTCTGGTTAACCCTGGTCAGCCTGCAGGTCAGTCTGCCAGTCAGTCTGACAGTCAGACTGGTAGACAGTCTGCCTGACCTGCCAGGGGCGGTTCAACCGGTCTCAAACAGAAAAATCGGCCCCAATGGCTAGTTTTGAGCTCCAACTATATATACTAACTCCTACCTCTCACCCCACAGCAGTGAGCACGATTTGAACTCCATTTCTAACCCAAGAAACATCTCCCTCTCTCTCACACACATCTCTTGCCTCTCCCATTTCAAATCTTTGGAGAGAAATCTTTGAGTGAGCTTGAGAGCTGCGATTTTTGTGCTCCATCTCTAAATCTCTCTTGCTCTTCTTCATTCGAGCTTTGGTACTACATCGAGTTCTTTGTGGATTCATTACTCTTGGAGCTTCTAGCTCCTAGACGACTAGGTGTCTCTTGTGAGTCTCCAAATCTTGTGGAAGACCACAAGAAAGTTTGTATTACCCGCTCGTTTGAGCAAAGATTATTGTGTGGGCTTGACCTTTGTGGTCGGCGAAGGGAGGATTAGGGTTGAAAGAGACCCGGCTCTTTGTGGGTGCCTCAACGAGGAAGTAGGGCACCTTGGTGGTGTGACCGAACCTCGGGATAAATCTTGTGTCTCTTGTGTTCTTGTTTATTGTGCTTATTCGTGTTCTTCATTCTCTCACCCTTCCGTGGAAGATTTCTTCATATCTTTTTGATGTGTGGATTTTGAGAAGTGCCCTTCTCAGATCTACTACTTTGAACCCTGCGGATCATTTAGAACATCTCATTTCCAAAGTTAACTGGGTGAATTTCGAGATCAATTCAGTTTTACCCAGTTTGCTTCTAGTTTTTGTTGAGAAAGTTTTAACTTGCCTATTCACCCCCCCTCTAGGCAACTTTCAAGCCCGGCTGCAATCTCCCGCCAGTGGTCATCTAGAGGGATGACCACCAGCCTTGTGGTTGAGAGAAGCGAGCCGGGCTGCAGCCTCCCCCTGCCCACAGCTTCAAGGATGTTCATCATCCGCGCCGGGGAGGAGGGCGAGCCGAGTTGGGGCCCCGCCTTCCGCATGGACTGGTGGCCCGCTTCTTCCTCCAGCATTCGGGGGAGAAAGGCATTCGCTAGCCTTGCGAAGGAGGCGAACTTCGGGTACATGGTGCCGGCCGACTACAGGCGCCACCAGCCGCCGTGTGCCTGGTGCCTCGGCTTGGGTGGCTTCGGCGCCGCCACCGACGCTGCCTCCTGCTGCTTGGTCGGGGCATGGCTGTTCGTCCACCACATGGGCGACGGTCGCTCCGTGCGCAAGTCCGCCACATCCACGGCTTCTCTCGCGCCGCCGACCACACCGGGGGGCGTACAAGACGTCGTACGCCGCAGGGGCGGCGACTGCGTTCTTGGATGTGAAAGTTCCCTTTGGCCCGGGAACAGGATCTGGATGTCGCTTAGAGGGGGTGAATAGGCGAATAAAAATTATCACTGAAAAACTTAAATTCTTACTCTACTCAAAGACTAGAACGCAGTGGAGTGAAGAACCCTTCGAGTAGGTTGCAGTGGAATAGAAGATCCTGTCTCAAAATGTCCTGCACTTCAAATAAAGCTTATACCACAGATAAGTGTTGAAGTGCAGATATAAAACAAGTAAGACAGAGAGACAGAGTACAATACAGAACAGAGCACACAGACGCAAGCATTTATCCCGAGGTTCGGCCAAGCCTGAAACACTTGCCTAGTCCTCGTTGGAGTTAGCCACACCTGGGCTTGGAGTCTGTTTCAACTCCTTCCTCCGTTTGCTCAAATCTGTCAATCTGACAGATAGAGCCTTCCACTATGTTGAGATGGTTGCAACGAAACCGCGGCTGCTTACAATCTTCTTGGCAGCACTCCGGCAGAGTAACGATACGCTCAAGACCTTGCTCTAGCTCTTAGCAGCTCTTCTCCACTCTCTAAAGGCTTATAGTTTTGCCTTCTACACAAACTAGAGAGATACACACAAGAGGGAGAGTGAGAATTGATTCGAGTGATGTCTACTCTTGTTGGCTGCACTTGTATACTGATTGAGGCGCCTAGAGGTCCCTTTTATAGGCATAAAGGGCCTAGGAGCCATTGGAAGCAATCCAGGAAGGCAAATCTTGCCTTCTGTCGGGTGGCGCACCGGACAGTCCGGTGCCCCACCGGACACTGTCCGGTGCCCGATTTCCTTCCGGAATTGGAGCAGTCGACCGTTGCAGTCCTGGAGCCGTTGGCGCACCGGACAGTCCGGTGCCCCCATCTAACCGTTGGCTCGACCACGCGTCACGCGCGGATTGCGCGACCGACCGTTGGCCCAGCCAACCGTTGGCTCACCGGACAGTCCGGTGCACCACCGGACAGTCCGGTGAATTATAGCCGTACGTCGCCAGACTTCTCCCGAGAGCGGCGACTTCGCCGCAGCTGACTCACCGGACACTGTCCGATGCACCACCGGACAGTCCAGTGATTTATAGCCGTACGCCACCGACTTCTCCTGAGAGCGGCCTGTTCACCAGAGTTCAGCCTGGCGCACCGGACAGTCTGGTGCACCTAGACTGAGCAGACTTTGGCTGAACGAGCCAAGTCATCTCCAAATTGATTTCTCCTGTTTCCAGCACTTAGACACAATACATTAGTTCTCAAAACAATGTACTAAGTCTAGAAACATACCTTTAGACTTGATTTTCACCTCTCTATCATTTGACATGCTTAAGATTGATGTTGGACTCATAAATCATCAAGTCAGCTTAACTTGATCTACACTGACATTTCTGAGCTCCAACATCCTGTAAAGGTCACATAGAATATCTCCAAACATAGGAACAACCCAAACTAAAGGTCAGAGTGCACTTAGCTCTTTTGGGCTGCTTCCAGTTCTGTTTTTGACATTTGTTCTCGTTCTAGTGACCTTGATCTCCTTCTTAGAGCTTGGTCTTGAGCCTTATGACTTACACCACATAACTATAGACATTTCCTCATTGGTTGTAAGTCACGTCCTTGTGTAGTGATCCTTGATGTGCCGTAGCTGTTCTCAACTCGATCACCCTTGACTTTGCAAGCCTTCTTCTTCACCCTTGGCTTTGGGTTCCTCAGCCTCTTTGACCTTCTCCTGTGCACTTGGTACCTCGAAGCTCTTCTTGCCTCCGTCCTTGGCTTGATCAGTTGTCTCCGAGCTACGCACCTGAGTCTCACTTTATGCAATGTCCATCTTACTTGTGATGTCCATTATGTATCCATAATCCAGTTCTTGGACCATCACATTTGTTCACTTGTGTTGAACCCTGTTAGCTTTACATTAAGCACCTGTTCAACACTTAGTACACTTGTTAGTCCTTTAATTGAGTTGTCATCCAAACACCAAAACTCACAAGAGTGCTTTCAGGATGGTCTTGTCCTCACTCCGCAGGAGGACAGGAGCGAGGACCTCTTCACGTGTGCTGAGGCAGCCGCCACCCACCGGTGCAGAGGTGGCCGCTGTCGTCGGTGCTGAGGTGGTCGCCACCGCTAGTGAGGCTGCCCGTTGCAGAGGTGGTTTCCTCTGCTGGCGAGACCATCAGTGCCACCTGCCGCCGAGCCTCCAACTCTTTGGCTTTAATGGCCTCGTTGTTGCCCCCCGTAAGAAGACGGGGGCGAGGACCTTTTTGCAATGGCGCACGTGCTGAGGTGATCGCCACTGTTGGGGAGTCATTGGTGCAGAGGTGGCCGCCGCCGTCGGTGCTGGGGTGGTCGCCTCCGCTGGCGAGCCGCTCGGAGCTAGCTATCCCGCGGCCCTACTAGTGTGGAGGTAGTTCATACCTGTAGAGTAGAGATGGAGCTAGGGCTCCGCTTGGAAACAGATGTAATACTTTCACTTTTTTGTAAGGTACTTAAGAGTACTATTTATTAAGCAGTATTAGCACTTATCTATTTTCAACTTGTTTCTGCTGTGTGCGATATTGTTGACTCCTCCCTGGTACCTGGCCCCCCGCCTGGGATGCAGGCTTGATATGTTGAGGTTGGATACCAGCGTATCTGAGAAGGTTGTCAACAACTCTCGGGAGGCAGCCTCGCCGGGATTTGGATCTGTACACAGCTTCAACTAGGGAACGTTAGTAGTACACCCATAGGGTTCCCTGTCTGATATTAGCCATCCTTTGATACATGCTCGGGACTCGCAGGTTTCAGTCCGGGTGGCCAAGTTGCGTGTCCGGACCCCCTTGGGTCGCGGTTCTAGATACTAGGACACTTGTCGCAGGGAGGTGGAGCGTGCAGGCCCACGGTACGGGACCAGGCTAAGCGGCTACACGGGCTCCGGACCACCCCAGGAGACTAATGTCCATTCTCTAGCTCCGGTCCCAAGGTTGTCGGACGCACAGGACTTATAGCCTCAAATACTAGGTACCCGTCACGGAGTGGTGGAGTGTGCAGGCTTTTCGGGTATGGAACCAGGCTAAGCGACCACACAGGCTCCAGACCTCCCCATGGAACGGGGTCTCGTTCTCTAGAGCCAGCTCCCAGGCTGTCGGACCTCCC
Source organism: Zea luxurians (assembly GCA_029449295.1). Classification (NCBI taxonomy): domain Eukaryota; kingdom Viridiplantae; phylum Streptophyta; class Magnoliopsida; order Poales; family Poaceae; genus Zea; species Zea luxurians. Next base: position 21,675,044 of record JAOPSE010000017.1, read on the forward strand.
AACTTTCGTATCGGGGGCCCTAAACTGCAAGCCTAGCTGCTCAATTCGGATGTTGTCACATTAGGACAGATGGGAACCGTACGGGTGGGTTAGATAAAAAGTATTATCTAAAAAACTACAAGGTAAGACCATGGAGCAGCGAGATGGAACTATCATAGAGGCTCAACTGAGGGGATAGTTTTTCTTTATAACTCATCATGCATGGGTGTAGACCAACAGACCGGGTTTATGGGGACAGACCCCACCGGGTTGGTGTACACGTAAGCGCTACCTAGTTACGAAAGGGAAACTAACTCAACCCCTCAGACTTGCTCTATGGATAGAACTTATAGAGATGTTCCGGCATCGGGGTGAGGCACTCCTTCAGCCGTAGCTAGACGGTCACCCTCGGGTCGGGGCATTCCCGTTACCTTGAAAGGTCCTTCCCAGCTAGGGGAGAGTTGCGGAGCCCTTCTTGGTTTGGTACTTGCCGTAGGGCTAGGTCCCAACCCTGGGTCCCCATCTGCATTAGACACGGGAGCCCTCGTCTTTGGCTGTGGCCATCCCTGCATGTACCTGTCGGAAGCCCGGACCCATGGGGAATCCGGAAGGGTTTCCGGAGGAAGGCAAGCTTTAGCTCCGTAGACCAGGGAACATGGGGTCCCTCTGGGGTCCGTCTAGTTGTCTCCACCGGAGTAGGAGCCTCCAGCGAAGACATCCTTCAGGTCCCCCTCGGGTGACTGATACCCGAGGTCCCGTTCAGCCGTGGCAACATCGCCATCGTCCACTGATATTCGCCTAGAGGGGGGGGGGGTGAATAGGGCGAAACTGAAATTCTCAAAAATAAACACAACTACAAGCCGGGTTAGCGTTAGAAATATAAACGAGTCCGCGAGAGAGGGCGCAAAACAAATCGCAAGCAAATAAAAGTGTGACACACGGATTTGTTTTACCGAGGTTCGGTTCTCGCAAACCTACTCCCCGTTGAGGAGGCCACAAAGGCCGGGTCTCTTTCAACCCTTCCCTCTCTCAAACGATCCCACGGATCGAGTGAGCTTTCTTTTCTTCTCAATCAAACGGGAACAAAGCTTCCCCGCAAGGGCCACCACACAATTGGTGCCTCTTGCCTTGGTTACAATTGAGATTGATCACAAGAACAAGTGAGAAAGAAAAGAATGCGATCCAAGCGCAAGAGCTCGAAAGAACACAAGCAAATCACTCTCTCTAGTTACTATGGTGTTGTGTGGAATTTGGAGAGGACTTGATCTATTTGGTGTGTCTAGAATTGAATGCTAGAGCTCTTGTAGTAGTTGAGAAGTGGAAAACTTGGATTCCAATGAATGTGGGGTGGTTGGGGTATTTATAGCCCCAACCACCAAAAGTGACCGTTGCAGGAAGCTGTCTGTTCGATGGCGCACCGGACAGTCCGGTGCACACCGGACAGTCCGGTGCCCCTGCCACGTCACCATTGCCGTTGGATTCTGACCGTTGGAGCTTCTGACTTCTGGGCCCGCCTGGATGTCCGGTGCACACCGGACAGGTACTGTTTGATGTCCGGTGCACCGGTATGGGCACGCCTGACGTCTGCGCGCGCTGCGCGCGCATTAAATGCACCGCAGGGAGCCGTTGGCGCCGAAAAGAGCCGTTGCTCCGCTGGCACACCGGACAGTCCGGTGCACACCGGACAGTCCGGTGAATTTTAGCGGAGCGGCTGCCGCGCGAACCCGAGGCTGGCGAGTTCCGGAGACCGTGCTTCCTTGGAGCACCGGACATGTCCGGTGCACACCGGACAGTCCGGTGAATTATAGCGCGCCGGCTTCCGAGAAATCCCGAGGGCGAAGAGTTTGAGTTGGAGTCCTCTGGTGCACCGGTGGCGCACCGGACACTGTCCGGTGTACACCGGACAGTCCGGTGCCTCCAGACCAGGGGTGCCTCGGTTGCCTCTTTTGCTCTTTGTTGAATCCAACACTTGGTCTTTTTATTGGCTAAATGTGAACCTTTTGCACCTGTATAACTTATGCACTAGAGTAAACTAGTTAGTCCAATCTTTGTGTTGGACAATTCAACCACCAAAATTATTTAGGAACTAGGTGTAAGCCTAATTCCCTTTCAATCTCCCCCTTTTTGGTGATTGATGCCAACACAAACCAAAGCAAAAATAGAAGTGCATAATTGAACTAGTTTACATAATGTAAGTGCAAAGGTTGCTTGGAATTGAGCCAATATAAATACTTATATGATGCGCATGGATTGTTTTCTTTGTTTTGACATATTGGACCACATTTGCACCAAGAGTTTTGTTTTTGCAAATTCTTTTGTAAATTCTTTTCAAAGTCCTTTTGCAAGATAGTCAAAGGTAAATGAATAAGATTTTGCTAAGCATTTTCAAGTTTTGAAAGTTTCTTCCTTTGTTCCAAATGCTTTTCCTTTGACTAACCAAAACTCCCCCTAAATGAGACCCTCCTCTTAGTGTTCAAGAGGGTTTTGATTTATCATTTTTGAAATACTAACTTCCTCCCCCTTTAGAACATAAAGAGATACCAATTTTGAAATTGACCAATTGAAAATCTCCAAAATTTTAAAACTTAGATGGTGGTGCGGTCCTTTTGCTTTGGGCTCATATTTTCTCCCCCTTTGGCATGAATCGCCAAAAACGGAATCATTAGAGCCAAATGAAGTACTTTCTCCCCCTTTGGTCATAAAAAGAATGAGTGAAAATTATACCAAAGTTGGAGAGTGATGCGGAGCGACGGCGAAGGATGAGTAGTAGAGTGGAGTGGAAGCCTTTGTCTTCGCCGAAGACTCCAATTCCCTTTCAATATACCTATGACTTGGTTTGGAATATACTTGAAAAACCCATTAGTCATAGCATATAAAAGAGACATGATCAAAGGTACATTTATGAGCTATGTGTGCAAGTTTAGCAAAAGAAATTCCTAGAATCAAGAATATTAAGCTCATGCCTAAGTCGGGTAAAAGATTGTTCATCAAGTGGCTTGGTAAAGATATCGGCTAATTGATCTTTAGTGTTAATGTATGAAATCTCGATATCCCCCTTTTGTTGGTGATCTCGAAGAAAATGATACCGAATGGCTATGTGCTTAGTGCGGCTATGCTCGACGGGATTGTCGGCCATTTTGATTGCACTCTCATTGTCACATAGCAAAGGGACTTTGGTTAATTTGTAACCGTAGTCCCGCAGGGTTTGCCTCATCCAAAGTAATTGCGCGCAACAGTGGCCTGCGGCAATATACTCGGCTTCGGCGGTGGAAAGAGCGACCGAATTTTGCTTCTTTGAAGCCCATGACACCAAGGATCTTCCCAAGAACTGGCAAGTCCCCGATGTGCTCTTCCTGTTAATTTTACACCCCGCCCAATCGGCATCCGAATAACCAATCACATCAAATGTGGATCCCCGAGGGTACCAAAGCCCAAACTTAGGAGTATAAGCCAAATATCTCAAGATTCGTTTTACGGCCGTAAGGTGTGATTCCTTAGGGTCGGCTTGGAATCTTTGCACACATGCAAACGGAAAGCATAATGTCCGGTCGAGATGCACATAAATAAAGCAATGATCCAATCATCGACCGGTATACCTTTTGATCCACGGACTTACCTCCCGTGTCGAGGTCGAGATGCCCATTTGTTCCCATGGGTGTCTTGATGGGCTTGGCATCCTTCATTCCAAACTTGCTTAGAATGTCTTGAGTATACTTTGTTTGGCTAATGAAGGTTCCCTCTTGGAGTTGCTTGACTTGGAATCCTAGAAAATACTTCAACTCCCCCATCATTGACATCTCGAATTTTTGTGTCATGATCCTACTAAATTCTTCACATGTAGATTTGTTAGTAGACCCAAATATGATATCATCAACATAAATTTGGCATACAAACAAATCATTGTCAAGAGTTTTAGTGAACAAAGTAGGATCGGCTTTGCCGACTTTGAAGCCATTAGCAATAAGGAAATCTCTAAGGCATTCATACCATGCTCTTGGGGCTTGCTTGAGCCCATAAAGCGCCTTAGAGAGCCTATAAACATGATTAGTATACTCACTGTCTTCAAAGCCGGGAGGTTGCTCAACATAGACCTCCTCCTTGATTGGTCCGTTGAGGAAGGCACTCTTCACGTCCATTTGATAGAGCTTGAAGCCATGGTAAGTAGCATAGGCTAATAATATGCGAATTGACTCAAGCCTAGCTACGGGTGCATAGGTTTCACCAAAATCCAAACCTTCGACTTGTGAATACCCCTTGGCCACGAGTCGAGCTTTGTTCCTTGTCACCACACCATGCTCGTCTTGCTTGTTGCAGAAAACCCACTTGGTCCCTACAACATTTTGGTTAGGACGTGGAACTAAATGCCATACCTCATTCCTTGTGAAATTGTTGAGCTCCTCTTGCATCGCCATCACCCAATCCGAATCTTGAAGTGCTTCCTCTACCCTGTGTGGCTCAATAGAGGAAACGAAAGAGTAATGTTCACAAAAATGAGCAACACGAGATCGAGTAGTTACCCCCTTATGAATATCGCCGAGGATGGTGTCGACGGGGTGATCTCGTTGTATTGCTTGGTGGACTCTTGGGTGTGGCGGCCTTGGTTGATCATCCTCCTTGTCTTCATCATTTGGATCTCCCCCTTGATCGTTGCCTTCATTTTGAGGTGGCTCTTCTTCTTGTTCAATATCTTGAGCCTCATCCTCAATTTGAGTTGGTGGAGATGCTTGCATGGAGGAGGATGGTTGATCTTGTGCTTGTGGAGGCTCTTCGGATTCCTTAGGACACACATCCCCAATGGACATGTTCCTTAGCGCTATGCATGGAGCCTGTTCTTCACCTATCTCATCAAGATCAACTTGCTCTACTTGAGAGCCGTTAGTCTCATCAAACACAACATCACAAGAAACTTCAACAAGTCCTGAGGACTTGTTAAAGACTCTATATGCCCTTGTGTTTGAGTCATATCCTAGTAAAAAGCCTTCTACAGTTTTAGGAGCAAATTTAGATTTTCTACCTCTCTTAACAAGAATAAAGCATTTGCTACCAAAAACTCTAAAATATGAAATGTTTGGCTTTTTACCAGTTAGGAGTTCATAGGATGTCTTCTTGAGGATTCGATGAAGATATAACCGGTTGATGGCGTAGCAGGCGGTGTTGACCGCCTCGGCCCAAAACCGATCCGGTGTCTTGTACTCATCAAGCATGGTCCTTGCCATGTCCAATAGAATTCGATTCTTCCTCTCCACTACACCATTTTGTTGTAGAGTGTAGGGAGAAGAGAACTCATGCTTGATGCCCTCCTCCTCAAGGAAGCCTTCAATTTGAGAGTTCTTGAACTCCGTCCCGTTATCGCTTCTAATTTTCTTGATCCTTAAGCCGAACTCATTTTGAGCCCGTCTCAAGAATCCCTTTAAGGTCTCTTGGGTATAAGATTTGTCCTGCAAGAAGAATACCCAAGTGAAGCGAGAATAATCATCCACAATTACAAGACAATACTTACTACCGCCGATGCTTATGTAAGCGATCGGGCCGAATAAATCCATGTGTAGAAGCTCCAGTGGCCTGTCGGTAGTCATGATGTTTTTGTGTGGATGATGGACACCAATTTGCTTCCCAGCTTGACATGCGCTACAGATCCTGTCTTTCTCAAAATGAACATCGGTTAGTCCTAAAATGTGCTCTCCCTTTAGAAGCTTATGAAGATTCTTCATCCCAACATGGGCTAGTCGGCGATGCCATAGCCAACCCATATTAGTCTTAGCAACTAAGCAAGTGTCGAGTTCAGCTCTATCAAAATCTACCAAGTATAGCTGACCCTCTAACACTCCCTTAAATGCTATTGAATCATCACTTCTTCTAAAGACAGTAACACCTATATCAGTAAAAAGACAGTTGTAGCCCATTTGACATAATTGGGATACGGAAAGCAAATTGTAATCTAAAGAATCTACAAGAAAAACATTGGAAATGGTGTGGTCAGGTGATATAGCAATTTTACCCAATCCTTTGACCAAACCTTGATTTCCATCCCCGAATGTGATCGCTCGTTGGGGATCTTGGTTTTTCTCATAGGAGGAGAACATCTTTTTCTCCCCTGTCATATGGTTTGTGCACCCGCTGTCGAGTATCCAACTTGAGCCCCCGGATGCATAAACCTACAAAACAATTTTAGTTCTTGATTTTAGGTACCCAAACGGTTTTGGGTCCTTTAGCATTAGAGACAAGAACTTTGGGTACCCAAACACAAGTCTTGGAGCCCTTGTGTTTGCCCCCAACAATTTTGGCAACTACCTTGCCGGATTTGTTAGTTAAAACATAAGATGCATCAAAAGTTTTAAATGAAATGGCATGATCATTTGATGCATTAGGAATTTTATTTCTAGGCAACTTGGCATGGGTTGGTTGCCTAGACCTAGACGTCTCACCCTTATACATAAAAGCATGATTAGGGCCAGAGTGAGACTTCCTAGAATGAATTTTCTTAATCTTGCTCTCAGGATAGCCGGCAGGGTACAAAATGTAACCCTCGTTATCCTGAGGCATGGGAGCCTTGCCCTTAACAAAGTTAGATAAGTTCTTTGGAGGGGCATTAATTTTGACATTGTCTCCCTTTTGGAAGCCAATGCCGTCCTTAATGCCAGGGCGTCTCCCATTATAGAGCATGCTTCTAGCAAATTTAAATTTTTCATTTTCTAAGTCATGCTCACTAATCTTAGCATTAAGTTGAGCTATGTGATCATTTTGTTTTTTAATTAAGGTTAGGTGATCATGGATAGCATCAACATTAATATCTCTACATCTAGTACAAATGGAAATATGCTCAACATTAGATGTAGAGGGTTTGCAAGATTTAAGTTCAACAACCTTAGCATGCAACATATCATTTTTAGTTCTAAGGTCGGAAATAGTAGCATTGCAAACATCAAAATCCTTAGCCTTAGCAATTAATTTTTCATTCTCATTTCTAAGGCTAGCAAGAGAAATGTTCAATTCTTCAATCCTAGCAAGCAAATCATCATTATCATTTCTAGGATTTGGAATTGAAACATTGCAAATGTGAGAATCAACCTTAGCTAATAAATTTGCATTTTCATTTCTAAGGTTGTCTATAGTCTCATGGCAAGTACTTAGCTCACTAGACAATTTTTCACATTTTTCCATTTCTAGAGCATAAGCATTTTTAACCTTAACATGCTTCTTATTTTCTTTAATAAGGAAGTCCTCTTGAGAATCCAAGAGATCATCCTTCTCATGTATAGCACTAATCAATTCATTTAATTTTTCTTTTTGTTGCATGTTGAGGTTACCAAAAAGAATGCGCAAGTTTTCCTCCTCATTTTTATCATCATCTTCATCACTAGATGTTTCATATTTAGTGGAGGACCTTGATTTTACCTTCTTTTTGCCGTCTTTGGCCATGAGACACTTGTGGCCGACGTTGGGGAAGAGGAGGCCCTTGGTGACGGCGATGTTGGCGGCGTCCTCGTCGTCGGAGGAGTCGCTTGAGCTTTCGTCGGAGTCCCACTCTCGACAAACATGGGCATCGCCGCCCTTCTTCTTGTAGTACTTCTTCTTCTCCTTTCTTCTTCCCTTCTTGTCGTCGCCCCTGTCACTGTCACTAGACATAGGACATTTTGCAATAAAGTGACCGGGCTTACCACACTTGTAGCAAACCTTCTTGGAACGGGATTTGTAATCCTTTCCCTTCCGTTGCTTGAGGATTTGCCGAAAGCTCTTGATGATCAAGGCCATCTCCTCATTGTCGAGCTTGGAGGCGTCAATTGGTTGTCTACTTGGTGTAGACTCCTCCTTCTTCTCCTCCGTTGCCTTGAAGGCCACCGGTTGCACCTCGGAGGTGGAAGGCTCATCAAGCTCGTTGATCTTCTTTGAGCCCTTAATCATGCATTCAAAGCTTACAAAATTCCCGATAACTTCCTCGGGGGTCATTAGTGGATATCTAGGATTACCACGAATTAATTGTACTTGAGTGGGGTTAAGGAAAATAAGAGCTCTTAGAATAACCTTAACCACTTCGTGGTCATCCCATTTTGTGCTCCCGAGGTTGCGCACTTGGTTCACCAAGGTCTTGAGCCGGTTGTACATGTCTTGTGGCTCCTCCCCTTGGCGAAGACGGAAGCGACCGAGCTCCCCCTCGATCGTTTCCCGCTTGGTGATTTTGGTGAGTTCATCACCCTCGTGCGCCGTCTTGAGTAGGTCCCAAATCTCCTTTGCGTTCTTCAAGCCTTGTACTTTGTTGTATTCCTCCTTGCTTAGAGAGGCAAGGAGAATGATTGTGGCTTGTGAGTTGAAGTGCTCGATTTGGGCTACTTCGTCCGTGTCATAATCTTCATCCCCTACAGATGGTACCTGTACACCATACTCAACAACATCCCATATACTTTTGTGGAGAGAGGTTAGATGAAATCGCATTAAATTACTCCACATAGCATAATCTTCACCATTAAAAGTTGGTGGTTTGCCTAATGGGACGGAAAGTAGAGGTGTATGTTTAGGAATGCGAGGGTAGCGTAGGGGAATCTTACTATACTTCTTACGCTCTTGGCGTTTAGAAGTGACGGACGCCGCGTCGGAGCCGGAGGTAGATGTCGATGAGGTGTCGGTCTCGTAGTAGACCACCTTCCTCATCCTCTTGTGCTTGTCCCCACTCCGATGCGGCTTGTGAGAAGAAGATTTTTCCTTCTTCTCCTTGTGGTGAGAAGAGGAAGATCTTTTCTCCTTCCGCTTGGAGGAGTTCTTCTTCTTCTCCCTTCTCTTGGTGCGGGACTCTTCCGATGAAGTGCTCCCTTGGCTTGTAGTGGGCTTGTCGCCGGTCTCCATCTCCTTCTTGGCGTGATCTCCCGACATCACTTCGAGCGGTTAGGCTCTAATGAAGCACCGGGCTCTGATACCAATTGATAGTCGCCTAGAGGGGGGGGTGAATAGGGCGAAACTGAAATTCTCAAAAATAAACACAACTACAAGCCGGGTTAGCGTTAGAAATATAAACGAGTCCGCGAGAGAGGGCGCAAAACAAATCGCAAGCAAATAAAAGTGTGACACACGGATTTGTTTTACCGAGGTTCGGTTCTCGCAAACCTACTCCCCGTTGAGGAGGCCACAAAGGCCGGGTCTCTTTCAACCCTTCCCTCTCTCAAACGATCCCACGGATCGAGTGAGCTTTCTTTTCTTCTCAATCAAACGGGAACAAAGCTTCCCCGCAAGGGCCACCACACAATTGGTGCCTCTTGCCTTGGTTACAATTGAGATTGATCACAAGAACAAGTGAGAAAGAAAAGAATGTGATCCAAGCGCAAGAGCTCGAAAGAACACAAGCAAATCACTCTCTCTAGTTACTATGGTGTTGTGTGGAATTTGGAGAGGACTTGATCTATTTGGTGTGTCTAGAATTGAATGCTAGAGCTCTTGTAGTAGTTGAGAAGTGGAAAACTTGGATTCCAATGAATGTGGGGTGGTTGGGGTATTTATAGCCCCAACCACCAAAAGTGACCGTTGCAGGAAGCTGTCTGTTCGATGGCGCACCGGACAGTCCGGTGCACACCGGACAGTCCGGTGCCCCTGCCACGTCACCATTGCCGTTGGATTCTGACCGTTGGAGCTTCTGACTTCTGGGCCCGCCTGGATGTCCGGTGCACACCGGACAGGTACTGTTTGATGTCCGGTGCACCGGTATGGGCACGCCTGACGTCTGCGCGCGCTGCGCGCGCATTAAATGCACCGCAGGGAGCCGTTGGCGCCGAAAAGAGCCGTTGCTCCGCTGGCACACCGGACAGTCCGGTGCACACCGGACAGTCCGGTGAATTTTAGCGGAGCGGCTGCCGCGCGAACCCGAGGCTAGCGAGTTCCGGAGACCGTGCTTCCTTGGAGCACCGGACATGTCCGGTGCACACCGGACAGTCCGGTGAATTATAGCGCGCCGGCTTCCGAGAAATCCTGAGGGCGAAGAGTTTGAGTTGGAGTCCTCTGGTGCACCGGTGGCGCACCGGACACTGTCCGGTGTACACCGGACAGTCCGGTGCCTCCAGACCAGGGGTGCCTCGGTTGCCTCTTTTGCTCTTTGTTGAATCCAACACTTGGTCTTTTTATTGGCTAAATGTGAACCTTTTGCACCTGTATAACTTATGCACTAGAGTAAACTAGTTAGTCCAATCTTTGTGTTGGACAATTCAACCACCAAAATTATTTAGGAACTAGGTGTAAGCCTAATTCCCTTTCATCCACCTTTTCTTTGCCAGGTTAGTGATGAGGTGGGGAGCCATCTTTGGAAGACTGCTCGCGCCGCTCACTGACGCGTTTCGCGGGGTCAATGATCTCGCGACACTCCGCGACACTGTGGCGACCGTTGGGGTGCACAGGGCATGAGCCGCTATTACCCCTCTGCGGCCGTGGATGTTTGTTGCGGTCGCCCTGGCCTCCGGTCGTGGCTGCGACAACCAGAGCAGTGGACCGCGGCTTCTGGTAGTCACGGTCCTTCTTATTTTTCTTCTTTCCATCCTGAGGGACGGCACCCGAGCCACCTTACTGGGCAACTCCGGTTTGTGGGGCCAAGTGCCATGCATGGCCTTCGGCAGCTCTGGCGCATTTATCGGCCAGAGCGAAGAGTGTGGAGACAGTTTCCACGTCATGTGTGGCCAACTTCTCCAGCATTTTCTCATCACGTACTCCCTGTCGGAAGGCCGTGATGATGGAAGCATCAGAAATGCGAGGTATAGTGCCTCGCACCTTGGTGAAGCGGGAGATGAACTTCCGGAAAGTCTCCCCGGGCTCCTGCCTCACCGCATGGAGGTGGGCCTCCACACCGTGTTGTTGGTAAGCACTGGCGAAGTTTGCAGCGAACCACGCGCAGAGCTCTTCCCAGGAGTAGACTGACCCTGGGGTGAGGTTCATGAACCAGGTCCGGGCAGGTCCAGACAAGGCAACATGAAAATATGTCGCCATCACAACGGTGTTTCCACCTGCTGCTGTGATGGCGGTGATGTACACCTGCAGGAACTCCGATGGGTTCGATGTTTCGTCGTACTTTTCTGGTAGGTGCGGCCGGAACTTAGGTGGCCATGACGCCGCGCGGAGATGATCCACGAGAGCGACGCAGCCCACGCCGGCCAAGGGGACACCCATTTGAGACCGGGTACCCATTGGTGTCTGCGATGCAACCGCAGCGAAGTCTTGATCGAGGTTGCGACCACCGATGTTTTGGCGGCGCTCGCTTGCCCTTTCCAAGGAGACCCGGGCATCCTCTCCCGCACGCCTGCGGTTGAGTTCTGCCGGAGGTCGTTGGTCTGAGCGCCCCTTACTGAGGGCGAGCGCACAGACGCCTATGCCTCATATTGGCGTTGGGATGACCGTGTCCTTGACCTGGTCGAGGTAGAATGCGCCATACCGAGTAGTCGGTCGACGTCGTCCCGCCATTGCTTCATGGCCCCTGGTGAGGCCGTGGAGCTTGGAGGGTGTCGCAACAACTCCCTAGTTGCTGGCAATGCTCCTGGGGTCGCCCTCGATGGAGTTTGGGACGTCTGTGCAGCCGTGTGCTGCCATGCGGCGTGCACAGCAGCAGTGTCTGGCATAGGGCAATTGGGAACCTGTGGTGTGGAAGAAGCAGCTTCTCCCTCCACCGCGAAATCTACCGAAGTCTCGGCACGGTGCTCAATGATTTGCACCATCATGCTTGAGCAAGGAAACAAGAAAAAACCTAATGCCTAGCCCCCTACCTGGTGCGCCAAATGTCGGAGAGGAAATCTCCGGCCGGGTGGTAGAGTGCACCCGCCCTAAATCCTAAGATGAGGAGGGGCCTAAGCGTTTTGCTTGTTAGTCGGAAAATGGGAAGAACACAAGAACACACAAGGATTTAGAGTGGTTCAGGCCACCGGAGCGTAACACCCTACTCCACTGTGTGATGTATTGCTTGAGAGCTTGTATGAGCTTGTGAGTGTCTGAGTGAGCCTAAGGTTGGATCTCCCTTGTAACGCTGCATGCCTCCCCTTTTATAGCTGAAGGGGGGCATGCACAAAGGTACTGAGCCCCTACATGTGGGCCTAGGGACATAATGAATATAGCACTTGGAGCTACAAATATTCGCTACTGGGGCATTCTTCTTGCGCCCTGACATCCGAGATCTGCATATCCTCGGCGTATAGGGGAAGCTTCTTGTAGAAGGGATGATGAGAACAGTGCGCCGCATGGCACGGACGCACTACTTATCAATAGACTGGACAGGCGCGCCGTCTGCTGGATGACCCTGACGTCGTCTGCCAGCAGAGTGGACAGGACGTATTAAATGCTGAGAGGGCACGTCGCCCATCAGCATGGTGGCAGGCAGCGCGTCCTCTCCGCAATAAATGCAGAGGCTGCACGGCTTTAGGGGCCTTACGTCAGGATCGGCCCGTTGGCTGCTGTCACGGGCCACAAGCCACGCGTAGGGCAAGGCCTGGACACGTGCCAGCACCGGACCCTTACTCATGCCGGGGTCCTCCCTGTCCCGGGACCTTGCTAAGGCCCGGACCTTACTCGGAGGGACCTGAGACCCACCCGAGGGACCCGACATGCCTTCTTGGGAGCTCCGGACTTGTACGTACAGGGGTCTGGTGTCTCTCTGTGGAGGTCTGGTCCCAATGATGCATCCTGGGGTGTATTGTCTTTCCTTGCCACGTGGTGTCCTTAGCCCTGCCCATGTGGTGGGGTCGGGTGCCGCTCTTCGTGCGGCCTGGAGACGTCGTACGTGTACAACATCTTCATACTGTAGAAGAGGGTACCCCTGATTTAGGGTACCGACAGTGGGTTTTTCTAAACGCACTCAACTAACTAGAAATAACCTAGATCAAGCGTATAAACGGTCTAACTAACCTAAGCACTTCGAAAAGCACCAACGCTAATCACCGAGTGATAATATTAAGCACTTTGGTGTTTGAGCACTTGGAGATGTCTATAACATGTATTTGTATGTTGATTGGGCTCCCACACCTTCAAGTAGTCGGTTGAGTGAAGTATATATAGGCTCCAACACAAAACTAGCCGTTGGAGAAAAGCTGCGGCTCTCTGCGACACACCAGACAATCCAGTGGTAGGCACCGAACAGTCTGGTGCCCTGTCTGGTGCGCCACTAGCCGTTAGATCTGGCAGTTGACCATTGGCGATGTCAGCCTTACACTGGACACTCTGGTGTCACAACGGACAGTCTGGTGGCTCTCCTAACTGTTGGGCTACTGTTCCCTGGTCCATTGGGCAGTTTGGTGTGCCACCGGATAGTCCGGTGCTCTCAGCCGGATAGTCCGCCAGTGACAACACTTTCTTCATGTCTTGGACTTTGCATGATACTTGTTGAGCTTCACTTATGGTCTTCTTAATGTCTTCTTTTGAGGTGTTGCTTCCTCAATGCCTTAGTCCAAGTCACTTTAGCATCATGTGAACTACAAACACAAACACTAGCAACCACATTAGTTCATAGGCTATGTTCATCATCAAACAACAAAATCAATTAGTCAAATGGGCCAAGGTCCATTTTCTTTATAGCGGGGATGGGCGGGCATCGACCGAGGAGAGGATGGGGGGCGGGGGCATCGACCGAGGAGAGAACACGGACGGGGTGAGAGGGGCATTGCGACCCACATGCGTAATGGCAACACGGACAGGGCAACGGGGAGTCGGGCGGGCGCGTATCATGGTGAGGCGGACTAGGGCGGCTGAGGCTTGCACCATATGTTTGGAAGCCCAAGGCTCCCAATAGCCTCACCCTATATAGGGTGATAATTCACCTAGACCCAATTGACAAACCAAACACCACACCAAATGAATCAGTTAGCCCACCAAATCGCGAGTCTGCAATCCACTAACGGGTTGCGTGCCCAGTAACGAGCTTGCAAGACGTGCACACGGTATTAGCTCTGTGGACACGTGACTCCCCCACGAGCCGTACGCGCCCACCCGGTCGCCACGTCATCTTTCAGCAATTTGTGATCTCTCTGTCATTTATCGCTCAATTTCAGTAATTATTAGTTATTTGCTAGTGCAAAAAGAACAGTTACTGACGAAACATTCAATAATTTATGCAGTCAGTTCTCGAAACATTTAACCATTTCTAGAAATGTTTAATAATTGTATTTAGTTATTTCTGAAAACGTTCAGTAACTAACAAAGCATCTCAGTTACAGATGGGTAATAACATTTTCAGAAAAGGACAATACTAGCTCAGTAATTGTTAAACGGAATTATCAGTAATTATCACTTTAGTAGTGAAAAAAGAAATAAAAATTATTTAGTCATTAATTATCAGTAATTTATTAGAACTCATTAATTACCCACAGAATTCAAATAACCGAGGAGTTGAATCGAGAGCGCGGAGAGCAGATCGTGGATCGGTCTCAGGTAGTCAGGTTAGTCTGGCATGTGAGGGAGGGCGTGTGGGGCTAGGCTAGGTGAGCTTCGTCCTGGATGACAAATGACGCAGCCTACGGAGAGAGAGATTTCGTTACAACTCCTGGTAGAAAACAAAACCTTTTTATTTTGATAGTGGCGGAAGAAATACCATTTTAGACTGCCATTTTGTTGGTTCTGAAACGTCAAGCCACGATGATTGACCTAGACCGCGCGTCATCTGAATTTCCACCACAATATAATACGATAATTGTTTCAATAAAGTTGCAACATACTACCGTTGCTACTATAAATTTAGCCACAGGTCATGGCCGCTATCTTGCATGTCGAGAAGGAGTAGCCGAGTAGGCAGTAGGCACACACACATATGACATATACACATAGACGCTAGGGAGTAGGGACAATGGAGGAGAAGGTTCTCGTCGCCGTGGGCGTGGCCGTGCTACTCGTCGTCGTCCTCTCCAAGCTCAAGTCTGCGCTCGTCACCAAGCCGAAGCTTAACCTGCCCCCAGGGCCATGGACGCTACCATTAATAGGCAGCACCCACCACCTGGTGACCAGCCCGTCGATCTACCGGGCGATGCGTGATCTCGCGCAAAAGTACGGGCCGCTGATGATGCTCCGGCTGGGCGAGGTGCCCACGTTGGTGGTGTCGTCGCCGGAGGCCGCGCAGGCGATCACGAAGACGCACGACATCGCGTTCGCCGACCGTCACATGAACACCACCATCGGCGTGCTCACCTTCAACGGCACCGACCTGGTGTTCGGGACCTACGGCGAGCGGTGGCGGCAGCTCCGCAAGATCTGCGTGCTGGAGCTGTTGAGCGTGGCGCGCGTGCAGTCGTTCCAGCGCATCCGCGAGGAGGAGGTGGCGCGGTTCATGCAGAGCCTCGCGGCGTCCGCCGGCGCCGGCGGCACCGTGAACCTGTCGAAGATGATCTCGAGATTCATCAACGACACCTTCGTGAGGGAGTGCATCGGCAGCCGGTGCAAGTACCAGGACGAGTACCTGGATGCCTTAGACACCGCGGTCCGGCAGACGTCGGTGCTGACCGTGGCCGACCTGTTCCCGTCGTCGAGGCTCATGCAGGCTGTGGGCACGGCGCCACGCAACGCGCTCAAGTGCCGCAACAGGATCACGCGCATCCTGGAGCAGATCATCCGCGAGAAGGTGGAGGCCATGGGCCGTGGCGAAAAGACGGCGCACGAGGGCTTAATCGGTGTCCTGCTCAGGCTCCAGAAAGAGGCCAACTTGCCCACCCTGCTCACCAACGACACCATTGTGGCGCTCATGTTTGTAAGTCTTGTCTTGCAATATATGTTTATTTCACCATGCATGCATCTAGATCGTCGTCGTTCAGCCTGCGTGCTGACCTCTCAAGTTTCTTCTAGGACTTGTTCGGCGCCGGCAGCGACACCTCGTCGACGACACTGAACTGGTGCATGACGGAGCTAATCCGGCACCCGGCGGCGATGGCGAAAGCCCAGGCCGAGGTCCGGGAGGCCTTCAAGGGGAAGGCGAGAATCATCAGCGAGGACGACCTCGCCGGGGCAGGGCTTAGCTACCTGAAGCTTGTGATCAAGGAAGCTCTGAGGATGCACTGCCCACTGCCGCTGCTGCTCCCACGGCTGTGCCGTGAGACGTGCCAGGTGATGGGCTACGACATCCCCAAGGGCACGGCCGTGTTCATCAACGTCTGGGCGGTTTGCAGGGACGCCAAGTACTGGGAAGATCCAGAGGAATTCAGGCCAGAGCGGTTCGAGGACACCAACCTTGAGTACAACTACAAGGGGACGAACTACGAGTTCCTCCCGTTCGGGTCCGGCCGCCGGATGTGCCCGGGAGCGAACCTTGGGCTGGGGAACATTGAGCTCGCGTTGGCGAGCCTTCTGTACCACTATGACTGGAAGTTGCCTGACGGAGTGAAGCCACAGGACGTCCAAGTTTGGGAGGGCCCAGGGCTGATAGCGAAGAAGAAAACAGGCCTGCTGTTGCGCCCGGTTACTTGCATTGCTTGCTCCAGCGGCTAGCTGATGCGTAATAAATTAACAAGCCCAACATACTTTGGAGAACTGGACGACACTTGACGCTTCGAGGGTGCTGTAAAAATTCAACAAAAACTACTCCCTCCAAGCACTAGAAAGATAGTAGAGTGTTGTCTTATACTTGGAAGTCTAAGTAATCTACAAATATAGAAGTTAGGCCTTCCTTACTATCGTGGCCTGTTATGGTTAGTTAAGATAAGATCATCTACAGTTGTTGATACGGACAACAGGTTGAGAAACAGGCTCTCCTTTCCTCCATGCATCAGGAGGTTCTACGAGACGTCTTTGAAGCCACGGCATACAAGGAGGAATAGGACATGCTCAAGCGTATGTTCTCCTCTTCTCCGCTCAGTCTCCGCTCAGCCTCGCAAGGTTTAGATCTGTGTGGAGCTGCCACTATGAAGAAGCTTCACCCGTCTGCCTTCTGATGATGAGGTTATTTCATATCTCCTTATTGGTCTTCCTTCTAGTTATGATCCCTTTGTCACCTTAATGACTACAACGACTAGGGGTGTAATCGGAATGGATACGGACGCATATTATATGTTCATTATTTGTTTTCATATTTTTCCTTCGAATTCAGATCGGATACCGACATTATTAAGTTGTGTCGATAAGTGTCGGGGACCATAATTAGGGGTACCCTCAAGACTCCTAAATCTCAGCTGGTAACCCCCATCAGCACAAAGCTGCAAAGTTCTGATGGGTGCGATTAAGTTAAAGATCGGTCCATTCGAGGGACGCGATCACGCCTCACCCGAGCCCAGCCTCGGGCAAGGGCAGCCGACCCCGGAGGATCTACGACTCGCCCGAGGACCCCCTCCAGCAACGGACACACTTTCGGCTCGCCCGAGGCTCAGTCTTCACCAAGAAGCAACCTTGGCCAAATCGCCACGCCAACCGACCAAATCGCAGGGGCATTTAATGCAAAGGTGGCCTGACACCTTTATCCTGACACACGCCCTCCAGTCGACAGAGCCGAAGTGACCGCAGTCACTTCGCCGCTCCACTGACCGATCCGACAAGAGGACAGCGTCGCCCGCGCCGCTCCGACTGCTGAGCCGCTCGACAAAGTGAGGCTCACAGCAGCCAAGACCGGCCTCAGGCGTCATAGGAAACTCCGCCTCGCCCGACCCCAGGGCTCGGACACGAGCTCAGCCCCGGAAGACGACGAACTCCGCTTCGCCCGACCCTAGGGCTCGGACGCGGGCTCAGCCCCGGAAGACGACGAACTCCGCTTCGCCCGACCCCAGGGCTCGGACACGGGCTCAGCCCCGGAAGACGACGAACTCCGCTTCGCCCGACCCCAGGGCTCGGACTCACCCTGGCCTCAGCCGACGGTCTCCGCCTCATCCGACCCGGGGGCTCGGACTCGACCTCGACCTTGGAAGACAGACTCGACCTCGACCTCGGAGGAGCCTCCACCTCGCCCAACCTAGGGCACGGACCGACCACGTCAACAGGAAGCGCCATCATTACCCTACCCCGAGCTGACTCAGGCTACGGGGAACAAGACCGGCGTCCCATCTGGCTCGCTCTACTATACGAGTAATGATGGCGCCCCGCATGCCCTGTGACGATGGCGGCTCTCAGCCCCCTTACGGAAGCAAGAGGACGTCAGCAAGGACTCGACAGCCCCGACAGCTGTCCTTTCGCCAGGCTCCAGCGCTCCTCCGACGGCCACGACACCACACGAACAGAGTGCCAAAACCTCTCAGGCTGCCACGATGGCATGTACTTAGGGCGCTAGCTCTCTCCCGCTAGACACGTTAGCACATTGCTACACTCCCCATTGTACACCTGGATCCTCTCCTTACGCCTATAAAAGGGAGGGCCAGGGCCCTCTTACAGAGGGTTGGCCGCGCGGGGAAGGACGGGATGGCGCTCGCGCAAGGCTGCTCGCTCCCTCCCGCGTGGACGCTTGTAACCCCCTACTGCAAGCGCACCCGACCTGGGCGCGGGCTAACACGAAGGCCGCGAGTTCCACCTCCCACGCATGTCTCCCTCCGGCTGCTTCTCCCCCCTTCGCGTTCCGCCTCGCGTCGACCCATCTGGGCTGGGGCACGCGGCGACAATTCACTCGTCGGTCCAGGGACCCCCCGGGTTTCGAAACCCCGACAGTTGGCGCGCCAGGTAGGGGCCTGCTGCGTGTTGACGAACAGCTTCTCGTCAAGCTCCAGATGGGCAGTCTCCAGCAACCTCTGGAGCCCAGGACGGTGCTCCGTTTCGGGAGTCTTGAGTTCATGTCCCTCGACGGCAGCTACGACATGATACTCCTTCCCCCGCCGCGCGACAGCGACAATGGCGGTCGACGACCCGCCCGCCGGCGGGGAAATTGACGACGCCTTCCCCACGAGGTGGAAGGACGACATTCGGGCTTGTCCCGTCCCCTCTCCCGCTGACGGAGGAGGAGGCGGGGCAACCAAGGCCAAGCGGGAAGCGGCACCTCGTTGGCTGTCGAGCGAGTCGACGGCGCCGGCGCCCCAATGGAGAGTGCGTCGGGCATCGGCCTCGCGTCTGAGACGAAGACGAGCGCCATCTCCCCGCAACACACCAACCTCAAGCAAACGGACGACGCCAGCACGCTCGCGAAAGACTTGCTGGGCGTCACTCTCGTACCCGAGACGACGGTGCAGTCATTCCCCGACGTGACTTCGTCACTGCCCGTCGACCAAAAGGTACCGACCGATTCCCATCTCACGCTTTTTGGATTCGGCCTCGACCCGCCAAGCAACTCTGCTCTGGTGGACATTCTCATAGAGGCGAGTCCAAACCCTCTGGGGTATCGTGTGCGGTCACCCTGGGACCGGCTGGCGGCCGTCTCGACCTACGGGCCCTCGGGGTCTGAGGAAGATGGCGAGCCCGACCTCTGTTGGGATTTCTCCGGACTTGGTAACCCCAGTGTCGTGCGGGACTTCATGATCGCATGCGACTACTGCCTTTCCGACTGTTCCGACGGTAGCCGCAGCCTCGACGACGAGGACTGCGGCCCGAGTCGCGAATGTTTCCACGTCGATCTTGGGGGCCCCGGCGAAGGCAACCATCTTGGTATGCCGGAGAACGGTGATCCCCCTAGGCCCATGCCTCGCGTCGACATCTTCGGGAGCTAGCTGTGGTCCCCGTCCCGGCAAGGGGTCATGACCCACAGCTCGAGCAAGTCCGCGAGATGCAGGCCAGGCTCGACGAGGGAGCAGGAACGCTTGTGCCGATCCGCCAGGACATCGGACAGGAATGGGCGGGCCAACCTCCGGTCGGAGAAGCACGTCATCTCCCCCAGGGCATCCAGCACCGAATCGCCGATGACGTCAGGGTAAGGCCGCCACCGGACTCCAGTGGAGTCGGGCAGAACCTGGTTGCAGCGGCGATACTTCTCCGCGCGATGCCGGAGCCATCGACCACCGAGGGGCAGCGTATCCAGGGAGAGCTCAAGAATCTCCTGGAGGACGCCGCAGTCCGACGGGCCGAAAGCTCCACCTCCCGAAGGCAGGGGTACCCCTCGGAACATCGCGCCGCGACTTCCCGCTTCATGCGGGAAGCCTCGGTCCACACCGTGCGCACGTGCAACACGGCGCCTGCGGCCCCGGGTCGCCTCGGCAATGAGCACCATCATCACAGCCGTCGGGCCCACCTCGACGAGAGGGTACGCCGAGGCTACCACCCCAGGAGTGGGGGACGCTACGACAGCGGGAAGGATCGGAGTCCTTCGCCCGAACCACCCGGTCCGCAGGCTTTCAGCCGCGCCATACGACGGGCACCGTTCCCGACCCGGTTCCGAACCCTGACTACTATCACAAAGTACTCGGGGGAGACGAGACCGGAACTGTGGCTCGCGGACTATCGGCTGGCCTGCCAACTGGGTGGAACGGACGATGATAATCTCATCATCCGCAACCTCCCCCTATTTCTCTCCAACACCGCTCGCGCCTGGCTAGAGCACCTGCCTCCGGGGCAGATCTCCAACTGGGACGACCTGGTCCAAGCCTTCACCGGCAATTTCCAAGGCACGTACGTGCGCCCTGGAAACTCCTGGGATCTCCGAAGCTGCCGCCAGCAGCCGGGAGAGTCTCTCTGGGACTACATCCGGTGATTCTCGAAGCAGCGCACCGAGCTGCCCAACATCACCGATTCGGATGTCATCGGCGCGTTCCTCGCCGGCACCACCTGCCGCGACCTGGTGAGCAAGCTGGGTCGCAAGACCCCCACCAGGGTGAGCGAGCTGATGGACATCGCCACCAAGTTCGCCTCTGGCCAGGAGGCGGTTGAGGCCATCTTCCGGAAGGACAAGCAGCCCCAGGGCCGCCCACCGGAAGATGTTCCTGAGGCGTCAACTCAGCGCGGCACCAAGAAGAAAGGCCAGAAGAAGTCGCAAGCGAAACGCGATGCCACCGACGCAGACCTTGTCGTCGCCGCCAAGTACAAGAACCCTCGGAAACCTCCCGGAGGTGCCAACCTCTTCGACAAGATGCTCAAGGAGTCGTGCCCTTATCATCAGGGGCCCGTCAAGCACACCCTTGAGGAGTGTGCCATGCTTCGACGACACTTTCACAAGGCCAGGCCACCCGCGGAGGGTGGCAAGGCTCTCGACGACGCCAAGAAGGAAGATCACAAGGCAGGAGAGTTCCCCGAGGTCTGCGACTGCTTCATGATCTACGGCGGGCAAGTGGCAAATGCCTCGGCTCGGCACCGCAAGAAAGAGCGTCGGGAGGTCTACTCGGTAAAGGTGGCGGCGCCAGTCTACCTAGACTGGTCCGACAAGCCCATCACCTTTGACCACGCTGACCATCCCGACCATGTGCCGAGCCCGGGGAAATACCCGCTCGTTGTCGACCCCATCATCGGCAACGTTAGGCTCACCAAGGTCCTCATGGATGGAGGCAGCAGCCTCAACATCATCTATGCCGAGACCCTCAGGCTCCTGCGGATCGATCTGTCCTCGGTCCGGACGGTCGCTGCGCCTTTCCACGGGATCATCCCCGGGAAGCGCGTCCAACCCCTCGAACAACTCGATCTATCCGTCTGCTTCGGGACGCCCTCCAACTTTCGAAGGGAGACCCTCACGTTCGAAGTGGTCGAGTTTCGAGGAACCTACCACGCAGTGCTAGGGAGGCCATGCTACGCCAAGTTCATGGCCGTCCCCAACTACACCTACCTCAAGCTCAAGATGTCGGGCCCCAATGGGGTCATCACCGTCGGGCCCATGTACCGACATGCGTACGAGTGCGACGTGGAGTACGCCGAGGCCCTCATCGCCGACCTGGAGAGCCTCTCTAGTGAGGCGCCAGACGTGAAGTGCCACGCCGGCAACTTCGAGCCGGCGGAGACGGTTAAGTCCGTCCCTCTCGACCCCTGCAGCGACGCCTCCAAGCAGATCCGGATCGGCTCCGAGCTCGACCCCAAATAGGAAGCAGTGCTCATCGACTTTCTCCGCGCAAACGCCGACGTTTTCGCGTGGAGTCCCTCGGACATGCCCGGCATACCGAGGGAAGTCGCCGAGCACTCGCTGGATATCCGAGCTGGAGCCCGACCCGTGAAGCAGCCTCTGCGCCGATTCGACAAAGAAAAGCGCAGAGCCATAGGCGAGGAGATCCACAAGCTAATGGCGGCAGGGTTCATCAAAGAGGTATTCCATCCCGAATGGCTTGCCAACCCTGTGCTTGTGAGAAAGAAAGGGGGGAAATGGCGGATGTGTGTAGACTACACTGGTCTAAACAAAGCATGTCCGAAAGTTCCCTACCCTCTGCCTCGCATCGATCAAATCGTGGATTCCACTGCTGGGTGCGAAACCCTGTCTTTCCTCGATGCCTACTCAGGGTATCACTAGATCAGGATGAAAGAGTCCGACCAGCTCGCGACTTCTTTCATCACACCCTTCGGCATGTACTGCTATGTTACCATGTCGTTCGGTTTGAGGAATGTGGGTGCAACATACCAGCGATGCATGAACCATGTGTTCGGCGAACACATCGGCCGAACGGTCGAGGCCTACGTCGATGATATCATAGTCAAGACGAGGAAAGCCTCCGACCTCCTTTCCGACCTTGAAGTGACATTCCGATGCCTCAAGGCGAAAGGCGTGAAGCTCAATCCCGAAAAGTGTGTCTTCGGGGTCCCCCGAGGCATGCTCTTGGGGTTCATCGTCTCCGAGCGAGGCATCGAGGCCAACCCGGAGAAGATCGCAGCCATCACCAGCATGGGGCCCATCAAGGACTTGAAAGGCGTACAGAGGGTTATGGGATGCCTCACGGCTCTGAGCCGTTTCATCTCGCGCCTCGGCGAAAGAGTCCTGCCTCTATACCACCTCTTAAGGAAGGCCGAGTGCTTCGCTTAGACCTCTGAGGCCGAGGAAGCCCTCGGGAACCTGAAGGCGGCTCCTCACGAACGCGCCCATCTTGGTGCCCCCCGCTGCCGGAGAAGCCCTCTTGATCTACGTCGCCGCGACCACTCAGGTGGTTAGCGCCGCGATTGTGGTTGAGAGACGAGAAGAGGGGCATGCATTGCCCGTCCAGAGGCTAGTCTACTTCATCAGTGAGGTACTGTCCGAGACCAAGATCCGCTACCCACAAATTTAGAAGTTGTTGTACACGGTGATCCTGACACGGCGGAAGTTGTGACACTACTTCGAGTCTCATCCGGTAACTGTAGTGTCATCCTTTGAAAGGGAAATGTGCCCTTGGGCCATTTCTAAGTATTTTGGTGATTGAGTGCCAACACAAGTGCTTAAATGTGAATTTATGCTCATGGATGGACAAAGTGCAAATCAAGAGTAAAGGTATGTTTCTAGGCCTTAGTACATTGGTTTTGTGTACTAATATACTTGTCTAAGTGTTAGAAACAGAAAGAAGAAGAAAAGAAAAGAGGAGAAAAAGACTTGGCTGAGTGCAGCCAAGACTCAGCTCAGTCTGGCACACCGGACTGTCCAGTGGTGCACCGGACAGTGTCCGGTGCGCCAGGCTGGCTCGGCGTGAAGTAGCCGCTCTCGGGAATTCGCCGACGGCGTACGGCTAAAATTCACCGGACTGTCCGGTGTGCACCGGACTGTCCGGTGAGCCAACGGTCGGCCGGGCCAACGGTCGGCTGCGGAATCTGCGCGTGACACGTGGCCGGGCCAACGGTCGGAAGGGGGCACCGGACTGTCCGGTGTGCACCGGACTTGTCCGGTGCGCCAACGGCCCCCAGATCTGCAACGGTCGGCAGAGACATTTTAGGAAGGAAATCGGGCACCGGACAGTGTCCGGTGTGCACCGGACTGTCCGGTGCACCCGACGACAGAAGGCAAGATTGGCCTTCCAGATTTGCTCTCAACGGCTCCTAGCTGCCTTGGGGCTATAAAAGGGACCCCTAGGCGCATGGAGAAAACAACCAAGCAACCTTAGAGCATTCTTGATCATCCACACTCAGTCTTTGCGCATTCGTTTGTCATTCTCAGTGATTCGAGCTCTGTTCTAGTGAGAACTTTGAGATAGTCTTTTGAGCTCGATTCTTGGCCGTGTGTGTGCGCATTTTGCTGTGGATTTGTGTGTGTTGCTTTCCTCCCTTACTCTGAATTTCTTGTGAATCTCAAGTGTAAGGGCGAGAGGCTCCAAGTTGTGGAGATTCCTCGCAAACGGGATATTGAAAGGCAAAACAAAACACCGTGGTATTCAAGTTGGTCTTTGGACCGCTTGAGAGGGGTTGATTGCAACCCTCGTCCGTTGGGACGCCACAACGTGGAGTAGGCAAGCGTTGGTCTTGGCCGAACCACGGGATAAACCACTGTGTCATCTCTGTGTTTGATCTCTTGTGGTATTGTGTTTTGTTGAGACTCCACTCTAGCCACTTGGCGATTATTGTGCTAACACTTAACAAGTTTTTGTGGCTATAAGTTTAAGTTTCCCAGGATCACCTATTCACCCCCCCCCCTCTAGGTGCTCTCAATTGGTATCAGAGCAGTTCTCTTCAAGAAAGGGACTAACCGCCCGAAGAGATGGATCCTAAGGGGAGGGGAATCGTGATCAACGACAAGGAGAAGGAGTCCTTCGTCAACGAGCCAAAGGACGACAAGACTACCGACTCGGGCTCGGGGCACAGACGCAAAGAAGGGAAGAAGAAGAAGACAAGACGCATCAAAGAGATCATCTACTACGACAGCGACGAATCTTCCTCTTCCCAAAAGGACGACGACAACGACTACAAAAAGACGGTCAATTCGAACTTTTCATTTGATTATTCTCGTATTCAACATAGTTCGAATTCGCATTTGCTTTCCATTCCTCTTGGCAAACCTCCACACTTCGATGGGGAGGACTACGGATTTTGGAGTCACAAAATGCGTAGTCACTTATTCTCTCTCCATCCAAGCATTTGGGAGATTGTAGAGAATGGAATGAAGTTTGATAGCTCGGATAACTCTATGCTCATAAATGAACAAATCCATAGAAATGCACAAGCTACTACTGTTCTCTTAGCATCCTTGTGCAGGGAAGAGTACAACAAGGTGAGCGGCTTGGACAATGCCAAGCAAATATGGGACACCCTCAAGATCTATCACGAGGGGAATGATATCACCATGCTCACCAAAATGGAGTTGGTGGAGGGCGAGCTTGGACGATTCGCCATGATAAGGGGAGAGGAGCCAACCCAAACTTACAACCGGCTCAAGACCCTCATCAACAAAATAAGGAACTACGGAAGCATGCGATGGACGGACCACGACGTCGTCCGCCTAATGCTAAGGTCCTTTACCGTTCTTGATCCTCATCTCGTGAACAATATTCGTGAGAATCCCAGGTACACGATGATGACGCCCGAGGAAGTACTCGGAAAATTCGTAAGCGGGCGGATGATGATCAAGGAGGCGAGATACGTCGACGACGCGTTGAACGGTCCAATCCACGAGCCTCAACCCATCGCTCTCAAGGCAACAAGGAGCAAGGAGCCGCTACCCAGCAAGGTGGCGCAAGTTGAGGCGGCCGGGCTCAATGATGAAGAGATGGCTCTCATCATCAAGAGATTCAAGACGGCGCTAAATGGTCGCAAGGGGCAACCAAGGAAGACCAAGACAAAGGGGAAGCGCTCATGCTTCAAATGTGGTAAGGTTGGTCATTTTATTGCTAACTGTCCCGAAAATAATAGTGACCAGGAGCAAGGGAAAAATGGGAAGAGAGAGAACAAGAAGGTTTACAAGAAGGCCAAAGGCGAAGCACACCTTGGAAAGGAGTGGGATTCGGATTGCTCTTCGTCCGACTCTGACGATGAAGGACTCGCCGCCACTGCCTTCAACAAATCGGCCCTCTTCCCAAACGAGCATCACACTTGCCTCATGGCAAGGGAGAAGAAGGTAATCAATCATAATGCTAATACTTATGATTCTTCTAGTGATGATGAGTCTAGTGAGGATGAAATAGATTACTCCAGTTTATTCAAGGGATTGGATAGAACTAAGATAGCTAAGATTAATGAATTGATTGATGCCTTGAATGAAAAGGATAGAATCTTAGAGAAACAAGAAGATCTTTTATATGAAGAGCATGATAAATTTGTTAGTGCACAAAATTCACTTGCTCTAGAAGTTAAAAGAAATGGAATGCTTTCTTGTGAACTTTCTACTTGTAACGAAACCATTTCTTCTTTAAAAGGTGAAATTAATGATTTAAATGCTAAGCTAGAAGTAGCAAGTAAATCTAATTCTTGTGTAGAAATTGTTGAAACTTGTAATAGGTGTAAAGATTTTGACATTGATGCTTGTAGTGATCACTTAGTTTCAATTTCAAAATTAAATGAGGAATTGGCTAGTCTTAATGCCCAACTTAAAACTAGCAAGAATGAATTTGACAAGTTAAAATTTGCAAGGGATGCCTACACGATTGGTAGACACCCCTCAATTAAGGATGGACTTGGCTACAAGAGGGAAGCCAAGGACTTGACAAGCCATAAGGCTCCCATCTCTGCCAAGGAGAAAGGGAAGGCCCCTATGGCAACTAGTGCTAAAAATAACCATGCTTTTATGTATCATGATAGGAGACAAACTAGAAATGCTTATAGGAGTTATAATGCTTATAATGATTTTGACTCTCATGCCATGTTTGCTTCTAGTTCTTCCTATATGCATGGTAGAAATATGTCTAGGAGAAATGCTATTCATCATGTGCCTAGAAAGAATATTATTCATGCTCCTAGGAAAGTAGTGAATGAACCTTCTACAATTTATTGTGCTTTAAATGCTTCCTTTGCTATTTGTAGAAAGGATAGGAAAATAGTTGCTAGGAAGTTAGGGGCAAAATGCAAGGGAGACAAAACTTGCATTTGGGTCCCTAAGGATATTTGCACTAACCTTATAGGACCCAACATGAGTTGGGTACCTAAGACCCAAGCCTAAATTTGCCTTGCAGGTTTATGCATCCGGGGGTTCAAGCTGGATTATCGACAGCGGATGCACAAACCATATGACGGGGGAGAAGAAGATGTTCACCTCCTACGTCAAAAATAAGGATTCCCAAGATTCAATTATATTCGGTGATGGGAATCAAGGCAAGGTAAAAGGGTTAGGTAAAATTGCAATTTCTAATGAGCACTCAATCTCCAATGTGTTTTTAGTTGAGTCTCTTGGTTACAATTTGCTATCTGTTAGTCAACTATGCAATATGGGATATAATTGTCTTTTTACAAATGTAGATGTGTCTGTCATTAGAAGAAGTGATGGTTCACTAGCCTATAAGGGTGTACTAGACGGCAAGCTTTACTTAGTTGATTTTGCAAAAGAAGAGGCCGGTCTAGATGCATGCTTAATGGCTAAGACTTGCATGGGCTGGTTGTGGCATCGCCGCTTAGCACATGTGGGGATGAAGAACCTCCACAAGCTTCTAAAGGGAGAACACGTGATAGGTCTAACCAATGTTTATTTCGAAAAAGATAGACCTTGTGCAGCTTGTCAAGCAGGTAAACAAGTGGGAGGAGCACATCACAGCAAGAATGTGATGACCACGTCAAGACCTCTGGAGCTGCTGCATATGGACCTCTTCGGACCCGTCGCCTATCTAAGCATAGGAGGAAGTAAGTATGGTCTAGTTATTGTTGATGACTTTTCCCGCTTCACTTGGGTGTTCTTTTTGCAGGATAAGTCTGAAACCCAAGGGACCCTCAAGCGCTTCCTAAGGAGAGCTCAAAATGAGTTTGAGCTCAAGGTGAAAAAGATAAGGAGCGACAACGGGTCCGAATTCAAGAACCTTCAAGTGGAGGAGTTTCTTGAGGAGGAAGGGATCAAGCACGAGTTCTCCGCTCCCTACACACCTCAGCAAAATGGTGTGGTAGAGAGGAAGAACAGGACGCTCATAGATATGGCGAGGACTATGCTTGGAGAATTCAAGACCCCCGAGTGCTTTTGGTCGGAAGCCGTGAACACGGCTTGCCACGCCATCAACAGGGTCTACCTTCACCGCCTCCTCAAGAAGACGTCGTATGAGCTACTAACCGGTAACAAACCCAATGTATCGTACTTTCGTGTATTTGGGAGCAAATGCTACATTCTAGTGAAGAAGGGTAGAAATTCTAAGTTTGCTCCCAAAGCTGTAGAAGGGTTTTTATTAGGTTATGATTCAAATACAAAGGCGTATAGGGTCTTCAACAAATCATCGGGTTTGGTTGAAGTCTCTAGCGACGTTGTATTTGATGAGACTAATGGCTCTCCAAGAGAGCAAGTTGTTGATTGTGATGATGTAGATGAAGAAGATGTTCCGACGGCCGCTATACGAACCATGGCGATTGGAGAAGTGCGGCCACAGGAACAAGATGAACGAGATCAAACTTCTTCCTCAACAACGGTGCATTCCCCAACTCAAGACGATGAACAGGTTCATCAAAAGGAGGCGTGTGATCAAGGGGGAGCACAAGATGATCACGTGATGGAGGAAGAAGCGCAACCGGCACCTCCAACCCAAGTTCGAGCGGTGATACAAAGGGATCATCCCGTCGACCAAATTTTGGGTGACATTAGCAAGGGAGTAACTACTCGATCTCGATTAGTTAATTTTTGTGAGCATTACTCCTTTGTCTCTTCTATTGAGCCTTTCAGGGTAGAGGAGGCCTTGCTAGATCCGGATTGGGTATTGGCCATGCAGAAGGAACTCAACAACTTCAAGCGCAACGAAGTTTGGACACTGGTGCCTCGTCCCAAGCAAAATGTTGTGGGAACCAAGTGGGTGTTCCGCAACAAATAGGACGAGCACGGGGTGGTGATGAGGAACAAGGCTCGACTTGTGGCAAAAGGTTATGCCCAAGTCGCAGGTTTGGACTTTGAGGAGACTTTTGCTCCTGTGGCTAGGCTAGAATCAATTCGTATCTTGCTAGCATATGCCGCTCACCATTCTTTCAGGTTGTACCAAATGGATGTGAAGAGCGCTTTCCTCAACGGGTCGATCAAGGAGGAGGTGTACGTGGAGCAGCCCCCTGGCTTCGAGGATGAACGGTACCCCGACCACGTGTGTAAGCTCTCTAAGGCGCTCTATGGACTTAAGCAAGCCCCAAGAGCATGGTATGAATGCCTTAGAGACTTTTTAATTGCTAATGCTTTCAAGGTTGGGAAAGCCGATCCAACTCTTTTTACTAAGACTTGCGATGGTGATCTTTTTGTGTGCCAAATTTATGTCGACGACATAGTATTTGGTTCTACTAACCAAAAGTCTTGTGAAGAGTTTACCAGGGTAATGACGCAGAAATTCGAGATGTCAATGATGGGCGAGTTGACCTACTTCCTTGGGTTCCAAGTGAAGCAACTCAAGGACGGCACCTTCATCTCCCAAACGAAGTACACACAAGATTTGCTAAAGAGGTTTGGGATGAAGGACGCCAAGCCCGCAAAGACGCCGATGGGAACCGACGGACACACCGACCTCAACAAAGGAGGTAAGTCCGTTGATCAAAAAGCATACCGGTCCATGATAGGTTCCTTGCTTTATTTATGTGCTAGTAGACCGGATATTATGCTTAGCGTATGCATGTGTGCTAGATTTCAATCCGATCCGAAGGAGTGTCACTTAGTGGCTGTGAAGCGAATTCTTCGATATTTAGTCGCTACACCTTGCTTCGGGATCTGGTATCCAAAGGGGTCTAACTTTGACTTGATTGGGTACTCAGATTCCGACTATGCTGGATGTAAGGTCGATAGGAAGAGTACATCGGGGACGTGCCAATTCTTAGGAAGGTCCCTGGTGTCATGGAACTCTAAGAAACAAACCTCCGTTGCCCTATCCACCGCTGAGGCCGAGTACGTTGCCGCAGGACAGTGTTGTGCGCAACTACTTTGGATGAGGCAAACCCTCAGGGACTTTGGCTACAATCTGAGCAAAGTCCCACTCCTATGTGACAATGAGAGTGCTATCCGAATAGCGGAAAATCTTGTTGAGCACAGCCGCACAAAGCACATTGACATCCGGCATCACTTTTTGAGAGACCACCAGCAAAAGGGAGATATCGAAGTGTTTCATGTTAGCACCGAGAACCAGCTAGCCGATATCTTTACCAAGCCTCTAGATGAGAAGACCTTTTGCAGGCTGCGTAGTGAGCTAAATATCTTAGACTCGCGGAACTTGGATTGAATTGTAGCATATATGTGTTTATGCCCTTGATCATGTTTATTCTGCATTTTGTTGCTTATTGTGGTGCTCAAGTTGTACAAATACTCCCTGGACCTCACAAGTCCGTGGCAAAATGATGCACAGTTTTAGGGGGAGATGTGTTACAACTTGACCCTTTGAGACTAACCATATGCTTGAGTTTGCTTGTTTTAGTCTCAAAGGAGAATTGAAAGGGAAAAGGTGGACTTGGACCATGAAAGACTTCCACTGCACTCCGATGAGAGGGTAACTTATTCCAAGTTCATCTCATGAACTCTTATTGCCATTTGCTCTTAATTGAAGATTTTGGTGAGGCAATGGGGTTATAGCGCCAAGATTAATCCCGTTTTGGTGTTTGATGCCAAAGGGGGAGAAAATAAAGGCCAAAGCGATAAATGGATCAGCTAAATGGATCAGCTACCACTTGAGAGATTTTGAAAATATAGAGCTTTTGGTTTGTCAAAACTCTTTTGTTGTCAGCTACCACTTGAGAGATTTTGAAAATATAGAGCTTTTGGTTTGTCAAAACTCTTTTGTTGTCTCTCTTATCAAAAGTTGGCTTCTTGTGGGGAGAAGTATTGATTATGGGAAAAAGGGGGAGTTTTTGAAATCTTTGATCAATCTCTTTTGGAATGACTCTCTTTATGTTTCAACATGTGTGTTTGACTTAGAGATAGAGATTTGAGTTTGATTTCAAAAACAAACCAAGTGGTGGCATAGAGTGATCCATATATGTCAAAAATGAATCAAAATAATTTGAGTTCTTATTTAAAGTGTTTTTGTACTTGTTCTACTTGCTTTATGTTGTGTTGGCATAAATCACCAAAAAGGGGGAGATTGAAAGGGAAATGTGCCCTTGGGCCATTTCTAAGTATTTTGGTGATTGAGTGCCAACACAAGTGCTTAAATGTGAATTTATGCTCATGGATGGACAAAGTGCAAATCAAGAGTAAAGGTATGTTTCTAGGCCTTAGTACATTGGTTTTGTGTACTAATATACTTGTCTAAGTGTTAGAAACAGAAAGAAGAAGAAAAGAAAAGAGGAGAAAAAGACTTGGCTGAGTGCAGCCAAGACTCAGCTCAGTCTGGCACACCGGACTGTCCGGTGGTGCACCGGACAGTGTCCGGTGCGCCAGGCTGGCTCGGCGTGAAGTAGCCGCTCTCGGGAATTCGCCGACGGCGTACGGCTAAAATTCACCGGACTGTCCGGTGTGCACCGGACTGTCCGGTGAGCCAACGGTCGGCCGGGCCAACGGTCGGCTGCGGAATCTGCGCGCGACACGTGGCCGGGCCAACGGTCGGAAGGGGGCACCGGACTGTCCGGTGTGCACCGGATTTGTCCGGTGTGCACCGGACTTGTCCGGTGCGCCAACGGCCCCTAGATCTGCAACGGTCGGCAGAGACATTTTAGGAAGGAAATCGGGCACCGGACAGTGTCCGGTGTGCACCGGACAGTGTCCGGTGCACCCGACGACAGAAGGCAAGATTGGCCTTCCAGATTTGCTCTCAACGGCTCCTAGCTGCCTTGGGGCTATAAAAGGGACCCCTAGGCGCATGGAGAAAACAACCAAGCAACCTTAGAGCATTCTTGATCATCCACACTCAGTCTTTGCGCATTCGTTTGTCATTCTCAGTGATTCGAGCTCCGTTCTAGTGAGAACTTTGAGATAGTCTTTTGAGCTCGATTCTTGGCCGTGTGTGTGCGCATTTTGCTGTGGATTTGTGTGTGTTGCTTTCCTCCCTTACTCTGAATTTCTTGTGAATCTCAAGTGTAAGGGCGAGAGGCTCCAAGTTGTGGAGATTCCTCGCAAACGGGATATTGAAAGGCAAAACAAAACACCGTGGTATTCAAGTTGGTCTTTGGACCGCTTGAGAGGGGTTGATTGCAACCCTCGTCCGTTGGGACGCCACAACGTGGAGTAGGCAAGCGTTGGTCTTGGCCGAACCACGGGATAAACCACTGTGTCATCTCTGTGTTTGATCTCTTGTGGTATTGTGTTTTGTTGAGACTCCACTCTAGCCACTTGGCGATTATTGTGCTAACACTTAACAAGTTTTTGTGGCTATAAGTTTAAGTTTCCCAGGAT
Source organism: Zea luxurians (assembly GCA_029449295.1). NCBI lineage: Eukaryota > Viridiplantae > Streptophyta > Magnoliopsida > Poales > Poaceae > Zea > Zea luxurians. The sequence continues at coordinate 21,707,127 of JAOPSE010000017.1, forward strand.
CACCTATTCACCCCCCCCCCTCTAGGTGCTCTCATCCTTCCCCCTGGGGGAGATCATCCAGTCCCGTGAGGCCTCGGGTAGAATTGTAAAGTGGGCGGTGGAGATCATGGGCGAGACGATCTCGTTCGCCCCTCGGAAGGCCATCAAGTCCCAGGTCTTGGCGGACTTCGCGGCTGAATGGGTCGACACCCAGCTCCCGACAGCTCCGATCCAACCGGAGCTCTGGACCATGTTTTTCGACGGGTCGCTGATGAAGATGGGGGCCGGCGTGGGCCTGCTCTTCATCTCGCCCCTCGGGAAGCACCTACGCTACGTGCTACGCCTCCACTTCCCGGCGTCCAACAACGTGGCTGAGTACGAGGCTCTAGTAAATGGGTTGCGAATCGCCATCGAGCTAGGGGTTTGACGCCTCGACGCTCGCGGTGACTCGTAGCTCGTCATCGACCAAGTCATGAAGAACTCCCACTGCCGCGACCCGAAGATGGAAGCCTACTGCGATGAGGTTCGGCGCCTGGAAGACAAGTTCTACGGGCTCGAGCTCAACCACATCGCCCGACGCTACAACGAGACTGCGGACGAGCTGGCTAAAATAGCCTCGGGGCGAACAACAGTTCCCCCGGACGTATTCTCCCGAGACCTGCATCAACCCTCCATCAAGACCGACGACACGCCCGAGCCCGAGAAGGCCTCGGCCCAGCCTGAGGCACCCTCGGCTCAGTCCGAGGTACCCTCGGCTCAGTCCGAGGTACCCTCGGCATGGTTCGAGGTACCCTCGGCTCGGCCCTAGGTACCCTCGGCCCTCGAGGGTGAGGCACTGCGCGTCGAGGGGGAGCAGAGCGAGGTCACGCCTAATCAAAACTGGCAGACCCCGTACCTGCAATATCTCCACCGAGGAGAGCTGCCCCTCGACCAAGCCGAGGCTCGGCGGTTGGCGCGGCGCGCCAAGTCTTTCGTCTTGCTGGGAGATGGGAAGGAGCTCTACCACTGCAGCCCCTCGGGCATCCTCCAGCGATGCATTTCCATTGCCGAAGGTCAGGAGCTCTTACAAGAGATACACTCGGGCGTTTGCGGCCATCACGCAGCACCTCGAACCCTTGTTGGAAACGCCTTCCGACAAGGTTTCTACTGGCCGACGGCGGTGGCCGACGCCACTAGAATTGTCCGCACCTGCGAAGGGTGTCAGTTCTACGTGAGGCAGACCCACCTGCCTGCTCAGGCTCTACAGACCATACCCATCACCTGGCCGTTTGCTGTGTGGGGTCTGGACCTAGTCGGCCCCTTGCAGAAGGCACCCGGGGCTACACGCACCTGCTGGTCGCCGTCGACAAATTCTCCAAGTGGATCGAGGTCCGACCCCTAAACAGCATTAGGTCTGAACAGGTGGTGGCGTTCTTCACCAACATCATCCATCGCTTTGGGGTCCCGAACTCCATCATCACCGACAATGGCACCCAGTTCACCGGCAGAAAGTTCCTGGACTTCTGCGAGGATCACCACATCCGGGTGGGCTGGGCCGCCGTGGCTCACCCCATGACGAATGGGCAGGTAGAACGTGCCAACGGCATGATTCTGCAAGGACTCAAGCCTCGGATCTACAACGACCTCAACAAGTTCGGCAAGCGGTGGATGAAGGAACTCCCCTCGGTGGTCTGGAGTCTGAGGACAACGCCGAGCCGAGCCACGGGCTTCACACCGTTCTTTCTGTTCTATGGGGCCAAGGTCGTCTTGCCCACAGACTTAGAATACGGTTCCCCGAGGACGAGGGCCTACGCCGACCAAAGCAATCGAGCCAATCGAGAAGACTCACTGGACCAGCTGGAGGAGGCTCGGGACATGGCCTTACTACACTCGGCGCGGTACCAGCAGTCCCTGCGACGCTACCACGCCCGAGGGGTTCGGTCCCGAGACCTCCAGGTGGGCGACCTGGTGCTTCGGCTGCGACAAGACGCCCAAGGGCGGCACAAGCTCACACCTCCCTGGGAAGGGTCGTTCGTCATCGCCAAGGTTCTAAAGCCCGGAACATACAAGCTGGCCAACAGTCAGGGCGAGGTCTACAGCAACGCTTGGAACATCCAACAGCTACGTCGCTTTTACCCTTCAGATGCTTTCAAGTTATTCGTACACCTCGTTCCCACACAAAGTCTGGTCATCAAGGAAGGGTCAGCCTTGGCTCGGCAAATCCCGACCCTCCCTCGGGGGCTAGAAGGGGGGAACCCCCTCTGCGTCGAAATTTTCCTCGAAAAAAAGAAAAAATCTTTTCTGCCAGAATGCCTTTCATGCTTTTCGACTACTTTGAAAGTGGATCCTGAAAACGATGGAGTACACGTAAGCAGCCAAGGCTGACCGAGCCGAGGGGCTCTTACGCCTCTGGGATACGGATACCTCACTCATCACCTTCTGCGATAAGTAACTCGCGCTCGGATAAGTGATTCTGCAGACCGAACAAGTCTTCACGCTCGAAAGCTTCTCTGCCGAAATGATTTTTCGGGCCTTCTCGACTGCGTCGGTGACAGAACCCTATGGACGAGTAAGAGTGCGCGTAAGCGGCAAGGCCGACCGAGCCGAGGGATTCGTACGCCTCCGGGATACGGATACCTCACTCATCACCTTCCGTGAGAAGCAATTCTCGCCCGCACAAACAATTCTATTACTGACAAATAAGTCTGGATACTCGAAACAGGAGGAAAATAAACGCAGCTTTACAACACGACGACAGTGTGTTTGGGCCTCGACGGCCGCAGAAAACATACACACACTACAAGACGACCCGATCTTGCAGGCTCGGACGTCGACAGTTGAAGGGGGCAGCAGCACCCTCGGCTTCAACTACACCTTCGGCGGGGTCTGACCTAGCCTCGGACGGTGACGCGGTTGGAGGATCTCCACTCCGAAGGACGACATCAGCACCACACCCGGGCCATCGCCGCCAGGGTCTTCTCCAGGAATCCGGCTCGAGCAGAAGGCTCGGCCTGCCACCCCAAGGCCTCGGCCAGCTGTCCCCCGAAGACATCAGCCCGGCTTGTGGCCTCGGCAGCTCAACTCCGGCGTCGGTTTCGCCAGAGGACGACCTAGCCAGGCTCTGGCCGGTCAGGTCTTCTTTTCTAAGCCAACTCAGCCTCTATCCGTGCTGACACCGCTACCTCCGGCTTCGGCTCATCGAAGAGCGGCCGAGGGGTTCCTTTAACTAAGCAAGAGAAGCCTCGGACAGCAAGGCCGACCGAGCCAAGGGACTCCTACGCCTCCGGGATACGGATACCTCACTCGTCACCTTCGCACGAGGCGACTCACGCTCGGTGAAGCGGTTCAGATAATCGACAAGCTAGTCTTAGTGCTCGAAACGAAGAAAAAACACGGCTCCGCACCAAAAATACATACATGTTCAGGCCCCGACAGCCGCGATGAACAAAACACCGGCATTCAAGGTGTCAATGCAAACGGAACCCCGGTTTCGTCCCCACAGCAGCAGCTACGGTCCCAGGACGAACGCGGCCACCGGAAGGCTCTCGTTCGCATCCCCACTCAAGGGACGCGAACCAGATATTAAAGCCAAAGAGCCGGGGGCCGGTCCGTCGGCGGTGCCAATGGCCTTAACGGGGGGGAAGCTTCCTCCAGCTGCCACCATGTCAGCACGGACGGCGGCGTCTGCCTCTCCACCAACGCCGCCAGTCGGCAAGGCGCACCGGCAGGTCCTCACTCCCGTCCTCGCCACGAAAGCGAGGAGAAGGACGGAATGTTGCATCCTAGCTAGACAGCAACAGTTCGCCTTCCCCGGCATGGCTGGAGGACACCTCCTCCGCAGGGCCGGAGGATGGTTTCCACCACCAGAAGCTGGAAGAGGAGGTGACCAGCCGACCCGCGCAGGAGGTAGAGCTCCGGCTCAGCCCGGCCTCCGCCCCAGCAAGGATGATGAACATCCTTGAAGCTGATGGCGGAACCAAGATCGCAGCCCGGCTTGCTTCTCCCCATCCAGGGGCTGGTGGTCACCGTCTTGGGTGACCACCGGCGAGGGGATGCAGCCGGGCTGCATGATGAAAATCCTTGAAGCCGAACAATTGCTGAAAGGTACCAACTTCCTCGAAGTTGCGTTCCTCCGACGACAAGACGGAAGGATTGCGGGCGTCCCCCATCCGGGGGCTCGGAAGGTGGAAAGACATGGTGCATAAGGGAGCGCGGAGACATGGTCGTCTTTCAAGGGGGTCACCCTCCTTTTAAAGGCAACTCTCCCCACTTGCATCCTCAGCCGTTGCGGGCTGAGTCTTCTCCAACACGCTCCAAGGTCCTCCCCTTACGGTGTGGGGGCTGGGTCCCACGCGTCATACGAGCCGGTCCAGGGCAGAAGAAGCCAAACCGCCGCGCACGGTGCATGCAACCGCCCGGCGGTTACAAGCATTCCTCCACTTTCGCCCAGACCAGCGGGTGAAAGGGCGGACAGCCATGTAGGCGGCATGCAACCGCGCCAAGTGGGCGCGCCCCTTTGACTCCAACGCGCCGAGCATGGAGGCCCAGGCCCACACGTCATGCAACCGGCTCGCCGATTGCTACGTGCGAGCAACTGCACCGCCACTCGCACCACTACCTCGCCTCCTCGACTGTGGAGCCAATACCGCGACTCGAGGCAACCCTGCGTGTGACCCAGCAGTGCCAACCAGGCGCGACGGTCAATGTGGCCAAAGATGGGCCGGCAGTAATGGCGGTGGCAGGCGGGCAGGAGCAGCGGTCACGTCGTCAGCCAAGCTTACGTCCCATCCAGGGGCAACGAGAGAACCCTCTCTCACGGCGTCAAGACGGCGCGCCCGTGATCCGTTCCTCGAACGGCCCGCGCACGCGCAACGGTCGTCTTGCGAACCACTCGCCCCGTCGCATTAACTCCTCGGCGGGACAGGCGGTGCCTCAGGCAGGAGAAGCAAGCGACGCTTCGCCTTCGCCATAATGACCGCGTCGAAAAAGGTACGCCACGTCATTCGATTTCGTATCCTTTTCCTTTTCCTCTTTCTCTCTCTTACAACAGGGACCGGGAAAGGGGGATACCCCGGAAAGGATCCTTCTCCGTGAAGGAAACAGGCCCCGAGCCTCCCTACTGATCAGAGGTTCAAAGGCTAGCCCCTCGGAGGGGTTCAATGGCCGCCTCAGAGCGCTTGGGTTCTGCGCCCACTACTGGTCAGAGGTTTGATGGCCGGCCCCTCGGAAGGGTTCAACGGCTGCCTCAGGCCACTCGGGCTCCGCGCCCACTACTCATCAGGGGTTCGTAGGCTGGCCCTCGAAGGGTTCACAGTCGCCTCAGACACAGAGCGAGGGATGACCCTGGGTACGTTCCATACATAACCAAGGCTCGGGCTACGCTCCTGAGGTACCCTAGGACATTTCCGAGACCAGCGGGAACGATCTTGTAACGGAATCCCATCAGAGGGAGGCATCGAGCCCTCAGACCCCGTCAATAGGGGACCGGGTCCGGCAGATCACCCGCATGTACTTTTGGAGCGCGCCTCCGGGCCTCTAGCCGACCCCTAACAAATGGGGCACGGGCGCCCACTCGGATTACCCGCCAGCAGCTCACCGGAAACACCATGTTCGGCGCCCTCCGAGGGCAACATGGCGCTTTCCCCCCTCCTTGCGGAAAGGCGATGTAGGGGCATATGTAAAAAAGTCGAGTCTGTCCTTGACCGTCCTCTTGCCCTGTGCAGAGGCTCGGGGGCTGCTCTCGCAAACCCGGCTCCGGCCAAACCGTTGACAGCGTCAACATACCAGCCCGAGAACTTGGGACCCGACCGTACACCCGGGCTACGGCCAGCTCGCATGAGGGGACAACCAGACTAGCCGAAGTGTTGCGAAATGCACTAAGACCTCGAAGGAGTCAAACTACTCCTCCGAGGCCTCGGGGGCTACACCCGGCGGGTGCGCTCGCGCGCACCCACCGGAACAAAATGCAACCAAAAGGGCTGGCCCTCTTGCAAAAAGTGCGGCAAAAGCCTCCAAGCGAGTATTAACACTCCCTTCGAGGCTCGGGGGCTACTGTCGGGGACCATAATTAGGGGTACCCTCAAGACTCCTAAATCTCAGCTGGTAACCCTCATCAGCACAAAGCTGCAAAGGCCTGATGGGTGCGATTAAGTCAAAGATCGGTCCATTCGAGGGACGCGATCATGCCTCGCCCGAGCCCAGCCTCGGGCAAGGGCAGCCGACCCCGGAGGATCTATGACTCGCCCGAGGACCCCCTCCAGCAACGGACACACCTTCAGCTCGCCCGAGGCCCAGTCTTCACCAAGAAGCAACCTTGGCCAAATCGCCACACCAACCGACTAAATCGCAGGGGCATTTAATGCAAAGGTGGCCTGACACCTTTATCCTGACACACGCCCTCCAGTCGACAGAGCCGAAGTGACCGCAGTCACTTCATCGCTCCACTGACCGGTCTGACAAGAGGACAGCGCTGCCCGCGCCGCTCCGACTGCTGAGCCGCTCGACAAAGTGAGGCTGACAGCAGCCAAGACCGGCCTCAGGCGTCATAGGAAACTCTGCCTCGCCCGACCCCAGGGCTCGGACACGGGCTCAGCCCCGGAAGACGACGAACTCCACTTCGCCCGACCCCAGGGCTCGGACGCGGGCTTAGCCCCGGAAGACGACGATCTCCGCTTCGCCCGATCCCAGGGCTCGGACACAGGCTCAGCCCCGGAAGACGATGAACTCCGCTTCGCCCGACCCCAGGGCTCGGACACGAGCTTAGCCCCGGAAGACGATGAACTCCGCTTCGCCCGACCCCAGGGCTCGGACTCAGCCCTGGCCTCAGCCGACGGTCTCCGCCTCGTCCGACCCGAGGGCTCGGACTCGACCTCGACCTTGGAAGACAGACTCGACCACGACCTCGGAGGAGCCTCCACCTCGCCCAACCTAGGGCACGGACCGACCACGTCAACAGGAAGCGCCATCATTACCCTACCCCGAGCTGACTCAGGCTACGGGGAACAAGACCGGCGTCCCATCTGGCTCGCTCTACTATACGAGTAATGATGGCGCCCCGCATGCCCTGTGACAACGGTGGCTCTCAGCCCCCTTACAGAAGCAAGAGGACGTCAGCAAGGAGTCGACAGCCCCGACAGCTGTCCTTTCGCCAGGCTCTAGCGCTCCTCCGACGGCCACGACACCACACGAACAGGGCGCCAAAACCTCTCCAGCTGCCACGATGGCATGTACTTAGAGCGCTAGCTCTCCCCCGCTAGACACGTTAGCACATTGCTACACTCCCCATTGTACACCTGGATCCTCTCCTTACGCCTATAAAAGGGAGGGCCAGGGCCCTCTTACAGAGGGTTGGCCGCGCGGGGAAGGACGGGACGGCGCTCGCGCAAGGCCACTCGCTCCCTCCCGCGTGGACGCTTGTAACCCCCTACTGCAAGCGCACCCGACCTGGGCGCGGGGCTAACACGAAGGCCACGGGTTCCACCTCCCACGCCTGTCTCCCTCCGGCTGCTTCTCCCCCCTTCGCGTTCTGCCTCGCGTCGACCCATCTGGGCTGGGGCACGCGGCAACAATTCACTCGTCGGTCCAGGGACCCCCCGGGTTTCGAAACACCGACAATAAGATTTGAATGAATATCGATATCTTAAATGTCCAACTTTGAGAATACAGATACATATAAAGACCGAATACTTATCAAATACTGAGTACCCAAACTCGAATACAAATTGGATCTTAGCCCTATTAGACACATCAAATTCGAATGCTGACAGATAATATTCGTATCATTTACATACCTAACTACAACGAGTGAAACAATCACCCTGGACACTATCAACACACACCTGATGGTGTGTGAGGCACATTAACTCAAGCCCTAATCTGAGCTACAGGTAGCACTACTAGAACAAACTACTTTGTCGAGTATCGCAGACACTCGGCAAAGCCCAGAAAACACTCGATAAACTCTTTGTCGAGTGTGACTCTTATCAAAGAGGACTCGGTGAACTATACATCGGCAACAGCTTCTTTGTCGAGTGTCACCTGGTACTCGGCAAAGAAAATTCGTCGTGACGATGACAAGTGACAGTGATGGAGACTTTGCTGAGTGTACTCACTAACACTCAGCAAAGAGGAAGCCTATATCGAGTGCATGCTGGCATGGCACTCGGCAAAGAAAGCTCTCTATGCTGAGAGCTTCAAACTGGCACTCGACAAAGCGAGCATCTTTGCCGACTGCCTGACTGATTGACACTCGGCAAAGGGAGCACTAGTGGGCCCCTTTGCCAGTCTCTGTGCCGAGTGTGCTAGCGGGCACTCGGCAAAGGGAGCTTCTTTCCTGAGTGTCATGACCACATCACTCGGCAAAGAGACTTTATCGGTTCCCAGGTGTGCTCCCTTCGCCGAGTGCTATGGTCAATGCACTCGGCAAGGACACTCTTTGCCGGCCGAGTGTAACACTCAGCAAAGTGACTAGAAACCCCCTTTTTGATTGTTTTTGTTATTCCATCCAAAAAAACAATATATATATATATATATATATATATATATATATATATATATATATATATATATATATATATATATCACATACATCATGTATACATCACAGAATCATCACATGTATCACTAACACCACATATCTCACAAATAGCACCACACATCAACAAGTTTCACAAACATAAATATCACCAACACCAAGTATCTCACAAACATAAATAGCATATGTATCACATAGATCAACACCAAGTATTACCAACAAGTTTAACAAATATCACCAACAAGTCTCACAAATCAACATTCACAAATATTACCAACAAGTTTCACAAGTATCATCAGCGAGGTGGCCAGTTGGATCGGTTCGGCGACGGATTGGGCGAACCATGTGGGTTGTTTGATGTCGTCGATTGATTCTGCATAGAGAATAGATTGCATGTGTGAAACCAGATGAATATATATCATGTAGGACTAAAATTTTGATAATCACAACAGTAGATAACAGAGCAGGGCCAGCTGGAGGGAACAACGAAGGTGGTGAAGCAAAACCCGATGCGGCACCAAGGCTCTGCATGTACTGAAACATCGTCTCCCCCATCCTCTGCTCCAACTCCTCACGTTGCCTCCTCTCTTATTCTAGCTAAGTCTATAATATTTCATCCTAATGTTAAAATTTATGGTCACTAATTCTAAGCCATCATTGGATGATATAGAAAACATAAACTTGTATAAAATATGGTAAAAATATTCAACATTGGTTAAATATTCATTTACCACAAATTTTCTAAATTCTATGCAATTTAAACAATAATTAATCCATATTGGTTTCATAATTACTGAAAGTTGCATAAAATATAATAAAAGTGTACCAAAGTACGCAGTAGAATAAAATGGTTCGTATAATTATCTGCAATTTTCTACATCTAGAAAAAGTATTTCTACAATTTCCTAAATTTTCTTTACTATTTTCTTATTTTTTTGTTTCACATTTTCTAGGAAATAAAAAATTCATAATTTCACTGAAAAATGGAAATGCCAAATCAACCTGGTCAGCCCACTATTGCCTTTTGGGCCCGCCACTATTAGCCCATCGCCCGATGTCGTGAGGAGCGAGGGCACCCAAGCCGCAACCTGGGCCTGGGCCGCCAATTCGGCCCACGTGGGCTGCACCCCCCACCCCGCTGAGATCTCGGACGCCCCTCTTGATTGGACAGTCAAGAGACCTTAAGGCACTGTAGCTCTGAGTATTTAAATCGATATTCTCAGGGGGGAGGAACCCTAGCACATTTCTCTCCTCTCCTCCGGTCGCGACATCGACCAACGACGCCTGGCCAGCTTCTATTATCTTCTCTGTTATTTCTTTGCTCCTTCTCTAGTTCTACGGCTACCCGGTTCTTGCTCCCTGGGGTACATGCCCGAGCGTTGATGGGTTCTATAACCCATCGTGGCGAGGACGGGCCCCGCTGTCCTTAACGCCGACGAGCGCGTCCCCTAGGGTGGGTGCGCCGCTGTCGGTCGGGTCCAAGTGGCGGTCCTTGGTTGGTTCTCTGGTCGGCAAGGTAAAACTTGGCCCAATCCGGTCGTTTCTGTGACCTTGTGTTCGGGTCCTGCCTCCTTAACTCGATCCTTTTTATGTGATGAATGTGTATGAGATACTATATGTTGTAACAACTTTTGAGATTGAGTTTTGAGGTTTTATGCGTGGATCCGGGTTCACGAGCGATATGTGTTATTTTTATTCGGTCTTAGGACCTCGCTGGTGATCATGAAGTGCCTCTGTGCACTTGATTCGCTCGGTTTTGTTTGGGAAAAGTTAGGGTTTTCAATAACCCTAACCTTACTTTGTGCTTTTCATGATCTGTTTTAACTGATCTTGGACGACGATGCAAAGATCCCGAGCCCTGTACGGTCACTATTGATGTGATTTGAGAGGGTTAGGTAGGAAAGCCTAACCCTAGACCGTGGAATCACGGGTTCATGGCCGAGACCTCGTGTCTCTTTCAGTGGCTGAAACCCTAGATTTAGGATTAGGTAAAGCCTAATCCGAGAGTATCTATTCTCCCTCTCACTTTTCTCGATCTAATTTGTTTGTATGTTCTCGGGTGATGAACGATGATGAATAAGATTGAGTTCAATCACATTGATCCGAGACCTTTCTTTGATCTCAAAAACCAAATGCAGATTAAGAGATCTAGGGATCTTAGGGTGGTTCTGATACAACTGTTAGGTTCTATGGTGCCTAGGATCGATTTCTAAGCCCCTAAAATACCAATACGTAACTAGAAATCCTCGATGACGATAAGATCTGTTCTATTAAGAGGAATTTGGTAACAGACCTTTGTTGTTGTGTACTGGCGAGGTGGTGTTGGAGCGTGGTCGCCGCCGCCGGCGTCACCTCCACTGTCCTGCAGAGGAACAACAGGCACCAGGATCTAGGTTTTTGTTGGTTGTCGCTCTTCCAATCACTCCAACGCTTAGGCGATGGGCCTCTCTGTTGTGGATTAGGGTTAGCGTCGTGTGACCGGAGGCTCCAATCGAGATTAGCGTGGGTCATCCCAATCAAAGACCCGAAGGAGATGGTTAGTTGTGTTTAGTCCAATTCGGTCACTCATAACTTGCTGTAGAGGACACCTCTAGCTGTAGAGGACACCCAATAGACAAAAGCTAAAGTGTTTATTATGTGACTAAAAGGAGTATCCAAGTTTCCTTTGGCTGCAAGTACACAGATCCGCTCGTTTCTGGTGGCAAATGCATGCAGGCATACATATACGATTCTTCGACTGAGATGCATGCATTTTGTTGGTTTGAACAGAAGAAAGATTCCTGACGAACTCACATGCATATATTGTTCAGAGTTCAGAGCGAAAGAAGAAAGACCAGGCCGGATCGAGTTAATGATTGCATTGCCAAATATATAGAAAGCAACAAGCACTGACTTATTAGGCCTGGCCCCCCATTATTTATACAACACTGGAGCAATACGTTCTTGTGTAGTATATATATATATATATATATATATATATATATATATATATATATATATATATATATATATATATATATATATATATATAGTTATAATATTTAGAGCCCTGGGCTCTATTTAACTACAGGAAGCCCCGATCAGGTGCGCAGACCGCACCAGACCCTTTTTGGCTTATTGTACCTAACTGTGCTTACGCTAAATTATAATACGAGTTATGCTGATGTGTGTATCAGTTTATGCAAATATAGTCTGCGCATATTACGTGCATCGGGCCCACGATCCGGTCCACGCGTTCACAATTATTCAGTCCCACGCCGACACTATAAAAACACCCCCACGCCGCCAGAGATTAGGTTTTAGCGGCAGCGGCGGTTCCCTCGGGCGTGCGAGCGGCGGTGATCCTGGGGGCCAGCAGCGGTGTCGCCTCGAGGCAGGCGACCGACGACGGCGCTCCACTAGGAACGAGCGACAACGACGCTCTGAGGCTGGCGGGCAAGCGGTGACGGCGCTGTCGAAGCGGACGGACGACGACAGCGCACCCTAGGCCCGGCGACAACGGCGGTTGTCCCGCCCATCTCTGCGATGGCCATCTCCGCCGCCGCTCCAGCATCTGTGGCGCCGTCCCTTGCACCCAAGGCCAACGACAGCAGGAAGGCGGTGGTGCCCATGGACGCGTCGGTTCTGGAGAAGCACGTGCTGGCGGTGGACGACAAATCCGTGGACCACGCCGCGATCGCCAGGATCCTGCGTGGCTCCAGGTACAGTGACTGCCGTGGAGTCGGCGACGCGCGCGCTAGAGTTGCTCGCGATGGGCCCTGCTCCCCGACGTCAGCATATGACCATCACCGACTACTGGATGCCTGGGATGACCGGGTACGAGCTGCTCAAGCGCGTCAAGGAGTCGGCGGCGCTCAGGGGCATCTACGTCGTCATCATGTCGTCTATGACCATCGTGATTTATACATTTTCAAACAAAATTTTACAATAGCTCTTATTGCATTTTACGCTTCCACTAAAAAGCAAGTGCCACATTCGTCGTTACAAAACAGATCATTGATTTACGCAAAAATTCGTATCCATTTACGCTGTTTCGGATCATGTTTTACGCTTAAATCCACCTGACCTAGAACCCAAGCACGATCGGAGCGCGATTTTCACGTCGTAATTTAGGCCACATTCGTCGTTACGAAATAGATTGATGATGTACGATAAAATTTGTACCCATTTACGCTGTTTGGTTCACGTTTTACGCTGAAATTTGACCAAGCCAAAATCCGTGCACGATCGAACGTGATCAATTTTCACGCCGTAATTTTCGGACCCCATTCGCTGTTACAAAACAGATATATGATTTACGCTAAATTTCGTACTCATTTATGCTGTTTTAGCTCACGTTTTACGCTGGAATCCGCCCGAGCAGAACCCGCGAACTGCTGCTGTAAATTAAAATTTATTTCCTTCTACTAATGCTCTCAAACCGTAACTGTCACTTTATTTACGTGATTATGCAGCACGTCTTTCCTTATATCAAACCGGTCAAGATTTATATAATGCATGGTTTATGCTATCATGTTACACATCGTTATGCAGTCGTAAACGGTTTATTTATGCATCGTTATGCAGTCGTTAACCGCCGCCAATATCACAGATACGAACATGGGCAAGCGGCTGTAAATGAGAATTTGTTTCCTCCCGTAACTGTGCCTTTATTTACGCGAACGCGAACGTGGGGCACGTCTTTCCTTATCTCAAACCGGTGGATATTTAAATGTTGCATGATTTACGCTATCATGTTACACAGCTTTATGCAGTCGTAAACGGTGTACACATGGTAATATTCGTTCTCGTGATTCGTGGCCCAAAAGATTCCTTCTATGCATGATTTATGCACATTTCTACATATATTTATGCATGTATATATCGCCTGTCACGTCTCATCCAGGATTCGTGGCTATCATATGCATGGCTGACGCATGCTCGTGTACAGTGGGCCGACCGCGATCTGGTTGGCATCCTGGCTAGGGCTTCCCCCACTAACGGAAGCCCAGGGCTTCCATTACCTCTTCCCTATATATATACTGTATTTATATATTACACCTGGGTGCATTGAATATAGAGAATGCACCCAGACCGAACCTAGGCGCCAGGAGCACCTGGTCCGAGCCAACCGCCCACCCAGGCTGAACCGACGCTTCATCTTCGTCCCTCCCGCACGCTCCAGATAGAATGCTACAATTTTCGAACCAGACCAGCAGTTGCATCTAGTTATATAGAAGTTGCAATCACACCAGACCAACAGTTGCAATTACACTAGACCAGCAGTTGCAATCATATTTTTTAACAAAATTTCCCAGAGTTATTCAGTACTTGCAATCACATCAGAGCAACTCAGCAGTTGCATCCACACCACACCAGCAGTTGCAATTACAACACACCAGCAGTTGCAATCATTTTGTTTACATTTTTTAACATATATTTGGGTAGAATTATACAGCAGTTGCAATCACACATAATGCGGGGTTGCAATCATACCACACCAGCAGTTGCAATTACAACACACCAGCAGTTGCAATCATTTTGTTTACATTTTTTAACATATATTTGGGTAGAATTATACAGCAGTTGCAATCACACCTAATACGGGGTTGCAATTACACCACACTAGCAGCTGCAATTACAACACACCAGCAGTTGCAATCATTTTGTTTGCATTTTTTTAACATATATTTGGGTAGAATTATACAACAGTTGCAATCACACCTAATGCGGGGTTGCAATCACACCACACCAGCAGTTGCAATTACACCTCTTTGTCCTAACACTAAAACCAGCCAACTTTGCATAGTCAAGGTAAAAGAGGTAGGCTTCTTCCCTTGTATCAAATGTTTGCTGCACCCTGGGGACAAACATATCAAGTATGTTTGCATCCTGCAGAACAACACACAATCATGAGTTTGCAATTAGCGGATACCCATAGTTGCAATCAAAAAGCAACAAACGTTGCAACTGGAGCAACAACACACCATGCAATGGTAATCAAGGAGTAAAAATAGAGACTCGGGGTCAAACACTCTCAGCCCAGTACCGGGGGGCACACTACCTTGTGGTAAGAGCTAGACCGTGTACAATTTGTTTTAATAATCGGTTCCTCACCATGTAGTATGAAGAATGCTCGTGACAGAGCGTCTGTCCGCAGCTGCGACAGTGATGCTTTTATTATTGGCGGGGGGAGGAAGGAAAAATTCAGTTACGGTATTTTAGTTCTTCACAGCTGGAGCCCATACACGCATGCTCCGATTAGAGACGTGAGACGAGATAGGGGAGGAATTCACACCAGAACGAGCGAGATCGGTCCATGGATCAGAGATGTATAATATGCGGAGAGAAGGGAACCCGTACACAGCGGCGGAAGGTGTTGAAGGTGCAGCGGCAGACGTCTCCATGGCCCTTCCGCTCCAGCTGCCCGCAGTGGATCTGGTCCCGAGCTCGCCTGCCTTCAATATAGAGAATGCACCCAGGTGCATTTTAGTGTCGCCGTATATATATATATATATATATATATATATATATATATATATATATATATATATATATATATATATATGCGCGCTACGTACGAAAATAAAAGTATGCAGAGCCTTAATATTATACTCCATCCATCCTAATTTCTAATTCGCATGACTTTTTTATCCAAATTTTAACCTACTCGTCTTATTACAATTTTTTAAAAAAAAAACTGAAAAATTCAAAGTCGTACAGTTGACGATATCACGGTAAAATTAATAAAAATTATAAACTTTTTAAATAAAATAAACTAGTCAAACTTGAGCTAAAAAAGTTAAACAAATTATAAATTTTGAACGAAGTAAGTATAAATCAGTCAAACTTGATCTAAAAAAGTCAAACAAATTATAAATTTTGAACGGAGTAAGTATACTGTTACATACAATTGTGTGTTGTGGTGGAAGGTTCGCAGCAGGCCAGAAGCAGGTGGCGCGGGCCTTGCGTTGGTACGCTAGTAGGGAGCCTGTAGGACAGTGAAAGATTTGATGTAAGGCCCCACCCCATCCATGCAAATACTTGTTGACGACGACGCGTAGGAGGTGAGCCACTGAGCCGCCAGCCAAAGAACGCGAAGGCAAGAAAGAGCAAAGCAAGAAGCACATGCAGGACACACAAAAAAGAAAGGCAAAGTGTGCAGAAGACGTAGGTATATGTACGGTGTGAGTGTGATGAGAGAGAGGCTCGCGAGTCGACGACGTTGCATAGAGAGGGCGCCGCATCCTACAGTACGTAGCAGTTGTTGTGCCAGCGCTGCCAACACGCCTGCTGCTGGCCCGGCCGGCCCCTACGAGCGCTGAGCGTCGCCCGGCCGGCATGTTCTACGTTGCCTTGCCGATGAGAGAACAGCTAGCTAGCTAGCGCTTCCTCGTCACACAGAATATGGTGGGTGATCGGAGAGGAAGGAGGACGAAAGGAAGGAGGAAAAAGTAGAAGCGCAGCAGGATGCAGGAGACAGTCAAAAGGGGGCGAGCAGCAACATGAACCAGCGGGCAAGGGAAGGGCTAGCTGGCGTGTACGTACGTGACCGGTGAGATAGCACGAGTCGACGGTGCACGAATTTGACGAGCCCGGCAGAAAAAGGCAGCAGCCCGGAATCTTGCCCATAACGGGAAAAATGTGGGTGAGGGCTAGCATCCGACCCACGAAGTTTCGCGCCCTCCGAAACTTTGTACACGTACGTACTAGTAATAATCATGCCCTCCATTAATTTTCGCATTACATTACAACGAAGAAATAATTGGACATCAGCAAATAAATTAATTTTCAGAATGCTAGCAGGAGGAGCATTAATTCTGAATATATATCTGGAGCAGAGAGAAGAGTACCTTATCTCCATCGGGGAAGAAAAGTAAGTAGTATATATCAGCTGGGACGATATGGATACTACCTTTCCTTTAATTTCCTGCTGGTTATGCGTCCCTTACTATTTTGTTCGGTTAGGGGATTGATATAGATTAGGAGAGATTTTAACTTTCTAGAGATTAAAATCCTCTTAATTCTCTCTCAATCCATATGAATTGAGATAGAACCGAACAAGCTCAAGGAATTGCTCGTTTTGTTCAGAAAGGATCTTTGGAACTGTTTTACGTGGAATGTTAGTTTTATTTGTATTAAAACTGATAAGCATGAATAGTTTCAGGTCTTAATCACAGCTAACCGAACGGGTACTAATTAAGGGTGTGATACTGTACCTTCGTAAACTGTCTTTAATCTATATTGACTTCTACTGTTTCTAAATTGTTTTGTATTTATACGCTAGTCCCAGTAGCTGACTTAATTTAATGCGAAACGAATAGATAAAGATAAACAACCTGCACGTAGACTGCAGAAACTGAAGCCACTGCACTGCGTGCCGGCATCCCCTTGCCGCTACGGCAAAAAAAAGCCCAAATCTCTCTATCTGCACGTACGTACACATCGTCTGCATGCGTTGCGCGCGTACGCGCGCAGAGCAGAAGAAAAAGAAAAGAGAGGACTCGCCGCTGGCCCAGTGTCCTAGCTATACTCCTCCAAAAAGTAAACGATAGGTGTTCTTCGACAAGGAACTAAATACTTCAAACTTCGACAATATATTTATGCTATTATTAGAGGCAGAAACGAAAACGGTAATTATCGGTTATTGGGGAACCGTTTTCGAAACTCTACCCAAATGTAGGGCTAAACGAAAACGAAAACGGTCACCAAAAATATGGAAATGAAATCGGTAGGAAAATTCGGAAACAGAAAACGGTTTTGGTCTCTTCCGACCGTTTACGAAAATTATCGTGTTTGTTCGGTGTTTTACCGCCAGTCTACGGCAGTGTCGCGCCTCAAAACCTGCATGGAATCCTCTCGAATTTCACACACAGTTGGTGCAGAGCCGCAGAGGAAAAGAAGATGTTTCGTGAAGTTCGACCAAGACCCAATCAAAAACATGAGAACGGGTTCAAAATCTTCATTTGATTAGGGTTTTCATTGGGGTTTTCTCAAACGATCTCAAAACGGAGTGAACTGGGATCATGACCACAAACTGTCCAAACCTTGTGTTTTTCGGTGGTCTAGAGAGTGATCTTCACCCCGAAGGAAATCCCCAACACAAACCACAACCCAAGAAATCAAAGATTCTTGCTAGAATCAAAGGAGAAGAGAGGAAACAAGAACAAAGATAAATCAAATAAAAACTACAGTAAGAACAAACTGAACACATGATTTGAACAGCGCTAGACCACGTGTGGTTATGGCCACACTTTCTCTCAAAATCACAGGTATACAGATGTGGAGTTACAAATCACCTACAGATCTCAGGGCTAAGACTAGAGCACCCTAGGGAAGGAAACTAGGGTTTTCTAAACAAGTGTATAATGTGATAGCGAAAAGATTGAGATTGCCTAAGAGATGGTTGCACACAACAGCCCTCCGACCTATTTATAGGGGATATTTCACTAGTCTAAACTATCCATAGATACATAGAGCTCATCCACTTTACCGAGGGCAAAATGGAACAACTCCTAGAATATGCATCTGAAGGCCACGCGCTCCACTCGAAGTTGTTCCGCCTCGACACACACCTTCACGATGCCACCACGTGCCGCCTCTGATTCTCACTGGAACCGCACTACCATCCATAGCGCTAGGTGGTTTTGAGGCTCAACCATAAAAACCGTCATGAGTAGCATACCACATACGCGCCCCCACGTCCTAGACATGTGCCCTGTCGGTCCGCGCCCGTGTCGGCGACATGTTCCACTCTAAACGTCCTCGCGCTGGTGTGTGTCCTAGGTGTCAGCCACCATGACTAGTCACCCGGCTTCTCCAGTCCCTCGGTCAAGTCCTAGCACTCATCCTTCGTCGCTCCTAGTCCATCAACACAAACCCACATGACCTTCACCTTCGCCGTCGACCACCGTCCCTTTGCTCCACACATATACACCAGAAGGTGAGAGACATGGTTGCACAACACATATTCTCATACTCTGGTTAGTCCATTGACTACACCAAGGTACTACCCATATTGACAATAACTTATCATCAACCCGAACCACAGGTGACAAGTCAACCTTGTGTTTGTATACTCAAATGATTTGCTACTAAACGTGAGAATGAAACTTGAATGACAGATTAGAAATCATAATCAGATTAAGGATTCATCCTATACCTTATATTTCCTATTTTGTTTGAAGTAATCCATATGTGAGGTAAAGCTTTTTAATTATGTCTGTTGTATGATAACCTAATATGTAGACCTTGATGACTGGTCCGTTGAATGTAACCCTACAATTTGATTTTTCAAGTGTCACTCACGCAAGAGGAGTTTGACAGTAGCAACTCTGTGAACATAGGATCCTCATGGTGTTCGTCTCTCACAAGTCGAGGTGCTAGCTTGATGGGCTAGTATAGAATCCTCATGGCGTTCGTCCCTCACAAGTCGAGGCGCTAGCTTGATGGGCTAGTATAGAATCCTCATGGTGTTCGTCTCTCACAAGTTTCCTTTTGGCACTTGAGTTTTTTTATGTCTTGGATCTAGCTCCCAAATCAGTTGGGTAAAATAAATATTATGTGAGCTTCATTGATAGTCGTTTTAGTAAATTTACATGGGAAGATACATGTATGAAGTTTTTTTTTCCATTTTTTCCAAGCAAGCACATCCCATCATGTTTCATGGTCATATGCAAAATCATCATATTGTTGAAATTAGGGTTTTCCGTCTATCTAATGCATCTATGGCTTCGAAATTTTGGTATGAAGCCCCCCCAAGAGGTCGCGCGCATACCTCATAAAATCGTGTCCTACTCCTTTAGATTGTCCATTTCTTATAATTTTTTTGTTATGCATGTTGTCTCAATCTCTATCCCTACACAACATTTTTTTACAGTCGTTGTTGGAACTTGCTCACTGGCGCAAGTTGATCCAACGGGGGGGAATAAATAGCACAAACAGGGTTTCAGCACGTAATGGCAAAAGCTCTGTTCATCCAGCCTCTCAAGGGCACTGTGCGGGGGTATTTATAGGTACCTGAGTGCCCAGCGTCTTGTGTTAAGGACGCATGTGCCCTCAGACACCTAGGTTATCCCCAGAATATTCCCATAAAGCGGGTTACAGACTGTAATTACAGGGATGCCTTTACAAATTAGGCCCGTAACACGCAGCGGCCACGCAGGGCCCGTTACAATGGGCCGGATCACATGTGGGCCCCCATGCTGGACGAGGCCGCATGGTGGAATGACCTCGTCACAGGTCTTCGTCCGATGTCGTATGGGGCGAAGGGTGTCCCCTGCCCGTTGTCTTGTCTCCGTTGGACCAACGACTACGGCGAAGGCCTCGAGCGAAGGGTGGCGTCTTCGCCTTCGCCCCAACATTTGCCCTCCGAGGGACCAGTTCGACTAAGTCATCTGGTGCCGAAGACGTCGCTAGATGGCGGAGACGCTGCCCTCGCTCGAAGTGGTTCCGCGGGGGTTTTTGACATGACCGTTGATTGACACCATACTGTTGGACTGCGGGTTTCCCGAAGCACCGCGTCCTGTGTATAAAAGGGGGTGGGGGGCGGCGCATTTTGAACCTTATCTTTCCGCGTCCGTGAAAACCCTAGCCACCTTTTCCACCGTCTTGCTGCTCGTCTGCCCTCCTTGCTCTTGTTCGCCGGAGATCTGGCTCGAGTGAAGCAGACCGCCCACCGCCGCCGACGGTACGTAGCGATGCCGACCTCTTCTTCTTCTGCTGCCGCTACGCCGCCGGCCGACGCGTCGTCTGAGGAAACGCTGAGTACTGTGGCGGCGGAGGAGTTGCGCGCCGGCGATACGGTGGATTTTGGTGTGTCACGGATGTCGTCGGTCCGCGTGCAAGATATGCAGCGGCTGGGTTACTTTGACGGCGGAATCGCTCGTGTCCCGGGGACGGAGGAAGTCCCCGAGCCGGAAGGCGAGTTGGTTGTGTTCGAGGCGTTCTTCGCCGCTGGTCTCCGCCTGCCTGCGCACCGATTTGTTGGAGAAGTCCTGCGCAGATTTAACGTTCAGATCCATCAGCTGACTCCGAATGCCGTGGTGGCTCTGTCGAAGTATGTCTGGGCGACGACTTCGTACGGCGGACAGCCATCAGTCGAAGTCTTCGCGAAGTACTATTGCCTGCACTGGCAGAAGAGGATGATTGGAAATGAAGTTGCCCAGTTTGGGTCATGTACATTTACGCCGAAGACCGGCAAGACCACGATGGAGGTAGTTGAGTTGGTTCCTTGCGCCCGCAACAAGTGGGGCAATTGGCATGAGTTCTGGTTCTACATCGCGGAGGGTACAGTCAAAGACCATCCGGGGCTCCCCGTGTCCGAGATGTGCTCGCATTTTTACTCAGCATACCCGCCTTTTGAAGTGGCGGAGGAGGATGCGGACGAAGTGGCCCTTCGGTGCGTCGCCGGCCTGAGCAGCGGGCGCGATTTGGTTGAGGAATTTGTGGCGTACGGGGTATGGCCTTTGGCGCATGGCTGGGCGTTGGGCGAAGTGTGTGAGAGCACCTAGAGGGGGGGGGGTGAATAGGTGATCCTGTAAAAACTTCAAACTTAAGCCACAAAAACTTGTTAAGCGTTAGCACAGTTAATGCCAAGTGGCTAAGGTGAAGTCTTCAACAAAACACAATACCACAAGAATCAAGCACAGAGGGACACGGTGGTTTATCCCGTGGTTCGGCCAAGCCAATGCTTGCCTACTTCCACGTTGTGGCGTCCCAACGGACGAGGGTTGCAATCAACCCCTCTCAAGCGGTCCAAAGACCCACTTGAATACCACGGTGTTTTGTTGTTCTTATCTCAATCCCGTTTGCGAGGAATCTCCACAACTTGGAGCCTCTCGCCCTTACAAAAGATGTTCACAAAGAATCACGGAGTAAGGGAGGGATTAGCAACTCACACACAACACAAAGATCACAGCGAATACGCACACACAAAACCCAGACTTGAGCTCAAGAGGCTAACACACTAGAACAGAGCTCAAATCACTAGAATTTCAAACAAGTGCGCAAGATTGATGTGTGAGTGATCAAGAGTGCTCAAGGAATGCTTGGGTGCTTCCTCCATGCGCCAAGGGGTCCCTTTTATAGCCCCAAGGCAGCTAGGAGCCGTTGGGAACAAATCTGGAAGGCCATCTTTGCCTTCTGTCTCGTGGCGCACCGGACAGTCCGGTGCACACCGGACACTGTCCGGTGCCCGATTTGTTTCCAAAAACAGCACTTCTGACCGTTGCTGGCTGCTCCAGATCTGCGCTCAGTTGGCGCACCGGACATGTCCGGTGCACACCGGACAGTCCGGTGTTCCTTCCCGACCGTTGGCTCGGCCACGTGTCTCGCGCGGATTGCGCGGCCGACCGTTGGCCCTGGCCGACCGTTGGCTCACCGGACAGTCCGGTGCACACCGGACAGTCCGGTGAATTATAGCCGTACGCCGTCGGCGAATTCCCGAGAGCGGCCACTTCGCGCCGAGGAGGCCTGGCGCACCGGACACTGTCCGGTGCACACCGGACAGTCCGGTGCTCCAGACCGAGCAGGGACTTGGCTGCACACAGCCAAGTCATTCTCTCCCCTTTTCTCTATTTCTTCATGCTGTTTCTAACACTTAGACAAACATGTTAGTCCACAAAACCAATGTACTAAGGCTTAGAAACATACCTTTACTTCATGATTTGCACCTTGTTCCATTTTACAAATAGGTACCTGTGTTGAGCACTAAATCACCAAAATCCTTAGAAATGGCCCAAGGGCTCATTTCCCTTTCAATCTCCCCCTTTTTGGTGATTTATGCCAACACTTCATAAAGCCACTAGAACAAGTGCAAACTCAATTCAAATGACATAAATTTAGGTGTTATTCAATTTTGGCATATATGGATCATCCTTTGCCACCACTTGGTTTGTTTTTGCAAATCAAACACAATTCTCTATCTCTAAGTTAAACACACATGTTAAAGCATAAAGAGAGTCATTATCAAGATTTCAAAAACTCCCCCTTTTTCCCATAATCAATACTTCTCCCCACAAGAAGCCAACTTTTGATAAGAGAGACAACATAAGAATTTTGACTAACCAAAAACTCTATTGCCCCTATTTTCAAAATCTCTCAAGTGGTAGCTGATCCATTTATTGCTTTGGCCTTTATTTTCTCCCCCTTTGGCATCAAGCACCAAAACGGGATCAATTGTGGCCCTATAACCCCATTGCCTCACCAAAATCTTCAATTAAGAGCAAATGGCAATAAGAGTTCATGAGATGGACTTGAAAGAAGTTACCCCTCATCGGAGTGCAGTGGAAGTCTTTCATGGTCCAAGTCCACCTTTTCCCTTTCAATTCTCCTTTGTGACTAACACAAGCAAACTCAAACATATGGTTAGTCTCAAAGGGTCAAGTTGTAACACATCTCCCCCTAGACATGTGCATCACTTTGCAACGGACTTGTGAGGTCCAGGGAGTGTTTGTACAACTTGAGCACCATAATAAGCAACAAAATGCAGAAGGGAACATGATCAAAAGCATAAATACATGTATGCTACAATTCAATCCAAGTTCCGCGAATCTAAGACATTTAGCTCACTACGCAGCCTGCAAAAGGTCTTCTCATCTAAAGGCTTGGTGAAGATATCGGCTAGCTGGTTCTCGGTGCTAACATAAAACACTTCGATATCACCCTTTTGCTGGTGGTCTCTCAAAAAGTGATGCCGGATGTCTATGTGCTTTGTGCGGCTGTGCTCAACAGGATTTTCCGCTATTCGGATAGCACTCTCATTATCACATAGGAGTGGGACTTTGCTCAGATTGTAGCCAAAGTCCCTGAGGGTTTGCCTCATCCAAAGTAGTTGCGCGCAACACTGACCTGCGGCAACATACTCGGCCTCAGCGGTGGATAGGGCAACGGAGGTTTGTTTCTTAGAGTTCCATGACACCAGGGACCTTCCTAAGAATTGGCACGTCCCCGATGTACTCTTCCTATCGACCTTACATCCAGCATAGTCGGAATCTGAGTACCCAATTAAGTCAAAGTTAGACCCCTTTGGATACCAGATCCCGAAGCAAGGCGTAGCGACTAAATATCTAAGAATTCGCTTCACCGCCACCAAGTGACACTCCTTAGGATCGGATTGAAATCTAGCACACATGCATACGCTAAGCATAATATCCGGTCTACTAGCACATAAATAAAGTAGAGATCCTATCATTGACCGGTATGCTTTTTGATCAACGGACTTACCTCCTTTGTTGAGGTCGGTGTGTCCGTCGGTTCCCATCGGAGTCTTTGCGGGCTTGGCGTCCTTCATCCCAAACCGCTTCAGCAGATCTTGCGTGTACTTCGTTTGGGAGATGAAGGTGCCGTCCTTGAGTTGCTTCACTTGGAGCCCAAGGAAGTAGTTCAACTCGCCCATCATCGACATCTCGAATTTCTGCGTCATCACCCTGCTAAACTCTTCACAAGACTTTTGATTAGTAGAACCAAATATTATGTCATCGACATAAATTTGGCATATAAATAAATCACCATCACATGTCTTTGTAAAGAGAGTTGGATCGGCTTTCCCAACCTTGAAAGCATTAGCAAGTAAAAAATCTCTAAGGCATTCATACCATGCTCTTGGGGCTTGTTTAAGTCCATAGAGCGCCTTAGAGAGCTTACACACGTGGTCGGGGTACCGCTCATCCTCGAAGCCAGGGGGTTGCTCCACGTACACTTCCTCCTTTATTGGCCCGTTGAGGAACGCACTCTTCACATCCATTTGGTACAACCTGAAAGAATGGTGAGCGGCATATGCTAGCAAGATACGAATAGACTCTAGCCTAGCCACAGGAGCAAAAGTCTCCTCAAAGTCCAAACCTGCGACTTGGGCATAACCTTTTGCCACAAGTCGAGCCTTGTTCCTTGTCACAACTCCGTGCTCGTCCTGTTTGTTGCGGAACACCCACTTGGTTCCCACAACATTTTGCTTGGGACGAGGCACCAGTGTCCAAACTTCGTTGCGCTTGAAGTTGTTGAGTTCCTCCTGCATGGCCAACACCCAATCCGGATCTAGCAAGGCCTCCTCTACCCTGAAAGGCTCAATAGAGGAGACAAAAGAGTAATGCTCACAAAAATTAACTAATCGAGATCGAGTAGTTACTCCCTTGCTAATGTCACCCAAAATTTGGTCGACGGGATGATCCCTTTGAATCATCGCTCGAACTTGGGTTGGAGGTGCCGGTTGCGCTTCTTCCTCCATCACTTGATCTTCTTGTGCTCCCCCTTGATCACACGCCTCCTTTTGATGAACCTGTTCATCGTCTTGAAGTGGGGGATGCACCGTCGTTGAGGAAGAAGGTTGATTACGTTCATCCTGTTCCTGTGGCCGAACGTCTCCAATCGCCATGGTTCGTATAGCAGCCGACGGAACATCTTCTTCATCTACATCATCATAATCAACAACTTGCTCTCTTGGAGAGCCATTAGTCTCATCAAATACAACGTCGCTAGAGACTTCAACCAAACCCGATGATTTGTTGAAGACCCTATACGCCTTTGTATTTGAATCATAACCTAATAAAAACCCTTCTACAGCTTTGGGAGCAAACTTAGAATTTCTACCCTTCTTTACTAGAATGTAGCACTTGCTCCCAAAAACGCGAAAGTACGATACATTGGGTTTGTTACCGGTTAGTAGCTCATATGACGTCTTCTTGAGGAGGCGGTGAAGGTAGACCCTGTTGATGGCGTGGCAAGCCGTGTTCACGGCTTCCGACCAAAAGCACTCGGGGGTCTTGAACTCTCCAAGCATTGTCCTCGCCATATCAATTAGCGTCCTGTTCTTCCTCTCTACCACACCATTTTGTTGTGGTGTGTAGGGAGCGGAGAACTCGTGCTTGATCCCTTCCTCCTCAAGAAACTCCTCCACTTGAAGGTTCTTGAACTCGGATCCGTTGTCGCTCCTTATCTTCTTCACCTTGAGCTCAAACTCATTTTGAGCTCTCCTGAGGAAGCGCTTGATGGTCCCTTGGGTTTCAGACTTATCCTGCAAAAAGAATACCCAAGTGAAGCGGGAAAAGTCATCAACAATAACTAAACCATACTTACTTCCTCCTATGCTTAGATAGGCGACGGGTCCGAAGAGGTCCATATGCAGCAGCTCCAGGGGTCTCGACGTGGTCATCACGTTCTTGCTGTGATGTGCTCCTCCCACTTGTTTACCTGCCTGACAAGCTGCACAAGGTCTATCTTTTTCGAAATAAACATTTGTTAGACCTATCACGTGTTCTCCCTTTAGAAGCTTGTGGAGGTTCTTCATCCCCACATGTGCTAAGCGGCGATGCCACAGCCAGCCCATGCAAGTCTTAGCCATTAAGCATGCATCTAGACCGGCCTCTTCTTTTGCAAAATCAACTAAATAAAGCTTGCCGTCTAGTACACCCTTAAAAGCTAGTGAACCATCACATCTTCTAAAGACAGACACATCTACATTTGTAAAAAGGCAATTGTATCCCATTTGACATAATTGACTAACAGATAGCAAATTATATCCAAGACTCTCCACTAAGAATACATTTGAGATAGAATGCTCATTAGAAATTGCAATTTTACCTAGCCCTTTTACCTTGCCTTGATTCCCATCACCGAATATAATTGAATCTTGGGAATCCTTATTCTTGACGTAGGAGGTGAACATCTTCTTCTCCCCCGTCATATGGTTTGTGCATCCGCTGTCGATAATCCAGCTTGAACCCCCGGATGCATAAACCTGCAAGGCAAATTTAGGCTTGGGTCTTAGGTACCCAACTCATGTTGGGTCCTGCAAGGTTAGCACAAATATCTTTAGGGACCCAAATGCAAGATTTATCTCCCTTGCATCTAGCCCCTAATTTCCTAGCAACTACCTTCTTACCCTTTCTACAAATAGCAAAGAGAGCATTACAAGCATAATAAATGGTAGAAGGTTCATTCACTACTTTCCTAGGAGCATGAATAACATTCTTCCTAGGTACATGAGCAATATCTCTCCTAGGCATATGTACAACATTTCTCCTACACATATCTCTACCATGATTATAAGAAGAACTAGAAGCAAACATTGCATGAGAATCATAAGCATATGAATCAAAATGATTATAAGCATTTCTAGCATGTCTCCTATCATAATACATAAAAGCATGATTCTTTTTAGTATTACTAGCCATCGGGGCCTTCCCCTTCTCCTTGACGAAGATGGGAGCCTTATGGCTTGTTAAGTTCTTGGCTTCCCTCTTGAAGCCAAGCCCATCCTTAATTGAGGGGTGTCTACCAATCGTGTAGGCATCCCTTGCAAATTTGATTTTATCAACTTCATTCTTGCTAGTCTTAAGTTGGGCATTAAGACTAGCCACTTCATCATTTAATTTGGAAATTAGAACTAGGTGTTCACTACAAGCATTAACATCAAAATCCTTACACCTAGTACAAATTTCAACATGTTCAACACAAGAATTTGATTTACTAGCTACTTCTAGTTTAGCACTTAAATCAATATTAACACTTCTTAAGGTAGAAATGGTTTCATGACAGGAAGATATTTCACTAGAAAGCATTTCATTTCTTTTCACTTCTAAAGCATATGATTTTTGTGCCTCTACAAATTTATCATGTTCATCATACAATAAATCTTCTTGCTTTTCTAAAAGCCTATCCTTTTCATTCAATGCATTAATTAATTCATTGATTTTCTCTATCTTAGATCTATCTAAGCCCTTGAACAAGCAAGAATAATCTATGTCATCATCACTAGACTCACTATCACTAGATGAAGCATAAGTGGAGTCTTGAATACTCACCTTCTTCTCCCTTGCCATAAGGCAAGTGAGACGCTCGTTGGGGAAGAGAGCCGATTTGTTGAAGGCAGTGGCGGCGAGTCCTTCGTTGTCGGAGTCGGAGGAGGAGCAATCCGAGTCCCACTCCTTTCCTAGATGCGCCTCGCCTTTTGCCTTCTTGTATTGCTTCTTCTTCTCTCTTTTGTTCCCCTTTTCCTGGTCACTTTCATTATCGGGACAGTTAGCAATGAAATGACCAAGCTTACCGCATTTGAAGCATGAGCGCTTCCCCTTGGCTTTGGTCTTGCTTGGTTGTCCCTTGTGACCTTTAAGCACCGTCTTGAATCTCTTAATGATGAGAGCCATCTCTTCATCATTAAGGCCAGCCGCCTCAACTTGTGCCACCTTGCTAGGTAGCGACTCCTTGCTCCTCGTTGCCTTTAGAGCAATGGGTTGAGGCTCGTGGAGTGGTCCGTTCAACGCGTCGTCGACGTATCTTGCCTCCTTGATCATCATCCGCCCGCTCACGAATTTTCCAAGCACTTCCTCGGGCGTCATCATCGTGTACCTGGGATTCTCACGAATATTGTTCACGAGATGAGGATCAAGTACGGTAAAGGACCTGAGCATTAGGCGGACGACGTCGTGGTCCGTCCATCGCGTGCTCCCGTAGCTTCTTATCTTGTTGATAAGGGTCTTGAGCCGGTTGTACGTTTGCGTTGGCTCCTCGCCCCTTATCATCGCGAACCGTCCAAGCTCGCCCTCCACCAACTCCATCTTGGTGAGTAAGGTGACGTCGTTCCCCTCATGAGAAATCTTGAGGGTGTCCCAGATTTGCTTGGCGTTGTCCAAGCCGCTCACCTTATGGTATTCATCCCTGCACAAGGAAGCTAGAAGAACAGTAGTAGCTTGTGCATTTTTATGAATTTGTTCATTAATGAACATGGGACTATCCGAACTATCAAAGTGCATTCCACTCTCTACAATCTCCCATATACTAGGATGGAGAGAGAATAGGTGACTACGCATTTTGTGACTCCAAAATCCGTAGTCCTCTCCATCAAAGTGTGGGGGCTTGCCAAGTGGAATGGAGAGCAAATGAGAATGTGAACTTTGCGGAATACGAGAGTAATCAAAGGAAAAGTTCGAATTAACCGGTTTTCTCCTCTCGTAGTCGTTGTGGTCCTCATCCTTTTGGGAAGAAGTAGACTCGTCGCTGTCGTAGTAGATGATCTCCTTGATGCGCCTGGTCTTCTTCTTCTTCCCATCCTTTCGTCTTTGACCCGAGCCGGAGTCGGTAGGCTTGTCGTCCTTCGGCTCGTTGACGAAGGTCTCCTTCTCTTTGTCGTTGATCACTATACCCTTCCCCTTAGGATCCATCTATTCGGGCGGTTAGTCCCTTTGTGAATAGAATGGCTCTGATACCAATTGAGAGCACCTAGAGGGGGGGGGTGAATAGGTGATCCTGTAAAAACTTCAAACTTAAGCCACAAAAACTTGTTAAGCGTTAGCACAGTTAATGCCAAGTGGCTAAGGTGAAGTCTTCAACAAAACACAATACCACAAGAATCAAGCACAGAGGGACACGGTGGTTTATCCCGTGGTTCGGCCAAGCCAATGCTTGCCTACTTCCACGTTGTGGCGTCCCAACGGACGAGGGTTGCAATCAACCCCTCTCAAGCGGTCCAAAGACCCACTTGAATACCACGGTGTTTTGTTGTTCTTATCTCAATCCCGTTTGCGAGGAATCTCCACAACTTGGAGCCTCTCGCCCTTACAAAAGATGTTCACAAAGAATCACGGAGTAAGGGAGGGATTAGCAACTCACACACAACACAAAGATCACAGCGAATACGCACACACAAAACCCAGACTTGAGCTCAAGAGGCTAACACACTAGAACAGAGCTCAAATCACTAGAATTTCAAACAAGTGCGCAAGATTGATGTGTGAGTGATCAAGAGTGCTCAAGGAATGCTTGGGTGCTTCCTCCATGCGCCAAGGGGTCCCTTTTATAGCCCCAAGGCAGCTAGGAGCCGTTGGGAACAAATCTGGAAGGCCATCTTTGCCTTCTGTCTCGTGGCACACCGGACACTGTCCGGTGCCCGATTTGTTTCCAAAAACAGCACTTCTGACCGTTGCTGGCTGCTCCAGATCTGCGCTCAGTTGGCGCACCGGACATGTCCGGTGCACACCGGACAGTCCGGTGTTCCTTCCCGACCGTTGGCTCGGCCACGTGTCTCGCGCGGATTGCGCGGCCGACCGTTGGCCCTGGCCGACCGTTGGCTCACCGGACAGTCCGGTGCACACCGGACAGTCCGGTGAATTATAGCCGTACGCCGTCGGCGAATTCCCGAGAGCGGCCACTTCGCGCCGAGGAGGCCTGGCGCACCGGACACTGTCCGGTGCACACCGGACAGTCCGGTGCTCCAGACCGAGCAGGGACTTGGCTGCACACAGCCAAGTCATTCTCTCCCCTTTTCTCTATTTCTTCATGCTGTTTCTAACACTTAGACAAACATGTTAGTCCACAAAACCAATGTACTAAGGCTTAGAAACATACCTTTACTTCATGATTTGCACCTTGTTCCATTTTACAAATAGGTACCTGTGTTGAGCACTAAATCACCAAAATCCTTAGAAATGGCCCAAGGGCTCATTTCCCTTTCAGTGTGCCCTCGCCAGATGCCTTCCCATGGTGGGAAGCTGGTGCGAAGTCCTGCCTTCGCGTTGGATCTGCATAGCCGCGATCCGGCCGCCTTTGTGCGTGAGGCGGAAGATGGGGCGGTGCGGATCGTTGGTCGGTACGTGCCGAGGACAGAGGGCCAGCGTAGCTGGGACATTCGCAGGTCAAATGACCGCTTGAACAGGGTTTTTGAGTTGAATCGTCTGCCGTATGGCGGTTATCCCGGCCAAGACGATGTGGATCGTCGCGGGAAGAAACCGGTGGTAGAGTCTGGAGACGACCCCGCGCCGGCGACCGCCCCGTCCTCTAAGAAGAGGAAACTAGGTACTGCTGTGGGAGGACTTGGGGTTTCTGATGGTTTTGCTAGAGAATTGATGAGGACATGCGCGGCCCCGGGGGGAAGGATGTCTTCGCCCAAGCTCCGGGAGTCTTCGGCGCGGATGCTGAGGGTTACCGGGGGTTGGTGGCCTAAGAATGTTCCTGTCCCCCGCGCGGCCGGCGAAGACTTTTTTACATCTCGCATGGTTCGTGATTGGAAAGTGTTTCCTTAAGGGCGGAATATTGCTGCTGTTGTGTCGGCAGTGATGGACAAGGATCGCTAGGGAGCTGCACAGAAGCGCCAGGAGGTCGTCAGGCTTCATGAAGCCAGGCCGAAGAGGCAGCGGGGAGCTGCGAAGGCTACTGCCCCCGGCGGAGGCCAGCCGCCGCTGGTGGCGAAGTCGGTCGTCCCTGCATCCAGCAGGGCGCCGGAGGCTACGAAGGCGGCTGCCGCCGGTGGTTCCAAGTCTGTGAAGGCCGCCCCTGTGCCCAGCGGGGTGCCGGAGGCTGCGAAGGTGGCTCGAGAGTTGCCGCCGCCGGGCAAGCGCATCGCCGACTTCGCCACCGACATTAGTGTGGAAGATTATCTTGTTGGTAAGTCGATGTCTCGATTTTTTTTGTTAATAAGTTGATATGTTGCAGGGTCGGACGAAGGCCAACTTGTTGTTGCTCCGCCTGCCGGGGCGAACGGCGGTGCGTTTAGTGCCGGTGGCGAGATTCCGGTGCTCGCTGCAGTCAGGGACGAGGCGGGTGCTGTGTCCCGCCGGTTGAAGGAGCTGAAGAAGGCACTAAGTCAGGTACGTGGAGCTGGACTTCGGTTTTTTACCGGCTTTGCTGGGGCTGTGGTCTTATGTGTGTCTTGTAGGCGACTGACTTCGCTGACCGCACGGCGTCGGGAGCCCTGACGGCAGTTGTGTCTGCCGAAGTCGAGAGACTTCGGACGCAACATGCTGACGCCGTTCGGGAGAAATCGGCCACCGACAGCAAATGCCGCAAGCTGGCGGATAAGGTGGCCACGCTGGAGGGTGAGAGGACTGACCTCTGGCGCCAACTGGTGGAGGAAAGGAAGGAGGCCAATGAGGCCCTCGCCAAGGCGCAGGCTGCGCAGGCGGAGGCCAATTTGGCGCGGGTGGAGGGCAGTCTTGCCAGGCAGCGCGCCGAGCAGTTGGAGGAGCGGCTCAGCGCTCTGCAGAGCCGTGTGGAGAGGGCCGAGGCCTCGGCGCGCACGGAGGCTGAGTGGACACGCAAACAGCTTATGGATTCATACCATGAGCTGGGCGCGCGGACCGCTGAATTTGAAGTGCCGGATCGAGAGCCCGGACTTCGCTGCCTTGAGTGGGTACAGGAGGAGCTGCAGGCGCTCCCCACCATCGTGGAGGGATTTATGTCTTATGCCTCCCTGGTCACCTGCGAGGGGGCGATGAACGCGCTTTCTCGCGAAGGGTGCCGGCACTATGAGGTCTTCGACCAAGCTGATGAGGATTTTGAGCGTGATATCTACAAGGTTGAGGACCCTATAGTGAAGGAATCCGCCGGAGCCCTCTACGACCGGATGTGGGGCCCCCACGGTCGGGAGGTGGTCAGGGAGCGGGCCGAGACGGCGAGGGGTCAGGTAATGTTTGGCGTTTGTCTAGTGTTTGTTGCGTGTGGGTTATATGTGGGTGTCCTGAATCTGTGTGCCCTGTCTTAGGCGGCGCGTGGCGAGAGGGTGGAGGACTTCGGGGCCTTAAACAGCGCGTAGCCTGAGTCGGAGTCGAACCCGGTGGTGGCTGCGCCCGAGGCCGCCCCGGACCCGCCCCCGGAAACCGTCGAAGGCATTCCCGACGCCCCCGCAGCCACCGTGGCCGGCGGAGGCCCGTCGCCAACTGCCGCGCTGAGGGCTGACGATCCTGTGCAAATGGAGGCAGAGCCGGCAGCGGAGGATCCCGCGACGGCTGGGTCTTCGCAGGTGGCGTAGTCAGTGTGGGTAGTTAGGGAATTTTGGATATGTTGCTGAAACTTGGTTGCTGCGCAGGTTCAAGATTTTGGGTCTGCGCACGCAACCGCTACTACTAATTTTTTGGCGGCTTCGACCGTGGATGATGGTAATGAATCAGACGGGTCTGCATCTAAGTTTTCTGATTTTGGTGACTTTGGGAGCTCGGTTGAGTGGGCTGAGGAGTCGTCGGATGAGGACTTGGACTACTTTGCGGCCTTGGATGTGGCAGCGGCGGAGGCTTCGCCGCAAGCTGCGGATGCTGAAGTTGTGCCTGGTCCGAGTACTGGGCGTAGGCGGCGAAGAGCAGTTGCGAAGCGTAGAGTGAGTGGGGCGGACGTCGGTCGGCTTCGTGTGAGTGGGGCTGGCAGGCAGGAACTGTTGTCCTTGCCGGCCGCTGTGAGTGCAGGTGAGGGGGAGTTGCGAAGTCTTTTTGCGGGTGAGGAGCTTAGGATAATGTTATTTAACTATAGGGAGATGGGAATTATTCCGAAGGTTGAGCCGATGTAGAGTGTGATGCCCTCGCTTGTACATGTGTAATGGCTTGTATGATGAGGTTGTGTGCCTTCGCACACTCGGCTATGTTCGCGAGGGCGTTATGTGCTTGGTCTGGTGTATTTGTTATGTTGGTCTGGTGCGCATGTAGTCGGTCTTTGTGCGGACAGTTTGGTGTAGCCGTTTTTGCACTCGTTAGGCTTCGTCCGGCTGTACCATTGTAGTCGATTCGTCGCACTTGTTGCGCTGTCCCTGCTGCACCCTGAGGCGACTTCTGCAGGGATAGTCTTCGCGAGAAACTAGGATTTTTCGCACTTATTGTGCTAGCTCGGCTGCACCCTTAGGCGATTGTTGCACGGGTAGTCTTCGCGGAAGACCTCGATTTTTCGTATTTGTAGTGCTAATCCGGCGGCACCCTTGAGCGGCTTCTGTGCGGATAGCCCTCGCGGAAGACCTCGATTTTTCGCACTTGTTGTGCTAGTCCGGCTGCACCCTTAGGCGACTTCTGCGCGGATAGTCTTCGTGGAAGACTTCGATTTTTCGCACTTGTTGTGCTAGTCCGGCTGCACCCTTAGGCGACTTCTGCGTGGATAGTCTTCGTGGAAGACTTCGATTTTTCGCACTTGTTGTGCTAGTCCGGCTGCACCCTTAGGCGACTTCTGCGCGGATAGTCTTCGTGGAAGACTTCGATTTTTCGCACTTATTGTGCTAGTCCGCCTGCACCCTTAGGCGACTTCTGCGCGGATAGTCTTCGTGGAAGACTTCAATTTTTCGCACTTATTGTGCTAGTCCGGCTGCACCCTTAGGCGACTTCTGCGCGGATAGTCTTCGTGGAAGACTTCGATTTTTCGCACTTATTGTGCTAATCCGGCTGCACCCTTAGGCGACTTCTGCGCGGAGTTGTCGCACGCGAGGGCGGCTGCCGTTGGACCTCGCGGTGACTTTGTATTAGTTGAATGTCGAAGACCGTTTGTGCGGTCTTGTTTCGACGTGGATTTTGCGGGGGATTTTTCTCTTGTATATTACATGACTCCGCCTCGTTAAAAACCTCACCCCTCGGGAGGAAAAGAGTGCGGGCCAGAACAAAATTGTTTTTGCAAATTACAAGGCGGGCTGGCCCTGATGAGTCAAACAAAAAATTTGCGCAGATTATCAATGTTCCAGGAATGCTCTAAGTCTTCGTCGTTTGGCGTTGCAAGCTTGTATGCGCTGGGGGAGGCCTTCGACTTGACAATGTAAGAGCCTTCCCACATGGGCTCCTGCTTGCCTCTGGACTCTGTTCGAGCTGTCCAGACGAGTATGAGGTCCCCTTCACTGAATTCCCTTGGGATGACTGCCTGGTCGCGCCATGCTTTTGTCTGGGCTTGGTATTTGTCCAGAGCCTGTAGGGCGAAGACGCGGTCTCCGTCGATGAGATCCTTCGAAGTCGGCTCGTCTACGTTTGGGACGGCCGACGCGACTGTCCGAGGCGACCTATGCTTTATTTCTTGCGGAGTCATGGCCTCCGATCCGTATAATAGGCGGAAGGGGGTAAACCCAGTCGCCCTGCACTCAGTTGTATTCAGTGCCCAGACCACTTTGGGTAACAGGTCGGGCCACTTGCCTTTTTTGTCATCGAGGAGCATTTTCTTGACAGCTGTGAAAATTTTGCCGTTGGCGCGCTCCACGACTCCGTTGGACTGGGGGTGGTACACGGAGGCGAAGGCAAGCTTGGTGCCGATGGAGAAGCAGAAGTCTTTGAAATCTTGGTTGTCGAACTGCTTGCCGTTGTCGACCGTGAGTTCGGATGGTACTCCGAAGCGGCAAACAATATTTTGCCAGAAGAATTTCTGGGCCGTCTTTGATGTGATGGTGGATACTGCCCTCGCTTCAACCCATTTGGTGAAGTATTCAACGGCTACAAAGGTGAACATGAGGTTCCCCTGAGCCGTGGGCAGGGGCCCGACAATGTCTAGGCCCCAGCGCTGAAGGGGCCACGTGTGGGCGATCAGCTTCGTGAACTGCGAGGGGCGTCCCGAGCGTGGGGAAAATTTCTGACAGGCCTCGCAGGATCTGACAACCCGATTTGCGGCGCAGATGATGGCGGGCCAGTAGAAACCTTGGCGTATCACTTTTGCCGCTAGGGCCTACGTGGGAGCCGCAGGTCCCCCTGTGGACTTCGCGCAGGATTTGAACGCCTTCGATCTCGGTGACGCACTTAAGCATCGACTGACTGACCCCCTTTTTGTAGAGTTGGCCCTCGATCAATGCGAAGTCCCGGCTTCGGTGGTGGAGGCGCTTGGCCTCGTTGCTGTCGACTGGGTGATAGTACCCCTGCAGGTACAGGGTTATTGGCGCCCGCCAGTCTTCGGTCATGATAAGATTGATCATGCGGTGGCCCTCGCTGTCGTTGGTTATTTGGAGCCTGAAAGGGAATTAGGCTTACACCTAGTCCCTAAATTAATTTTGGTGGTTGAATTGTCCTACACAAATATTGGACTAACTAGTTTGCTCTAGTGTATAAGTTATACAGGTGCAAAAGGTTCACACTCAGCCAATAAAAAGATCAAGTTTTGGATTCAACAAAGGAGCAAAGAGGCAACCGAAGGCACCTCTGGCTGGAGGCACCGGACTGTCCGGTGTACACCGGACAGTGTCCGGTGGGCCCAGAGGACTCCAACTCGAACTCACCACCTTCGGGAATTTCTCAGGCCGCTTCGCTATAATTCACCGGACTGTCCGGTGTACACCGGAC
The DNA here is from genome assembly GCA_029449295.1 of Zea luxurians. Classification (NCBI taxonomy): domain Eukaryota; kingdom Viridiplantae; phylum Streptophyta; class Magnoliopsida; order Poales; family Poaceae; genus Zea; species Zea luxurians. The sequence goes on from JAOPSE010000017.1 coordinate 21,742,581, forward strand.
AGTGTCCGGTGCTCCAAGGAAGCGCGGCCTCTTCAACTCGCCAGCCTCGGGTTTGCGCGGTAGCCGCTCCGCTATAATTCACCGGACATGTCCGGTGTGCACCGGACTGTCCGGTGTACCAGCGGAGCAACGGCTATTTCGGCGCCAACGGCTCCCTGCGGCGCATTTAATGCGCGCTCTGCGCGCGCAGTCGTCAGGCGTGCCCATACCGGCGCACCGGACAATGAACAGTTGTTGTCCGGTGTGCACCGGACACCCAGGCGGGCCCAGAAGTCAGAAGCTCCAACGGTCAGAATCCAACGACATTGATGACGTGGCGGGGGCACCGGACTGTCCGGTGTGCACCGGACTGTCCGGTGCGCCATCGAACAGACGCCTCCAGCCAACGGTCAAGTTTGGTGGTTGGGGCTATAAATACCCCAACCACCCCACCATTCATTGCATCCAAGTTTTCCAACTTCCAACCACTTACAAGAGCTAGGCATTCAATTCTAGACACACCAAAGAGATCAAATCCTCTCCAATTCCACTCAAGCCTTTAGTGACTAGCGAGAGAGATTTGTCGTGTTCTTTTGAGCTCTTGCGCTTGGATCACTTTCTTTCTTTCTCACTTGTTCTTGTGATCAAAACTCAATTGTAACCAAGGCAAGAGGCACCAATTGTGTGGTGGCCCTTGCGGGGAAGTTTTGTTCCCGTTTGATTGAGAAGAAGAAAAGCTCACTCGGTCCGAGAGACCGTTTGAGAGAGGGAAGGGTTGAAAGAGACCCGGCCTTTGTGGCCTCCTCAACGGGGAGTAGGTTTGAGAGAACCGAACCTCGGTAAAACAAATCCGCGTGTCTCACCTCATTATTCGCTTGCGATTTGTTTTGCGCCCTCTCTCGCGGACTTGATTATATTTCTAACGCTAACCCGGCTTGTAGTTGTGATTATTTTGAGATTTTCAGTTTCGCCCTATTCACCCCCCCCCTCTAGGCGATTTTCAATTGGTATCAGAGCCCGGTGCTTCATTAGAGCCTAACCGCTCGAAGTGATGTCGGGAGATCACACCAAGAGGGAGATGGAGACCGGCGACAAGCCCACTACAAGCCAAGGGAGCACTTCATCGGAAGAGTCCCGCACCAAGAGGAAGGAGAAGAAGAAGAACTCCTCCAAACGGAAGGAGAAAAGATCTTCCTCTTCTCACCACAAAGAGAAGAAGGAAAAATCTTCTTCTCACAAGCCGCATCGGAGTGGGGACAAGAAAAAGAGGATGAGGAAGGTGGTCTACTACGAGACCGATTCTTCATTGACATCCACCTCCGGCTCCGACGCGGCGTCCGTCACTTCTAAACGCCAAGAGCGTAAGAAGTATAGTAAGATCCCCCTACGCTACCCTCGCATTCCTAAACATACACCTTTACTTTCCGTCCCATTAGGCAAACCACCAACTTTTAATGGTGAAGATTATGCTATGTGCAGTAATTTAATGCGATTTCATCTAACCTCACTCCACAAAAGTATATGGGATGTTGTTGAGTATGGTGTACAGGTACCATCTGTAGGGGATGAGGACTATGACACGGACGAAGTGGCCCAAATCGAGCACTTCAACTCCCAAGCCGCAACTATTCTCCTCGCCTCTCTAAGCAAGGAGGAATACAACAAAGTACAAGGGTTGAAAAATGCAAAAGAGATTTGGGACCTACTCAAGACGGCGCACGAAGGTGATGAACTCACCAAGATCACCAAGCGGGAAATGATCGAGGGGGAGCTCGGTCGCTTCCGTCTTCGCCAAGGGGAGGAGCCTCAAGATATGTACAACCGGCTCAAGACCTTGGTGAACCAAGTGCGCAACCTCGGGAGCAAAAAATGGGATGACCACGAGGTGGTTAAGGTTATTCTAAGAGCTCTTATTTTCCTTAACCCCACTCAAGTACAATTAATTCGTGGTAATCCTAGATATCCACTAATGACCCCCGAGGAAGTTATCGAGAATTTTGTAAGCTTTGAATGCATGATTAAGGGCTCAAAGAAGATCAACGAGCTTGACGAGCCTTCCACATCCGAGGCGCAACCGGTGGCCTTCAAGGCAACGGAGGAGAAGAAGGAGGAGTCTACACCAAGTAGACAACCAATTGACACCTCCAAGCTCGACAATGAGGAGATGGCCCTAATCATCAAAAGCTTTCGGCAAATCCTCAAGCAACGGAAGGGGAAGGATTACAAATCCTGTTCCAAGAAGGTTTGCTACAAGTGTGGTAAGCCCGGTCATTTTATTGCAAAATGTCCTATGTCTAGTGACAGTGACAGGGGCGATGACAAGAAGGGCAAGAGAAGAGAAAAGAAGAGGTACCACAAGAAGAGGGGCGGCGATGCCCACGTATGCCGCGAGTGGGACTCCGACGAGAGCTCCACCGAGTCCTCCTCCGACGAGGACGCCGCCAACATCGCCGTCACCAAGGGCCTTCTCTTCCCCAACGTCGGCCACAAGTGCCTCATGGCAAAGGACGGCAAAAAGAAGAAGGTTAAATCTAACTCCTCCACTAAATATGAATCTTCTAGTGATGATAATGCTAGTGGTGAGGAAGATAATTTGCGTATCCTTTTTGCCAACCTTAACATGGAACAAAAGGAAAAATTAAATGAGCTAATTAGTGCCATCCATGAAAAGGATGATCTCTTGGACTCCCAAGAGGACTTCCTAATCAAGGAAAATAAGAAGCATGTTAAGGTTAAGAATGCTTACGCTCTTGAAGTTGAAAAATGTGAAAAATTGTCTAGTGAGCTAAGCATTTGCCATGAGACCATTGACAACCTTAGAAATGAGAATGCTAGATTAATTGCTAAGGTTGATTCACATGTTTGCAATGTTTCAACTTCCAATTCTAAGGATGATAATATTGATTTACTTGCTAGAATTGATGAGCTGAATGTTTCTCTTGCTAGCCTTAGAGATGAAAAAGAAAAATTGCTTGCTAAGGCTAGAGATTTTGATGTTTGCGTTTCTAACCTTAGAGATGAGAATGATATACTACATGCTAAGGTTATAGAATTAAAAACTTGCAAACCCTCTACTTCTACTGAGCATATTTCCATTTGTACTAGATGTAGAGATATTAATGTTGATGCTATTCATGATCACCTAGCCTTAATTAAAAAACAAAATGATCACATAGCACAACTTAATGCTAAGATCAGTGAGCATGACTTAGAAAATGAAAAATTTAAATTTGCTAGAAGCATGCTCTATAATGGGAGACGCCCTGGCATCAAGGATGGCATTGGCTTCCAAAAGGGAGACAATGTCAAACTTAATGCCCCTCCTAAGAACTTGTCTAACTTTGTTAAGGGCAAGGCTCCCATGCCTCAGGATAACGAGGGTTACATTTTGTACCCTGCCGGCTATCCTGAGAGCAAAATTAGGAAAACTCATTCTAGGAAGTCTCACTCTGGCCCTAATCATGCTTTTATGTATAAGGGTGAGACATCTAGGTCTAGGCAACCAACCCGTGCCAAGTTGCCTAGAAAGAAAACTCCTAATGCATCAAATGATCATACCATTTCATTTAAAACTTTTGATGCATCATATGTTTTGACTAACAAATCCGGCAAGGTAGTTGCCAAGATTGTTGGGGGCAAACACAAGGGCTCCAAGACTTGTGTTTGGGTACCCAAAGTTCTTGTTTCTAATGCCAAAGGACCCAAAACCGTTTGGGTACCTAAAGTCAAGAACTAAAATTGTTTTGTAGGTTTATGCATCCGGGGGCTCAAGTTGGATACTCGACAGCGGGTGCACAAACCACATGACAGGGGAGAAAAAGATGTTCTCCTCCTATGAGAAAAACCAAGATCCCCAACGAGCTATCACATTCGGGGATGGAAATCAAGGTTTGGTCAAAGGATTGGGTAAAATTGCTATATCACCTGACCATACTATTTCCAATGTTTTTCTTGTAGATTCTTTAGATTACAATTTGCTTTCCGTATCCCAATTATGTCAAATGGGCTACAACTGTCTATTTACTGATGTAGGTGTTACTGTCTTTAGAAGAAGTGATGATTCAATAGCATTTAAGGGAGTGTTAGAGGGTCAGCTATACTTGGTAGATTTTGATAGAGCTGAACTCGACACTTGCTTAGTTGCTAAGACTAACTTGGGTTGGCTCTGGCACCGCCGACTAGCCCATGTTGGAATGAAGAATCTTCATAAGCTTCTAAAGGGGGAACACATTTTAGGACTAACCAATGTTCATTTTGAGAAAGACAGGATTTGTAGCGCATGCCAAGCTGGGAAGCAAGTTGGCACTCATCATCCACACAAGAACATCATGACTAGTGACAGGCCACTGGAGCTCCTACACATGGATCTATTCGGCCCGATCGCTTACATAAGCATCGGCGGGAGTAAGTACTGTCTAGTTATTGTGGATGATTATTCTCGCTTCACTTGGGTGTTCTTTTTGCAGGACAAATCTCATACCCAAGAGACTTTAAAGGGATTCTTGAGATGGGCTCAAAATGAGTTCGGCTTAAGGATCAAGAAAATTAGAAGCGATAATGGGACGGAGTTCAAGAACTCTCAAATTGAAGGCTTCCTTGAGGAGGAGGGAATCAAGCATGAGTTCTCTTCTCCCTACACTCCACAACAAAATGGTGTAGTGGAGAGGAAGAATCGAACTCTATTGGACATGGCAAGAACCATGCTTGATGAGTACAAGACACCGGATCGGTTTTGGGCCGAAGCGGTCAACACCGCTTGCTACGCCATCAACCGGTTATATCTTCACCGAATCCTCAAGAAGACATCTTATGAACTCCTAACCGGTAAAAAGCCAAATATTTCATATTTTAGAGTTTTTGGTAGCAAATGCTTTATTCTTGTTAAGAGAGGTAGAAAATCTAAATTTGCTCCTAAAACTGTAGAAGGCTTTTTACTAGGATATGACTCAAACACAAGGGCATATAGAGTCTTTAATAAGTCCTCGGGACTTGTTGAAGTTTCTTGTGACGTTGTGTTTGATGAGACTAACGGCTCTCAAGTAGAGCATGTTGATCTTGATGAGATAGGTGAAGAACAGGCTCCATGCACAGCACTAAGGAACATGTCCATTGGGGATGTGTGTCCTAAGGAATCCGAAGAGCCTTCAAGTGCACAAGATCAACCATCCTCCTCCATGCAAGCATCTCCACCAACTCAAATTGAGGATGAGGCTCAAGATATTGAACAAGAAGAAGAGCCACCTCAAAATGAAGGCAACGATCAAGGGGGAGATCCAAATGATGAAGACAAGGAGGATGATCAACCAAGGCCGCCACACCCAAGAGTCCACCAAGCAATACAACGAGATCACCCCGTCGACACCATCCTCGGCGACATTCATAAGGGGGTAACTACTCGATCTCGTGTTGCACATTTTTGTGAACATTACTCTTTTGTTTCCTCTATTGAGCCACACAGGGTAGAGGAAGCACTTCAAGATTCGGATTGGGTGATGGCGATGCAAGAGGAGCTCAACAATTTCACAAGGAATGAGGTATGGCACTTAGTTCCACGTCCTAATCAAAATGTTGTAGGAACCAAGTGGGTCTTCCGCAACAAGCAAGACGAGCATGGTGTGGTGACAAGGAACAAAGCTCGACTCGTGGCCAAGGGGTATTCACAAGTCGAAGGTTTAGATTTTGGTGAAACCTATGCACCCGTAGCTAGGCTTGAGTCAATTCGTATATTATTGGCCTATGCTACTTACCATGGCTTCAAGCTTTATCAAATGGACGTGAAGAGTGCCTTCCTCAATGGACCAATCAAGGAGGAGGTCTATGTTGAGCAACCTCCCGGCTTTGAAGACAGTGAGTACCCTAACCATGTTTATAGGCTCTCTAAGGCGCTTTATGGGCTCAAGCAAGCCCCAAGAGCATGGTATGAATGCCTTAGAGATTTCCTTATTGCAAATGGCTTCAAAGTCGGCAAAGCCGATCCTACTTTATTCACCAAAACACTTGATAATGATTTGTTTGTATGCCAAATTTATGTTGATGATATTATATTTGGGTCTACTAACAAATCCACATGTGAAGAATTTAGTAGGATCATGACACAGAAATTCGAGATGTCGATGATGGGGGAGTTGAAGTATTTTCTAGGATTCCAAGTCAAGCAACTCCAAGAGGGCACCTTCATTAGCCAAACAAAGTATACTCAAGACATTCTAAGCAAGTTTGGAATGAAGGATGCCAAACCCATCAAGACTCCCATGGGAACAAATGGGCATCTCGACCTCGACACGGGAGGTAAGTCCGTGGATCAAAAGGTATACCGGTCGATGATTGGTTCATTGCTTTATTTGTGTGCATCTCGACCGGACATTATGCTTTCCGTATGCATGTGTGCAAGATTCCAAGCCGACCCTAAGGAATCACACCTTACGGCCGTAAAACGAATCTTGAGATATTTGGCTTATACTCCTAAGTTTGGGCTTTGGTACCCTCGGGGATCCACATTTGATTTGATTAGTTATTCGGATGTCGATTGGGCGGGGTGTAAGATTAATAGGAAGAGCACATCGAGGACTTGCCAGTTCTTGGGAAGATCCTTGGTGTCATGGGCTTCAAAGAAGCAAAATTTGGTCGCTCTTTCTACCGCCGAAGCCGAGTATATTGCCGCAGGACATTGTTGCGCGCAATTGCTTTGGATGAGGCAAACCCTGCGGGACTATGGTTACAAATTAACCAAAGTCCCCTTGCTATGTGACAATGAGAGTGCAATCAAAATGGCCGACAATCCCGTTGAGCATAGCCGCACTAAGCACATAGCCATTCGGTATCATTTTCTTCGGGATCACCAACAAAAGGGGGATATCGAGATTTCATACATTAACACTAAAGATCAATTAGCCGATATCTTCACCAAGCCACTTGATGAACAATCTTTTACCAGACTTAGGCATGAGCTTAATATTCTTGATTCTAGAAATTTCTTTTGCTAAACTTGCACACATAGCTCATAAGAATACCTTTGATCATGTCTCTTTTATATGCTATGACTAATGTGTTTTCAAGTATATTCCAAACCAAGTCATAGGTATATTGAAAGGGAATTGGAGTCTTCGGCGAAGACAAAGGCTTCCACTCCGCTCCACCACTCATCCTTCACCGTCGCTCCACATCACTGTCCAACGTTGGTATAATCTTCACTCATATATTTTATGACCAAAGGAGGAGAAAGTACTTTAAAGGGCTTATATCTCACTCAAAGTATCCGTTTTTGGCGATTCATGCCAAAGGGGGAGAGAGTATGAGCCCAAAGCAAAAGGACCGCACCACCACCCTAATTTTAAAAAAATTGATGATTTTCAATTGGTAAATTTCAAAATTGGTATCTCTTTGTGTTCTAAAGGGGGAGCAAGTAGTATTTTCAAAATTGATGACTTAAAACCCTCTTGAACACTAAGAGGAGACTTTATTTGAGGGGGAGTTTTGTTTAGTCAAAGGAAAAGCATTTGAAACAAAGGAAGAAAATTTCAAAACTTGAAAATGCTTTGCAAAATCTTATTCATTTACCTTTGACTATCTTGCAAAAGAACTTTGAAAAGAATTTACAAAAGAATTTGCAAAAACAAAACTTATGGTGCAAATTTGGTCCAATATGTCAAAAACAAAGAAAACAATCCATGCGCATCATGTAAGTATATATTGGCTCAATTCCAAGCAACCTTTGCACTTGCATTATGCAAACTAGTTCAATTATGCACTTCTATATTTGCTTTGGTTTGTGTTGGCATCAATCACCAAAAAGGGGGAGATTGAAAGGGAATTAGGCTTACACCTAGTCCCTAAATTAATTTTGGTGGTTGAATTGTCCAACACAAATATTGGACTAACTAGTTTGCTCTAGTGTATAAGTTATACAGGTGCAAAAGGTTCACACTCAGCCAATAAAAAGATCAAGTTTTGGATTCAACAAAGGAGCAAAGAGGCAACCGAAGGCACCTCTGGCTGGAGGCACCGGACTGTCCGGTGTACACCGGACAGTGTCCGGTGGGCCCAGAGGACTCCAACTCGAACTCACCACCTTCGGGAATTTCTCAGGCCGCTTCGCTATAATTCACCGGACTGTCCGGTGTACACCGGACAGTGTCCGGTGCTCCAAGGAAGCGCGGCCTCTTCAACTCGCCAGCCTCGGGTTCGCGCGGTAGCCGCTCCACTATAATTCACCGGACATGTCCGGTGTGCACCGGACTGTCCGGTGTACCAGCGGAGCAACGGCTATTTCGGCGCCAACGGCTCCCTGCGGCGCATTTAATGCGCGCTCTGCGCGCGCAGTCGTCAGGCGTGCCCATACCGGCGCACCGGACAATGAACAGTTGTTGTCCGGTGTGCACCGGACACCCAGGCGGGCCCAGAAGTCAGAAGCTCCAACGGTCAGAATCCAACGTCATTGATGACGTGGCGGGTGCACCGGACTGTCCGGTGCGCCATCGAACAGACGCCTCCAGCCAACGGTCAAGTTTGGTGGTTGGGGCTATAAATACCCCAACCACCCCACCATTCATTGCATCCAAGTTTTCCAACTTCCAACCACTTACAAGAGCTAGGCATTCAATTCTAGACACACCAAAGAGATCAAATCCTCTCCAATTCCACTCAAGCCTTTAGTGACTAGCGAGAGAGATTTGCCGTGTTCTTTTGAGCTCTTGCGCTTGGATCGCTTTCTTTCTTTCTCACTTGTTATTGTGATCAAAACTCAATTGTAACCAAGGCAAGAGGCACCAATTGTGTGGTGGCCCTTGCGGGGAAGTTTTGTTCCCGTTTGATTGAGAAGAAGAAAAGCTCACTCGGTCCGAGAGATCGTTTGAGAGAGGGAAGGGTTGAAAGAGACCCGGCCTTTGTGGCCTCCTCAACGGGGAGTAGGTTTGAGAGAACCGAACCTCGGTAAAACAAATCCGCGTGTCTCACCTCATTATTCGCTTGCGATTTGTTTTGCGCCCTCTCTCGCGGACTTGATTATATTTCTAACGCTAACCCGGCTTGTAGTTGTGATTATTTTGAGATTTTCAGTTTCGCCCTATTCACCCCCCTCTAGGCGACTTTCAGAGCCCTTCAGGGCTGCGTACGGCTGGCGTGCCGATGACGTGATAGAACATGTCGGAGGGTAGGGCTTCACCCCTGGCGGCTGCCTTGGCCAATGCGTCAGCTTCTTCATTCTTGGCCCGGTCCACATGCTGCAACGTGAATCCCTTGAATTGTTTCTTGAGACTTCGGATGGCCGTGAGGTACTGCATAAGTGCGAGGTCCTTTGCTGCATAGTCTTTCTCGATTTGGCCGGCGACTAACTTGGAGTCTGTTCGGACTATACAGGTGGTGACGCCGAGGGCTCTTAATTTGCGGAGGCCAAGGATGACAGCTTCGTATTCTGCTATGTTGTTTGTGCATCTGTCAGATTCCAGAGCGAAGCTTAAGCGTGCCGCGTATCTGTGCCTGACCCCAGCGGGTGAGGTGATGACTGCAGTGGCACCTGCCCCCGCATGGCACCAAGCGCCGTCGCAGTGGATTGTCCAAACCTTCTCTGCAGACGGATCCGGCTGTGTTATTGGCCCGGTCCAGTCGACGACGAAGTCTGCTAGAACTTGTGACTTGATCGCTGTCCTGGGCTCGAAAGTGATGTGGTAGCCGGAGAGTTCGGCCGCCCATTTAGTGATCCGTACCGATGCCTCCGGGTTCCTGAATAATTCGCCGAGTCCCCTATCTAAGGTGACGTGGACCTTGAATGCTTCAAAGTAGTGGCGCAATTTGCGCGAAGACATAACAACTGCATATGCAATCTTTTCGAGCTCCGTCATGTTACATTTTGACGGTGCGAGCACTTCGGAGACATAATATACTGGGCACTGCCTGATCACGCCCTCTACTGTCTGCTCCTGAACCAGTGCTGCACTGACCGCGTGCGGCAAAGCCGCAACATAAAGCAACAGTGGTAGCGAAGAGTCGGGGCTCATAAGAACGGCCAACTCCATCAGGTACTGTTTTAGTGAGGCGAAGGCCGCCGCCTGCTCTGGTCCCCAAGCGAAGTCTTTTGCGCCGCGGAGTGTTTTGAGGAAGGGAAGACTTCGCTCAGTAGATTTGGAAATGAACCTGTTGAGGGCGGTCAATCTGCCCGTCAGACGCTGGACCTCTCTGGCTGACTGCGGGGGCGTCATGTTGATAATGGCCTGGATTTTGGTTGGGTTGGCCTCGATGCCGCGGTGTGATACCAGATAACCCAATATTTTCCCCTGGCGAACACCGAAGACACACTTATCGGGGTTTAGGCGAAGTCGTGCGTCCCGCATGTTCGCGAATGTCTCGGCGAGGTCTACGAGATGGTCCTCTTTATTCCTGCTGGCGACGACGATGTCGTCCACGTATGTGAATACGTTTCTGCCGACTTGCCCTTCGAGCACTGTTTTAGTGAGCCAGGAGAAGGTGGACCCGGCGTTCTTGAGTCCCTCCGGCATTCTGATAAAGCAATATGTGCCGAAGGGTGTTATGAAGCTGGTGCTGGCCTTGTCCTCCTCCTTCATGTATATTTGATGATAACCGAAGAAGTAGTCGAGGAGTGACATGACCTCGCACCCGGCCGCGCTATCGACTATTTTGTCGATCCGGGGCAACGGGAAGTTGTCCTTCGGGCAGGCCTTGTTGAGGCTGGTGAAGTCTATGCACATTCGCCACTTACCCCTCTTTTTCTGCACCATTACCACATTGGAGAGCCACGTGGGGTAGGCCACTGGCTCGATAAATTTGGCTTCCAGGAGGCGGTGTACCTCTGCCTTAGCGGCCTCTGTCTTCTCGTCGGACATTTTGCGAAGCCGTTGTTTTTTCGGTCTCACCGAGGGGTCGATTCCCAAGCTGTGCTCAATTATGGACCGGCTGACCCCGACCAGGTCGAGGGCTGACCAAGCGAAGACGTCCTTGTTCTTGGACAAGCAGCACAGTAGTTTTTCCTCGTCATGCGAAGTGAGGTCTTCGCTGATCGTGACTGTTTGCTTGGGCGTGGACTGGTCGAGGGGAACAGTCTTGGTCCCATCGTTGCTTTGCAGCTGCGCCTTGGGTTGTTTTTCAGTTGGGCTGGCGGGCGCTGGGACCTCGCGTTGGGCCGTGAGGCAGTGGACATTTCTTTGCCCGGGGATGAAGTCCCACTCTATATTGCGCGCAGTCTGCTGATTGCCGTAGACCGAGATGGCGCCTAACGGACCTGGTATCTTCATGCACAGGTACAATCCGTGAATGGCTGCCTCAAACTTGTTGATGGAGCCCCGGCCCATGGTGACGTTGTACGGATACACCATGTCGACGATGTCAAAGGTTATTTGCTCACTTCGGGCATTGGGCGGTACACCGAAGGAGAGAGGCAACTCTATTTTGCCGATAGGAAAAGTGCCCTTGCCGCCGAAGCCGTACAACGGATTGTCCGAAGGCTTGAGCAAGCTGTGGCTTATGCCCATGCGGTCGAAGGCATGGAGGAAAATGATGTCTGCCTGACTGCCATTGTCGACGAGGACTTTGTGCAGGTCCCAGCCTGCCACGCTGCAGTTGATGACCATGGCGTCGATATGGGGGGCGCTGCGCAAGTCGACGTCTCGGGCGTTGAAAGTTAACAGTACATGGGACCACTTCGTCTGCACGACTAGACCAGTGATGGCGACGTGGTTGATGCTGCGGTAGTGGTCCCGCTTCTGTCGCTTGGTGTCGAAGTCGACACTGGACCCCCAGTGATCATATGAATGACTCCACGATACGGCTGATCGGCGAAGTCTTCTTGCTTGGGGGCGTGGGGGTGGGGGATGTTTTGTTGTTGCTGGTGTGGAGGCGGGGGTGGGGGAGGTACGATTTGTACTTCCTGATGGTGTTGGTAAGCGTGGTGCGGTGGATGCGGGGCGGGGGCGTGGATGTATGGTGGAGGGTATTGCTGATAAGTGTGCGCGACGACTCTTGGGTTGTCGGCCGGTTGCGCCCGTGCCATCCTGTCTCTGGTGGCCTTCGTCTCTGGGCAGTCTTTGGTTTGGTGGGCGCAGTCTTCGCCGTGGAAGAGACAGTAGAATCGGCGCGGCGGCTGCGCGCGTCTCCGGCCCCTGCCGCGAGTTCCACTTCCGCGGCCCTGGGAGGGATATTCCTGGCGGCGAGGGGCATCACCAGCGGGGTGCTGGTTGGCAATGTTGTGCACCTGCTGCTGATTACGGCCGTCTCGACCGGAGTCTGGCTGCGGAGTCCTCGTCCACGTGCGGCTGGACTGTGGAGCATCTTTGGGTTTCCTCTGAGACTCAACCTTGCGCTGGTGGAGCTCTTCGGATTTGGCATATTTTTCAAATGGCTGATATAATTCCTGGAGGTTCTTGGGCGGGTCCCTGATGCAGTGGCTATAGAGGACGCCGGCGCGAAGGCCACTGATGGCGTAGTGGATGGCGATCTGGTCATCGACTGAGGGCAGCTGTGACTTGAGTGTTAGAAATTTGCGGTAATACTCCCGCAGAGTCTCCTTTTCCAGCTGCTTGCAGAGTGAGAGTTCGGCCAAGGCGTCGGTGTCTGGGCGGTACCCCTGGAAGTTGAGCAGGAATTGGTCCCTTAGGCTTCTCCAGGAGTCAATGGACAGCGGGGGCAACCTGGTGAACCAGGTGAGAGCTGGGCCTTCGAGGGCGATGATGAAAGACTTGGCCATTGTGGCGTCGTCCCCTCCAGAAGATGCAACGGCGACCTGATAACTCATGATGTACTGTGCTGGGTCCGTGCTGCGTTGTACTTGGGATAGGTCCCTGCCCAGAAGTTGGCAGGCCAGGGTGTCACTTGCAGATGTGGCGCCAGGGGACTTCGCTCGTCGAGATAGTTGACCCCTTGAAATGGCGCGGCGGCTGGGAAGGCGTAGTCGCGCTGGGGGAAGTGCGGGTCTTCCACTTGCGAGCGCTGTTGCAGGGGTGGCCCGTGCTGCAAACCGAGGTGGCCTTCGCGCTGCATCAGCGTGATCTCCCTCTCGAGGTCCTGGGCCTTCTGCTCTTCGTCACGTATCATTTGCCGCACCTTGGCTAGTGCAGACACGCGCTGGCACTTGGCCTCTAGTATCTCTTTTTGCCTCTGGAGATTGCGGTTCTTGAGGCGCAGGGCGCGCAGCTGTAGCTGTTCTTCCGCTGAAACTCCGAGGACTTCACCGTCCTCGGTGAGGTCCGCGCCCTCCAGTGGGGCGAAGCCGAGGACTTCACCGTCCTCGGTGAGGTCCGCGCCCTCCGGTGGGGTGAAGCCTGGGGGAGGTTGCGGTTGTCCTTCAAGGCCGCAGGTGCGGAGAGCGTCGTCTTCGCAGGTGCGGGGAACGTCGTCTTCAGCAACCTCTTGGTGGGTGGAGTGGGTGAGTGCGAGGGCCTTGCCCTTTCTTGTGGCCAGCAGTGCTGCCTTCGCAGCCTCGTCAGCCTTCGAGCTAGCTTTCTTGGGTGCCATCGCGGGTGGTTTTTTCGTAGCACGAACGGTGGGCGTCAAATGTTGGAACTTGCTCACTGGCGCAAGTTGATCCAACGGGGGGGGGATAAATAGCGCAAACAGGGTTTCAGCACGTAATGGCAAAAGCTCTGTTCATCCAGCCTCTTAAGGGCACTGTGCGGGGGTATTTATAGGTACCTGAGTGCCCAGCATCTTGTGTTAAGGACGCATGTGCCCTTAGACACCTAGGTTATCCCCAGAATATTCCCATAAAGCGGGGTTACAGACTGTAATTACAGGGATGCCTTTACAAATTAGGCCTGTAACACGCAGCGGCCACGCAGGGCCCGTTACAATGGGCCGGATCACACGTGGGCTCCCATGCTGGACGAGGCCGCACGGTGGAATGACCTCGTCACAGGTCTTCGTCCGATGTCGTATGGGGCGAAGGGTGTCCCCTGCCCGTTGTCTTGTCTCCGTTGGACCAACGACTACGGCGAAGGCCTCGAGCGAAGGGTGGCGTCTTCGCCTTCGCCCCAACAGCCGTGCTGCTGCTGCTACAGATGTGGCTACAAAATAGTGTAGAATAATGCAAAGCCTACACTGCTGCACCCTAAGAAGAAGTGCAGACGAGCAGGTTTATATTCTTGTTGTTCTGAAATATTATGCCACATACGTACTCTCCCATTCAAATAATAAGTTTTATCGATATTAGGTAACTTCAACTAAATTTACTAAAAAAACTTTATACTTAATGTTACCACACTAAGACGAAGAGTCAGCTTTCAGTAAAAGGGAGGGGACGATCCGAGAATATGCACACTCTCGCAAAGGGTGTGACGTATTGTACGGATCCTAAACATCCAAATTATATGATAAATTTAATATTTTAAAATAGATATGTATAGAGTTTGGTGTTAATCTTTAGCTATGTTGTTAAGCACATTATTTAAAACAAAATAAGGATAAAATTTTGTATAGTTTTTTTGTGCGTCATTTGTTCCCTACAACAAAAAAGTGAAAAAAATCTAAATCCGTATCGGAATTTTATATTCTTTTATTTGAGAAGACAAATTTGAGGTTTACTTTTTATAAGTTCAATGCTAAAAACAAAAATATGGATTTAAATAGAAGATTTTATATCTTATTTATTTGTAATTAAAGAAAGAAGACAAAAATTAACATCAAAATAAATATCTGTATCCATTTCTAATTGTACCACTGCACGGTGGATCATTCACGTAGCAAGAGTACGCGCATGATGCGGCGGTTTATAGAGCCATTTCGGTACGAAAACCGTTGCCCACCGGTAATGGATTACCACCGGTAAAAACCGACCGGTTTGACCAATCCAAATCAATTTGAATTCAAACCGGTTTACCGATGAAAAATCGGCGAAAAATCGCTCGAAATCGTCAGTTTACCACGAAACAAATCGGTTTTTGTGTTTTTTAAGAAAAAATGGAAAATTTTGACAGAATTTATTTGTAATTTGCTCAATTCACATTGCACAATAAATATTAATTAATCCACAAGACATGTGCTCAACAAAATAACATACAACATACATATGCAACCACAAACTCCAGTTCTCATGCAACAAACAACTAGCAAACTTCACAATACTCAAATACAAGTTCTTTTACAACTCTCCAACGAGGCAACGACACATAGGTCGACTTATTTCACAATACTCACATGTTCAGTTCGAGTCATGGTGATAGTACTTAGGCATGTTGGAAGGATCGTGATATTGTTCCAATCCGTCATAGTGATAGTGATAAGTCTATATAAAAGATATGAGATACATTAGCGAGAAAACAAGAACGTCAAATAAATACTTATCCACAAAGCAAAAAAATATATCGATATGTGTGTTTGGTATTTGTGTATTGCATGTGCACCTCACCAAGTGTTGGACTTTTCTCCTGATCAACAAATCTTAGGAACACATACAGAAGAACTAGAGCTAAGGGTTCTAGATTGGGTCTTGTACAGATAGATAGTTAGAAGAACTGGAGCTACTTGAGCTACGAATTCCATCTTGGATATGAAATGGAACCGAAATTGACCACTAAATGCTTAAACTGGACTTAAGCTACGGATTTCATCATCACATATATAGCATATAACAGTAAACAAGACTACTATGCCTAAATTGACCACTAAATGTCTAAACTAGAACTCAATCTTGGCATTAAATCTGGTTTCTCGGCAAAAATTGGCAGTTTACCTGTCTAAAATGACAGTCCGGTCCAAAAAACGATTTACCGGCGGTTTTCGGTTTTCATGATTTTTTTAATTTTTTTTGAATTTGGAACAAATTTTGAAGAAAAAAATAAATCGGTGGTTAACCAAAGCCGTACCGCCGACGGTTTCGGTAAACCGACCAGTTTACCGCTGCGCTTCTGTAAACCATACCGATGCCCCACGCCCACTGCCAAGTGCACATTTGTGTCCAAAGTATATATATGGCAGGCAGCGCTGCAGGTTCTTAGAAACTGCTCGCATACGCAGGTATGCGTCATTTTTACAGGATAAGGCAGTGCAAGTTCTTGCGAATAAATTGTAGTACGTCATAGCTAGACTCTATTGAGTGCTAAATATTTGCTGTACCTGAAATGTTAATCCATGCTAGAAGTAGTTCTCACTTTTCCCAATGATGTTTCAGAAGTAGTACTACCTCTAATAAATAACAAAGAGGATCTTAAAACTTGTTCTATGTTTTCTCCCCTTCAAAAACATCCTAAAAACTTATTACGCATGATTGGTTGTAGGGGTGTCTCGCGCCCAGCATCGTGCCAGCCTGGGCCGCTGGAAACGAGGGGGAGTTGTATTTCCGCGCATGCAGGCTACCCAATGAAAAAACACCAACGTTGCATGCATGGGAGCAGGCGGTAGAGATGCTATACAGATACAAGCATCCAAACACGCGTCAAGCGCGGTCAACGGAACGCCGCGGGCTTGAGCGTAGCCAACCAATCAACCAATCACCCGGATTCTGAATAGTATTCCCATCACCCCCATGGAGTTCCGTCGTCCCCGTAAAACGTGAAGAAAAGATCATTGACATCCATTCCTATTTTTAAATACATTTATTATAAAATATATGTACTTTTATAATTAATCTAATGATATTATTTAGTACCACAAATAATTGTATTTTATAGTAAATGTTGGTTAAAGTTGAACATTTCTCTACTCTTGTCGGGATACGAGAACTCTTTTTGGACGGGGGCCAGAAGCGCAGCACAGTACGTGCAAGGTTGCCTGATTGGGCTTTGCAGATTCTCCATCGGTACCTAGTGGCAGGCATGGTTTGGACCACACCTTCTCCAAACTCGTCTCACATCAACAACTCAACCGAGGATGGAATCTGGTTGACATTGATCCACCAGATTTATGTTGTCTTAAGGTAAATACTCTCTCCACCACAAAATAAATATTACTATAGGATACGTGCTGATCAAACTTTTATAGATTTAGCTAGTTTTGTAGAAAAATTAGCATTTGTACCTTCAAATAAGATTATTATAAAAAAACATGTTCAATGATTCATCTATGTTAAGTATGTATTATAAATATCAATATTTTTTTATTTATATTTCATAAAAGTTTAAAATGACTTCTCTAAAAATAAGAATGACACCTAATTTGATGAGGGATTATATTTCTTCTAGCATTTAAATTTTGACATATAATATAATAAGTATGTTTTTTATTGTGCCATGTAGAAAAAATAAAACTCGATCTGCAGAGAGTAAGATAGTTCAGAACATAGTATTAAATAAGACCTTCTCGAACCACCTAATTAACTCAGTTAAATTTTGTCATACAATACATTTATTTGATTTATTTAAAGCACTATATGATAATGCTTTCCCTGATGATATCGTTGTGTATGTGAAATTAATCCTGGCACATATATGATTTGCATTAGATTGTCTTCTTAAAATCGGGTTCGACATAATTAAAACTAGACGATAAAGAAAATGCGGAAGACTAGCTAGCTAGATTAATTAAACGAGAATGACAATGAGGACTAGTACTGTATCTTTTTTTATGAACTATGTATTTTATTTATTTATTTGTTTGAATTATGTATTTCTTTATTACTTACGCTATTGGATGATATTTTCCAAACAAAACATCATGCTTCATTTCAATTAAGAGTTTGCAAAAGAAAAACTAACGTGACATAATGTGACTGTAGACTGATGACAAAAGACGTGCATTAAAATACGGTGTAGATAAAGACCGATGACATACTAATAGTAATAGCTAGCTAGCAAGAGCTCCAACCTGTAGAAGAAAAACTAATGTTACTGTAGACATATGGTAAAAGTCGTGCATCAAAATATGGGTATAGATAAAGACTGGCCACAATTGATAGAGTGATGGATAGTGTGGTTGGTCATTGACGTGATAAGGATAAAGATGGACGATGGTATAGATTCGGCTATGTCACTGTGGACTCGTTTGGTAGAGCTAAGCTCCATGATTCTCTAATAGAATCATTTTGAATGATTTTTAGTAAAATAAATCTATTTGATAAAAACCGTTTAACAAATAATATGTGAAGTGATTTCTAAGAAAGTGAAGAGTAAGGAGCATGTTGAAAAGGTTGGAAATAGCAAGAAGCAGATTTATTTTTGCTCCTTCTAATATAAAACAGAGAGTAGATTTACGCTGCTTTTCCACCGTAGAGCAGTTTAGTTTTTTCTATTTAGCTGCATATAAGTGATTCTCGCGGAGAAGCGGAGCAGCGGAGCTTTTCCAAACGCCCGCTAACAGCTACTTATCTATCAAGAGCTCCAACCAGCACCACCGTACCGGCCACGCATGCATGACATTGCACTTTCATGGATTGGCTCCCTGCTGGCTACGCACCACATCAACATGCATGCATGCTTATGCAATTACACCCGGTCTATAGATGTCTAAATGGGCGGGCCGTGTCGGTCTAGTCCAAGCACAGCTAGGCCCGGCACAGATTAGGATCGTACCGGTCCGGCCCAAATTAGCTAGCGGGCCGTGCTGTATCGGTCCATGGGCCCCAAGCGAGGCCCAAGCACAGGGGCCGGTCCACGGTCTGACGGGACTAACGGGTCCATAATAATATATGACATTTAAATTATAAAAATATCCTAAAATTATGATTTTTAGGGTTTAAACTATATTTATTAGCTCTAAACATTTATTTACACTCATATAACCAACAAAAACACATGTTTCTTGTGTTTTATACTCTATATTCAAGTATAATATATGTATTTATATGAAAAAATAGAAAAAATAAAATCAGGACATGTCAGATCTAGCCCGTCGTGCCATGACTTCGATCTAGGCACGGTCCATTTTACTACGTGTCGTACCAGGTTCGTGTTATACCAAACCCGTGCCGGATTTGGATCCGCCCGGCAAACCGGTTCCGTGGTCCCGTTCCCTCATTGCACCATATATATCCGTCTTCAATCTCGGACTCCGAGCCGTGAAAGGATATCGCTGCTACCTGCTATCCTAGCGTATAGCGTTAGCGTCTGGTGGGCAGGCTGTGGACTGTGGACTGCTGGCCGGCACCGTACGTCGTCAACATGCATGTGCTTGTGCATCGTGCGCTCGCGTGATGACTTGACTGCTACGGGACCCCGGCTGCATTGCATTGCATCATGCGATGTAAGCCTTCGTAATTGTTCTTGAAGGAAGACATGAAGTAGAATCAAGTAGGGTGGATCGGAGCGGAGGCAATGCAAGGGAACTTCGAGGAAGCCACAGCGTAACCATTTCGGCAAAACACTAGCTATGGGCCTTCACCCTAGCAGGTTTGCCAAATGTGTGAAATGCGCATTCATCTCCCTCCCCAACCACCATGCATTCAAAGATTACAAAACCGGTGGAAACCGGCAGTAAACCGCTTGATTCACCGAAACCGCCAACAGGTGGTGCATGTTTTTTTTTTAAAAAAAAATCAGTCTAAATTTAAAAAATTTAATTATTTTATAAAAAATAAAAAAATTATGATACAAAACTATATGTTTTGGTAAGTAATTTGTTATATAAGATATTTAAAATTAAATCAGTTTAGACTATAAAAAATATAAAAACGTATAGACTCGTTAACCTATTAATAAAAAATCTAAATACTATAGATTGAATCCTCTCTTCCCCAGCTTCCCTCACTTTCCCCATTCCCTTACCCGAGAGCACATAGGCCCGCCACCGTCGCGCCTTTTACCGGCGATTAAGCGTGGTAAACCGCTGGTCAGGAGCAGTTTACCGCCCGCTGCGCCGCTGCCCTAGCCATCAGCACAGATCGCCCTCACCGGCGGTTTTTCCCGCGAAACCGGCAGTAAACCGCCCAGAGAGAGAGGTAAACCGTGTATTACTACCGATAAAGCGGTTATAGTACCAAGATTTAGCTCCGTTTTAGATATTTAGTTCCTAGATTTGGTTTTTTAATGTTTAGGTTTTGAGGTTCATGTTTGTGTTAACACATAGTTATTGTTAGATTCTGTTCATGTTATTGTTAGGTTTGGTTCATGTTAGTTATATATGTAACTCATAATATTATTTACTACTATTGTAAATATGATTTAGTATTGTTATTATATATGTGATGGCTTATGATTTATGGATTAGTTATGGTTTAGTTATTGTTTCAAGTTATATGATATTTTTGCCACATCTGTAAAAGACATGTCGGATGAAGATAGAGATAGAGAAAGAGATAGATTCCTTCAAGTTGGTGGTCCATGTTAGGATCAGATACGCCGACACTGCAACGTGTTGCTAAGCGACTGCTATCACAGTGTGCCTCGTCGAGTGGGTGTGAGCGCAACTGGAGTACTTACACATTCATCCACACAAAGCTCGCAACAAACTCAGCTACTTGAAATTGCATGAGCTTGTGTTTGTTAACTACAACCTTCGTCTTCGCATCCAACGAGCAACTGGTACACCAGAGCCTAGTGAGTTTGATCCTACCTTGGCCTTCATGGATCTATCATTACATAGGCATAATGAAGCCATTAGAGATTGGATGGAAAGAGGAAGATCCAATGCACCTCCAACAGTGGATGAAGACTCACCTATCAGAGACACTCCTCATCCTAGCACGTTGTTTACATCGCCTGTATGTGAACAAGGAGGCACAGAGAAAGTGCAAGAATAGGCCGATGAAACAGTTGGCGACACCCACCTTGGCAAGCGGAAGACAAGACTTGGTCCATCAGATAGGAACGAAAAAGGGGTCAAAATCACCAATCCAATCGAAGAGGAAGAAGAGGATGAAGACAGTGATGATAACACAACCGATCCTAGTGCTGGTGATGATGGCAGCCATGGTGATGCTGGATTATATGGTGCAGGAGGGAGTGGTACAGGAGGGAGTGGTGCAGGAGATTGGAGGTCCACTGGAGGAAGTCGGTTCACCCATTCCACACAAGATTCTTACCATGATGCACCTCATTCACATCGGAAGACAATAAGTGGTGGGCATCGTTCGGTTTCATTTCTTGTCCAAGATGGAATCCGTAGCTCAAGTAGCTATAGTTCTTCTTACTATCCACCTGGACAAGACCTAGTCTATAACCCTTATGCATGGCAATGGCAACCAGATCAGGGAACCTATGGACCCCCTCCATCATCAGGCGAAGTACCACCATCGATCATGTATGGGTCTGGAAACTATGGACCTCCTCCACCACGATTGATGAGGACATCATCCATTATTAACCGTTGGCAAAGACGCAATTGGCCCAGTTGGCCCAATTGTAGTCGGACGGTGACCGTGTGAGCCTCAGAATTATCCCACCTCACTTAACTTGGGAGGTGGAAGCCACTTTAAAAGGGACAGCCACCCTTCCCCCATTGGACTAGTCTTTTGGGGCGACTGGGCCTTTCCCTGAGTTGGGTGTGCATAATGAACTGTTGGGCTCCAGGCAACCCTAATTTGTTAGGCCTCGGCCAACCCCACCTGGGCTAGGTGTATCATCTGGTATCAGAGCTATGGCCCATTTTAAGAAGGTGAGAATGATGAGGACATCCTCCACTATAAACCGTTGGCAAAGACGCAATTGGCCCAGTTGGCCCAATTATAGTCGGACGGTGACCGTGTGAGCCTCAGAATTATCCTACCTCGCTTAACTTGGGAGGAGGAAGCCACTTTAAAAGAGAGAGCCACCCTTCCCCTATTGGACTAGTCTTTTTGGGCGATTGAACCTTTCCTTGAGTTGGGTGTGCATAATGAACTGTTGGGCTCCGGGCAACCCTAATTTGTTGGGCCTCGGGCAACCCCACCTGGGCTGGGTGTATCAACGATATTCAAATTTATTAAATATGTATCCACCAGGACCAAAGTATGGGTATGGACAAGTTCCCGCTGCACTGATACATTTTTTGCTTTGTGGACAAGTATTTATTGTCGTTCTTGTTTTCTCGCTAATGTATCTCATATCTTTTGTATAGACCTATCACTATCACTATGACAGATTGGAAAAATATCGCGATCCTTCCAACATGCTTGAGTACTATCACTATAACTCAAGCTGAACATGTGAGTATTGTGAAATAAGTCGACGTATGTGTCGTTGCCTCGTTGGAGAGTTGTAAAAGAACTTGTATTTGAGTATTGCGAAGTTCGCTGGTTGTTTGATGCTTGAGAACTAGAGTTTATGGTTGCATATGTATGTTGTATGTTATTTTGGTGAACACAGTCATGTGGATTAATTAATATTTACTGTGCAATATGAATTGAGCAAATTACAAATAAATCCTATAAAATTTTCCATTCTTCAGTAAAAACAGCAAAAATCGGTTCGTTTCGTGGTAAACCGGCAGTTTAGAGCGGGTTTTCGCCGGTTTGTTGTCGGTAAACCGGTTCGAATTCAAATTGATTTGGCTTGGTCGAACTGGCCGGTTTTACCGGTTTTTCACCGGTTTACCGGAAGTAAACCGTTATCGGTGGGGTGGGCAATGGTTTTCCCATCCTGAACGGTTTTGTAAACCGTGCATGCATTCATCTTCTCCATGATTTTTCACGGATTCCAAGGTCCAATTTCGACACTCAATTCTACTAGACTCACCATCTTTACCTCTAGTGTCCCATGCTTGTGTACCCTTCAAAATGAAAAATAACATGGCACACAATTCTACTGGACTTGCCTTCCTTTTCACATTAAGGGCTTTCGGTTGCCTCTCGGTGGTAGGAGATTGGAGGAGATTAAATCCTTCCTTAGGGTTAGTTTGGCAACCCCATTTTTTAAGTGATTTTCATTTTTCAAGAAAAATTAGTTTATTTTCCCTTCGAAAAATAGAAATTCCTTGAAAAAATGGAGTTCCCAGACTAGCCCTTAATCATTTTTTATTAGGGAGGAATTGAATGCTCTTCAATCTGCTCTGATCAGATGCAACCAAATAAGATCTAACATTGTTTGCATACTCTTCGTTTGGATCTTCCATGATATCCAAGTTCCAGCAACTACCTACTCGGTACTACTACCTCCATTCACAAATACATTACGCCGTTGACTTTTTTCGAAAACTTTGACCACTCGTGTTATACAAAATATTCATTCAAAAATATAAAATTTTAAGTCAAGCACAAACTACCTTAAGTGATAAAAACAAATCACAATAAAATAAATGATAACTTATTTTTTTTAAAATAAGATAAGTGGTCAAAGTTTTTTTTTAAAAAGTCAATAGTGTCATATATTTAGTAACGGAGGGAGTATATAGGTAGGAGTAAGTTTTAAAGGTTGAGGGCTAGTGCCTATATTTTGACTAGCGCAAACATTAGAGAGGATACATCATGAAGTTCACTTATATTAAAGCAAAGCATGAGAAAAGCAACGACTCCTCACATACAGATGTTAATGTGAAAAAGAACTACACACTTTCCCTTTGGTATGTATCTATCAGGATTCTCCAAAGAAGCGTGACACAACAATATAATTTAAGTAAAATGCTTCGATCTCCACTAGTACACATAAGCTCTAAAGAGACAGTTTGTAACATATTTTTACTGGCGTTTTTTAGAAGCGCCTGCGCTGGGGCTAGTGGAAACATATTTCCATTGTCATTTTTCTGACGGTTGTCCAGTGGAAATCCCTTTTCCACCAGCAGTTTTCTGAATTTAGCTGCTAGTGTTAGTTTTCCCGCCTTTTTCCAAATTTTCCAAAAAATTTGAATTTTATATATATTACACACAAATGAATATATATATATATATATATTGAAAGAAACACGAATTAAATTCTATTATACATTTATATACATCAAAGTTTTGTGTTTACAACCATAAAGTTTCACGTATATATTTTCTATACATCAAAGTTTTCACCTAAGCTCTAATAACTATCTCGACTAAGATTTAGTCTACTAATTTTTATTAGTACTCTATACTTTGGACTAGCTAAGGTACTAGTCGCATCATGATATTTTCCTTCGCATGGAATGATTTCTTTCAAAATAAATGAGCACAAGTCCTCAATTATGTTGTACAATACACCTTCGGTCATGTTGTCCGCCTTTTTTAGTCCAAAATCCTGTAGAGGATGTTTATAAACACCATATATTTACACTTGATAATACATTTGCATCTATAATTACAAAACTACAAACATGACTATTATTAATAATACCTTATCAGGGTTCTTGATGCATTGTCCATTCTCTCTCATGAACTCGCACACATAGAACTCACAGAGGACTGACCCCGGTGGTTGCTTGTGTCACTACATGACATAAAATTGGTTTTTTAGTTGCAACATTTTTCTATATACGTACATGTATGACATGTATTCATAAATTTACATACTTATCGACTATTTATAATATATTTGCAGTGCCTCGTCTTTTTTGATATATCGTACTATCTACCTTGAAACTTATAGAATACATATTTTTTGTGATCTCAAATAGAATCACCTTGTTATTCTCAAACCCTCATCGATAAAAATATGCATGCATAAAAAAGGCTTACAACTCTATGATGCTGATGAATTTTGTATAGCTTGAAGGGTCGTAATCTAAGGAGTCGAGCACTAGCATCTTTCCAACCCTGGGGTGAATGATGAAGCATATCCAGTGGTCCCTGTACGAATCAAATTTATGATGCATGTATATTGAAAATTATTAATTTTATTTATGCAAACTCACACTTACATAAAGTTGTATGGGCCCACTATCGCTTCCCTGTTTAGAAATCGAAGCATTGTGTGTCCTATGTAGGTGTTATATCAGGCTTCGAAATCCTTCTTCAATTTCTCTGTATGTTTCTTAACTTCTCTATCTGTCTTTTCCTATAATTCCTCGTTGTCTTTACCGATTCTAAAAGTGTATTGTTCCTCACATATTTGGATTGGGTTGAGATACCCAACCCTTTTATCGGCATCCGAATAAAGATTCGCCCCGTAACGGATCTCCTACTGATCAAATTGCATTATGCATGGCACACATGCATGTTAAATATTGAAAATTAATACAACTCACTAATAATAACACATGTATGTGTAA
Source organism: Zea luxurians (assembly GCA_029449295.1). Classification (NCBI taxonomy): domain Eukaryota; kingdom Viridiplantae; phylum Streptophyta; class Magnoliopsida; order Poales; family Poaceae; genus Zea; species Zea luxurians. The sequence continues at coordinate 21,767,514 of JAOPSE010000017.1, forward strand.
GAATGAGTGACACTTACAATACAAACATCGTTACGGGCTATACATCGAGTTTCTTAAGGTTTATCATCAGCCACATGTCCTCGAACGTAACAAATGCCTTTTCATTGCCACTAGAAAAAACATCTGCTAGTATACAAACGTTTACCGTGTCGATGGCAATAGCAGATGCTCTCATATACCAGGCGTGCAACCTTTTTATACCAGCTGGGACCTTTTTGAGCACATCCCAAGTGAGTAGTGGCCTGCCAGACACATAATGTTTATGGACTATTGGGGGCCTTCCTCTTCTGAAGGCCCTAAAAAACACAATTAACTATTTGCTTTCAGTATGAGCTATTATAGGGAGCTTCGTCTTTAGGATGGAAGTCTTTTCCTCATGATGAAGGCGTACAAGATGAAGACATGATCTAAGGATGATAAGAATAAACGCTGAAGCTATGGCCAGACTGACATCTTCGGCTTATAGTGGTGATGAAGATTGATGATGATGCTGGCCGACAAGAAAAAAAGACTACCTAGTCCTTAATGATTTATGTTATGATCATAAGTAAATGTCAGGGACATAAATGTACTTTTACCCGGGCTGCGTCCCATTCTTATAAATAGATGAACAGTAGCACCATACTGTTCAAGCGGAATTATAATCACTCTCACGTCAACACCTTCGAGCAAGCCAAAGGTATCAATGTAACACATATTTTGTTAATACTCATGTATGCTTTGCGGAATGCGAATATGAATGGATTGATAAGTTACATCTGCCATTGTCATTTCTTTGTATTCTGATCTATTCATAAGATGATGAAGGCATGTCCTTCATGACCTTCGTTTGATGAACATTATACCCATGGGGAAATAATGCTTCGGAAGACGAAGGTCTTAATGCTAAACAAATTGTGTTGCCTTATTCTTGATTCACAACATCTGAGGACAATTGACCAACATGGACATTGTTGTAATCCTTCCCAGTTGGCTTCTTGATATTTATGGTATGTATCTCAGACTTTTTTGCTAACGACTCGTGATCAGCCAAATCAACAATCCGTGAGGTGCGGCTTCGTGCAATCCCTGGCAAAAATTTGTTTGTGCCAGCAATTTTTGGCTTCTTTGGAGTGAACGAGGAAACCATTTTTGTTATATAACTTTTTGTTTGTTTAAGCTCTTTTGGGGTGGAGAAGGTGGAGCCCTTAATGGCGATGCTGATGGCAGAGATAGTGGCTCATGAAGAAGATGAGTAGAGGGTGGAGAAGGTGGAGCCCTTAATGACGATGCTAGTGGTGGAGACGGTGGGTTAGAAAGAGGATGAGGAGGCAGCGATGGTAGGTGAAAAGGAATAGACTTGGTAGCAGGTGAAGATTGAGGAGGTGAGGATAGTTTGTTAGCAATAGGATCTGCATGTGATGTCTCTTAAGTTAGGGGTAGGGCATGAGATGATGGTGGGGGTGGCTCAACCAATTGGACATCCCATCGAGGCTGAAGGATGAAATTCTTGATAGCATGTCCAAGTGTCTCAATACATTCGAGCCAGGGATGTCTAGCATGTCGTCCTCGTATCCTTAGACGTCTGTCAACACTTCTACCCTGCAATAATCTTCTGTAATTTCATGGACGTAGAACTGGTGTCCTAGGATCGCAAGGCCTATGGCTACCTCCCTTGTACGAATATTGTTAATTCCATATATTATAACTTGGGAGCATGACACATGCCTTGCGATGTCATCAACTGGATAGAAGACCTTATTTCCCATAAAAGTGATAGAGCTTGAGACAGTTAGACACTCTATGGAAGATGGATAATTTGTTGGAATTAGCTACATCTATGGAGCTTGAGTGGTCATCTGTTGAATAGACATCGCACTCGCTAATTGATACATCAATTCTAAAGGAGGATTTAACAGCATTTTAAGAAATCATGTCTTTGAACTCTTTCATAGACCCCTCATTCAAATAATCAGCCATCACTTCCTTGTATCTATCACGTTTCTTGTATATACCTTCACACTATAGTCTGAATCCTTCTTTAGACGAGATGCCTCATACACGATCAAGATGCTCGACGTTCCCTAGACCAACCGTAAGACTGTCACTCTCCCATTATGGCTTGAATGATCCTTCACTCTCCTTAGCTGCCATCGCATAAATGGTATTTGCTGCTTCTTCAATAATGGGATTATCAAAAGACAAACCGGATGTAGTTTCTCTTGTTTTTTGAGCATGGGTCCAATTGGCGGTCCTTTCACCAAGTTGATCGGAAAACACTGGTAACCCTGTGGCCTTCTTCGTGGCATCTTCTTGTCTCCATTTTAGAACCTGGCGCAGGTAACCACCTGTACCTAGGTGGTGGTACTTGTTCTTCTTTACCAATTTTTAATTGACTTCACTTAGAGATATGAAATCTGGGTTACTTCTCTACTCTAGAAAAACTGCCCACTGACCTACTGAGATTATGTACTTTTTTGTCAGGTCCAAGCCTTTCTTTGCTCACTTGGTGTTCATTTCGGACCTCCAATTTAGGAACAAGATGGCACACTACTTCATTGTGTATTCCTTTACGAGTTCTTCTGTATCCCGATGTGTCAAATGATGCTTGACATTGTTTGACACATCTTTCCACTTCCGGATTGTGACACCAACATTATCTCTAACAAAGAACCCAAGTGCATTCCAAAACTTAGGCAGGGTCTCTTCAAGAGCTAAAGGTTGACCTTTTGGGCTCACTTCTGATACTCTATATGTGTTGTCTAGCCACCTGTTCAGTCTGTTGTCACCTCATTTTCGATCACTTTGCTTCCTTTTCCCTGAACTCTCGGTGGTCGTCTTAGAAACTTCTGGTGCATCTTTGTGTGACACTTCTTCATCCATTATCTCACAAAATTGAGACAAGACCTCCTGTTCATGTAATATAATACATAAGGAATCATGCTTATGTAATAGACATTATGAAATCATGTAATTATGCACACACACAAAATCAAGAATGTGCACTTCACCTCATCTTCTCGTGGATCATATTTAGGGTCACGTTGCAACTTACGATGAGTGGCCCTATCTATTCTAAGACAAGGGTCGCTAGCGGTTTGATAGCTTTCACCATCAGATTGGTGGCCTTGTTCTTACGAATCATTCTAGTCCATATCTTTGGGCCCTAATCCTTGGTCTTTTATTGTAGAACACATTGAGCTATATATAAATACATAAGCACATTAGCAACAAGCTCACTTAGAAACTAAGAACTACTTCAAAAACCAACAAGCTCACATAGAAACTGAGAATCAAGGTACAAACCCTAAATCCTAAACCTTTGTAACCCTAAACCCTAACCCTTAACCTCAAACATTTGTAACCCCTAAACGCTAAATCCTTAACCCTAAACCCTTTGCAACCCTAAACCCTAAACCTTAACCCTAAACCTTTGTAACCCCTTAACCCAAAACCCTTTGTAACCCTAAACCTTAAACCCTAAACCTTTGTAACCCTAAACCCTAACCCTAAGTCCTAAACCTTAAACTCAGTAAGTATGTCTCACGTACATAGAGTCGTATAGAACATATATCTCAAGCTCAACTTTGATTTATATGCGAAGTATAGAACATATAGAACGTATATACTCAATAAGTATGTCTCACGTACACAGAGTCGTATAGAACATATATCTCAAGCTCAACTTTGATTTCTATGTGAAGTATAGAATGTATAGAATATATAGTCAATAAATATGTCTCATGTGCACAAAGTCGTATAGAACGTATATGTGAAGTATATCTAAAGCTCAACTTTGATATCTTCGCGAAGTATAGAACATATATACTCGATAAGTATGTCTCATGCACACATAGTCGTATAGAGCGTATATGCGAAGTATAGAATGATAGCAATAATACAGTTCAATTCATACCCAAATGACAATAATTAATACATTTGACATACATATAGTTGCATCAAACACTAAAGACCAAAAACCTAGCATTCACGGCAATAATACATTTCAATTCATCCCCAATGACAACAAAAAGATTCTATGGTTATGATACATGAACTCATAGCTTGGACATGTGCAAAGTGCCATTTTCACTATACTTTAGTTTCTCAATTGAAAATTATAGCTTAAAGAAGCTCATAGCTTGAACCAGACAACGACGCAACAACGGTGGGGGCAGACCATGACGGTGGCGTGCACAGGGCCCGACCACGGCGGTGGTGCACCGATCACACGCGGAGAGGGGCTGGGGAAGGGAGAGAGAGAGAGAGGGGAATCACCTAAGGACATGGGGATGACGACAGCAGAGAGCAAGTGGCGTGGGAAAGACAGCGGCAGCAACAACAAGCTCTTTTTGCTTTTGTATTGTGATTTGACAGGTCTTCATAGTGTGACCTTTGTTCTCTCCATAGAAAACATAGTACAACTTTCTTGGCTATGTATTGAATCTGCCTCCAAAGCTTTGGCCACCTCTTCCTCCTCTTGGGGCTCTGTGAGGATTGTTGTTGTGTGCTTGATTCCTAGGGCTGGCTTGATTGGCCTTGATACATGCTAATTTTTTCTTCATCTGTTCTAGGTTTTGTATGCTTCGGATGTGCCTTGGATGAAACCTCCCCCCAAAGACCTTGGTCGTTTCTGTATATCTTTGTGCCTCTTCCCTTCTTTGACGAAAATCATTATCTGTCCTGATATATTCGTCCATCTTTTGCAGTAGCTTCTCTAGGGAATTGGGGGTTTCCTGGCGAAATACTGGGTCACAGGTCCTGTATGAAGCCCTATGATAATTGATTCATTAACAATGTCATCTTGTACAGTTTGCCAAAAAAACCTTTAGACATAAGCTTGAAGGTATTCATCATGTTCCTGTGTGCACTAGAACAAAGCTTGTGCAGTGATTGGCTTCGTTTGGATACCTTGGAAGCTAGTGAGGAGCATATCCTTAAGCTTCTACCATTATGAAATGGTGCCCAGCCAAAGAGATGAATACCAAGTCTGAGTCACACTCCTAACTGCCATGCCAAAGGATTTTGCCATTAGTGTGGCATTGCCACCATAAGACGATATTATAGCTTTGTGACTCATTAAGAATTGCTTTGGGTCCACAAGCCATCATACATTTGTAGCTAAGGTGGTCTATATAGTGGTGGCCATGGTGTGGCTTTTAGTTCAGCTGTTAGAGGAGAAGCACCATCCTACAGGAAACCATCAAAAATTTACTCTTCGTAGCGAAGGTTGTCTTGGCAATTGAAGGATATAGGTGACACCTAAGAGGGGGTCAATTAGGACTTCTAAAACTTTCACTAAACTAGGCCACAAATAAATCCCTAGAGCAAAACCTATGCAAATAATCAAACTAGAATATGCAAACTAGGTTTTGTCTGCATGTTGTTATCTCTACCACAATGTCTAAGTTCCAATCCTAAACAATATAAGTATAAAGACAAGATTGAAACTTAAATGCTTAATATAAATTTGGAAGCTAAAGAGCAAGGTAGATATGCAAACTCTCGTGGATGACACTGGTATTTTTACCGAGGTATCCAAAACCACGCAAGGTCCTGACTAATCCTCGTTGGTGCCCCTACGCAAAGGGAAGCCCACGCGAGGGCCAAGCACCATGGTCGAGTAACTCCATAGAGAGCCGTGGGCCTTCTCCACGTGCAAGTGGTGCTCCGCTTCTGGCTCCTCTCGAATGCTCCCTGCCATCTCCACTATCGAGCTTCCGGCTGAAAACGTCGCGGCCTTGTTCCCTCCGATACACGGTGGTGGCCATGACACAAACGCAGTTGTCACGGTCTCGCAAGACTCTCGCACCACTCGATACAATTACCCACAGGCTAGTTCTGATAGCTACCCATTGCTCGCACCGAACAATCCTGTCAGCCAACTGTGTGCCAACGGTGTGCCAACTGTGCGCCAACTGTGTGCCAACAGTGCGCCAATAGTGCGCCAATGGTGTGCAGCCAACAACTATTTCTAACGGCGCACTTGATGGTGAACAGTGACTGTCCGGTGCACACCATACAGTCCGATGCCTCCTCTCAGACATGGAGCAAATGGAAGCTCTGTTGGCTGTCTTGTGCACCAACTGTGTGTCACTGGTGAGCCAACTGTGTGCCACCGGTGCGCTAGCTGACAGCCCATCTTCTAGGTCTTCTGTATTTTGTTCTTGGGCTCCTTTGGTCTTGTGTCGTGGACTTCTAAGCTCTTTTTATGTCTTCTTTTGAGGTGTTGCATTCTCGGTGTCTTAGTCTAATCCTCTTCGCATCCTGTGAACTAAAGACATAAACACTAGCAAATACATTAGTCCACAGGTTAAGTTGATCATCAAACACCAAAACCTATTGAGCCAAATGGCCTAGGTCCATTTTCCTTACAATCTTCCCCTTTTTGGTGATTGATGACAACACAACCAAAGCAAGCAAATATAACAAACATTTGAATGAAAAAATGCAATCTACTTGCTAAGATGCATGTTTGTCCCCACAATATGATATTGTGGACTTAAGCCTCCCCCTAACTTCATAATTCACTTACTTCCTGTTGGCCCTTGTTCTCGGATGCTATACATCAAGAACAAAGCAACATAATTGTTAACAATTAGAGACCTTCGTCCTTCGAAACATTATCTCCCTTAGGATATAATGATCTTTAGACGAAGGTCATGAAGGGCATACCTTCACCATTTTAGTGAACAAAATGTAAATAGAGATATATGAAACACAAAGGAATATAAACAATCATCACAGATCGTTAGATTATTTATATTCTTATTTTCTAAGCATGAATAAATATCAATGATATTTATATTACATTTATACCTTCGGCTTGATAGGTGGAAAAGCGAGAGTGACGCGAGAGTGATTACAATCCAGCGTGAACAGTACGGTGTTACTGTTCATCTATTTATAGGCTCAGGACGCAGCCTGGTCAAAATTACATTCATGTCCCTGACATTTACTGTTGACCACGAAGCAAACTATCAAGGACTAGGTAGTATTTTCTTCTTTAAGTCGGTTCCACCTTTCACCATCGTTATTATGCTAAGCCAAAGGTCCTTCAGCCATAGCTTCGGTGCTCATTCGTCCTTTCTTCAAACCACATCTTCATATTACGCACACCTTCATCTCAAGGCCGAAGCCTCCTATAACAGTCTGTTATACTGAGAAACATGTTAGTTAAGTTTTTGAGGACCTTCGGAAGAGGAAGGCCCCCAACACTTCCTATTTTAGACCAAAGAGCCAAAACCACTTGAAGGATCAAAATTTTAAATTGGTGGTGTTTGGTGTTTGATAATATTTCATTGCTTTGGTCCCTACAACTTCTCTCCCTTTGGCATCAACCACCGAAAAGGAAGAAATTAAAAGCATGTAGGAAGCAAATAAGACTTGCCCTCATAAAAGATTTATCAATGATACCGATTTAAGCAATAAAAATTATTACTCCCCTAAATGAGTGTTCTCCTTTTGGAAGAAACTTCTCCCCCTTTAGTGACGAAGAAATACTTCCCCTAACAGAGATCTACTTAGGAAGAAGCATGTGAAAGATAGAGGTGCAAGACATGGTTTGATTAGACTGACCTCCCTTAAGCACAGGTAACAGATATGAGTTAACTACTTATGCATGTATAGCAACATGGGAAGTATAAGATATGAGATATAATCTAACCAAATGTTGGAGAAGACATGTAAATGATACCAAATGTAGTCTCAAAGATACCAATCAAAAGTCAATTGCAGACCAATTGAAAACCAATGATAGGCTTATGAGACATAAGAGTTCTTGTAGATTTGTAGTGGAAGCTTGTTGTCTTGCTCCGGGGACTTCATTTTCCATACAATGAGACTGCCACATGAAATAGACTTGAAAACAGGTGTTTGTCTCAAAGACTTAGATTATAGAGTAACCTCCCCCTAAAAGTGTGCATACAAGTTTTGAATACTTGTAGGAGACATGCACTTTGATTTGATATCAAGAGGGCAGATTATCTATAATCCGAGCTTTGGCACATATAAGTTAAATGATACCAATTAAAACATAATTGAAGTATTATACCACTTGCAGTATTTCAAAATATCAATTGATGTATCATTTTCGTAAGAATGTTAAATAAGCTATGTGTCGTGCTTATCATTTTTAAACCATGTAGGTTTGCTCAATAGTACAAATTGAAAGTGAGAAATCCTACCATATGATTTACCTAGTATGCATGCATTTATACAAAAGTAAATACAAATTGTAGCACTAGGTATGAAAGGTAAAACTAGATACATGAAAATAGATACGTATGAAATACAATAAATCTAGTTACCTTAGTCATGGGTAGGGAATTTGGGTCCAAAGTGTGCACTAACGCACTTGGCAATAGACTTGATCCATTATGATGTATCCTATGATATACATCTCAATTTTGCCAAGTCTCCAAATTCCCTGATGTCCTTCGAACTCCTCACTTCCCTCTCGGGATCCAAACCTTCTTGGTGCTCTTCATGGTTGAAATAATTTTCTTTGGCACCCAGATGCGTTTGGCCCCCTTTCCTTTGTTGGCCTGCTTGTTGGCCTTGATTGCTATCACCTTTCCATTCTTTTTCTTCTTGATCAAATATGGTGTAGCAACCTTTTTGTCCACCTTGTTGATGTAGGTGTTGGAGATTTTGCTTGTTGGCTTTTGCTTTTGCTTATCCTCAGTCTTCGCTTTGCATTGGAAAGACTTGTGGCCTTCCTTGTGACATAGCCTATAAATCACAATTTCGCCCTCCACAGGCTTGTTCACTCCCGCAGTGGTGTTATCCTGAGGAGGTTGGATTTGTTTGGATTTGCCTTTCTTGTCATACAAAGCCTTGCCAAGGCGAGCCACTTCTTGCCTTAATTGCTCATTTTCCTTTGCAACCTCATCCGAACATGTTTCTACAACAATATTCTCAACAAAAACTTGGTTGTAGGGGTTAGAATCATCAATTAAATCAAAGCAAGAAGTAGAAACATCTTTCTTAATAATTTCAGGAATTTCAACTAAAGATGCCCCTGGGGTGCTACCAATGTTTTCTAGCTTAGTAGTTAGCTCATTATTGTGTATGCTAAGAATTTCCATTTTTTCTAGCAAATTTTCAATAGCTTCTTAGGAGCTAGCTAACTTAGCCTTATGTTTTTCATTCTTTTTAATAAGGCCATCATCGGTAGCAGTGGATAGAGCACTAGATTCTAATTGCTCAATTTTAGTTGATAGCTCACAATTTAAATTTGCAAATGTTTCAAATTTTTCTAGCAAACCATTGTAATCATTTTGAGAGCTAATCAACTTATTTTTCAAAGTTTTAAGTTGAGCCTTTTGTTTAGTGCAAACATCTTGGAAAAATTTAACAGCTTCGGCAAGCTCATCTACGGAGGGCTTTCCCTCACCTTCATCATCACTACTGCTATCATCACTAGAGGAAGGAATACTCATTTTAACTCTTGCCTAAGGCACTTGCGTGATGACCGTGATGAGCGTGATGAGGACCGGTGGCTGCGCATCCTTGGAGGTTCTTCTTCGCTTGAAGAATCATCCCAAGTTTTGACACTTGTTAGTGTCTTGCCTTTGCTCCTCCCCTTTTTGGGTTCGGCCATAGTTGGACAGCTATCCCTGAAGTGACCCTTCTCCCCGCATGCAAAGCATCCTCTTTTTTTTGCTTTTTCCTGTCAATGTTAAAGAGAAGATCCTATACCTGCAAGGACACACCCATTAGATTAATCTTGCGAATTATCCCCATTACCTTTTCGACACGTCGGATTGTTTCTTCGTCCTCGGAGGATGATGTTGATGGTTGATTATCTTCATCATCATCACTTTCTTCTTCTTCCTCTTCTTCACTCGAGGAACTTGGAGTGGGAGCCTTATTTTTACCCTTCCTTTCATCACATGCAAAAGCATATGGCCTTGAGGAAGTTGGCTCCTCTCCCCGACACATTTTTCGCGACATCTCAAAGGCCGTGATTTTCCCAATCACAATGGTCGGGGTCATTGTACTCAAGTCCTCCATGTTGTGAAGAATATTGATGATACTCCCATATCTTTGTTATGGTAGTAGGGAGATAATCTTCCTCATAATGTCTGCATCACCTAGCTTATTTATGCCAATAGAATTGAGCTCATTGATGATTAGATTCAAATGAGAATACATGTCTCTAACAAGCTCATTATCTTTCAAAGAAAAAGAATTATACTCATTTAAGACTAGGTAATGTTTTTGCTCACGGACATTGGATGTGCCGTCATGGAGCTCATGCAGTTTTAGCCAAATCTCGTTAGCAGTTTTTAATGTAAAAACTTGATTAAAAATATCCATGCTAAGAGATTCATACAAGCAATTTTTGGCTCTAGCGTTTAAATGAATTTCTTTTTCCTCACTCGTGGTGGGTTTCTTGGGATTTTTGGGTGGTTTCATCCCATCATGAGTGACTCTCCAAACACCTAGATCAATTGCCTCTAGATAACAAGCCATTCTAGCACTATAATATGGGAAGTTAGTGCCATCGAAGTGTGGTGGCCTATGGGTATTCATCCCCTTTCTCTGAAAGCGTTGGCTCTTTTAGCGGTGAAGCTAAAGCGTTCCAAATGAGCCAAACCAGGCTCTGATACCGATTGAAGGAAATAGGTGACGCCTAAGAGGGGGTGAATTAGGACTTCTAAAACTTTCACTAAACTAGGACACAAATAAATCCCTAGAGCAAAACCTATGCAAATAATCAAATTAGAATGTGCAAACTAGGTTTTTTCTAAGTGTTGCTATCTCTACCGCAATGTCTAAGTTCCAATCCTAAACAATATAAGTATAAAGACAAGATTGAAACTTAAATGCTTAATATAAATGTGGAAGCTAAAGAGCAAGGTAGATATGCAAACTCTTGTGGAAGATGCTGGTATTTTTATCGAGGTACCTGGAACCACGCAAGGTCCCGACTAATCCTCGTTGGTGCCCCTACGCAAAGGGAAGCCCACACGAGGGCCAAGCACCACGGTCGAGTAACTCCGTAGAGAGCCGTGGGCCTTCTCCACACGCAAGTGGTGCTCTGCTTCCGGCTCCTCTCGGATGCTCCCCGCCGTCTCCACTATCGAGCTTCTGGCCGAAAACAATGTGGGCCTCATTCCCTTCGGTACGCGGTGGCGGCCGTGACACAGACGCGGTTGTCACGGTCTCGCAAGACTCTCGCCCCACTCGCTATAATTACAACGGCTCGTGCAAGAGTCGTACTGTTCACGCTGAATTGTAATCATCTCTCGTGTCTTCACATTCGAGCAAGCCAAAGATATCAATGTTATATTAATACTGTCAGTATTCACACATGTTTTATGAAATGCAAATACATATGAATTAATGAAATGCAGTTACTATCTTCATCCTTTTACATTCCCAATCGCATATTAAATGTTGAAGGTACGTCCTTCTTGACCTTCGTCTGACGAGCATTATTTCCATGTGAAGATAATGTTTCGAAAGACGAAGGTCCATAATAATTGACAATTGTATTGCCTTGTTCTTGATCTACAACATTCGAGAATAAGTGAACGACCACCTTCAACAAGCATTCACCTTCATCATGCCACTGAAGAAGACAACAGCGCCAGGGGCTACCCTGCAGCCACTAGACACAAATCTGGATACACTCTCCCTGCGAGAAGCTAGGAGCCAGAAGAGAAAGGCTACCAGTCCAACACCTCAGGAGGAGGAGTTGGATTAGGAGATCAGGGACTTGGAGGCCATTCATTAGCAAGTACAAAGGAAAAGGAAAAGATGCTTCAGCTAGCCGACCTTCAGAAGAAGATCGACGAGGAAATGCGTCACCTTACTCAGTGTCAGGATGACCAAGACCGAAGGCCCCAACATAGGGAGCTTCGTCAGGAAAGCCCAATCAATGAGGATGAATGATACAATGACTTTCATCATGGCAACTTTGCTTTTGATGACGCTTCTTCTCTAGCAGCAGAGTTGCAGGCTACCCCGTGGCCATCATCTTACAAACCACCTTAGCTCCCCATGTATGATGGACACTCAGATCCAAAGCCGTTTCTGATGAGCTACGAAGCAACCATATCCTCATATGGGGGAAACACTGTTGTCATGGCGAAGTCCTTCGTCATGGCAGTCAAAAGTGTGGCTCAAATATGGTATTCTTCTCTTCGATCAGGAACAATCACTTCGTGGCAGAAGCTGAAGGATATGCTAGTCACCAGCTTCCAAGGTTTCTAGACGAAGCCAGTAACTACCTAAGCACTATTCCGATGCACGCAAGACCATGAGGAGTACTTGCAGGCGTATGTCCGAAGGTTCTTGCGTCTTAGAGCTCAGGCGTCTACAGTGCCAAATGAGATTATCATTGAAGTCATGATCAAGGGGCTTAGACCAGGACCAACGATGCAATATTTTGCAAGGAAGCCACCACAAACCTTGGAGAAGCTTCTTCAGAAAATGGATGAGTACATCCGAGCTGACAACGATTTTTGCCAGAGAAGGGAGGAAGCCTATAGGTATTTTAAGATGGCCAGGGGCTTTGGAGGAAGGCTTCACCCCAGGCATGTTAGGACGATCCACAATCCCAACTCAGGTGATGACATAGGAAACCACTCTCAAGGGCAACAGTAGAGCTCCCAGACTTCAAGGACGCAACAAAGTTCTTACAGGCCACCGGCTCCAAGAGGTAGAGGAGGCAGAAGCTTCGGAGGAAGGTTTAGCTCCCCACCCAGGAGATTGTTCTATTTATTCTATTGGGAGGACAAAGGACATACAACAAGGACGTGCCAAGTCATGATCCAGAAGCAAAAAGAGATAACTGAAGCCGAAGCAAGGCAGAATCAGTCGAAGTAGGTCCTGCATTTAGCTTTGTGCTATTCCCCATACATTCCCGAGTATGTGGGCAACCAACAGCCCACAACATCAGTTTCGGCAAGCCACTCTCAAGCTGCATGGGTCCCGCTACCACCACCACCACCTATGGCACCAGCCTTGACCCACAATCAGCAAGCCAGAAGGGCACCGCCAAACACAGCAACAGCGTGACGCGCGTGAAGAATCTGAAGCTCACACAGTCAACACCAATGTGCCTGAGTCGAGGCACATTTACTGAAGTCACACAGGGGCTCCATTACAAAATTTTCATATCTAATGTACTCTTTACCTTCCTGTCCTTATGTTGCTCCCCTTCGAAGATAATATAGGAAGGTTTGAACTTCGACCCATTGTAAAACATTTGTGTTCACACCATTGAGTGTAACAGGAAGGGTGATGAGGCTCTAAAGTCGTTCCTAAGGGGATGCAGAGCTTAAATGCCACCTAAGTAAAAGGTGTAGAAGCTCCAAAGTCGTTCCTAAGGGGATGCAGAGCTTAAATGTCACCTAAGTAAAAGGTGAAGAAGCTCCAAAGTCGTTTCTAAGGGTATACAGAGTTTAGCTCCAAAGTAGTTCCTAAGAGAATGCAGAGCTAAAATACCACCTAAGTAAAAGGTGAAGAGACTCCAAAGTCGTTCCTAAGGGGATGCAGAGTCTGGGTGTGTATTCGCGTGGGTTTTTATCTTCGGCATAAACAACATTTTGCATCATACCATCATATTGCATAGCATCGCATCATACATCATTTTGCATCGGCAAAAAAGCCAAGGAGAAGAAGGAAAATTGCTCCTTCAAAAATACATGTCGGATCATGAAAAAATGTGATGTATCACAAGATATGCCTTCGGCAGATATATTTTTACATAGGAGGGGAATCTTCATCAGCAGTATTACTACACAACAACTATGGCATAATACTCAGTATTGAATTGACAGAAGGGGAAACTTTTTCTTCGTGAAGCATGAAAAGAAGGAAAGGTGTTTTTTCGCCAGCGGCTCAAAAACGGTATGTACGAAGGTTTCATGCTTCACAAAGAAATATATTACATTAATACAAATGCAAATTGTCGATACTTGGTTCTTACAAAGGCAAAAGCTATGTACAAAAACTAAACTCTCTAATATACAAGGCTTTAATCTTCTTTCAACACTTTTTTCGCCTGCTTCGTTTAGCAGTCTGTTGACAGCTTCGTCAACATCTTCATTGGCAATTTTAATCGTCTCGAGCGCTTCCTTCAGAACTGGCTTGGCTTCAGGGTTGTATGCCTCTGGTGGGGGAGAAAGTTCAGCTGCATCATAAAATATGTTTGTTAGCTCCAAAGCTAAAACGGATTACGAAGCTAAACCTCAATAAATGTACCTATAAGCCTCGCACGCTCAGCAGCTTCTTCAGCTCTTTTGGCTTCTTCTTGAACGTCATGAGATTCTTTTTCATTCTTTATAATAGCTTAATCAGCTATCTCATAGCCGCCTTTCATCCATACCTCGAAGTAAAATTTCCTGCCTAATGCAGAAGCTTTGGCTGAAGGGTTTATAATGTCGTCGGTTGAGAAAACAAATCATGGCTGAATTATAGCCTTGGCATGTTCATAACCAGCCTTCTCCAAGATGGACGTGGCCCCCCGTGCATCAGTAAAGGAATAGAAATCTCCTCGGCCACTTAGAATTTCGTCAAAAGCTTCGGCTTCCCCGCTGATCCACTGGACAACTCCATCAGGGTCAACGGGGATGAATCTCTGCTCAGAGGAATATGCCCCAACCCAAGCAAAGTTGTCCTTTAATTTCCTGGCACATTCCAAGGATATTTCATAGCACCTTTCTTTGGAAGCACGAAGCTCATCGGCATTCTTTTGTGCTCTTAATCTTTTGATCTCACAAATCTCATGCTTCACTACCTCAACTTCAAATTTTTCGGTTGCTTCAACAACCTTCCTTTTTAGTTCTTCCAATTTGGCTTTATAAGCTTCGGCTTGTGTAGCAAGTTTAGCCTCGCTAGATCTCAGCCTATCCACTAAGGAAAGTAATATCTTATCCTTTTCAAGAGCTTCGTGTCACACCCGGGCTTTAAGGGACAAAGCCGGGTGCATCTCATACATGCGCCAAAGAAGACAACATATATAATAACAGAGTGTATAGAGATAAATGTCACAATATAATCAGAGTACTTATTACATAGGGGAAGTCTTACAAAATAAAAGATAAATATAACATGATCTAAAATCTATCGTTGGCGCCAGAAAGTCAACTAGGAGACGCCACCTAGATCAAATCGAACTCCTCGTTGCGTGGCTCCTCTTGAACCACCTGTTCTTCTCTTGTGGGGGTGTGAGACAACAAGGGTGAGCTCACATACGTTCATAGCTCAACAAGTTGTGGGGAATAATGTGCATGAACTCACCAAAGGTGGGAGTTCATGTGAAGTGTAAGGCTGATCAACAAAATAAAGGTTGAAGTTGAGCATTGCTTTTATAAGTTGGTCAAAATTTTATTAGTAGTTACTAAGTGCAAGTAAATACTAAACCTTAGTAATAATAAGTAAAAGTAACAATAAAACAATCCCAATGCGATGCAAATGACAAATTGAGTTTAAGTTCCATAGATTAATCATGTGAGTGTCCGAACTGCTCATGACCGTGAGCACGGCTAGTATACCGGTTTTACACTCTACAGAGGTTGCGCATCTTTACCCACAAGTTGTGTTACCCATTTGTCACGGAGTTTATCGGACCCCATACACCTCTACCAAGGAAGCGAGGCAGGGTACCACTACGAGGCCTTTACAAAGTTCCACTAGTTTCAGAAAACTCGCTACAGTTTATAGAAAGCTCCAGTGCAGGAATCCCTTGCCTGACCGCCATCGCAGCAAAATCAACCCAAGGACCTCCCTACACTGACCACTCCCCTACTGTCCTTGCCCCCTTCGAGTAAGGTAGTCAACCACTAGCTTTCCTAGTTAATTAGCCAAGGGCATCCCATTAAACCCTTGTGGTAGCAATGTTTTCCCGGGTGGTTCTCCATGTTCCCATTAACATAATGATCTTATCATGAACAGTAAATAATAAACAGATAATAAAAAGTGTAATCATGAGTACTGAATATCTCTATACCCAAAACCACATAAAGCAATAGCACGTACTACACAAAAATTCAGTAGTAAAACCAGTGGTGAAACAAGGTATAAAGATAGTCAAAATTTAGGGTAACCTATTGGGTCCCATCAAAATTAACCTATGCAGATCATTATGATTAATAAGAACATGACTGGGTAAAAGAAGTGATCAAGGTCACAACTTGCCTTCAATGAGCTCCTGCTCAGCTACTTCTATCTGCTGGTCACCAGGATCCTCAGTGACTTGCTCTTCTACTCACATCAACACAATACATACATAGTATAGCAAAAATTAATATCACACCAAACATGTAAATAAAATACACAATAATAATCTAGACATTAAAATAAGATTATAGAAACTGGAATCATTAAATTTGGAGTTATGGATTTTAAGTTATGAATTTTCCAAGGTTTTATGTGCTAAATACTAGATTAATTAGGAGGTAAATTTTAATAAGACTTTCATGTCGAAACAGTGGTACTATTTGATAGAGAATAATATTACAAAATTATAGGAACTGGAATGAATCAATTTAGAGTTCATATGAATTTTCTACAAATTAAACAAGTTTCTGCAATTAATTTAATACCAAAAATCTATTTTTTAATTTTATTATCCTGGTTTTTCTAATCCCTAGACTGGGCCTCACGTTTCATAAAGCGCAGGGGCTCTAGGGTAAGAATCCCTAGACACAGGGAACAGCTATATCGGACGGCGGGTTTTATTTCCAATAAAGCTAGGGTCTCATGTATAAAAAGGCCAGCGAAGGGGTACTGGCCTAATTTGGCCGTTGGATCTCGACCCAACCGCCCGGATTAGATCAAGCAACCAGCAAAATGGCCCATTGGATCCAAATCCAACATCTCAGATTTAAAACACCTAACTTGACCTCCGCCCGATCGATTGGAATCGAACGACTACCATTTCGATGGCCGAAACGGTATCTAGTTTCTAATCGCGGTCGCCCATTAGGAATCTAACGGTCGAGCCCCAGTCTCCCGGCACTGGCCAACATCTGCGATCGCGCAGGATCTCACGGCGGCGTGCCATGGCTAGCGCCGCCCCAACCCACGCAGTAGGCCGCTAATTCCAAAATCTCTCCGCGTTACACGACCTCCAGTTCATAGTGAACCGAATGGTACCCAACATACCTCAGTTTGGGTTGCAGGTCATTCTGAGTTCTGTCCACGAGGCGGTGCGAAGCCGCGGCGGAGCCCAGCTATGGCAAGAAATTCTCACCAAGCCGAGGCCTCGTTCACCTAACTTCTCCCCGAGCACGTTCTGTGCACGCATCCAAACGTCTAGTACCAGGCTACGGGTGCCGAGCGGCAGGGACGGTGGATTTCGATGGCGGCAGACTCCCGTACTCTTTCGCTAGTGGCGGCTATGTAGTACAATGGCTGTGGAAGAGGGCGCGAGAGGGCGAGAGGAGCGCGGCCTGCGCATTTATGAGTCGAGCCATACGGGCGTCAGGTTCGCCAAGCCGTTGCACCAGCTGGCCAGAATTCGCGCGGCGGTGGCAACATGCATCCGAAGTAAGCGGGAAGAGGAAGACCCTGGCAGAGCGGGCCCAGTTTTCAACACGCGTGGGCGAGAGGGAGAGGCTGCGTCGTGGGCTGCGTGCGGTGAGCGAGGTCTTGGGCTGAATTGACGATTGAGGCCCAGGTAAGCTTCCTTCCTCTTTTCTTTTTCCTTTCTATTTTCTTTTCTTCCTTTTCAAATTTAGTTTTCAAATTTGAATCCAGTTCTGTGTGAAGTTCAAACTCAGGTTACCAACATACCAATTTTAAAAGTATATTTATATTTTTTTTATTTTTTCGCTTTTATATTTTATACTCCCTTCTTTTCTTTTATTTTCTTTTCTCTCTTTTCCAAATTCCAAGTTTTATATTAGATCAAAACTTCCTTTTCATTATTAATGTGTTTTTATTATGATTATTTTTATAATTAAATGCACAAGCAATTAAACTCCAACATGATGCACCATTCTTTAGTATATTTATTGGTAGCCAAGGATAATTCCATGATTTGAAATATGCAAAAATGAGAATAACAACACAAGTGGTCAATTGAACCCCTTTATATTTCTCATTTCTTGGACATTTCACTACTCTTACAATTTAGGTATTACAAATCCTACCCCCCTACAAAGAATCTCGTCCTCGAGATTTAGGAAGGACTAGGGAAAAGATGGGGAAAATCTATGCGAAGCTCTTCTCTCTCCCACATAGCTTCATCTTCTCCATGGTGACTCCATTGCACTTTGCACATTTTTATAACCTTATTTCGTGTTACTCGAGTCAAAGTATCAAGAATCTTGGTAGGATATTCTGCATAAGTCAGATCATCTTGAACACTAAGGTCCTCCATTGGTAGCTGCTCCTTAGGTACCCTGAGGCACTTCTTCAGTTGTGACACGTGGAATACATTGTGTACATCCGCAAGATGATTGGGTAGTTCTAGTTGATATGCAACTTCTCCCACTCGCTTTAAGGTCAGGAAGGGTCCAATGAAGCGAGGGGACAGCTTTCCCTTAACTTTAAATCTCCTCATACCCCGGATTGGTGACACCTTCAGATACACATGATCACCCTCCTTAAACTCCAGTAGTCTTCTCCAGGTATCAGCATAGCTCTTCTATCTTGATTGTGCAATTCTCAAATTCTCTCTTATCATTCACACTTGTTCTTCTGCCTCTTGTATAAGTTCAAGCCCAAAGAACCGCCTTTCACCAGTTTGATCCCAATACAGTGGTGTCCTGCATTTTCTGCCATATAGAGCCTCAAACGGTGACATCTTCAAACTGGCCTAGTAACTATTATTATAAGAGAACTCCGCATATGGTAAGCTTTTATCCCAACTACCACCATGTTTAAGAGCACAAGCTCTTAACATATCCTCCAGCACTTGGTTAGTCCTCTCGGTCTGTCCATCAGTTTGAGGATGGTAGGCTGAACTAAAATTCAACTGTGTATCTAAGCTCTCATGCAACTTCTTCCAAAACCGAGAAGTAAACTGTGATCCTCGGTCTGACACGATCTTATTAGGCACCCCATGTAGACAAACTATCCAAGTCATATACAATTCTGCTAGCTTGGCTCCCGTGTAATTAGTCCTCACCGGTATGAAATGAGCCACTTTTGTCATTCTGTCCACAATCACCCAAATAGAGTCATACCCAGCAAGGGTGTGGGGTAGTCCAACAATAAAATCCATACCAATTTCTTCCCATTTCCACTCGGGTATCTTAAGTAGGTGCAATAGTCCAGCTGGTCTTTGATGTTCGGCCTTGACTCTTTGACACACATCACACTTAGCCACATGTGCAGCAACATCTCTCTTCAATCCATACCACCAGTATTTCTGCTTCAAATCCTGATACATCTTAGTGGTACCAGGGTGGATAGAGTAATAAGAATCATGGGCTTCTTTCAATATAGTCTCACGAAGGCTATCAATCTCTAGAACACATATCCGATCCTTGAACCATATAGTACCTTGCTCATCCTCCATGAATTCCGGACCTCTACCTTCAATAATCATACCCTTAATCTCTTGAATTTTTGCATCACCAACCTGACCCTTACGAATTTCTTGCTCCAAGGTAGGTTCCAATTCGATGGTGACTCCTTCAATATGTGCAACTATTCCCAGGTTGAGTCTCCTGAAATCCTCAACAATCTCATCGGGTAGCTGCGCAACAATAGCAGAATGAACGTGCTCCTTCCGACTCAAGGCATCTGCAACCAAATTCGCCTTGCTCGGGTGATAGTGAATCTCCAAATCATAATCTTTAATAAGCTCCAACCAACGGCGTTGCCTAAGGTTGAGATCCTTCTGAGTGAATATATACTTCAAATTCTTATGATCCGTGTACACTTGGCACTTGGTTCCCATAATGTAGTGTCTCCAAATCTTAAGCGCATGTACAACGGCTGCCAGTTTTAAGTCATGAGTGGGGTAGTTTAACTCATGTTTCCGCAACTCACGAGATGCATAGGCAATCACATGTCCTTCTTGCATAAGCACACATCCCAAGCCTTGGCCACATGCATCACAATAAATGTCAAATCCCTTATGTAGATCTAGCATAACCAACACTGGTGGTGACATCAATCTCTTCTTTAGTTGATCAAAGCTTTCTTGGCATTTCTTGTCCCACTTAAACTCTCTTCCTTTCTCTAGAAGCGAGGTCATAGGCTTAGCGATCTTAGAAAATCCTTCAATAAATCTCCGATAATATCCTGCAAGTCCCAAGAAACTCCAGACCTCAGTAACTGTAGTAGGTATGCTCCATGCCATTATCTCCTTAACTTTAGCAGGGTCCACTAATATCCCTCCATTAGAGATGATATGTCCAAGAAATGGCACCTTGTCAATCTAGAACTCGCATTTGCTAAACTTGGCGTAGAGTTGATTATCTTGTAGCTTCTGTAGCGCCAATCTCAGATGTTCCTCATGATCACTATCACTCTTAGAATAGATAAGAATATCGTCGATGAATACCATGACGAATCTGTCCAAATACTCCATAAACACCTTATTCATCAAATTCATAAAATAAGCTGGTGCATTAGTTAATCCAAACGACATAACAGTGAACTCATATAATCCATATCGGGTTGAAAATGCCGTCTTAGGGATATCCGATGGTCTAATCTTCATTTGGTGATAACCCGATCGGAGATCAATCTTCGAGAATACCCTAGCACCTCTCATCTGATCAAATAAATCCTCAATACGGGGTAGCGGATACTTGTTCTTCACAGTAACATCAATAAGGGATCTATAATCCACACACATCCTTTGTGATCCATCCTTCTTCTGTACAAACAGAACCGGCGCTCCTCAAGGTGAGGAACTCGGACGAATGTATCTAGCCTCTTGTAACTCTGTTAACTACTTCTTAAGTTCTTTTAATTCTTCTACGGACATCCTATATGGTCGTTTAGAAATAGGAGCAGTACCAGGCAAGAGATCAATGACAAACTCAACTTCCCTATCTGATGGCATCCCCGGTAACTCCTCTGGAAAGACATCCGGAAAATCTCTAACCACACGGATGTTGTCACCAACAAACTCCTCATCTATAAAGTACATTGCACGTCTAGAAGAGGTGGTTACTGCAATTTGAACTTGAAATCTTTCTCCTTTAGGGCTGGTGAGTTCTATAGTACCCCTACCACATGCTATAATGGCCTTTGCCTTTCTTAACCATGACATACCAAGAATCAGATCTATACTGCTTGTCTCTAATATTATAGCAGTAGCTCCAAATTCTCTTCCCATAATTGTTAATGTCAATCTACGTGTTATATGATTTGCCTCAATAGGCCCTTTAGGTGTGATTACTATCATTGATTTTCTCATATTTAGCAGTGGTATCTCATTTGTGTTGGCATATCAAGCAGACATGAATGAATGTGTAGCACCAGAATCAAATAATATGGTTGCGGGAATTGCATTAATGTAAAACATACCAAGTATGATGTCAGCACCATCAGGAGTAGCATCAACGCTGACTTGATTAACCCTGGCAATAGAGCATCCCTTGCCAAGAGTCTATTGCTTGTTCTTAGCTGGTGTACCAGAATTCCCCACTGGACAAGCATTAGCATAGTGCCCAATCTGACTGCACTTGAAGCATGTAGGGTCGGTCTTCTGTCCTATAGGCCTCGTCGGGGTGCCAGTGGGAGCAGCCTGACGAGTGGGAGGTGTCCGTGGAGACCCCTATAGAGCGTACTGAGCTGGGCGTGGTCCTCCTCCTGGATGAGTTGGTGTACCCTGTGGCGAAACGTAGCGGGGACGAACACTGCTGCTACCCTGTCCCTATGAAATAGCCTTCCTCTTCAAATCTCCCAGCTAAACACGCTTGTGTTCAATAGCTAGGGCCTTGTCAAGGAGCCTCTGAAATGATGGAAATGTATGTGCCACAAGAGCATACTGTAGGGGTCCATTGAGTCCTTCAATAAAGTGCTCCTACTTCCTCTCATCTTCAGCAACTTCATCAGGTGCATATCTGGATAGTTGGATGAACTTGTCGCGGTACTTGCTGACAGACTTATTGCCTTGCTTCAATGACAGAAACTCCTTCTTCTTGATCTTCATCAATCCAGCAAGAATGTGGTAGTTTCTGAACTGTGTACTGAATTATACCCAAGTAATAGTGTCAGCAGCATCATGGGCAGCAACATAAGAATCCCACCAGTCAGCAGTAGGACCTGTCAGACGACCAGAGGCATAAAGAACTTTCTCCTAGTCAGAACATTGGACGATGTTGAGCATCTTCTCAATTGATTTCAGCCAATCATCAGCATCTAGTGGGTCTGGTGAACTGGCGAAGGTCGGTGGCTTATGGCTCATGAATTCTCGGTGCTTGTCCTGAGGTGGAACTGGTGGTGGTGGTGGAGGCAGTGGTGCTTGTTGCTGTTGCTGCTGCGCCCTTCTCTCCTGGCGTATCTCTTCTCATTCTTGGTGCAGCTCCCGGCGTATCTTCTCTCTCTCCTAGCGCATCTCCTAGCGTTCCTGTCGCATCTGCGCGTGCATATCCGCCATGGTGTCTGCTATTTGTTGCATCATCCTCATTTGAGCTGCAACCATTAGGTCAACTCCGCCTGGTGGAGGCGGTGGTGGAGGATCCATCTCTGCTGGTTGTGGCTGGGGTTGTCTAAATATCCTCCGAGTGTGTCGATTGGGAGGTAGATTAATTCCACCACCCTTCCTGGTATTGACCATTTGAGTTAGAAACATATGGTAAGAAAGAATAGTAGACAAGGCGGATGATTACGAATCATGTTACTTTGGGGGATTTATTAGCTAGGTGTGTCACCTACTAAAGCTAATTAACTTATGGTGGTACATGTTAAGATGACCGTCTATACTACTTTAATCAATCAAAGAAGCAAATCAGGCATTGATCATCAGAACAATCAACCAACATTTTTTTAAATAAAGAAAATAACTTTGGTTTTTGTCTTAGGCCTCCTATCTCTTAAAAAGGTCATAAATGTAGGATTCCAAGGTGTGAAATTCGTCTTGTCTCAGAGTAGAAAAGGTAAGAATGATCAGAGTAGAACAGTAGAAGGTGAGACAGGATCAAGATAAGTATAGAAAGAATTAGAGTAAGGTAAGTAGATAAGGGTTTGTCCATTTCTATCTAGGTTTCATCCTACATTCAACATTTCCTCTGATACCACTTCTGTCACACCCGGGCTTTAAGGGACAAAGCCGGGTGCATCTCATACATGCGCCAAAGAAGACAACATATATAATAACAGAGTGCATAGAGATAAATGTCACAATATAATCAGAGTACTTATTACATAGCGGAAGTCTTACAAAATAAAAGATAAATATAACAGGATCTAAAATCTATCCTTGGCGCCAGAAAGTCAACTAGGAGACGCCACCTAGATCAAATCGAACTCCTCGTTGTGTGGCTCCTCTTGAACCACCTGTTCTTCTCCTGTGGGGGTGTGAGACAACAAGGGTGAGCTCACATACGCTCATAGCTCAACAAGTTGTGGGGAATAATGTGCATGAACTCACCAAAGGTGGGAGTTCATGTGAAGTGTAAGGCTGATCAACAAAATAAAGGTTGAAGCTAAGCATTGCTTTTATAAGTTGGTCAAAATTTTATTAGCAGTTACTAAGTGTAAGTAAATACCAAACCTTAGTAATAATCAGTAAAAGTAATAATAAAACAATCCCAATGCGATGCAAATGACAAATTGAGTTTAAGTTCCATAAATTAATCATGTGAGAGTCCGAGCTGCTCATGACCATGCACGGCTAGTATACTAGTTTTACACTCTACAGAGGTTGCACATCTTTACCCACAAGTCATGTTACCCATTTGCCACGGAGTTGATCATACCCCATACATCTCTACCAAGGAAGCGAGGCAGGTTACCACTACGAGGCCTTTACAAAGTTCCACTAGTTTCAGAAAACCCGCTACAGTTATAGGAAGCTCCAGTGCAGGAATCCCTCGCCTGACCGCCATCGCAGCAAGATCAACCCAAGGACCTCCCTACACTGACCACTCCCCTACTGCCCTTGCTCCCTTCGGGTAAGGAAGTCATCCACTAGCTTTCCTAGTTAATCAGCCAAGGGCGTTCCATTAAACCCTTGTGGTAGCACCGTTTTCCTGGGTGGTTCTCTATGTTCCCATTAACATAATGATCTTATCATGAACAGTAAATAATAAACAGATAATAAAAAGTGTAATCATGAGTACTGAATATCTCTATACCCAAAACCACATAAAGCAATAGCACATACTACCCAAAAATCCAGTAGTAAAACCAGTGGTGAAACAAGGTATAAAGATAGTCAAAATTTAGGGTAACCTATTGGGTCCCATCAAAATTAACCTATGCAGATCATTATGATTAATAAGAAGACGACTGGGTAAAAGAAATGATCAAGGGCACAACTTGCCTTCAATGAGCTCCTGCTCAGCTACTTCTATCTGCTGGTCACCAGGATCCTCAGTAACTTGCTCATCTACTCGCATCAACACAATACATACATAGTATAGCAAAAATTAACATCACACCAAACATGTAAATAAAATACACAATAATAATCTAGACATTAAAATGAGATCATAGGAACTGGAATCATTAAATTTGGAGTTATGGATTTTAAGTTATGAATTTTCCAAGGTTTTATGTGCTAAATACTAGATTAATTAGGAGGTAAATTTTAATAAGACTTTCATGTCAAAATAGTGGTACTATTTGATAGAGAATAATATTACAAAATTATAGGAACTGGAATGGATCAATTTGGAGTTCATATGAATTTTCTATAAATTAAACAAGTTTCTGCAATTAATTTAATACCAAAAATCTATTTTTTAATTTTATTATCCTGATTTTTCTAATCCCTGGACTGGGCCTCAAATTTCATAAAGCGCAGGGGCTCTGGGGTAAGAATCCCTAGACACAGGGAACTATAATGGACGGCGGGTTTTATTTCCAATAAAGCTAGGGTCTCATGTATAAAAAGGCCAACGAAGGGGTACTGGCCTAATTTGGCCGTTGGATCTCGACCCAACCACCCGGATTAGATCAAGCAACCAGCGAAACGGTACACGAAATGGCCCACTAGAACCAAATCCAATGTCCTAGATTTAAAACACCTAACTTGACCTCTGCCCGATCGATCAGAATCGAACGGCTACCATTTCGATGGCCAAAACGATATCTAGTTTCTAATCGCGGCCACCCATTAGGAATCTAACGGTCGATCCCCAGATCCCAGCATTGGCCAACACCGGCGGCCGCGCAGGATCTCACGGCGGCGCGCCATGGCCGGCACCGCCCCAACCGCACAGTAGGCCGCTAATTCCAAAATCTCTCCGCGCTACACGACCTCCAGATCATAGTGAACCGAATGGTACCCAACATACCTCAGTTTGGGATACAGGTCCTTCTGTCCATGAGGTGGTGCGGAGCCGCAGCGGAGCCCAGCTATGGCAGGAAATTCTCGCCAAGCCGAGGCCTCGTTCACCTAACTTCTCCCCCGAGCACGTTCTGTGCACGCATCCAAACGTCTGGGACCAGGCTACGGGAGCCAAGCGGTGGGGATAGGGGTGGTAATGGATCGTGATCCAAATGTTTCTTCACAAAATGTAAAGGCTCTAAACAAATTATAGTTCAAAATAACTAGAAATAGAGCCCGTTCCTAACCCGATTCGAACCTTAAATCTTATAGTGCAAAATTTATAGCCCATTGTCAGCACTAGGCGGGAACGGTGGATTTCGATGGCGGCGGACTCCTGTACTCTTTCGCTAGTGGCGGCTATGTAGTACAGCGGCTGTGGAAGAGGGGCGCGAGAGGGCGAGAGGAGCGCGGCCTACGCATTTATCAGTCGAGCTGTGCGGGCGTCAGGTTCGCCAAACCGTTGCACCAGCTGGCCAAAATTCACGCGGCGGTGGCAACGTGCATTCGAAGTCAGCGGGAAGAGGAAGACCGTGGCAGAGCGGGCCCAGTTGTCAGCACGCGTGGGTGAGAGGGAGAGGTTGCGCCATGGGTTGCGTGCGGTGAGCGAGGTCTTGGGCCGAATTGGCGATTGAGGCCCAGGTAAGCTTCCTTCCTCTTTTCTTTTTCCTTTCTATTTTTTTCTTCCTTTTCAAATTTAGTTTTCAAATTTGAATCCATTTCTGTGTGAAGTTCATACTCAGGTTACCAACATACCAATTTTAAAAGTATATTTATATTTTATTTTATTTTTTTGCTTTTATATTTTATACTCCCTTCTTTTCTTTTCTTTTCTTTTCTCTCTTTTCCAAATTCCAAGTTTTAAATTAGGTCAAAACTTCCTTTTCATTATTAATGTGTTTTTATTATGATTATTTTTATAATTAAATGCACAAGCAATTAAACTCCAATATGATGCACCATTCTTTAGTATATTTATTGGTAGCCAAGGATAATTCCATGATTTGAAATATGCAAAAATGAGAATAACAACACAAGTGATCAATTGAACCCTTTATATTTATCATTTCTTGGACATTTCACTACTCTTACAATTTAGGTATTACACTTCGTTCCTTAGTGTAATGACTTCAGAACAAAGATTCCCAAGAGCTATTCGGTAGCTCTCATCTTCTGATTCTTTCTGGGCCTTTGAGACTTCCTTAGAATTAAGCCCAGGAAAATGAAGAGTGAGAACATCACGATGGAAAAGGAAACCATAAAAACAATTTATTTTACACAAGTCAAAGTATACACACCTTTAGACTATTGTAAGCAAGATTGTCTGCAAGTTGATCTTTCGACATTGCAGATAGGCCAAGCTCAAGCTTGGGATATCCTATATTGTCCATCATTTCTCGGCAGACATGTATTTCCTTGCTGTCTGGTAGACAGTAAAGGAAGTCATCTTTGTCATTGCCACCATATACTAAGGACCCTCGGGGGTACTTCAGATCCCTGGCATAGTGTTGCACTTCGGCAACCTGCTCTTCTCATAGCTGCTTTCCCAAAGCATGTCGAACAATGAATTCCAGCTCTTTAACGGGTGCTTCGGGAGCAGGAGATTTAGATTTCTCGGCAACACTCTCTTTCTCCAGAGCTATCGGTGCAGTTTCTGAAGGTTTAGCTTCGGTAGGAGCTTCTGAAGGTCTAGCTTCAGCAGGGGTGTGGGCTATGTTGGCATCAGCAGTTTTTCTTGAATCTTTTGCCTGCGTGCTAAGAGCTTCGATAGAGGCAGGAGCTGATGTTTTCATGGACTCCAGAACAGCGTCTAGCACGCTATCCATTCTCCTCTTCCTTGGAGTCACTTCACGAATGCTTGATGGCTTTGGCAGTCCTACTGCGCAAGGTAGACTCAACACCTTCAATTGTTCTGTTGTCTTCTCTAATTTTTGGCTCTTCGGCCAGATTTGTACTAGCCTCGACTGGCACAGCATGACCTAGCTCTATGGCAGGAGCAACCCCTGCACGTTCAATAAGCTTCGACACATCGTCCGTCTCAATACGCCGTGGTCTATGTGTCAGAACTTTCACTTTCTTCGCCTTTGGCGCACTAGAAGGCGCCGAAGCAGCAGTCTTTCTTTTCCCCTTTTGTTTCCAAGCAGGAAAACATTAGTCAGGGTAAATAAACCCGATAACATCAAAAACCCTATTCAATCTCTTTTTCCCTCGAGCACCGAAGGCCAACGTCATAGCTTCGTCTTCAGCCCTCGAGTAGGCTCTAAGCAGGTCATCACTTGTTGCTTCTATGGCATCCAACCAATCATCATTCGGCTTGTCAAACCGATCCCTGAACTGAAATGTGTACTTCAAATAGATCAAGCCACTTTGGTTGGAGCCAGCGGCAGCCTCCTTCGGCATTTCCCATCCCCTCGCAAGGGGCCATACTCTGTAAGCAATATGCTCTTGAATCAAATCCCTTGTGCTGAAGTAGGTGCATACAATATTGAAAGCCATCTGGCACGCTTGCACATCATTTCCATGTGCGACTGAAGGTCTTCTGATGCCGAAGCGTGACCATATAGGACGTTGAATTATGCCCTTTATATCCTCTCTCTAGTCTAGGTCATTCTTTACATAAAACCACTCCTGCATCCACGAGCCAGGCCATTTCTTCTGAAATGTAGGCACAGGGTAACTGGTCCCAGAGCGGGGCACGAAGCTATAGTAGCCGAAGTTATTGTGGTATTGTTCCTTCCCAGTCGCTTTCGTCTGATCAGATAATTCGAGGAAATTACAAAAGCACCTGGCGTGTGGCTCCAACCCTTGACTCCTCATGGCCCATATGAAAACCCCTACTTTAGTCAGAGCTTCGGGGATAAGCTGATGAAGGTATATTTCGAAAGTTTTCAAAACTTCAATCAACATCTTATGTAGTGGGAAACGAAGTCCGGCTTTCATGAAGCTTCTAAAAACCACCACTTCATCAGCTTTGGGAAGAGGAACGGTACTCTCCCCTCCAGCACTCATGATGGAAATATCAAGAAAGTATCTCCCTTTCGTCGCTTCAACCTGCCCTTGTTTAATAGTTGACTTTCCAAAAACAACATGGCTTGGCCTCCATGACCGGTCTTCGACTTCTTTATTTCTGCTTTCAATGTCAAAACTTTCACTATCGCTAGAATTTTCAGATAGCCTAGCCAGCATCTCATTGGTGATTTTTTCTGTATTTGTCTTCTTCATAGCTTCGTAAAACTCAGCCAGTGCAGGGTTAGTGATCTTCTTCTCCTCAGCCATTTAGACAATGGTTGTGCAAATGTCGAAGCTCAAAAGCTAATCAAACTTGACAAAGCAGAGAAGATTAAGATGGCATACATAGTACAAGTAGGTAGATAGCACGAAAAATACTTACAACACAGGTCTCTATATATACACTCAGAACCCCATAGTGTAGTGGGACCCGCGGGACAGAATGATTCGCTATTCTAGCGATGGGAAGGTGTTTTTTGACCTTCGGCTAAAGGCCTTTATTCATGTTGCAGTCTAAATTTGTTACAAAGAAACAAATCGATACTGCGAGGGACTACTGTTGGGGGCCTTCCTCTCCCGAAGGTCCTCAAAAACGTGACCAACCGTATGATTTCGGTATGACATGGAGCATTATAGGAGGGCTTCGTCTTAGGGATGAAGATGTAGCCCGAAGGGAATAAGAATGGATGACGAAGCTATAGCCAAAAAGCTTCGTCATAATGTGATGACGAAGACCAAGTATGATGTTGACTGAAAGGAGACAAAGACTATTCAATCCTTAATGATTCGTGTTACGCTTATAGATGAATGTCAAGGGCATGAATGTAATTCTTCCCGGGCTGCGTCCCGTGCCTATAAATAGATGAACAGTACCACCATACTGTTCACACTGAATTGTAATCACTCTCTCGCGTCTTCACCTTCGAGCAAGTCGAAGATATCAATGTAATATTAATACTGTTAGTATTCACACATGTTTTATAAAATGCAAATACATATGAATTAATGAAATGCAGTTACTGTACTCATCCTTTTACATTCCCAATCACATATTAAATGTTGAAGGTACGTCCTTCTTGACCTTCATCGGATGAGCATTATTTCCATGTGAAGATAATGTTTTGGAAGACAAAGGTCCATAATAATTGACAATTGTGTTGCCTTGTTCTTGATCTACAACATTCAAGAATAAGTGACCAACAACTACTAACTCAGTTTTGCAAAGAAAGTGTGTTTTGGACTTGGTTACAAGCATATTGCAAATCCAAGAGAAAATGAGTATAAAAGGTATGATTCCAACACTTAGTTGTTTTATGTGTTAACCATGTTTGTCTAAGTGCTAGGGAAGTCACCAAGAAGGGACAAAAGGAATTGGAGAAGTTTGGGTCAAAAGAGCCAAACATGTGCTGAATTGAGCAGCACCGGACAGTCCGGTGCCACCTATAGGACAGTCCGGTGGCATGTACAACCAACTCCTCAGCCTCAGGAATTTACGCTAAAATTCACCGGACGGTCCAAACTCATCACCAGACAGTCCGGTGTGGAATCTTCCAACTGCTACTTTGCGGCTGGCTCGGTGTCCAGTGGTCGACTAGGAGCACCGTACAGTCTGGTGCCCCCCAAAAAGGAAGGCAACCAATCAGGCGATCTAGTGACCATTGCACTGTGTCTTGTCCGATGCACATGTAGACATGAAAGGTATGGTGCTTCCAAATGAAGCTCCAACAACATTCTGATACGCTACGACCATTCCTCTGAGTGATTGTAGAGAGATTTGAGCGCTGTTTTTGAGCTATAACTCTATCATTGTGTTCTTGCTCTCTTGTCTTTGCATCTCTTGTGTGGGTGTGATTTGCTCTTGTGTGCGTGTTCTTTCTCCCTCCCTTACTCTAGTTTTGAGTGTGATCATCTTGTAAGGCTGTGAGAGACTCCAATCTATGGAGATTCCTCATAAACGGGATTGTGATATAAGTCAGAAACTGTGGCACTCAAGTTTGATATTTGGATCACTTGAGAGGGGTTGATTGCAACCCTTGTCCGAAGGAGGACACCACAACATGGTGGTAGGCTTTGGCCGAACCACTGGATAAAAAATATGTGTCTCTTGTGCCATTTATTTTACTGCGATTTTTCCTCTTTCTAAGTTCTCTACTCTCACTTGCGATAGTGCTCAAAGTTTAGTTCATATCTTGATAGAGCAATCAAGTGAAGGGAACTTCTTTCTCTTTCTCTCCTCTCAAACTTGGTTTAATTTGCTCTAACTCTAACTTTTAGACCAAGTTTGTGTGTTTTAAGTTATATTTCGCAGGATCACCTATTCACCCTCCCCCTTTAGGTGCTCTCAGCATCCTCTCTTCTTCTTAAGCATAGGAGCTATGGGAAGGAGCCCGTGGTCTAGGGAAAGGGTCCGCATGTGCATCCTTTCTCCTTTAGCACTAGAGAGATTGCACATAGAAGGCACCACAAAAAATGCCCATGAAGATAAGGCCATTTCCAAGCCCATGGTGAACTATGACCAATGCTCATGCACCCCAAATAGCCTAGGAACCAAAACAACTGAGCCTAAGAGGACAAAACACAAATACCTAGGCGTTTAGAACTGAACTAATTGAACATGCATAACACAAATAACTAAGAGTTGGGAACTTCAAAGTAGAAATAACTTAATTTGGAGAATAGAATAACTGAGCCACAGAAAATAAATAACGGAGTGTTCAAAACTTAACTGAGCCTGAGAATAGAAACCGAGTCTTTCATTACACAAATTAATATGTTCAAAGCTGAAATAAATAGAGTTTAGAACTGAAATAACTGAGTTTTTAGAAGACAAATAATTGAGTGCACAGAATAGAATAAGTGAGAGCTTATAACACAAATAACCGAGTGCCCACCATAGAATAACTGAGAGCACGGAACACAAATAACTTAGTGCGCATAACCGAATAATTAAGTGTACATAACAAAAATAGTTGAGAGAACATAACTTGCATTGCCATCTACACATTGGTACATCCCGATACATTACGCTACAATATGATGGGAACGTATCTGATGCAAACCAACCCCTCCATGCAACCGTGCAAACTTTTAATCTGAACCACATGATGTTGATCCAAGGGGACGTGCGGAGAAGTGGGAGGGGGATTTGAAAAGGTGTCATTAGCAGTGAGCGGTTAAGTGTAAAATTATCCACGCCCCTGCATCCCTTGGATCAACATCACGTGGTTCAGATTAGAAGTTTGCACGGTTGCATGGAGGGGTTGATTTGCACTAGATACGTTCCCCAATATGATACATTATGCTACATACCACTACAGGCTGAGACGATATGATACACGATATCCACGGTACAAGGGAGCGTACCCATGCCCTACCATTGCCACGATACAAGGGAATGCACATGAAACCTAGCGCTGCCAACTACACAACGACACATGTCGATCCTTTGTGCGAGAGAATAGTACATCCCTAAACATGAAAATAGAACAACGCTTGTGTCCCACTAGCATATCATGTTTCTACGAATAGCACATCCCTAAACCCAAACAATAGTATGGCCCCTATGGGCAAATACAACATTCCCTATTAGCGAATAGCACACCCTAAACCTAAAATTGCACATCCCGTGTTGACGAATCACTAAACCCGAAATAACACATCCTGTGTATATATTACCCAACACCATATCAAGGACCCAGAACCCAGTTGACTTTTGTATCAGCATGTAGCATATCGTATCAACACATGCTATTCTGCTTGTAGCATACCATAACAACGCGTACCAAGGGTGAGGAGCGAAAAGATAAATAATGAGCAAACATTGTAAGTTCAATTTACATGCTCCCACTAAGCCACGATACAATCCACATTCACTCTATTAGGGGCATACTAGCCTTGACACATCCTTGGTTGTGTGCTAGGCATGATACAATCATTCTAGCGGGCAAGCATTGCCTCCCATTGAAGATACAACCTTGAAACTGGTGGATAGTAAGCATCATTCATGATATGTTTTGCAAGCATAACCAACAAATCCTATCAATCATGATACAACCTTTCACTTTGGCAATTTGTCCCTGTCGACCTTTATACAACTGTCAAAATGGAGCATGTTGGTTACTTGCTTTTGATTACTATGAGGTATCAAAAACAAGGCAACACAAGTTAGAAATTTGTTACCTTCTTCCCTAGATTACCTCTTCTCCGCTGGTAGTTTGAGAGATAAGGTGTAATATAAGAATGCAAACAAAGTAATTGTGTCAAGAGAGTAGTAAAGAATGAAGCAATTCACTCATCTCATATGCCTTATCATTTTTCATTCCACTCTTCTGCTTATGAGATAAATATACAATCATACCTTTGTCTTTACACGGGAACCAGCTCGAAGATACTTCGAAGGCTAAGGGAAACGAAGCTTAGGGCCGTCGAAAGGTGAATTTATGCACGACACTGTTCACCTATTTATAGAAAACTTGTACTACTTATGAAATTACAAACATGCCCACAAAGTTTATACATATGATTCACAAATGTTATAGGGCATCATTGTCTTTCTTCTTTCTAACTTGTGCACAAGTCTTGGACATCTTCCCCTTCGTCATTTTGTGTACACAGCCTTTTCACCGAAGCTGTGTTGTACCTTTGTGGCTTACACCTTCCCGTTTGTGCATTCAACCAAAGCATGTTTGCACGCTGCTTCGGCCGAAGGCCATCTTCGTCCATCCTTTTGTTGTATGCCTGAAACACATTTGCTTACACCGAAGGTAAAACATTTTGAGGACCTTCGGCAAGGCAGTCCCTCAATAGAGCATAAATGAGACACATGTTTAGATAAGTGGAAATCCATAAGTATTGTACTTTCTAGATTAGGACACATCTCGATTAGGGGCCTACTAAAGACGGATGACGCATATAGATTAAGACTTTTTGAAGTATTATTCGATTCGATTAAGTAATTTGGTCTAGAAGTTAACAATATAAGGTGTCAAGGCTATGACAATGGTTCAAATATGAAAGAAAAACACTAAATGGTACAAAAACGGTTGATTGATATCTATCCAAGATCATTGTATATGCCATGTGCTTGCCATAATCTCAATCTTACTCTTTGGGATATGCCAAAATCCTATGGAAAAATTGTTTCATATTTTTAGAATTGTTCAGCGCATATATGCATTGTTTTCTAGTTCAATGAAAAGGTGAAATGCTATGACTAAACATGTTACTAGTTTAACTGTGAAATAATTGTGCAATACTAGTTGAAGTGCTGAATCAAAAGTGCAGGTCGGCTTTGTCATAGTTATGTCATGCTTCTAAGGTGTCGTTTGGTTCATGAAATGTAACATAAATGGTAACGGTAATGATTTACACTCGATTACCAGTGGTAACAAGTTTGAATAGGACATTATTAGTTTCTAGTGTGATATTGATTACAGTTAGATTTAAACAAAATATGGTTTAATGTTATCGGTTACCGTTCACGGTACAAATATGTGAACCAAACATCACTTGATATTAGACCTAAGAATAAAAGTTTTGTAAAACTTTTTGTTTGATGCAATTGAAAACTTTGAGTTTATACTTTGTATGATTATATGGCATGATGTTTTATGTGTCGTAAATAAAGTGAGCAAATGGTTACAAAGTCTAATATACAATCATACCTTATGTGCAAGCGTACAAGCAAGCCTTCTGATCTGTTAAATCATGAAGCAAATAGAAGATATATTGTAATACTTTGAGACATAAAACGAGGGGGTTTTGTCTAGCTTGGTCATCACAGAAGGTATTAGAGATAAAATGGGTGTGCTTGATCTTTCGGTTGGTGAGTTTGCGGAGTAGCAGCCTCGGCACCGCCTCCACAACTAGCCTCAGTGTAGTGACGCCCGTCTTCGAGCCGAGGCCTGCCCGATGATCCGAACATGACATCTCTTGGACATGCCGTTTCCAATATTTGAAAGAAGGGGAAGCGAGGATCAGTTTGTTGACAGGCGTCCTCATCCTCGTCCAAGCAGGTGAGTTCTGCTTTCGCATCATCCTCGTCCGCCTTTTCATCCCCGTCCAAGCTGGCTCGATAAGCTGGTGAGCCACAACCGATTAAACCTTTGCCAATGGTGGAATTGCCAAACCTTTGCCCATGCCGAAAAAGAAGCCAAGTCCAATAACATATAAAATAGAAATGTTAAAGCATAACGAAAGAGTAAGACCTTGGTCGTGCAAATCATGCCGAGGAGGCTTCCTTTCAACAAAATGCAAGGATTCTCCGGGGGATAGTGAAAGGGAATTAGGCTTACACCTATTTCCTAAATTGATTTTGGTGGTTGAATTGCCCAACACAAATAATTGGACTAACTAGTTTGCCCAAGTCTATAAGTTCTACAGGTACCAAAGGTTCACAATAAGCCAATAAAAAGATCAAGAGAAAGGGTTCAAACAAAGGAGCAAAGGGACAACCGAAGGCACCCTGGTCTGGTGCACCGGACAGTGTCCGGTGCACCAGGGGACATCAGGCTGAACTTCGCACCTTCGGGAAAACTCAGAGGCGCTCCACTATAATTCACCGGACTGTCCGGTGTACACCGGACAGTGTCCGGTGCTCCAGATGATAAACGACTCTGAACTCGCCAGCTTCGGGAATCCACAACGACTAGTCCGCTATAATTCACCGGACATGTCCGGTGACTGTCCGGTGTAACAGCGGAGCAACGGCTACTTCGGCGCCAACGGTCATCTGCAGCGGAATTAAATGCGCGCCAGAGCGCGCAGAAGTCAGGCACGCGCGTCGTGGCGCACCGGACACTCTACAGTGCATGTCCGGTGCGCCACCAGACATCCAGGCGGGCCCAGCAGTCAGAGCTCCAACAGTCGGAACCCTAACGACCTGGTGACGTGGTTGGCACACTGGACATGTCCGGTGTGCACCGGACTGTCCGGTGCACCATGCGACAGACAGCCTCCACCCCAACGGCTAGTTTGGTGGTTGGAGCTATAAATACCCCCAACCACCCCACATTCAATTGCATCCAAGTTTTCACGCTTCTACACACTTACAAGAGCTAGGTGTAGGAAACGGGTGACGCCTAAGAGGGGGGGTGAATTAGGACTTCTAAAACTTTTACTAAACTAGGCCACAATTAAATCCCTAGAGCAAAACCTATGCAAGTAATCAAAACTAGAATGTGCAACCTAGGTTTTGTCTAAGTGTTGCTATCTCTACCGCAAAGGTTAAGTTTCAATCTACACTAAATAAGTATGACTACAAGATTGAAACTTAAATGCTTAATATAAATGCGGAGTGTAAAGAGCTAAGTAGAGAAGCAAACTCTCGTGGATGACGCCGGTATTTTTACCGAGGTATCCGGAACCACGCAAGGTCCCGACTAATCCTCGTTGGTGCCCCTACGCAAAGGGAAGCCCACGCGAGGGCCAAGCACCACGGTCGAGTAACTCCGTAGAGAGCCGCGGGCCTTCTCCACGCGCAAGTGGTGCTCCGCTTCTGGCTCCTCTCGGACGCTCCCCGCCGTCTCCACTATCGAGCTTCTGGCCGAAACGCCGCGGGCCTCGTTCCCTCCGGTACACGGTGGCGGCCGTGACACAAACGCGGTTGTCACGGTCTCGCAAGACTCTCGCCCCACTCGGTACAATTACAACGGCTCACGCAAGAGCCGAGGGGTTGTGTGGTTTTACAAAACTCACTCAACTAACTAGGATTCACCTAGAGCAAGCGCTAAAGCGGTCTAACTAACCTAAGCACTTCGCAAAGCACCTACGCTAATCACCGAGTGATTCTATTAAGCACTTGGGTGTTTGAGCTCTTGGAAATATGCACTATGTGTATTGGTATGTTGCTTGGGCTCTCACACTTGAGAATGGCCGGTTGGGGTGGTATTTATAGCCTCCACACCCCCAACTAGCCGTTGGACAGAAAGCAGCAGCTTTCTGTCGTCGGGTGCACCGGACAGTCCGGTGCACACCGGACACTGAACAGTAGATGTCCGGTGCACGCCACGTCAGCCGACCGTTGGCGCCTGTAGCAGTCGACCGTTGGATCCGACCGTTGGATTCGACCGTTGTCGTCTGCCCGTTGGCACACCGGACAGTCCGGTGCACACCGGACAGTTTGGTGCTACAGCCAGAGAGCGCCTGTCTGTGGCCTCTCTGCGCAGACTGTCCGGTTCCTCACCGGACAGTCCGGTGCACACCGGACACCGATGTCCGGTGCGCCACCAGGCGCTGGCTAACAGCCCTCGTCTTGGATTTCTTCGCTGATTTCTTCGGGCTTCTTTGTTCTTGAGTATTGGACTCCTACGCATTTTTATGTCTTCTTTTGAGGTGTTGCATCCTCATTGCCTTGGTCCAATTCTCTTCGCATCCTGTGAACTACAAACACAAACACTAGAAAACTTATTAGTTCACGGATTGTGTTGTTCATCAAACACCAAAACTCAATTAGCCAAGAGGCCCGGGGTCCATTTTCCTTACACTAGGCATTCAATACAAGACACACCCAAGTGATCAAATCCTCTCCAATTCCACACAAGGCTTTAGTGATTAGCGAGAGAGATTTGTGGTGTTCTTTTGAGCTCTTGCGCTTGGATTGCTTCTTTCTTCCTCATTCGTTCTTGTGATCATAAACTCATTTGTAACCGAGGCAAGAGACACCAATTGTGTGGTGGTCCTTGCGGGGAAGTTTTGTTCCCGGTTGATTTGAGAAGAGAAGCTCACTCGGTCCGAGGGACCGTTTGAGAGAGGGAAAGGGTTGAGATAGACCCGGCCTTTGTGGCCTCCTCAACGGGGAGTAGGTTTGAGAGAACCGAACCTCGGTAAAACAAATCCACGTATCTCACTCTTTGTTTGCCCGCGATTTGTTTTGCGCCCTCTCTCTCGGACTCATTATTATTTCTAACGTTAACCCGGCTTGTAGTTGTGTTTAAATTGTTAAATTTCAGTTTCGCCCTATTCACCCCCCCCCCTCTAGGCGACTTTCAATTGGTATCAAAGCCCGGTGCTTCATTAGAGCCTAACCGCTCGAAGTGATGTCGGGAGATCACGCCAAGAAGGAGATGGAGACCGACGACAAGCCCACTACAAGCCACGGGTCGACTTCATCAGAAGAGTCCCGCAACAAGAGGAAGGAGAAGAAAAACTCCTCCAACAAAGGGAAGGGGAAGGAGAAGAAATCTTCTTCCCACAAGTCGCATCGGAGAGGCGACAAGCACAAGAGGATGAGGAAAGTGGTCTACTACGAGACCGACTCTTCATCACCATCGACCTCCGACTCCGATGCGCCGTCCGTAACTTCTAAGCGCCAAGAGCGCAAGAAGTATAGTAAGATCCCCCTACGCTACCCCCACATTTCAAAGCGTACTCCTTTACTCTCCGTTCCATTAGGCAAACCACCGGTTTTTGACGGTGAAGATTATAATATGTGGAGTGATAAAATGAGGCATCATCTAACCTCACTCCACACAAGCATTTGGAATGTTGTTGAGTTTGGTGTACAGGTACCATCCGTAGGGGATGAAGACTACGACTCGGATGAAGTAGCCCAAATCCACCACTTTAACTCCCAAGCCACCACTATACTCCTCGCCTCTCTAAGTCGAGAGGAGTATAATAAGGTGCAAGGGTTAAAAAGTGCGAAGGAAATTTGGGATGTACTCAAGACCGCGCACGAGGGAGACGAGGTGACAAAGATCACCAAGCGGGAGACGATCGAGGGGGAACTCGGTCGCTTTATGCTTCACCAAGGGGAGGATCCACAAGCTATGTACAACCGCTTGAAGACCTTGGTGAACCAAGTGCGCAACCTCGGGAGCGAAAAATGGGATGACCATGAGATGGTCAAGGTTATTCTTAGATCCCTCGTATTTCTTAACCCTACACAAGTTCAATTAATTCGAGGTGATCCTAGATATAAGCTAATGTCTCCCGAGGAAGTAATAGGAAAATTTGTGAGCTTTGAGCTAATGATTAAAGGCTCAAAGAAAATCATCGAGCAAGGCACCTCCTCCACGCCCGAGGCACAACCGGTCGCATTCAAGGTGACGGAAGAAAAGGAGGAATCTACTCCAAGTCGAACACCCATCGACGCCTCCAAGCTCGACAACGAGGAAATGGCGGTCATCATCAAAAGCTTTCGCTAAATCCTCAAGCAACGGAAGGGGAAGGATTACAAATCCCGTTCCAAAAAGGTTTGCTACAAGTGTGGTAAGCCCGGTCACTTTATTGCTAAATGTCCATTATCAAGTGATAGTGACAGGGACAACGACAAGAAGGGGAGAAGAAAGGAGAAGAAGAGATATCACAAGAGGAAGGGCGGTGATGCCCATGTGTGCCGGGAATGGGACTCCGACGAGAGCTCCACCGACTCCTCCTTCGACGAGGACGCCGCCAACATCGCCGTCACCAAGGGTCTTCTCTTCCCCAACGTCGGCCACAAATGCCTCATGGCCAAGGACGGCAAAAAGAAGAAGGTTAAATCCAAATCCTCCACTAAATATGTGTCCTCTAGTGATGATAATGCTAGTGATGAGGAAGATAATTTGCGTACCCTTTTTGCCAACCTGAACATGCAACAAAAGGAAAAATTAAATGAACTAATTAGTGCCATCCATGAGAAGGATGAACTCTTGGACTCCCAAGAGGACTTCCTAATCAAGGAAAATAAAAGGCATGTTAAGGTTAAAAATGCTTACGCTCTAGAAGTTGAAAAATGTGAAAAATTGTCTAGTGAGCTAAGCACTTGCCATGAGACCATAGACAACCTTAGAAATGAGAATGCAAATTTGTTAGCTAAGGTTGATTCACATGTTTGTGATGTTTCAACTCCCAATCCTAGAGATGATAATATTGATTTACTTGCTAAGATTGATGAGTTGAATGTTTCTCTTGCTAGCCTTAGAAATGAGAATGAGAAATTGATTGCTAAGGCTAAAGATTTTGATGTTTGCAATGTTACAATTTCCAATCTTAGAGATAAAAATGATATATTACGTGCTAAGATTGTTGAACTTAATTCTTGTAAACCCTCTACATCTACCATTGAGCATGTCACTATTTGCACTAGATGTAGAGATATTGATGTTGATGCTATTCATGATCACATGGCTTTAATTAAACAACAAAATGATCATATAGCAAAATTAGATGCTAAAATTGCCGAGCATAACTTAGAAAATGAAAAGTTTAAATTTGCTAGAAGTATGCTCTATAATGGGAGACGCCCTGGCATCAAGGATGGCATTGGCTTCCAAAGGGGAGACAATGTCAAACTTAATGCCCCTCCTAAGAAATTGTCTAACTTTGTTAAGGGCAAGGCTCCCATGCCTCAGGATAACGAGGGTTACATTTTGTACCCTGCCGGTTATCCCGAGCACAAAATTAGGAGAATTCATTCTAGGAAGTCTCACTCTGGCCCTAATTATGCTTTTATGTATAAGGGTGAGACATCTAGCTCTAGGCAACCAACCCGTGCTAAGTTGCCTAAGAAGAAAACTCCTAGTGCATCAAATGATCATAACATTTCATTTAAAACTTTTGATGCATCCTATGTTTTAACTAACAAATCCGGCAAGGTAGTTGCCAAGTTTGTCGGGGGCAAACACAAGGGTTCCAAGACTTGTGTTTGGGTACCCAAAGTTCTTGTGTCTAATGCCAAAGGACCCAAAACCGTTTGGGTACCTAAAGTCAAGAACTAAACTTGTTTTGTAGGTTTATGCATCCGGGGGCACAAGTTGGATCATCGATAGCGGGTGCACGAACCACATGACAGGGGAGAAGAAAATGTTCTCCTCCTACGAGAAAAACCAAGATCCCCAATGAGCTATCACATTCGGGGATGGAAACCAAGGTTTGGTCAAAGGTTTGGGTAAAATAGCTATATCTCCTGACCATTCCATTTCTAATGTCTTTCTTGTAGATTCTTTAGATTACAATTTGCTTTCCGTATCTCAATTATGTCAAATGGGCTACAACTGTCTATTTACTGATATAGGTGTAACTGTCTTTAGAAGAAGTGATGATTCAATAGCATTTAAGGGAGTGTTAGAGGGTCAGCTATACTTGGTAGATTTCGATAGAGCTGAACTCGACACTATGGCGGAACCACCCGAATTATTCCAGCTTAAGTGCCTTAGTCACGCCTCAGGGGCCGTAACACACTTAAATCGGAATAACCCGTCAGTCCCTCAGATCTAGTCTGATGGAGCCACTTAACCAGGATCAAATTCCACAATCTCACACGAAGGTGAGTCACAGAAGCAATACAATAAAACAGGAATCCACAAATTAAGTACTGAGTTATTACATAAGTCGGAGTTTTTGAGTAGCAAATAAGAGTTCACAAAATAAAGTGCAGCGGATAATCGATGTCGTCGGTATCGAGGAAATGGGCAAGGCCTAGCCCACTGCTCCTCGTGCTCCTCTCCTGCCGGAGCAACATCCCACTCGACCGTCCAACCCGGTGGCAGGGTGGTAGGCCAAGTCACACCATCAACCATTTCCTGAATGGTACCTGCAAAAAAATTGTGCCACAAGCAAGGCTGAGTATACTAATACTCAGCTAGACTTACCCGGTGTGAGGAATCTACTCCTCTACCTCTAGACTATGCAGCTGTTTGGCTGAGGGGTTTGGTTTGCCAAAAGCACTAGCTGTTTCTAAAAGCAAATTTTAGCTTTCCAGTTTCTATCGTCATTAACTTAGCTAGATTGCTCCTTCTAAGCATACATGGTAACAATCAATTAATTCAATCAACAAGTTATCTCATGTAACCACATTTCACTTTTTACTCGATGCAGTACAAGGAATCAAGCTGTCTCATTAGCTGCGAGAAGCAGATGATTCGAATCGAGTTTTAACCTTGCAAGGTAAACCTAAACACACGGCATGTCAGGGTACTCCGACCCTGCACATGACAACCGTCCCTATCGATTCCCCGTTCGCGTCCAGGCCTCACCGCCTTGGCATACAATGCTCCACTGACCCCGGCTGCCGCCGTGCAGTGACCGCACTTGTACCCACCATAGCTAGCATGGGAGACCCAGTCTCAGGTCGCATGAGGGATAAAGTCCGCGCCCGGCTTCACTCAGGTACTAGGTTTACCGGTTACCATATTTCTCGGCATGTGCTTAGTACGTTCAAAAGCTTGACTCAGGTATCCACACATTAATCCTTAATTCCTTTTTTTCCCGTCTCATGGACAAGACATCCTCCCTGGATCCAAGTCCATAGACCAACATATATCCCA
Organism: Zea luxurians; assembly: GCA_029449295.1. Classification (NCBI taxonomy): domain Eukaryota; kingdom Viridiplantae; phylum Streptophyta; class Magnoliopsida; order Poales; family Poaceae; genus Zea; species Zea luxurians. The sequence goes on from JAOPSE010000017.1 coordinate 21,809,172, forward strand.
TTATCAAGATGAATACAATCAATTCCTGACCTCACGCGAGTGCTAGAAAAATCACTCGACTTCTACCGAGATCCTGATTAGCAAGCAGCTACTCGACCTAGCATACTAGTATTCATCTCAAAAAGGAATCCTAAGTTCATGCAACTAGAGGTTTCAAGCAACTCCTACACTTAAGTGCACATTACAAACCTATAAACATTAAGTGTAGTAAAGTAGCATATATAAACGGTTATGCATAAAACCGGGGCTTGCCTTCAATTGCTGGGGCTGCGGGGAGATCCTCAATAGCAGCCTCTGAAGCCTGCTCCTGGTCTTCCTCTTGGACAGGTCCTTGCTCGGGGATGAGCACGTACTCTCCGTCGGCAAGATTACAATCTAATGAATGCAATGCGTAAGATATATGCATGATATGATATGTGCTTTTAGAAATCACAACTTTAAAGGTGTATGATCTACTTGAGTAAAACAAGTTAACTTTACTTATGTAAGACCCTTTTGTGGTATACTTGGTGAATTGGTTTAAACTTAGCTAAGGTAAGTAGTGGATTTAATTTTTGAGGTTCCACTGAATTCTTTTTAAGTTTTAGGGAGAATTGATAAGTTCTCAAGTTAGACTCATTGGGGTGAGGTTTATTTCTTCTTCCCTTTTCTTTTATTCTTTTTAATGTTTTAGAGTGGGTTTGAACTACAAGTTGCTTTTATAAAATTCCAAAAATCCTGCAAAAATTACAGTGGCTTGGTACTGGTGTATGCTTCTTTGTTTCAAAATTTGGGGATCAGAAAGTGAATAGTTTTCCCTGGACAAAATTATTAAATTCTAGGGCAGAAGGGGTGCTTTGAACTACAACTATTTTTAACAGCGGGTAATTCTCTAAAACTTATTTTTGCTGGATTTTAGGTGTTATAACATGACTTGATACAAATTTCTAGTCATTAATACCTTTTAATTATTTTTCTATGGTTTTCTCAAGATTCTAGCCAAATAGGTGCTTTCTACTACCACTATATTTGAAAAACATCAAACAACAGAGTTCTTATTTTTCTTGGTTATTATTTTGTTCAAGAGCAATCATTCTGAGATTTGGCCTCTTTTTGCTTAAGGAAAGGGGTGGTATGCATTATTTGAATTAAGTGGCCTTTCTCATAAATCTTTAGCAATAGGTAGGAATTTGCTTCTTTTTCAGGGGTTTGCATTTTTCTCTGGTAGTTCATCTCATTATGGACTTAGCTGATTTTTGATTGCCCATTATTACATCATTAGGGGTTGTTTTATGATTTATTTGCAAAATGCCTCATTATCATTTTGTATTTATTCTTCTTACTTAAAAAGTTGAACTGAGGTGGCCTTTATTTTTGTAGTGGGGCTCTGGTGGTTATAAGTCCACTAGATTTTTATCAATCATTTTGGTTATAGTTTTGCCACTCTAATAATTAATTTTCAGTCTATATAAGGCTAAATAAATCATTTTAATTTAAAACTGGTCCAAATTAATGGTCTCTGTATTTTTCCTAGGTTCTCTGTTACATAAGTAAACTAGGAAAAATAATCTTATTCATTGTTCATTAATTTCTAATGCCTTTCTGATTTTCTCTAAGTTTTGGACAAATTAGCTTTAAATGAATAACTACATCATAATTTCTAATGTTGGGGTTCCTACTATTTTTAAACAGTGTCTAAATGAGGTTTAAACATCTACAAATTTTCTTAAGTTCAGCACAGGAGAAAAACTAATTTTTCTTAATTAAACAAGGTTTGGTGGGTTTCTGTTTTTAATTTTAAACTCTAAAATTCAGAACAGAAAACATAGGGTTTATCATTTTTAAATGATAGTTCATAATATTTAGGAACTAGCAAAATTGGTTTGACAAATTTTTATGAAAAATTCATCAAGTTATGGATTTTCTAAGTTCTCTGGTCATTTTAAAAAGATTAACAGAAATGATTTAATGGGAATCCACTTTGCACTGGGGTCCCTGGCGGGTTTTTAAGTTTTCCTCGTGAATCAGTCCTTAAGTTACTATTCACATGAGTCACTGACGTTACAGAAAACCCCTCGGGTTCTACAGATCCTAACCCGAGGTCCTTCTTCTACCTCAAACAGTAACCGCGGCGGAAGAAAGGGCGGAGGGGCTTACCGGCGGCGAGATTGCTTCGGTGAAGTGGTCGAGGACGTAGGGGAGGTCTCGGGGATCACAACGAGGTGCGGGTCGCCGTCGGGGATGGCCGGAGTCGGTCGGTCCACGCGCGCAGGCGGGGATGCTCGTCAGCGGCGAGGAGTCCAGCCTGGTCACGGCGAGATAGACCAATTGGATGGGTCAGAGAGGTTCACGGGGTGCCAGAGAAGATATGGGTGCACGGAATTGGTCGGAGACTGTAACGCCCCGAATTTTGCAGTTGAATTTTTTTTTCTTTTCTTCACTCGCCAAATTCGGGCGTTACCTTTTCTTTTTCTTTTTTCCCTCGCTAGACCTTGATCTTTTCCAAAGTTAGCGGGATTCGGCTTGGAATTCCCGTGTAAAGAAAAACCCTAAAACTGCTTTATGTTTGATGCACCATGCCGAACCATGCATTCTTTGGCTGATTGAAAGTGCAAGTGCATTCATCTAGGAAGATCGGATTTCGAAGATGAGAGAAACCTTTTCTTTCTTTTTCTTTTTCTTTCTCTCTCTCCTCCCTTTTCTCTCTCCCGCGCTGTGGCCTGCTCCTGGCCGGCCCAGCCGCCCCCGCGCGCCCCCCTCTTGGGCCTAGCCGGCCCAACCGCCCCCCCTCCCTTCCCCTTATCCCTCTCCCTCTCCCTCTCTTTCTCCCATTCTCTCCCACCCTAGCCGCCGCCGCCCCCTAGCCCTAGCTCGGCCGCCCCCTGCCGCCGGGCCAACCGCCGCCGCCGTCGCTCGCCGTCCCCGTCCCCCAGTGAGCCCTCCCCCTCCCTCTCCCCTCTCCCCTCCTCTCCCCCCTCCCCGGCCCAGCCGCCCCGCCGGTTCGGCCACCGCCGCTCGGCCGCCTGCGCGCCCAGCTCGGCCGCCCTTGGCCGGCTCGGCCGCCGCCGCCCCGCGCCCGCGCCCCGCCGGTTCGGCCGCCCCCGTGGCCGCCCAGCTCGGCCGCCCCCCTGCGCGCCCCGCCGGCCCAGCCGCCCAGCTCGGCCGCCCCCTGCGCGCCCCTGCTCGGCCAGCCCAGCCGCCCAGCTCGGCCGCCCCCTGCGCGCCCGCGCCCAGTCCAGCCGCCCCTGCTTCAGGCCGGTTCAACCGCCCCCTGGCCGGTTCAACCGCCCCCCCTTTTTTATTTTTTACTTTTTTTATTTTATTTATTTTATTTTACTTTCTGTTATCATTGTTATTTAGGCAGGCTAATCATTGTTCATGTTATTGAAATAGGAAACTTAGTTTAGAATTTCGTTACGTTAGTCAATTCATGTAATCAATTGTTTATCTCGTTCAATGTTGATCAACTAAAAATGACTAGGTTTCCATTAGTGCATATAACAGAATTCTTTTGTTAAGAACCAATTGTAACTAATCATTAGTGCATAAGCTTTAACCCCCCCTGCGAGACCCTTTCCCGTTTCTTTCTAATCATAATGAATGCGATATCGAATGTCATACTTGATGCATATTTACTTTATTTGTTCCCTTGTATGATGTACTGTTTGTTTCCCAATTTGAATGGATGAATGTATGTATGCTTGCAATCGCATAGAGAACGATCCGGTCAAAGAGCCCGAGGAATTCGCAGGAGAAGCCCCTGAGCAGCAGTCGGTTGGTGGAGGCAAGTGTCCTTTGACCTATTGCTGTCCTATTCATTCTTTAATTCACCTCCCGCATTACACATTTATACCTAAGGATTGACTAGCTTTTGTTATCCATGTCCTTGTTTACCTATTTGGGTCGGATTATTACTGCTTAGTCTGATGCTATTGCTCAACTCTAATCAATGAACATGATGTGATTATCTATGATACGCTGTTTTCCCTTCTTATTTATGATTATATTTGTGACCTTCAAGGGGACTCGAGCGGTTTCTCGAGTGCCTCTCCGTAAGGACCTGTTCAATGGATGACCGCCCGGGAAAACAGTGCAACCATGAGGGTGGAATGGGACGCCCTTAGCTGAATAATTAGAGGAACCGGGGTGTAGATCACTTAGCCGTCGTGCCGTCAATGGGGCTCGGTGTATGCGGCTCGCTCTGCCAAGGTTGATTTGTCCCTTGGGGAGGAGTGCGGTACATTTAGGAAACCTAACGGGTGGCTACAGCCCCGGGGAATCTTTGTAAAGGCTTCGTAGTGAATCCCTGGCCATTCACCTCGGGAGTGAATAAGGGTCTTGCAAGCCCGGGCTAGAGAGGGAATCACGACTTGTGGGTAAAGTGCACAACCTCTGCAGAGTGTTTGAAAACTGATATATCAGCCGTGCTCGCGGTTATGAGCGGCAAAGGGAGCTCCAGAGATTAGTGATACTTGATCAGAGATACTTTGGTACAGGTGGCAATGAGATTGATGGTTCTGATTATGATTATGGTAATGGTAAGTGGTATTCTTTCCGTTTGGAAAGGATACATTGGGCTAATAACTTGGGTTAATGTTAAAACCTGGCTCTCTACTAGTAAGTAATAACCTGACCAACTAAAAGCAACCGCTTGACTTATCCCCACATAAAGTTAGTCCACTACAGCCAAACGGGATGCTTGCTGAGTATGTTGATGTGTACTCACCCTTGCTCTACACACCAACCCCCCCAGGTTTTCAGCATTGCAACCACTGCTCAGGAGAAGATGAAGCTGTGGAAGGAGACTTCCAGGAGTTCCAAGACTACGACGAGTTCTAGGTGTGGGTTAGCGGCAACCCCCAGTCGGCTGCCTGTGAAGGCCGTGTTATCTACGTTTCTTTTCCGCACTTTGATTTATTGTAAGGACTATATGGACGTCTCAGACGTATGATGTAATCGACTATTATTTCCCCTTTTAATACTATTTGAGCACTGTGTGATGATGTCCATGTTATGTAACTGCTGTGTACGTGAATAACTGATCCTGGCACGTACATGGTTCGCATTCGGTTTGCCTTCTAAAAACTGGGTGTGACATAAGTGGTATCAAAGCCGTGCTGACTGTAGGACCGCTAACCTAGAGTAGAATTGTAACACCCGGTTTTAAAGGAACAAAGCCGGGTGCATCTCATACATGCGCCAAAGAAGACAACATATATAATAACAGAGTGTATAGAGATAAATGTCATAAACATCAGAGTATTTATTACATAGCGGAAGACTTATTACAAAATAAAGGAATAACCATAAAACGAACTAAGGATCGTCGGCGCCAATGTCAACTGAAAAACGCCACCTAGATCAGATCGAACTCCTCAGTGTTAGGCGGCTCCTCTTCGACCATCTGCTCTTCTCCTGTGGGGGGGGGGGGTGTGAGACAGCAAGAGTGAGCTCACATACGTTCATAGCTCAACAAGTCGTGGGGAATAATGTGGCATGAACTCACCAAAGGTGGGAGTTCATGAAGTGTAAGGCTGATCCACGAAATAAAGGCTGAAGCTGAGCATTGCCTTTATAAGTTGGTCAAACTTTTATTAGCAGTTACTAAGTGTAAGTAAATACCAAACCATAGTAATAATAAGTAAAAGTAATAATAAAATAATCCCAAATGCAATGAAATGACAGGTTAAGTTTAAGTTCCATAATTTAATCATGTGAGTGTCCGAGCCGCTCATGACCGTGAGCACGGCTAGTATACCAGTTTTACACTCTGCAGAGGTTGCGCATCTTTACCCACAAGTCGTGTTACCCATTTGCCACGGAGTTGATCAGACTCCATACACCTCTACCTAGGAAGCGAGGCAGGGTACCACTACGAGGCCTTTACAAAGTTCCACTAGCTTCAGACTACCCGCTACAGTTTATAGGAAGATCCAGTGCAGGGTTCCTAGCTGACCGCCATCGCAGCAAAATCAACCAGGGACCTCCCTACACTGACCTCTCCCCTACTGCCCTTGCCCCTTTCGGGTAAGGTAGCCCTCCCCTAGCTTTCCTAGTTAATCAGCCAAGGGCGTCCCATTAAACCCTTGTGGTAGCACTGTTTTCCCGGGTGGTTCTCCATGTTCCCATTAACATAATGATCTTAACATGAACAAGGAAGAATAAAACAGATAACAATAAATAGTATAACAATGAGTGATGAATATCTCTATACCCAAATCCACATAAAGCATTAGCATGTACTACCCAAAACTTTAGTAGTAAAACCAGTGGTAAAACAAGGTATAAAGATAGTCAAACCTAGGGTATCCTACTGGGTCCCATCAAAATTAACCTATGCAGATCATTATGAATAATAAGAACATGAATGGGTAAAAGAAGTGATCAAGGGCACAACTTGCCTTCAACGAGCTCCTGCTCAGCTACTTCAACTTGTTGAAGCTCAGGTTCCACAGTGGGTTGCTCGTCTACTCGCATCAATACAATACATACATGGCATAGCATAAATTAACATCACATCAAACATGCAAATAGAATATACAGTAATAAACTAGACATTAAAATAAGATCACAGGAACTGGAATCATTAAATTTAGAGTTATATATTTTAAGTTATGGATTTTCTAAGGTTTTATGTGCTTAATACAAGATTAAGTGGTAGATAAATTTTAAATTGTCTTTCATGTCAAAACAGAGGCACTAATGGATAGACAATAATTTTATGAAATTTTAGGAACTGGAATGGTCTAATTTGGAGTTCATATGCATTTTCTACAAATTAAACAAGTTCTATACATAAAAAATCTATTTCTATTTTATTTTTATCTGATTTTCGAGTTTTCTGGACTGGGCCAAAAATCCCAGAAAGCACAGGGACTTCTACATAAAGCTGTCTATGACTCAGAGCGCCTGCTGCAGGACTGCGGGTTCTATTTACGTAAAGGGTGAGGGTTCTTATGCAAAACCGTAGACGCAAAGGGGTATGGATGGATGTGAGCCGCTAGATTCAGAACCGAGGGCTCGGATTAGATGGCGCATTATGTGAACCGGTTTGCATCTGTGACCGTAGGATCCGAAGCCAACGCCCGAGATCCAACCACGATTGCTCTAGCTGAAACGCTGCTACACACTTAATCGCCACCGCTCACTGGCAATCCGACGGCGCGCGTACACTCTTCCACCTCCGACGACCAGGGGAGGTGGAGCAGAGGCCCGCGGCGGCTCTCCACCAGCGCGCGGCGATTCCGGCGAACCCGACCTCCATCACCAAATTCCTTCATTCCTCGCCCAATCGACGATGTTACGAACTCACCCACCCTACCAATTTCTACTGTCGTCGAGCACAGGGCTCTGTCCACGGCGCGCAATGCCACCCGCGGCGGAAACACCAAATTCCCCGAGGTGCGATGATCCCCGGACCTCGCCCTTATGCACTACGCTACACAGGTGTTTGGTGAAGGTTTAGGGCCACTTACCAGCAATGGGGGCGTGGTGAACCGACCCACCACACACCGGCCGCGGAGCAACGCAGACGAACCTCACGACTGTGGATCCGCCGAGCTCCAATTCGCGAGTCGCCCGCCCTGCCCGCACGTAGAAACTCTGGAGAAGCGAGATAGGAGGTGAGCGAATCGAGGTTGGCCCGCGGCGGCGGTGCGGCCTTGTTTGTCGTGGTGAATTTAGGAGGGTTTGCGGGTGGAATCCTTAACGAAGGTACCCGCGCCTTTATCCTTGCCGAGGGAAGGTCCGCAAGGCGTGGGATTGACCGGGCGCAACGGTGAGCCGACTCCACCGGGTTCGCTGATATCGGTTGAGGGCGAAGGTGGGGCATGGAGCGCACGCGAGGGAGTTGACCCCATGGCGCCGGCGCCCAAGCGTGGAGTCTGACTAAGTCGCGGGCCCCGCACGACAGGCGGCCGGTGGAACAACAGCACGCGCGCGAGGCTGGCTGGTCAGTGGGTCCGGCAGAGCAGCGAGAGGAGAACCGTGGTCGAGCGCGTGAGGCTGACCGGTGGGACCCTGATGTCGGCGCCGAGGACTAGAATGGGCCACGCGGTTTGCATCTCCTGTTGGGCCGAAAGGGACAGATCTGGCCCCGCCCCGGTTGCTTTTATTCTTTTCCCCCTTTTTTTATTCTCTATTTCCCTTCATCTATTCCCAAATTCAATTTGAATTTCGAATTTCAATTTAAACTTGTGCCTATTTTATTCTTAGTTCATGTTGTGGGATTTAGAATACCTATTTTGGAAATATAATTATTTATATATTTATTTTCTATATTTTGTATAATCTTTTCCTTCTCTTTCTCCAATTCTAGAATTTCTTTTTACATCTTAAGTTCCACTTTGGCCTTTAGTATATCTCTTTTCACATTATTATATTTATTTATATTGTCACAAAGTGCACACCAGAGTGAAAAACTAGCATGATGCAAAATCTTGTGGTATGTCTTTTATTAATTACTTGTTTTTAAAGGTGGTGTTCACATGCTCCACTAAATAGAGACAAAATTTTCAAGGGAATAACCTCTTATCATATGATGTACACAATTGGGTGTTACAAATCCTACCCCCCTTAAAAATAATCTCGTCCTCGAGATTTAAGAAGATCTAGGGAAAAGATGGGGAAAATCTATACGAAGCTCTTCTTCTCTTTCCCACGTTGCTTCATCTTCACCGTGGTGACTCCATTGTACTTTGCACATCTTTATCACCTTGTTTCTTGTAACTCGAGTCAAAGTATCCAGAATCTTGATAGGGTACTCAGCATAAGTCAAATCCTCTTGAACACTAAGGTCCTCCATTGGTAGCTGCTCCTCAGGTACCCTGAGGCACTTCTATAGCTGAGACACATGAAACACATCATGTACATCTGACAGATGATCGGGTAACTCCAGTTGATATGCAACTTCACCCACTCGCTTTAAGATCAAGAAGGGTCCAATAAAGCGAGGGGACAACTTCCCTTTAACTTTGAATCTCCTCATACCACGAAGTGGTGACACCTTCAAATAGACATGATCACCCTCCTTAAACTCCAGTAGTCTTCTCCTATTATCAGCATAGCTCTTTTGCCTGGATTGTGCAATTCTCAGATTTTCTCTTATCATTCGAACTTGTTCTTCTGCCTCTTGCATAAGTTCAGGCCCAAAGAACTGTCTTTCTCCAGTTTGATCCCAATACAGAGGGGTCCTGCATTTCCTGCCATACAAAGCCTCAAATGGTGACATCTTCAAACTGGCCTGGTAGCTATTATTATAAGAAAATTCAGCATAGGGTAAGCTCTTCTCCCAACTTCCACCATGCTTGAGGGCACAAGCTCTTAACATATCTTCCAGCACTTGATTGGTTCTCTCTGTCTGTCCATCAGTCTGGGGATGGTAAGCTGAGCTAAAATTCAACTTTGTATCCAAGCTCTCATGCAACTTCTTCCAAAATCGAGAAGTAAACTGTGATCCTCGATCAGACACGATCTTCTTAGGCACTCCATGTAGACAAACTATCCGAGTCATATACAATTCTGCTAGCTTGGCTCCCGTGTAATTAGTCCTCACAGATATGAAATGAGCCACCTTTGTCAATCTGTCCACAGTTACCCAAATAGAGTCATATCCTGCTGGAGTGCGGGGTAGTCCAACAATAAAATCCATACCAATTTCTTCCCATTTCCACTCAGGTACCTTCAATGGGTGCAATAGTCCAGCGGGTCTTTGATGTTCAGCCTTGACTCTTTGACATACATCACACTTAGCCACATCTCTTTTCAGTCCATACCACCAATACTTTTGCTTCAAATCTTGATACATCTTAGTGCTTCCAGGGTGGATGGAGTAATCAGAATCATGAGCTTCTTTCAATATAGCCTCACGGAGGCTATCAATCTCTGGAACACATATCCGATCTTTGAACCATATAGTACCTTGCTCATCCTCCATGAACTCCGGAACTCTTCCTTCAGTAATAAGATCCTTGATCTCTTGAATCTTAGCATCACCAGTCTGACCTTTACGAATCTCTTGCTCCAAGGTAGGTTCCAATTCAATGGTGACTCCTTCAGTGTGAGTAACGATTCCCAAATTGAGTCTCTCAAAATCTTTTGCTAATTCATCGGGTAGCTGGACAACAAAAGCGGAGTGAACATGTTCTTTCCGACTCAAGGCATCTGCAACCAAATTCGCCTTGCCTGGATGATAGTGAATCTCCAAATCATAATCCTTAATAAGCTCCAACCAACGGCGTTGCCTAAGGTTGAGATCCTTCTGAGTGAATATATACTTCAAACTCTTGTGATCCGTGTATACTTGGCACTTAGTTCCCATAATATAGTGTCTCCAAATCTTAAGTGCATGCACAACGGCAGCTAGTTCCAAGTCATGAGTGGGGTAGTTCAGTTCATGCTTCCTCAACTGACGAGATGCATAGGCAATCACATGTCCTTCTTGCATAAGCACACATCCAAGTCCTTGGCCACATGCATCACAGTAAATGTCAAATCCCTTCTGCAAATCTGGCATAATCAATACTGGTGGAGACATCAATCTTTCCTTCAATTGATCAAAGCTCTCTTGACATTTCTCATCCCACTTAAATTCTCTTCCTTTCTCCAAAAGCGTTGTCATGGGCTTAGCAATCTTAGAAAATCCTTCAATAAATCTCCGATAATATCCTGCGAGTCCCAAGAAACTCCGAATCTCAGTAACTGTAGTGGGCACTCTCCACTCCATAATCTCCTTCACTTTAGCAGGATCCACTGCTATTCCTCCATTAGAAATGATATGACCAAGGAATGGCACCTTGTCAATCCAAAACTCGCACTTGCTGAACTTAGCGTAGAGTTGATTATCTCGTAACTTCTGTAGCACCAACCTTAGATGTTGTTCATGATCACTTTCATTCTTAGAATAGATAAGAATATCGTCGATAAACACCACGACGAATCTGTCCAAATAATCCATAAACACTTTGTTCATCAAATTCATGAAATAAGCCGGTGCATTGGTTAATCCAAATGACATAACAGTAAACTCATATAATCCATATCGAGTCGAGAATGCTGTCTTAGGAATATCCGATGGTCTAATCTTCATCTGATGGTATCCCGATCGGAGATCAATCTTCGAGAATACTCTAGCACCTCTCATCTGATCAAACAAATCCTCAATACGGGGCAACGGATACTTGTTCTTCACCGTAACATCATTAAGAGATCTATAATCCACACACATTCTTTGTGATCCATCCTTCTTCTGTACAAACAGTACCGGTGCTCCCCACGGTGAGGAACTTGGACGAATGTAACCAGCCTCTTGTAACTCCGTCAATTGCTTCTTAAGTTCCTTCAACTCCTCTACGGACATTCTATAGGGCCGTTTAAAAATAGGGGCGGTTCCAGGTAAGAGATCAATCACAAACTCAACTTCTCTATCAGGTGGCATCCCTGGTAACTCCTCTGGAAAGACATCCGGAAAATCTCTAACCACCCGGATGTTGTCACCAACAAACTCCTCAGGCATAAAGAACATTGCACGCATGGATGAGGAGGTTACTGCAATATTAACTTGAAATCTTTCTCCTTTAGTGGTAGTGAGTTCTATGGTACCTCTGCCACATGCTATAACGGCCTTTGCCTTTCTTAGCCAAGACATACCAAGGATCAAATCTATACTGCTTGACTCTAATATTATAGCAGTAGCTCCAAATTCTCTACCCATAATAGTCAAGGTCAATCTACGTGTCATTTGATTCGCCTCAATAGGCCCTTTAGGTGTAATTACTATCAGGGGTTTTCTCATATTTAGCAGTGGTATTTCATTTGTGTTGGCATAACGAGCAGACATGAATGAATGTGTAGCACCAGAATCAAATAATATTGTTGCAGGAATTGCATTAACATAAAACATACCAATCACGAGGTCACCACCATCAGGAGTATCATCAACGCTGACTTGATTCACCCTGACTATAGAATATCCCTTGCCAGGGGTCTGTTGCTTGTTCTGAGCTGGGGTAGTAGCAATCCTCTGTGGGCAGACATTTGCGTAATGACCAATCTTCCCACACTTGAAACATTGAGTGCCCGGACTCTGTCCTGCAAACTTCGTCGGGGTGCCCGTGGGAGTAGCCTGTCGAGGAGGTGGAGTCCTCAGTGGTGATTGCTGAACTGGGCGTGGTCCTCCTGGTCGAGTCGGTGTACCCTGTGGTGAACTGTAGCGAGGACGAACACTGCTGCTACCCTGTCCTTGTGAGATAGCCTTCCTCTTCAAATCACCCAGTTGAACACGCTTGTGTTCAATAGCAAGAGCCTTATCCAATAGCCTCTGAAAGGATGGAAAGGTGTGTGCCACTAGAGCATACTGCAGCGGTCCATTAAGTCCTTCAATAAAATGCTCCTGCTTTCTCTCATCCTCAGCAACTTCCTCTGGAGCATACCTCGACAACTGAATGAATTTATCCCTGTACTCGCTGACCGACATATTGCCTTGCTTCAATGACAGAAACTCCTTCTTCTTGATCTTTATCATCCCAGCTGGAATATGGTAGTTCCTGAACTGCGTACTGAACTCTGCCCAAGTAATAGTATCAGCAGCATCGTGGGCAGCCGTATATGAATCCCACCAGTCAGCAGCAGGACCAGTCAGACGTCCAGAAGCATATAAAACCTTCTCTCGGTCAGTGCATTGTGCAATGTTGAGCATCTTCTCAATTGCTTTCAGCCAATCATCTGCATCAAGTGGATCTGGCGAACTGGCGAAGGTTGGTGGCTTGTGACTCATAAACTCCCGGTGCTTATCACGAGGTGGAACTGGTGGTGGTGGTGGAGGCAGTGGTACTTGTTGCTGTTGCTGCTGCTGTTGAAGTTGTTGTTGCAGCTGCTGTTGTTGCGCCCTCCTTTCTTAGCGTATCTCATCTCTCTCCTGGCGCAACTCCTGGCGTATATCTTCCCTTTCCTGATGCATCTCTTGGCGTTCTTGCTGCATCTGGGCACGCATATCAGCCATAGTATCCGCCATTTGCTGCATCACCGCCATCTGAGCAGCAACCAGTGGGTCAACTCCGCCTGGTGGAGGATTAGGAGGATTCATCTCTGCTGGCTGTGGCTGAGGTTGTCTATATATCCTTCGAGTGTGTTGATTAGGAGGCAAATCAATTCCACCACCCCTCCTGGTATTGACCATCTGAGTTAGATACATAAGGTAAGAGAATAGTAGACAAGGCAGTAATTACAAATCATGTTACTTTGGGGGACTTATTAGCTAAGTAGATTAGTGTGTCACCTACTAAAGCTAATACAATACCTTATAGTGGTACATGCTAAAATGTCCATCTATACTATTCCAATCAATCAAAGAAGCAAATCAGGCATTGATCATCAGGACAATCAACCAATATTTTTAATAGAGAAAATAGTTTTAATTTTGTCTTAGGCTTCCTATCTCTTAAAATGTCATAGGGGTAGGGATTCCAAGGTTTGAAATCCATCTCGTCTTAGAATAGAGAAGATAAGAATGATCAGAGTAGAACAGTAGAAGGTGAGACAGGATCGAGATAAGTGTAGAAAGCATCAGAGTAAGGTAAGTGTAGAATGAATCAGAATAAGATAAGTAGGTAAGGGTTTTGTCCATTTCTATCTAGGTTTCGTCCTACAGTCAACATTCCTCTGATACCACTTCTGTAACACCCGGTTTTAAAGGAACAAAGCCGGGTGCATCTCATACATGCGCCAAAGAAGACAACATATATAATAACAGAGTGTATAGAGATAAATGTCATAAACATCAGAGTATTTATTACATAGCGGAAGACTTATTACAAAATAAAGGAATAACCATAAAACGAACTAAGGATCGTCGGCGCCAATGTCAACTGAAAAACGCCACCTAGATCAGATCGAACTCCTCAGTGTTAGGCGGCTCCTCTTCGACCATCTGCTCTTCTCCTGTGGGGGGGGGGTGTGAGACAGCAAGAGTGAGCTCACATACGTTCATAGCTCAACAAGTCGTGGGGAATAATGTGGCATGAACTCACCAAAGGTGGGAGTTCATGAAGTGTAAGGCTGATCCACGAAATAAAGGCTGAAGCTGAGCATTGCCTTTATAAGTTGGTCAAACTTTTATTAGCAGTTACTAAGTGTAAGTAAATACCAAACCATAGTAATAATAAGTAAAAGTAATAATAAAATAATCCCAAATGCAATGAAATGACAGGTTAAGTTTAAGTTCCATAATTTAATCATGTGAGTGTCCGAGCCGCTCATGACCGTGAGCACGGCTAGTATACCAGTTTTACACTCTGCAGAGGTTGCGCATCTTTACCCACAAGTCGTGTTACCCATTTGCCACGGAGTTGATCAGACTCCATACACCTCTACCTAGGAAGCGAGGCAGGGTACCACTACGAGGCCTTTACAAAGTTCCACTAGCTTCAGACTACCCGCTACAGTTTATAGGAAGATCCAGTGCAGGGTTCCTAGCTGACCGCCATCGCAGCAAAATCAACCAGGGACCTCCCTACACTGACCTCTCCCCTACTGCCCTTGCCCCTTTCGGGTAAGGTAGCCCTCCCCTAGCTTTCCTAGTTAATCAGCCAAGGGCGTCCCATTAAACCCTTGTGGTAGCACTGTTTTCCCGGGTGGTTCTCCATGTTCCCATTAACATAATGATCTTAACATGAACAAGGAAGAATAAAACAGATAACAATAAATAGTATAACAATGAGTGATGAATATCTCTATACCCAAATCCACATAAAGCATTAGCATGTACTACCCAAAACTTTAGTAGTAAAACCAGTGGTAAAACAAGGTATAAAGATAGTCAAACCTAGGGTATCCTACTGGGTCCCATCAAAATTAACCTATGCAGATCATTATGAATAATAAGAACATGAATGGGTAAAAGAAGTGATCAAGGGCACAACTTGCCTTCAACGAGCTCCTGCTCAGCTACTTCAACTTGTTGAAGCTCAGGTTCCACAGTGGGTTGCTCGTCTACTCGCATCAATACAATACATACATGGCATAGCATAAATTAACATCACATCAAACATGCAAATAGAATATACAGTAATAAACTAGACATTAAAATAAGATCACAGGAACTGGAATCATTAAATTTAGAGTTATATATTTTAAGTTATGGATTTTCTAAGGTTTTATGTGCTTAATACAAGATTAAGTGGTAGATAAATTTTAAATTGTCTTTCATGTCAAAACAGAGGCACTAATGGATAGACAATAATTTTATGAAATTTTAGGAACTGGAATGGTCTAATTTGGAGTTCATATGCATTTTCTACAAATTAAACAAGTTCTATACATAAAAAATCTATTTCTATTTTATTTTTATCTGATTTTCGAGTTTTCTGGACTGGGCCAAAAATCCCAGAAAGCACAGGGACTTCTACATAAAGCTGTCTATGACTCAGAGCGCCTGCTGCAGGACTGCGGGTTCTATTTACGTAAAGGGTGAGGGTTCTTATGCAAAACCGTAGACGCGAAGGGGTATGGATGGATGTGAGCCGCTAGATTCAGAACCGAGGGCCCGGATTAGATGGCGCATTATGTGAACCGGTTTGCATCTGTGACCGTAGGATCCGAAGCCAACGCCCGAGATCCAACCACGATTGCTCTAGCTGAAACGCTGCTACACACTTAATCGCCACCGCTCGCTGGCAATCCGACGGCGCGCGTACACTCTTCCACCTCCGACGACTAGGGGAGGTGGAGCAGAGGCCCGCGGCGGCTCTCCACCAGCGCGCGGCGATTCCGGCGAACCCGACCTCCATCACCAAATTCCTTCATTCCTCGCCCAATCGACGATGTTACGAACTCACCCACCCTACCAATTTCTACTGTCGTCGAGCACAGGGCTCTGTCCACGGCGCGCAATGCCACCCGCGGCGGAAACACCAAATTCCCCGAGGTGCGATGATCCCCGGACCTCGCCCTTATGCACTACGCTACACAGGTGTTTGGTGAAGGTTTAGGGCCACTTACCAGCAATGGGGGCGTGGTGAACCGACCCACCACACACCGGCCGCGGACCAACGCAGACGAACCTCACGACTGTGGATCCGCCGAGCTCCAATTCGCGAGTCGCCCGCCCTGCCCGCACGTAGAAACTCTGGAGAAGCGAGATAGGAGGTGAGCGAATCGAGGTTGGCCCGCGGCGGCGGTGCGGCCTTGTTTGTCGTGGTGAATTTAGGAGGGTTTGCGGGTGGAATCCTTAACGAAGGTACCCGCGCCTTTATCCTTGCCGAGGGAAGGTCCGCAAGGCGTGGGATTGACCGGGCGCAACGGTGAGCCGACTCCACCGGGTTCGCTGATATCGGTTGAGGGCGAAGGTGGGGCATGGAGCGCACGCGAGGGAGTTGACCCCATGGCGCCGGCGCCCAAGCGCGGAGTCTGACTAAGTCGCGGGCCCCGCACGACAGGCGGCCGGTGGAACAACAGCACGCGCGCGAGGCTGGCTGGTCAGTGGGTCCGGCAGAGCAGCGAGAGGAGAACCGTGGTCGAGCGCGTGAGGCTGACCGGTGGGACCCTGATGTCGGCGCCGAGGACTAGAATGGGCCACGCGGTTTGCATCTCCTGTTGGGCCGAAAGGGACAGATCTGGCCCCGGTTGCTTTTATTCTTTTCCCCCTTTTTTTTATTCTCTATTTCCCTTCATCTATTCCCAAATTCAATTTGAATTTCGAATTTCAATTTAAACTTGTGCCTATTTTATTCTTAGTTCATGTTGTGGGATTTAGAATACCTATTTTGGAAATATAATTATTTATATATTTATTTTCTATATTTTGTATAATCTTTTCCTTCTCTTTCTCCAATTCTAGAATTTTTTTTACATCTTAAGTTCCACTTTGGCCTTTAGTATATCTCTTTTCACATTATTATATTTATTTATATTGTCACAAAGTGCACACCAGAGTGAAAAACCAGCATGATGCAAAATTTTGTGGTATGTCTTTTATTAATTACTTGTTTTTAAAGGTGGTGTTCACATGCTCCACTAAATAGAGACAAAATTTTCAAGGGAATAACCTCTTATCATATGATGTACACAATTGGGTGTTACAAGAATGGTCGTTCTAAGGATTATAGACCTCTGTCCCTGCCTTGACTTTGGTACCCCTTCAAAAGTTGGTCATACCGACCAAACCTATGTTCTACTATATATTATACCTTGCTGAAAATTATGTTTTATTCTGATCCTTCATTTATTTATGATTCATTACTTGCTGGTCATATTAATTCTGTTTTCACCCTTTTGCTTGCGATGTCTTTTGTAGATGGCTCGACTTAGACACACTGCACGAAAGTCCGTCATCCCCTTCTTACCCTCCCGCCTTGCTGAGCGTCCGCTTCGCCGTCCCGTGGCCGGACAGTCCAGCCACTTGGAGAGACTGCACCACCGCCTGCATGAGGAGCAGGAACGTCGACGACAGGAGCAGCAGGGCTCTTCCTTCTCGCTCCAGCAGGATATAGAGTCTGTGAGGAGCTGCTCTCCTGTGCTTCCCCTGGAGGCGCCCCCTGCACCACCACTGGGCGCCCCAGCTTCTGAAATAGCTGCTGGAGGAGACCCAGACGACGGAGGTGGCGACGACAGCTTGAGCCACGACACCGACCTCCCTGCTGACCCTGAGCCGGAAGGATGGGTTGCTCGACCCATCACTCGCGACGCTGCTCGCGGGTGTCACTTCCACGACGCGCTTGACACCCTGCTACGTCGGGCACTTGATCGGCGTACTTGGTCCATCGAGTATCGCTGTGTGGTCTACCAGCATAGTCGCGGGGTCTACCCGGACCGCTGGGAGGCGACCTGCTTGGTGCGCCGTCCGGAGAACAGTCTCCAGGGCGCGGAGGCTTGCTCAGAGCACTATTCTATCTCTGAGCGGGACTCAGCTGAGGCAGCCATGCAGGATGCTGCACGGCGTGCGCTTTCGCACTACTGCTCGGTTCTTGGTGGGGTAGCTGACGGTCTCGACCTGAAGTATTACCCCCGCCGTCCATCTGGCAGCACAGGAGGCGTGATTGTTTCACCTGCTGGTGAGGACAATCCTAGGTTGAGCAGCACAGTCAACCTAGCCGCCGTGCTAAACACGGAGCTAGACCATGCATTAGACGAGCTGAGTAGGGCTCGTGCTGAGATCACCCTGCTGCGGGCTGAGCGCGCGGAACGTCGTCACCTGGATGATGGTTCCCCCGCTCCCGTTGGGACTCAACACCCGTACCGCTCACCTCGGCGTGGACACCAGTCTTATGGCAATCCCGACTGCAAGACCAAGATAAATCTAGAACCATAGATCGTTAGAGTTGGATCTTGTAATTAATACAAAATATATACATAGAAGCTTCAGTCTTAGCGTTAATCTCGGTCTTAGTTAGTCTTAGTTAGACAGGGTAGTTTGCTATATCCTGTGCATTTATGTTTGTCATGATGAACTATGTTTGGTTTGGATCTTTGTAATGATTGTCACCAGAGTGTGGGTATCCCCTGCATTTTGGCTTACCTATTATGTTAACGGAGTTAGTTATATAGTTGGGAAACCCTTTATTCTACTTTCCTCTTTATCTGAGAAGCTGTGTGGTCTGTGTTGGAGATCAGTGAAGATGCTCATCTGTTCAGTGCTGTTGGAGAATTCTACACTCTCTTCTTATGCTGCAAGATTTGCCAGATCAGTTCTGATGTGTGGTTGCATTCTGCAGATGTCAGAGAACAGGCGCAGAGGAGGAAGGCGTGCTCAGCAGGAGCGAGCCGCTCCGCAGGATGAGGCGCCCCAGCAACAGCAGCTGCCGCCCCCGCCCCCGATGTCGATCGAGCAGATGTTTCTGATGCAGACTCAGGCAGTTCAGGCCATCGGTCAGACTCTGGCCGCCATTCAGCAGCAGCAGCAACAGCAGCAGGCTCCACCCCAGCCTCAGATGCCTCAGATGCCCAGGGACAAGCGTGCTGAATTCATGAGAGGTCATCCCCCAACGTTCGCTCACTCTTCTGACCCCATGGATGCTAAAGATTGGCTGCGCACTGTGGAGCGGGAGTTGCATACCGCTCAGTGTGATGACAGGGAGAAAGTCTTGTATGGTCCCCGTCTGTTGAGAGGAGCAGCCCAATCATGGTGGGAGTCTTACCTCGCCACCCATGCCGACCCCGACACCATCACTTGGGAAGAGTTTAGAGGTAGCTTTCGTCAGTACCATGTGCCTGCAGGTCTGATGACAGTGAAGAAGGAGGAGTTTCTGGCCCTCAAGCAAGGGTCATCATCTGTCAGTGAGTATCGAGACAGGTTTCTGCAGTTGTCTTGCTACGCTCCTGAAGATGTCAACACCGACGCCAAGCGACAGTACCGTTTCTTGAGAGGCTTGGTTGACCCTCTTCAGTACCAACTGATGAATCATACCTTCCCGACATTCTAGCACTTGATTGACAGAGCAATCATGACAGAAAGGAAGCGTAAGGAGATGGAGGATCGTAAGCGCAAGATCAGTGGACCCCAGCCTGGAAGCAGCAGCCGCCCTCGTTTTTCAGGCAATCAACCTCAGCAGTTCAGGCAAAACCAGCGTCCACCTCAGCAGCATCAGCAGCGTCAGCAGTATCAGCAGTTCCAAAGGCAGTATCCTCAGCATCAGTACCAGAATCGTCAGAGCAATCAGTCAGGAGGTCAGTTTCAGAGGCAGAATCAGCAGACACCTCGTCTTCCTGCCCCAGCAAGCCAGCAGAACAGTCAGGCAGCACCAGCTCAGATTGGAAACAGAGCATGTTTCCACTGTGGAGAGCAAGGCCACTGGGTGATGCAATGTCCGAAGAAGGCAGCCCAGCAGCAGTCAGGCCCCAATGCCCCAGCAAAGCAGAATGTGTCTCAGCCTGGAGCAGGCAACCGCTCTCAACCGCGTTATAATCATGGGAGACTGAACCACTTGGAGGCTGAAGCAGTTCAGGAGACCCCCGACATGATAGTAGGTATGTTCCCAGTCGACTCCCATATTGCAGAAGTGTTATTTGATACTGGAGCAACGCATTCTTTCATTACTGCATCATGGGTAGAAGCACATAATCTTCCAATTACTACCATGTCAACCCCCATTCAAATTGACTCAGCAGGTGGTAGAATTCGAGCTGATAGCATTTGTTTGAATGTAAGTGTGAAAATAAGGGGGATAGCGTTTCCCGCTAACCTTATAGTAATGGGTACTCTGGGAATAGATGTCATCCTAGGGATGAATTGGCTAGATAAGTATCAGGCAGTTATCAGTTGTGATAAAAGGACAATCAAGTTGGTGTCCCCACTAGGAGAGGAAGTGGTGACTGAGTTAGTCCCGCCTGAGCCGAAGAGAGGAAGTTGTTATCAGATGGCTGTCGATAGCCGTGAAGCAGACCCAATTGAGAGTATCAAGGTGGTGTCCGAGTTCCCAGATGTGTTTCCAAAGGATTTACCGGGTATGCCACCAGAGCAGAAAGTTGAATTCGCTATAGAGCTTCTTCCTGGAACCGCCACTATCTTTAAGAGAGCTTACAGAATATCCGGACCAGAGTTGGTTGAGCTTAAGAAGCAGATTGATGAGCTGTCAGAGAAAGGTTACATCCGGCCAAGCACCCCGCCTTGGGCGCCCCTGTCCTGTTTGTGGAGAAGAAAGATGGCACCAAGAGGATGTGTATCGATTATCGAGCTTTGAATGAAGTCACGATCAAGAACAAGTATCCCTTGCCCAGAATAGAAGATCTGTTCGACCAGTTGAGAGGAGCCAGTGTGTTCTCCAAGATAGATCTGAGGTCAGGTTATCATCAGCTCAGGATCCGACCTTCGGACATTCCGAAGACGGCATTCATTACCAAGTATGGTTTGTATGAGTTCACAGTGATGTCTTTTGGTTTGACCAATGCACCAGCCTTCTTTATGAATCTGATGAACAGTGTATTCATGGATTATCTCGATAAGTTTGTGGTGGTATTCATTGATGACATTCTGATTTATTCTCAAAGTGAAGAAGAGCATGCAGATCATTTGAGGATGGTATTGCAGAGATTGCGAGAGCACCAGTTGTATGCAAAGTTGAGCAAGTGTGAGTTCTGGATCAGTGAAGTCCTGTTCTTGGGTCACATAATCAACAAGGAAGGATTGGCTGTGGATCCGAAGAAAGTGGCAGACATTCTGAACTGGAAAGCGCCAACGGATGCTCGAGGAATCAAGAGCTTCATTGGAATGGCCGGATATTATCGGCGATTCATTGAAGGGTTTTCGAAGATTGCGAAACCAATGACAGCATTGCTAGGCAACAAGGTTGAGTTCAAGTGGACCCAGAAATGCCAAGAGGCCTTCGAAGCGCTGAAAGAGAAGTTGACAACAGTGCCTGTCCTAGTCTTGCCTGATGTGCACAAGCCCTTCTCGGTGTATTGTGATGCTTGTTACACAGGTTTGGGATGCGTATTGATGCAAGAGGGAAGAGTTGTGGCTTACTCGTCCCGACAGCTGAAGGTTCATGAGAAGAATTACCCAATCCATGACCTAGAGTTGGCAGCAGTGGTTCACGCACTGAAGACATGGAGGCACTATCTGTATGGACAGAAATGCGATGTTTACACAGATCACAAGAGTCTGAAGTACATATTCACTCAGTCAGAATTGAACATGAGGCAACGAAGATGGTTAGAGTTGATCAAAGACTATGAGTTGGAGATCCATTACCATCCAGGCAAAGCGAACGTAGTGGCAGATGCTTTGAGCAGAAAGAGTCAAGTCAATCTGATGGTCACTCGTCCGATGCCTTATGAGTTGGCCAAGGAGTTCGACAGGTTGAGTCTCGGATTTCTGAACAATTCGCGAGGAGTCACAGTTGAGTTGGAACCTACCTTGGAGCGCGAAATCAAAGAAGCGCAGAAGAATGATGAGAAGATCAGTGAGATTCGGCGACTGATTTCGGAAGGCAAAGGCAAAGATTTTCGAGAAGATGCTGAAGGTGTGGTATGGTTCAAAGACCGCTTATGTGTTCCCAATGTCCAGTCCATTCGGGAATTAATTCTCAAGGAAGCTCATGAGACAGCTTATTCGATTCACCCTGGCAGTGAGAAGATGCATCAGGATCTGAAGAAGAAATTCTGGTGGTATGGAATGAAGAGGGAAATCGCAGAGCAGTGGCTATGTGCGATAGTTGCCGAAGAATTAAGGCAGGGCACCAGAGACCAGCTGGATTGTTGCAACCGTTGCAGATCCCTCAGTGGAAATGGGATGAAATCAGTATGGATTTCATAGTCGGATTGCCTCGCACTCGAGCCGGCTACGATTCCATTTGGGTAGTGGTGGACCGCTTAACCAAGTCAGCCCACTTCATACCTGTCAAGATGTAACACCCGGATTTTAGGGGTCAAAACCCGGGGTTAACATAAACACCAGGTATGCTGGGACCAAGTCTCAAACATATGATGTATAGTGGCACAGGATCGAATGTCACATCTTTATATATAACAGGAGTTCTATACAAAATAAATAATTACATTATAAGGAGACAACGGTCCAGCAACCCAAAGTTGACTGGGAGACGACGACCTAGGATCTCTCACGAACTCATCGCAGCATCCTCCATGAGCATCATCCTGCAGTACCTGGTCTTGACCTGTGGTGTATGTGAGACAGCAAGAGTGAGCTCACATACGTTCATCGCTCAACAAGTTGTGGGGAATAATGTGCATGAACTCGCCAAAGGTGGGAGCTCACGTGAAGTGTAAGGCTTATCAAAGAAGATGGTTAGAGCTGAGCATTGCTTTTAATGTTGGTCAAAATTTTATTAGCAGTTACTAAGTATAAGTAAATACCAAACCCAATTAAGTAATAGAACAAAAGTAACAACACCACCTGCAATGCAATGCATATGACAAATTGAATTTAGTTCCATAAATTAATCATGTGAGGGTCCGAGCTGCTCATGACCGTGAGCACGGCTAGTATACCAGTTTTACACTCTGCAGAGGTTGCGCATCTTTACCCACAAGTCGTGTATCCCATGTCGCCAGGGTTTGCAAAGCCCTTAGACACTTCCAAGGTGAATGGCTAGGGATCCACTACGAGGCCTTTACAAAGTTCCACTAGCTTCCGAAAACCCGCTACAGTTTATAGGAAGTTCCAATGCAGGAATCCCTTGCAGGACCGCCATCGCAGCAAAATCCTCCCGAGGGCCTCCCTACACTGACCACTCCCCTACTGCCCTTGCCCCTTTCGGGTAAGGTAGTCTTCCACTAGCTTTCCTAATTAATCAGCCAAGGGGTCCCATTCCTCCCTTGTGGTAGCACTGTTTTCCCGGGTGGTCGCTCCATGTTCCAATTAACATAATGATCTCAACATGAACAATAAATAACCACTGATAACAAAAGTATAATCATGAATAATGTAATCTTTATACCCAAAACCACATATAGCACTAGCAAGTACTACCCAGAAAGTTCAGTGGTAAACAAGGTATAAAGATAGACAAACTAGGGTAACCTATTGGGTCCCATCAAAATTAACCTATGCAGATCATTATGATTAATCAGAACATGAGTGGGTGAAAAGAAGTGATCAAGGGCACAACTTGCCTGGGACTTGAGATTCCAGGTACCAGGATGATCTTCAGATGACTCGTGACCCCGCACTAGTCGTAGCAATACAAACAAACATGGTATAGGCAAAATTAACATTACACCAAACATGAGTACAAAATACACATCAATAATATACATATTAAAATAAGATCACAGGAAAAAGAATTATTAATTTTTGAGTTATAGAATTCAAGTTATGAATTTCCTAAGATTTAAGGTGATTATAATAGGATTAGATGATAAATTAATTTCCTAACAGAGTTCATGTCAAAACAGTGATTCTAAATAATAGAGAATATTATTACAAAATTTTAGGAATTGGAATGGTTCAATTTGGAGCTAAAATGAATTTTCTATGCATTAATTAAGTTCTAGTAATTATTTTCATATTAAAAATCCATTTTCTATTTTATTTATTCAATTTTAACGAGTTCTGGACTTGGCCTCAATTATAAGAAAGGTCAGGGGGCTCGGCGCAAGAATCCCGAGACACAGTCAACAGTGCCTATGGACTGCGGGTTTATTTCAAATAAGTGGAAGGGCTCTTTAACAAAAGCGCCAGCGCGAAGGGGTATCGGATGGGCTGAGCCGTCCGATCAGATCTCGATGGTGAGGATTAGATCCACGGCCACTCGAACCGTTATGGAGCAGCTACCACCAGATCAGGAATCAACGGCCACAAATCGACCACGCCACCAGATACTGCCTGCCCTCCGATCCCGATCGGATGGCCCATGACTGATCGCAGCGAAGGGGTATGTTAACATCTAATCTCGACCGTCGGCTGGGATCCAACGGTCGGGCGCTTGTCTTCCCAACCCAGGTCGTCCCGACGGCGGCGCCGCACAGGAACGCGGCGGCGGACTTCGCCGGAGCTCCCCAACTACGTGCCTAGCCGATCATTTCCCGATTCCCTAGCGCTACGCGTACAGGAGGTCAAGGCGAAACCGATCGGGGGCTTATTACCTCGAATTGTTGACTCGTCGGCGTTGGCCACGGTGAGGTGCGGATCCGCGGCGGAGTACGAAGTACGGTGAGCAATTCCGGTGATCTTGGCGACCGATTCCGAGTGGCCCGGCCACGACCACCCTCCACCAGGTCAGATGAATCCCAGGGACACCTCACCGGGGATGGAATCGACAGCCAGCAGAGGATAGCCCGCGGCGGCCCGGTTCCGGTGGTTTGTGTCTAGGTGGTTGCGAGGGCTGCTCCGAGGGACGATTAAGGGAGCAAAGAGTTCCACAACCATATATACAGGTGATTGCGGCGTGCGCGGTGGATTCTATTGGGTCAGTCCCGCGGATTTCGGACGGAGGACGATCACGGACTCCGCGCGCCACGACTGAGTCCGAGCATGCCCGGGTCGCGCGGCGAAGGAAGGGTACGGTCCTGGCAGAGCGGGCCCGCACACCAGCGAAAGGGAGGGAGGAGCGAGCGCGGTAGTTCGCTGTGGCCGGAAGCGCGCGAATTCACCGGCGGAATCAACGGAATCCGCACTCGGCGGCGAAATCACCGCGAGGTGGGTGACGAGCCTGACCGAGGGGTCCCACGCGACAGTGGCTGGTAAGCGAGGGATCGGACGTGTGTATGACCGAGCGGTCCCACCCGTCGGCGCGCGTAGGCTGGGGAAGTGGGCTGCGCGGTGGGTAAGTGGAGATGGGCCGAAATGCGTGGTTGCGGCCCAACATCAGGTTTTTCTCTTTTTCCATTTTATTTTCTATTTCTTTTCTTCATTTTCAAATCCAATTTGAGTTCAAGTTTAAATTCAAACTTTGTGAATGTCTTGTCCTCAGTTTGAAAAATATAAGTGTGAAGGATGTTTATTCTGATTTTTATTTTATTTTATGTAATATTTTTCTTAGTTCTTCTCTTCTCTTTTATTTTCTATTTTCTATTCCAAATTCAAATTTATACTTTTATTTTAGTTTTCAGATTTTTCAAATGTATCAATTGAAATCCAAAGGTGAATATAAACCATATTATTTTAATATTACTAATTTAAGTTTTATTCTCCTTGTTATCTATTTCATGGGATGTATAAATGGTTTCCTAAAAAAAATCCCTTTTCTCATCATTTTCCTTATTTTCCTAATTTCCAAAGCATTATGATTCTTTGTTTATATTTTTTTTTTCTCAACTAATTTTGGGTCTTACAAATCCTACCCCCCTTAAAAATAATCTCGTCCTCGAGATTTGTAAGAAAAGGATGTATGTTCATATGGTTTCAACACATATGCATAAACAAAATCTCGGCATGATGCATATCTTATTAGCAAAACACAGGGTCAAATGAACCTTATTATTATTACTAAAATAGGAAAATACTACTAATAGCTAAACTAATATTTAGGTCTTACAAATAGTAAAATATATATATATATATATATATATATATGTATTTATATTTATGTTTATCTCTCTATTCTTGTTGCTCGTTGACTTCTTCCCCGACTACTTCATCTTCAACTGGCTCTTCTTCTTGAATTTCAAGTTCACTGGGTTCAGCTTCTACTTCTGTATGATGGGCATATCCCCGGTTGATGGATAGGGGCTGACTCTTTCCTGCCGAGGCTTGTCCTTGCTTCATCGGAGCCGGTGTAGTGTAGGCAGCTCTATTGGGACAGTAGTTGGCGTAGTGTCCCGGTTGTCCACACTTGAAGCATGTCCTGATGGCGGTTGTGTTGGGAGCAACGGTTCCTCCTGGAGTGCTTGCTTTTGGAGGAGCAGTTGGTGTCTGTTGAGTTTGTTGTCCAGAACTGCCACTAGCTGGTGTATTGGGAGTGGTAGTATAGCGAGGACGGGAACTACTTCCAGCCTGCCCTTGGTTGACAGCCTTTCTTTTCTCTCCAAATATACTCCTCTTGTTTTCTACAGCAATAGCTTTGTCAAGTAGCCTTTGGAAGGATGGGAAGGTGTGCGATACCAGCTGATATTGCAAGGGTCCAATCAAACCATCCAGAAAGAGCTCCTGCTTTTGCTCATCATCCTCAACATCTCTGGGAGCATATCGAGATAACTGGATGAATTTGTCCCTATATTCACTCACGGACATACTTCCTTGCTTGAGGGATAGAAACTCCTTTCTCTTAATCTTCATGAGCCCAGCAGGAATATGGTAATTCCTGAATTGTGTGGAGAATTCTTCCCAGGTAATTGTATCGGCAGCAGCATGAGCTGCACAGTACGCATCCCACCAATCCGCAGCGGGACCAGCAAGACGACCTGATGCATAGAGTACTTTCTCTCTATCCGAGCACTGGGCTATGTTGAGCATCTTCTCTATGGACTTTAACCAGTCATCTGCTTGCAGCGGATCTGCGGAGTTGGAGAAGGTTGGTGGTTTGTGGCTCATGAATTCCCGATGCTTGTCCCAGGGTGGAACTGGTGGTGGAGGTGGAGGCAATGGCACTTGTTGTTGTTGCTGCTGTTGTTGAAGTTGTTGCTGCAGCTGCTGTTGTTGCACCCTCCTCTCTTGGCGTATCTCTTCCCGTTCTTGGCGCATTTCCCGACGTGCATCCTCTCTTTCCTGGTTCATTTCTTGGCGTTCTTGCTGCATTTGGGTGCGCATATCTGCCATAGTGTCCGCCATTTGCTGCATCATTCTCATTTGAGCTGCGACGAGTGGATCAACTCCGCCTGGTGGAGGATTAGGAGGATTCATCTCTGCTGACTGTGGTTGAGGTTGTCGATTAGCAGGTAAATCAATTCCACCACCCCGCCTGGTATTGACCATCTAAGTTAGAAGCATATGGTAAGATAGCTTTGCAAGGGAATCATTTAGTAGACAGAATAAATAAGCTAATGGTTGGTGATGTACTAAAACTTTCTTTGGCAGGGCTTGACCAAATATTTTATGTTAAGACTAGGGTAATTAGTTGTACGAGGTGAATGTCCAAAGGTAAGATAGAATGTGTCAAGATAAGATAGATACGGAATACTACATATATCTTCTAAGAGGATAATCTAGTTTGTCTAGTTATCTTACAAATGCTATCCTTTATACCTAGATGTATATGCAGATGTAATTGTGGACATTACTCCACAACCCATCACACTCAATCAAAGATCCAAATCAGACAGATAACATAAGAACAAACATTCAAATACATAGACACTTATAAAAATAGTTTTGTTTTTGTTCCTAGGATTAGGTCTCCTATTCCTAAAGTCACTTTAGGCACAAGATTTCAAAGTGTGAAATCCAAGTTTGTCTTTAGAAGGAAAAGGTAAGAATAATCAGAGTAAAGCGGAAATAGATGAGAAAAGATTGAGATAAGTTTAGAAGAATCAGAATAGCAAAGATAAGTATGTAGGGGTTGTCCAGTTCTATCTAGGTTTCGTCCTACAGTCAACATTCCTCTGATACCACTTCTGTAACACCCGGATTTTAGGGGTCAAAACCCGGGGTTAACATAAACACCAGGTATGCTGGGACCAAGTCTCAAACATATGATGTATAGTGGCACAGGATCGAATGTCACATCTTTATATATAACAGGAGTTCTATACAAAATAAATAATTACATTATAAGGAGACAACGGTCCAGCAACCCAAAGTTGACTGGGAGACGACGACCTAGGATCTCTCACGAACTCATCGCAGCATCCTCCATGAGCATCATCCTGCAGTACCTGGTCTTGACCTGTGGTGTATGTGAGACAGCAAGAGTGAGCTCACATACGTTCATCGCTCAACAAGTTGTGGGGAATAATGTGCATGAACTCGCCAAAGGTGGGAGCTCACGTGAAGTGTAAGGCTTACCAAAGAAGATGGTTAGAGCTGAGCATTGCTTTTAATGTTGGTCAAAATTTTATTAGCAGTTACTAAGTATAAGTAAATACCAAACCCAATTAAGTAATAGAACAAAAGTAACAACACCACCTGCAATGCAATGCATATGACAAATTGAATTTAGTTCCATAAATTAATCATGTGAGGGTCCGAGCTGCTCATGACCGTGAGCACGGCTAGTATACCAGTTTTACACTCTGCAGAGGTTGCGCATCTTTACCCACAAGTCGTGTATCCCATGTCGCCAGGGTTTGCAAAGCCCTTAGACACTTCCAAGGTGAATGGCTAGGGATCCACTACGAGGCCTTTACAAAGTTCCACTAGCTTCCGAAAACCCGCTACAGTTTATAGGAAGTTCCAATGCAGGAATCCCTTGCAGGACCGCCATCGCAGCAAAATCCTCCCGAGGGCCTCCCTACACTGACCACTCCCCTACTGCCCTTGCCCCTTTCGGGTAAGGTAGTCTTCCACTAGCTTTCCTAATTAATCAGCCAAGGGGTCCCATTCCTCCCTTGTGGTAGCACTGTTTTCCCGGGTGGTCGCTCCATGTTCCAATTAACATAATGATCTCAACATGAACAATAAATAACCACTGATAACAAAAGTATAATCATGAATAATGTAATCTTTATACCCAAAACCACATATAGCACTAGCAAGTACTACCCAGAAAGTTCAGTGGTAAACAAGGTATAAAGATAGACAAACTAGGGTAACCTATTGGGTCCCATCAAAATTAACCTATGCAGATCATTATGATTAATCAGAACATGAGTGGGTGAAAAGAAGTGATCAAGGGCACAACTTGCCTGGGACTTGAGATTCCAGGTACCAGGATGATCTTCAGATGACTCGTGACCCCGCACTAGTCGTAGCAATACAAACAAACATGGTATAGGCAAAATTAACATTACACCAAACATGAGTACAAAATACACATCAATAATATACATATTAAAATAAGATCACAGGAAAAAGAATTATTAATTTTTGAGTTATAGAATTCAAGTTATGAATTTCCTAAGATTTAAGGTGATTATAATAGGATTAGATGATAAATTAATTTCCTAACAGAGTTCATGTCAAAACAGTGATTCTAAATAATAGAGAATATTATTACAAAATTTTAGGAATTGGAATGGTTCAATTTGGAGCTAAAATGAATTTTCTATGCATTAACTAAGTTCTAGTAATTATTTTCATATTAAAAATCCATTTTCTATTTTATTTATTCAATTTTAACGAGTTCTGGACTTGGCCTCAATTATAAGAAAGGTCAGGGGGCTCGGCGCAAGAATCCCGAGACACAGTCAACAGTGCCTATGGACTGCGGGTTTATTTCAAATAAGTGGAAGGGCTCTTCAACAAAAGCGCCAGCGCGAAGGGGTATCGGATGGGCTGAGCCGTCCGATCAGATCTCGATGGTGAGGATTAGATCCACGGCCGCTCGAACCGTTATGAAGCAGCTACCACCAGATCAGGAATCAACGGCCACAAATCGACCACGCCACCAGATACTGCCTGCCCTCCGATCCCGATCGGATGGCCCATGACTGATCGCAGCGAAGGGGTATGTTAACATCTAATCTCGACCGTCGGCTGGGATCCAACGGTCGGGCGCTTGTCTTCCCAACCCAGGTCGTCCCGACGGCGGCGCCGCACAGGAACGCGGCGGCGGACTTCGCCGGAGCTCCCCAACTACGTGCCTAGCCGATCATTTCCCGATTCCCTAGCGCTACGCGTACAGGAGGTCAAGGCGAAACCGATCGGGGGCTTATTACCTCGAATTGTTGACTCGTCGGTGTTGGCCACGGTGAGGTGCGGATCCGCGGCGGAGTACGAAGTACGGTGAGCAATTCCGGTGATCTTGGCGACCGATTCCGAGTGGCCCGGCCACGACCACCCTCCACCAGGTCAGATGAATCCCAGGGACACCTCACCGGGGATGGAATCGACAGCCAGCAGAGGATAGCCCGCGGCGGCCCGGTTCCGGTGGTTTGTGTCTAGGTGGTTGCGAGGGCTGCTCCGAGGGACGATTAAGGGAGCAAAGAGTTCCACAACCATATATACAGGTGATTGCGGCGTGCGCGGTGGATTCTATTGGGTCAGTCCCGCGGATTTCGGACGGAGGACGATCACGGACTCCGCGCGCCACGACTGAGTCCGAGCATGCCCGGGTCGCGCGGCGAAGGAAGGGTACGGTCCTGGCAGAGCGGGCCCGCACGCCAGCGAAAGGGAGGGAGGAGCGAGCGCGGTAGTTCGCTGTGGCCGGAAGCGCGCGAATTCACCGGCGGAATCAACGGAATCCGCACTCGGCGGCGAAATCACCGCGAGGTGGGTGACGAGCCTGACCGAGGGGTCCCACGCGACAGTGGCTGGTAAGCGAGGGATCGGACGTGTGTATGACCGAGCGGTCCCACCCGTCGGCGCGCGTAGGCTGGGGAAGTGGGCTGCGCGGTGGGTAAGTGGAGATGGGCCGAAATGCGTGGTTGCGGCCCAACAGCAGGTTTTTCTCTTTTTCCATTTTATTTTCTATTTCTTTTCTTCATTTTCAAATCCAATTTGAGTTCAAGTTTAAATTCAAACTTTGTGAATGTCTTGTCCTCAGTTTGAAAAATATAAGTGTGAAGGATGTTTATTCTGATTTTTATTTTATTTTATGTAATATTTTTCTTAGTTCTTCTCTTCTCTTTTATTTTCTATTTTCTATTCCAAATTCAAATTTATACTTTTATTTTAGTTTTCAGATTTTTCAAATGTATCAATTGAAATCCAAAGGTGAATATAAACCATATTATTTTAATATTACTAATTTAAGTTTTATTCTCCTTGTTATCTATTTCATGGGATGTATAAATGGTTTCCTAAAAAAATCCCTTTTCTCATCATTTTCCTTATTTTCCTAATTTCCAAAGCATTATGATTCTTTGTTTATATTTTTTTTCCTCAACTAATTTTGGGTCTTACACAAGACCAGCTACAACAGTGCAGTACTGGCAGAGTTGTACATGTCTCGGATCGTTTGTCTTCATGGTGTGCCAAAGAAGATAGTGTCAGACAGAGGAACGCAGTTCACCTCTCATTTCTGGCAGCAGTTGCATGAAGCCTTGGGCACACATCTAAATTTCAGTTCAGCTTATCACCCGCAGACAGATGGCCAGACCGAAAGGACCAATCAAATTCTCGAAGACATGTCGAGAGCCTGTGCGTTGCAAGATCAGTCCGGATGGGATGAGAGATTGCCTTATGCAGAGTTTTCCTATAACAACAGTTACCAGGCTAGTTTGAAGATGTCGCCATTTCAAGCGCTCTATGGAAGGAGTTGCAGAACTCCGTTGCAATGGGATCAGCCTGGAGAGAAGCAAGTGTTTGGGCCAGATATTTTGCTTGAAGCCGAAGAGAACATCAAGATGGTCTGAGAGAATCTAAAGATAGCGCAATCAAGGCAGCGAAGCTATGCAGACACAAGAAGAAGAGAGCTGAGTTTTGAAGTCGGAGACTTTGTCTATCTGAAAGTGTCACCGATCAGAGGAGTCAGAAGGTTCGGAGTGAAGGGCAAGCTAGCACCCCGCTACATTGGTCCGTATCAAATTCTCTCAAAGCGTGGAGAAGTGGCTTATCAGCTCAGCCTGCCAGAGAATTTGTCTGCTGTGCATGATGTCTTTCATGTGTCTCAGTTGAAGAAGTGTTTGCGTGTGCCAGAAGAACAGTTGCCAGTGGAAGGTCTGGAAGTCCAGGAAGACTTGACCTATGTTGAGAAGCCAGCTCAGATCCTTGAGATTGCAGACAGAGTCACCCGAAGGAAGACCATCAGAATGTGCAAAGTCAGATGGAATCATCACTCTGAGGAAGAAGCAACCGGGGAGCGTGAAGATGATCTAATGGCTAAGTACCCAGAGCTCTTTGCTAGCCAACCCTGAATCTCGAGGGCGAGATTCTTTTAAGGGGGATAGGTTTGTAACGCCCCGAATTTTGCAGTTGAAATTTTTTTTTCTTTTCTTCACTCGCCAAA
Source organism: Zea luxurians (assembly GCA_029449295.1). Lineage (NCBI taxonomy): Eukaryota > Viridiplantae > Streptophyta > Magnoliopsida > Poales > Poaceae > Zea > Zea luxurians. The sequence continues at coordinate 21,841,523 of JAOPSE010000017.1, forward strand.
TTCGGGCGTTACCTTTTCTTTTTCTTTTTTCCCTCGCTAGACCTTGATCTTTTCCAAAGTTAGCGGGATTCGGCTTGGAATTCCCGTGTAAAGAAAAACCCTAAAATTGCTTTATGTTTGATGCACCATGCCGAACCATGCATTCTTTGGCTGATTGAAAGTGCAAGTGCATTCATCTAGGAAGATCGGATTTCGAAGATGAGAGAAACCTTTTCTTTCTTTTTTCTTTTTCTTTCTCTCTCTCTCCTCCCTTTTCTCTCTCCCGCGCCGTGGGCTGCTCCTGGCCGGCCCAGCCGCCCCCACGCGCCCCCCTCTTGGGCCTAGCCGGCCCAACCGCCCCCCCCCCCCTCCCTTCCCCTTATCCCTCTCCCTCTCTTTCTCCCATTCTCTCCCACCATAGCCACCGCCGCCCCCTGGCCCTAGCTCGGCCGCCCCCTGCCGCCGGCCCAACCGCCGCCGCCGTCGCTCGCCGTCCCCGTCCCCCGGTGAGCCTTCCCCCTCCCTCTCCCCTCTCCCCTCCTCTCCCCCCTCCCCGGCCCAGCCGCCCTGCCGGTTCGGCCGCCGCCGCTCGGCCGCCTGCGCGCCCAGCTCGGCCGCCCTGGCCGGCCCAGCCGCCCTAGCCCAGCTCGGCCGCCCTTGGCCGGCTCGGCCGCCGCCGCCCCGCGCCCGCGCCCCGCCGGTTCGGCTGCCCCCGTGGCCGCCCAGCTCGGCCGCCCCCCTGCGCGCCCCGCCGGCCCAGCCGCCCAGCTCGGCCGCCCCTAGCCGGTTCGGCCGCCCCCTGCGCGCCCCTGCTCGGCCAGCCCAGCCGCCCAGCTCGGCCGCCCCCTGCGCGCCCGCGCCCAGCCCAGCCGCCCCTGCCCCAGGCCGATTCAACCGCCCCCTGGCCGGTTCAACCCCCCCCCCCCCCCGTTTTTTTTATTTTTTACTTTTTTTATTTTATTTATTTTATTTTACTTTCTGTTATCATTGTTATTTAGGCAGGCTAATCAGTGTTCATGTTATCGAAATAGGAAACTTAGTTTAGAATTTCGTTACGTTAGTCAATTCATGTAATCAATTGTTTATCTCGTTCAATGTTGATCAACTAAAAATGACTAGGTTTCCATTAGTGCATATAACAGAATTCTTTTGTTAAGAACCAATTGTAACTAATCATTAGTGCATAAGCTTTAAACCCCCCCCTGCGAGACCCTTTCTCGTTTCTTTCTAATCATAATGAATGTGATATCGAATGTCATACTTGATGCATATTTACTTTATTTGTTCCCTTGTATGATGTACTGTTTGTTTCCCAATTTGAATGGATGAATGTATGTATGCTTGCAATCGCATAGAGAACGATCCGGTCAAAGAGCCCGAGGAATTCGCAGGAGAAGCCCCTGAGCAGCAGTCGGTTGGTGGAGGCAAGTGTCCTTTGACCTATTGCTGTCCTATTCATTCTTTAATTCACCTCCCGCATTACACATTTATACCTAAGGATTGACTAGCTTTTGTTATCCATGTCCTTGTTTACCTATTTGGGTCGGATTATTACTGCTTAGTCTGATGCTATTGCTCAACTCTAATCAATGAACATGATGTGATTATCTATGATACGCTGTTTTCCCTTCTTATTTATGATTATATTTGTGACCTTCAAGGGGACTCGAGCGGTTTCTCGAGTGCCTCTCCGTAAGGACCTGTTCAATGGATGATCGCCCGGGAAAACAGTGCAACCATGAGGGTGGAATGGGACGCCCTTAGCTGAATAATTAGAGGAACCGGGGTGTAGATCACTTAGCCGTCGTGCCGTCAATGGGGCTCGGTGTATGCGGCTCGCTCTGCCAAGGTTGATTTGTCCCTTGGGGAGGAGTGCGGTACATTTAGGAAACCTAACGGGTGGCTACAGCCCCGGGGAATCTTTGTAAAGGCTTCGTAGTGAATCCCTGGCCATTCACCTCGGGAGTGAATAAGGGTCTTGCAAGCCCGGGCTAGAGAGGGAATCACGACTTGTGGGTAAAGTGCACAACCTCTGCAGAGTGTTTGAAAACTGATATATCAGCCGTGCTCGCGGTTATGAGCGGCCAAGGGAGCTCCAGAGATTAGTGATACTTGATCAGAGATACTTTGGTACAGGTGGCAATGAGATTGATGGTTCTGATTATGATTATGGTAATGGTAAGTGGTATTCTTTCCGTTTGGAAAGGATACATTGGGCTAATAACTTGGGTTAATGTTAAAACCTGGCTCTCTACTAGTAAGTAATAACCTGACCAACTAAAAGCAACCGCTTGACTTATCCCCACATAAAGTTAGTCCACTACAGCCAAACGGGATGCTTGCTGAGTATGTTGATGTGTACTCACCCTTGCTCTACACACCAAACCCCCCCCCCAGGTTGTCAGCATTGCAACCACTGCTCAGGAGAAGATGAAGCTGTGGAAGGAGACTTCCAGGAGTTCCAAGACTACGACGAGTTCTAGGTGTGGGTTAGCGGCAACCCCCAGTCGGCTGCCTGTGAAGGCCGTGTTATCTACGTTTCTTTTCCGCACTTTGATTTATTGTAAGGACTATATGGATGTCTCAGACGTATGATGTAATCGACTATTATTTCCCCTTTTAATACTATTTGAGCACTGTGTGATGATGTCCATGTTATGTAACTGCTGTGTACGTGAATAACTGATCCTGGCACGTACATGGTTCGCATTCGGTTTGCCTTCTAAAAACCGGGTGTGACATAAGTGGTATCAAAGCCGTGCTGACTGTAGGACCGCTAACCTAGAGTAGAATGGTCGTTCTAAGGATTATAGACCTCTGTCCCTGCCTTGACTTTGGTACCCCTTCAAAAGTTGGTCATACCGACCAAACCTATGTTCTACTATATATTATACCTTGCTGAAAATTATGTTTTATTCTGATCCTTCATTTATTTATGATTCATTACTTGCTGGTCATATTAATTCTGTTTTCACCCTTTTGCTTGCGATGTCTTTTGTAGATGGCTCGACTTAGACACACTGCACGAAAGTCCGTCATCCCCTTCCTACCCTCCCGCCTTGCTGAGCGTCCGCTTCGCCATCCCGTGGCCGGACAGTCCAGCCACTTGGAGAGACTGCACCACCGCCTGCATGAGGAGCAGGAACGTCGACGACAGGAGCAGCAGGGCTCTTCCTTCTCGCTCCAGCAGGAGATAGAGTCTGTGAGGAGCTGCTCTCCTGTGCTTCCCCTGGAGGCGCCCCCTGCACCACCACTGGGCGCCCCAGCTTCTGGAATAGCTGCTGGAGGAGACCCAGACGACGGAGGTGGCGACGACAGCTTGAGCCACGACACCGACCTCCCTGCTGACCCTGAGCCGGAAGGATGGGTTGCTCGACCCATCACTCGCGACGCTGCTCGCGGGTGTCACTTCCACGACGCGCTCGACACCCTGCTACGTCGGGCACTTGACCGGCGTACTTGGTCCATCGAGTATCGCTGTGTGGTCTACCAGCATAGTCGCGGGGTCTACTCGGACCGCTGGGAGGCGACCTGCTTGGTGCGCCGTCCGGAGAACAGTCTCCAGGGCGCGGAGGCTTGCTCAGAGCACTATTCTATCTCTGAGCGGGACTCAGCTGAGGCAGCCATACAGGATGCTGCACGGCGTGCGCTTTCGCACTACTGCTCGGTTCTTGGTGGGGTAGCTGACGGTCTCGACCTGAAGTATTACCCCCGCCGTCCATCTGGCAGCACAGGAGGCGTGATTGTTTCACCTGCTGGTGAGGACAATCCTAGGTTGAGCAGCACAGTCAACCTAGCCGCCGTGCTAAACACGGAGCTGGACCATGCATTAGACGAGCTGAGTAGGGCTCGTGCTGAGATCGCCCTGCTGCGGGCTGAGCGCGCGGAACGTCGTCACCTGGATGATGGTTCCCCCGCTCCCGTTGGGACTCAGCACCCGTACCGCTCACCTCGGCGTGGACACCAGTCTTATGGCAATCCCGACTGCAAGACCAAGATAAATCTAGAACCATAGATCGTTAGAGTTGGATCTTGTAATTAATACAAAATATATACATAGAAGCTTCAGTCTTAGCGTTAATCTCGGTCTTAGTTAGTCTTAGTTAGACAGGGTAGTTTGCTATATCCTGTGCATTTATGTTTGTCATGATGAACTATGTTTGGTTTGGATCTTTGTAATGATTGTCACCAGAGTGTGGGTATCCCCTGCATTTTGGCTTACCTATTATGTTAACGGAGTTAGTTATATAGTTGGGAAACCCTTTATTCTACTTTCCTCTTTATCTGAGAAGCTGTGTGGTCTGTGTTGGAGATCAGTGAAGATGCTCATCTGTTCAGTGCTGTTGGAGAATTCTACACTCTCTTCTTATGCTGCAAGATTTGCCAGATCAGTTCTGATGTGTGGTTGCATTCTGCAGATGTCAGAGAACAGGCGCAGAGGAGGAAGGCGTGCTCAGCAGGAGCGAGCCGCTCCGCAGGATGAGGCGCCCCAGCAACAGCAGCTGCCGCCCCCGCCCCCGATGTCGATCGAGCAGATGTTTCTGATGCAGACTCAGGCAGTTCAGGCCATCGGTCAGACTCTGGCCGCCATTCAGCAGCAGCAGCAACAGCAGCAGGCTCCACCCCAGCCTCAGATGCCTCAGATGCCCAGGGACAAGCGTGCTGAATTCATGAGAGGTCATCCCCCAACGTTCGCTCACTCTTCTGACCCCATGGATGCTGAAGATTGGCTGCGCACTGTGGAGCGGGAGTTGCATACCGCTCAGTGTGATGACAGGGAGAAAGTCTTGTATGGTCCCCGTCTGTTGAGAGGAGCAGCCCAATCATGGTGGGAGTCTTACCTCGCCACCCATGCCGACCCCGACACCATCACTTGGGAAGAGTTCAGAGGTAGCTTTCGTCAGTACCATGTGCCTGCAGGTCTGATGACAGTGAAGAAGGAGGAGTTTCTGGCCCTCAAGCAAGGGTCATCATCTGTCAGTGAGTATCGAGACAGGTTTCTGCAGTTGTCTCGCTACGCTCCTGAAGATGTCAACACCGACGCCAAGCGACAGTACCGTTTCTTGAGAGGCTTGGTTGACCCTCTTCAGTACCAACTGATGAATCATACCTTCCCGACATTCCAGCACTTGATTGACAGAGCAATCATGACAGAAAGGAAGCGTAAGGAGATGGAGGATCGTAAGCGCAAGATCAGTGGACCCCAGCCTGGAAGCAGCAGCCGCCCTCGTTTTTCAGGCAATCAACCTCAGCAGTTCAGGCAGAACCAGCGTCCACCTCAGCAGCATCAGCAGCGTCAGCAGTATCAGCAGTTCCAAAGGCAGTATCCTCAGCATCAGTACCAGAATCGTCAGAGCAATCAGTCAGGAGGTCAGTTTCAGAGGCAGAATCAGCAGACACCTCGTCTTCCTGCCCCAGCAAGCCAGCAGAACAGTCAGGCAGCACCAGCTCAGATTGGAAACAGAGCATGTTTCCACTGTGGAGAGCAAGGCCACTGGGTGATGCAATGTCCGAAGAAGGCAGCCCAGCAGCAGTCAGGCCCCAATGCCCCAGCAAAGCAGAATGTGTCTCAGCCTGGAGCAGGCAACCGCTCTCAACCGCGTTATAATCATGGGAGACTGAACCACTTGGAGGCTGAAGCAGTTCAGGAGACCCCCGACATGATAGTAGGTATGTTCCCAGTCGACTCCCATATTGCAGAAGTGTTATTTGATACTGGAGCAATGCATTCTTTCATTACTGCATCATGGGTAGAAGCACATAATCTTCCAATTCCTACCATGTCAACCCCCATTCAAATTGACTCAGCCGGTGGTAGAATTCGAGCTGATAGCATTTGTTTGAATGTAAGTGTGAAAATAAGGGGGATAGCGTTTCCCGCTAACCTTATAGTAATGGGTACTCCGGGAATAGATGTCATCCTAGGGATGAATTGGCTAGATAAGTATCAGGCAGTTATCAGTTGTGATAAAAGGACAATCAAGTTGGTGTCCCCACTAGGAGAGGAAGTGGTGACCGAGTTAGTCCCGCCTGAGCCGAAGAGAGGAAGTTGTTATCAGATGGCTGTCGATAGCCGTGAAGCAGACCCAATTGAGAGTATCAAGGTGGTGTCCGAGTTCCCAGATGTGTTTCCAAAGGATTTACCGGGTATGCCACCAGCGCGGAAAGTTGAATTCGCTATAGAGCTTCTTCTTGGAACCGCCCCTATCTTTAAGAGAGCTTACAGAATATCCGGACCAGAGTTGGTTGAGCTTAAGAAGCAGATTGATGAGCTGTCAGAGAAAGGTTACATCCGGCCAAGCACCCCGCCTTGGGCGCCCCTGTCCTGTTTGTGGAGAAGAAAGATGGCACCAAGAGGATGTGTATCGATTATCGAGCTTTGAATGAAGTCACGATCAAGAACAAGTATCCCTTGCCCAGAATAGAAGATCTATTCGACCAGTTGAGAGGAGCCAGTGTGTTCTCCAAGATAGATCTGAGGTCAGGTTATCATCAGCTCAGGATCCGACCTTCGGACATTCCGAAGACGGCATTCATTACCAAGTATGGTTTGTATGAGTTCACAGTGATGTCTTTTGGTTTGACCAATGCACCAGCCTTCTTTATGAATCTGATGAACAGTGTATTCATGGATTATCTCGATAAGTTTGTGGTGGTATTCATTGATGACATTCTGATTTATTCTCAAAGTGAAGAAGAGCATGCAGATCATTTGAGGATGGTATTGCAGAGATTGCGAGAGCACCAGTTGTATGCAAAGTTGAGCAAGTGTGAGTTCTGGATCAGTGAAGTCCTGTTCTTGGGTCACATAATCAACAAGGAAGGATTGGCTGTGGATCCGAAGAAAGTGGCAGACATTCTGAACTGGAAAGCGCCAACGGATGCTCGAGGAATCAAGAGCTTCATTGGAATGGCCGGATATTATCGGCGATTCATTGAAGGGTTTTCGAAGATTGCGAAACCAATGACAGCATTGCTAGGCAACAAGGTTGAGTTCAAGTGGACCCAGAAATGCCAAGAGGCCTTCGAAGCGCTGAAAGAGAAGTTGACAACAGTGCCTGTCCTAGTCTTGCCTGATGTGCACAAGCCCTTCTCGGTGTATTGTGATGCTTGTTACACAGGTTTGGGATGCGTATTGATGCAAGAGGGAAGAGTTGTGGCTTACTCGTCCCGACAGCTGAAGGTTCATGAGAAGAATTACCCAATCCATGACCTAGAGTTGGCAGTAGTGGTTCACGCACTGAAGACATGGAGGCACTATCTGTATGGACAGAAATGCGATGTTTACACAGATCACAAGAGTCTGAAGTACATATTCACTCAGTCAGAATTGAACATGAGGCAACGAAGATGGTTAGAGTTGATCAAAGACTATGAGTTGGAGATCCATTACCATCCAGGCAAAGCGAACGTAGTGGCAGATGCTTTGAGCAGAAAGAGTCAAGTCAATCTGATGGTCACTCGTCCGATGCCTTATGAGTTGGCCAAGGAGTTCAACAGGTTGAGTCTCGGATTTCTGAACAATTCGCGAGGAGTCACAGTTGAGTTGGAACCTACCTTGGAGCACGAAATCAAAGAAGCGCAGAAGAATGATGAGAAGATCAGTGAGATTCGGCGACTGATTTCGGAAGGCAAAGGCAAAGATTTTCGAGAAGATGCTGAAGGTGTGGTATGGTTCAAAGACCGCTTATGTGTTCCCAATGTCCAGTCCATTCGGGAATTAATTCTCAAGGAAGCTCATGAGACAGCTTATTCGATTCACCCTGGCAGTGAGAAGATGCATCAGGATCTGAAGAAGAAATTCTGGTGGTATGGAATGAAGAGGGAAATCGCAGAGCACGTGGCTATGTGCGATAGTTGCCGAAGAATTAAGGCAGGGCACCAGAGACCAGCTGGATTGTTGCAACCGTTGCAGATCCCTCAGTGGAAATGGGATGAAATCAGTATGGATTTCATAGTCGGATTGCCTCGCACTCGAGCCGGCTACGATTCCATTTGGGTAGTGGTGGACCGCTTAACCAAGTCAGCCCACTTCATACCTGTCAAGACCAGCTACAACAGTGCAGTACTGGCAGAGTTGTACATGTCTCGGATCGTTTGTCTTCATGGTGTGCCAAAGAAGATAGTGTCAGACAGAGGAACGCAGTTCACCTCTCATTTCTGGCAGCAGTTGCATGAAGCCTTGGGCACACATCTAAATTTCAGTTCAGCTTATCACCCGCAGACAGATGGCCAGACCGAAAGGACCAATCAAATTCTCGAAGACATGTCGAGAGCCTGTGCGTTGCAAGATCAGTCCGGATGGGATGAGAGATTGCCTTATGCAGAGTTTTCCTATAACAACAGTTACCAGGCCAGTTTGAAGATGTCGCCATTTCAAGCGCTCTATGGAAGGAGTTGCAGAACTCCGTTGCAATGGGATCAGCCTGGAGAGAAGCAAGTGTTTGGGCCAGATATTTTGCTTGAAGCCGAAGAGAACATCAAGATGGTCTGAGAGAATCTAAAGATAGCGCAATCAAGGCAGCGAAGCTATGCAGACACAAGAAGAAGAGAGCTGAGTTTTGAAGTCGGAGACTTTGTCTATCTGAAAGTGTCACCGATCAGAGGAGTCAGAAGGTTCGGAGTGAAGGGCAAGCTAGCACCCCGCTACATTGGTCCGTATCAAATTCTCTCAAAGCGTGGAGAAGTGGCTTATCAGCTCAGCCTGCCAGAGAATTTGTCTGCTGTGCATGATGTCTTTCATGTGTCTCAGTTGAAGAAGTGTTTGCGTGTGCCAGAAGAACAGTTGCCAGTGGAAGGTCTGGAAGTCCAGGAAGACTTGACCTATGTTGAGAAGCCAGCTCAGATCCTTGAGATTGCAGACAGAGTCACCCGAAGGAAGACCATCAGAATGTGCAAAGTCAGATGGAATCACACTCTGAGGAAGAAGCAACCGGGGAGCGTGAAGATGATCTAATGGCTAAGTACCCAGAGCTCTTTGCTAGCCAACCCTGAATCTCGAGGGCGAGATTCTTTTAAGGGGGATAGGTTTGTAACGCCCCGAATTTTGCAGTTGAAATTTTTTTTTCTTTTCTTCACTCGCCAAATTCGGGCGTTACCTTTTCTTTTTCTTTTTTCCCTCGCTAGACCTTGATATTTTCCAAAGTTAGCGGGATTCGGCTTGGAATTCCCGTGTAAAGAAAAACCCTAAAATTGCTTTATGTTTGATGCACCATGCCGAACCATGCATTCTTTGGCTGATTGAAAGTGCAAGTGCATTCATCTAGGAAGATCGGATTTCGAAGATGAGAGAAACCTTTTCTTTCTTTTTCTTTTTCTTTCTCTCTCTCTCCTCCCTTTTCTCTCTCCCGCGCCATGGGCTGCTCCTGGCCGGCCCAGCCGCCCCCACGCGCCCCCCTCTTGGGCCTAGCCGGCCCAACCGCCCCCCCCCCCCTCCCTTCCCCTTATCCCTCTCCCTCTCTTTCTCCCATTCTCTCCCACCATAGCCACCGCCGCCCCCTGGCCCTAGCTCGGCCGCCCCCTGCCGCCGGCCCAACCGCCGCCGCCGTCGCTCGCCGTCCCCGTCCCCCGGTGAGCCTTCCCCCTCCCTCTCCCCTCTCCCCTCCTCTCCCCCCTCCCCGGCCCAGCCGCCCCGCCGGTTCGGCCGCCGCCGCTCGGCCGCCTGCGCGCCCAGCTCGGCCGCCCTGGCCGGCCCAGCCGCCCCAGCCCAGCTCGGCCGCCCTTGGCCGGCTCGGCCGCCGCTGCCCCGCGCCCGCGCCCCGCCGGTTCGGCCGCCCCCGTGGCCGCCCAGCTCGGCCGCCCCCCTGCGCGCCCCGCCGGCCCAGCCGCCCAGCTCGGCCGCCCCTAGCCGGTTCGGCCGCCCCCTGCGCGCCCCTGCTCGGCCAGCCCAGCCGCCCAGCTCGGCCGCCCCCTGCGCGCCCGCGCCCAGCCCAGCCGCCCCTGCCCCAGGCCGGTTCAACCGCCCCCCCCCCTTTTTTATTTTTTACTTTTTTTTATTTTATTTTATTTATTTTACTTTCTGTTATCATTGTTATTTAGGTAGGCTAATCATTGTTCATGTTATTGAAATAGGAAACTTAGTTTAGAATTTCGTTACGTTAGTCAATTCATGTAATCAATTGTTTATCTCGTTCAATGTTGATCAACTAAAAATGACTAGGTTTCCATTAGTGCATATAACAGAATTCTTTTGTTAAGAACCAATTGTAACTAATCATTAGTGCATAAGCTTTAAACCCCCCCCTGCGAGACCCTTTCCCGTTTCTTTCTAATCATAATGAATGCGATATCGAATGTCATACTTGATGCATATTTACTTTATTTGTTCCCTTGTATGATGTACTGTTTGTTTCCCAATTTGAATGGATGAATGTATGTATGCTTGCAATCGCATAGAGAACGATCCGGTCAAAGAGCCCGAGGAATTCGCAGGAGAAGCCCCTGAGCAGCAGTCGGTTGGTGGAGGCAAGTGTCCTTTGACCTATTGCTGTCCTATTCATTCTTTAATTCACCTCCCGCATTACACATTTATACCTAAGGATTGACTAGCTTTTGTTATCCATGTCCTTGTTTACCTATTTGGGTCGGATTATTACTGCTTAGTCTGATGCTATTGCTCAACTCTAATCAATGAACATGATGTGATTATCTATGATACGCTGTTTTCCCTTCTTATTTATGATTATATTTGTGACCTTCAAGGGGACTCGAGCGGTTTCTCGAGTGCCTCTCCGTAAGGACCTGTTCAATGGATGACCGCCCGGGAAAACAGTGCAACCATGAGGGTGGAATGGGACGCCCTTAGCTGAATAATTAGAGGAACCGGGGTGTAGATCACTTAGCCGTCGTGCCGTCAATGGGGCTCGGTGTATGCGGCTCGCTCTGCCAAGGTTGATTTGTCCCTTGGGGAGGAGTGCGGTACATTTAGGAAACCTAACGGGTGGCTACAGCCCCGGGGAATCTTTGTAAAGGCTTCGTAGTGAATCCCTGGCCATTCACCTCGGGAGTGAATAAGGGTCTTGCAAGCCCAGGCTAGAGAGGGAATCACGACTTATGGGTAAAGTGCACAACCTCTGCAGAGTGTTTGAAAACTGATATATCAGCCGTGCTCGCGGTTATGAGCGGCCAAGGGAGCTCCAGAGATTAGTGATACTTGATCAGAGATACTTTGGTACAGGTGGCAATGAGATTGATGGTTCTGATTATGATTATGGTAATGGTAAGTGGTATTCTTTCCGTTTGGAAAGGATACATTGGGCTAATAACTTGGGTTAATGTTAAAACCTGGCTCTCTACTAGTAAGTAATAACCTGACCAACTAAAAGCAACCGCTTGACTTATCCCCACATAAAGTTAGTCCACTACAGCCAAACGGGATGCTTGCTGAGTATGTTGATGTGTACTCACCCTTGCTCTACACACCAAACCCCCCAGGTTGTCAGCATTGCAACCACTGCTCAGGAGAAGATGAAGCTGTGGAAGGAGACTTCCAGGAGTTCCAAGACTACGACGAGTTCTAGGTGTGGGTTAGCGGCAACCCCCAGTCGGCTGCCTGTGAAGGCCGTGTTATCTACGTTTCTTTTCCGCACTTTGATTTATTGTAAGGACTATATGGACGTCTCAGACGTATGATGTAATCGACTATTATTTCCCCTTTTAATACTATTTGAGCACTGTGTGATGATGTCCATGTTATGTAACTGCTGTGTACGTGAATAACTGATCCTGGCACGTACAAGGTTCGCATTCGGTTTGCCTTCTAAAAACCGGGTGTGACAGAGACTCACTGGATAGCTCGGTCCACGCGCGGCGGCGGAAGACCGAAGTCCGGTGAGGTCGATCTCGGGCCTCCGATGAAGTTCGGCCGGGTCCGAGAGCTTGGCAAGCTTCACGGGCTACTGGCGGAGCTAGCTGAAGCACTGGCTTGCCCAAAGGATGGCTAGGGTGGGCTGGCCACGATGGCCGAAGCTCTGGCGGCAATGGCGGGAGGAATTGAGCTCGCCGGAGCTAAGGGAAAGTGGCTGGCCAGTGAGGGTGAGTGCGGGGCGAAGTGGGGCGCGCTTGGGAAGGCTTTATAGGCACGGCGCGGTGCACGGGCGGTCGTGGACCGGCGAGTGCGCGCGGGCGTGCACTGGGAGGCGCGGGTGCGCGAACGGGCGTGAACCGGGGTGTCAGCCACGGTCGAACACGTGTTCTCGTTGCCTCTGCCCCTGTTCAAGCGCCGATTGGGAGCAAATCTTCGTGAATTTGGGCAAGATCGCTGTGAAGGATTTGTTCACCTGACCAAGCTTTGTCTTTTGTGTATGGACGTCGCGCGGTTTTAGGCTAGGGACAGGGAGTTGTCAAATGAATTTGGTTTGAGTTCAAACTTTTCCAGGACGTGTTCAAGGGAATTTGGCACAACTTTGATATTTGGATCTCCTGGCTTTGAGTTTCGAAAAACAGAGAACACAGTTGATCATTGGAAAGAGGTCTGAATTTCAGAAATTCAGAAATCTGAATTTCTCCAAGAGTTCATAGTTCAAGGGCTGATTTGGGGATTTATTTGAGTTATTTTGGCTAAGCTTTCTCAACCTTTCTTGTTGCTTATTAAATATACTTTAATTTTCATAATTGGCTCAAGTCATAATTTTAAATTTTTCATACCCCTTTCCTTATTTTCTTGAATTTTGCTCATGGGGCTTACTTAGGGTTTTATTAGGGTTACACATTCTTGCCTTCTTAAAGGTCTCAATTGTTTGATCATGATACTTTTAAGCATATGCTTGGTGAATTCCTTCTTACTTAAGTTATTTTGATGCTCATGCTTACTTGGTTCACATAAAATGATGGTTCTTGGGTTGGCACTTTGAGAGAAACCCTAGGTGACACTGGGGTGTCACAGACACTTGCTTAATTGCTAAGACTAACATGGGTTGGCTCTGGCACCACCGACTAGCCCATGTTGGAATGAAGAATCTTCATAAACTTCTAAAGGGAGAGCACATTTTAGGATTAACAAATGTTCATTTTGAGAAAGACAGGATTTATAGCGCATGCCAAGTTGGGAAGCAAGTTGGTGTTCATCATCCACACAAGAACATCATGACGACTGACAGGCCACTGGAGCTCCTACACATGGATCTATTCGGCCTGATTGCTTACATAAGCATCGGCGGGAGTAAGTACTGTCTAGTTATTGTGGATGATTATTCTCGCTTCACTTGGGTATTCTTTTTGCAGGAAAAATCTCAAACCCAAGAGACCTTAAAGGGATTCTTGAGACGGGCTCAAAATGAGTTCGGCTTAAGGATCAAGAAAATTAGAAGCGACAACGGGACGGAGTTCAAGAACTCTCAAATTGAAGGCTTCCTTGAGGAGGAGGGCATCAAGCATGAGTTCTCTTCTCCCTACACGCCACAACAAAATGGTGTAGTGGAGAGGAAGAATAGAACTCTATTGGACATGGCAAGAACCATGCTTGATGAGTACAAGACGCCGGATCGGTTTTGGGCCGAGGCGGTTAACACCGCTTGCTACGCCATCAACCGGTTATATCTACATCGAATCCTCAAGAAGACATCATACGAACTCCTAACCGGTAAAAAGCCCAACATTTCATATTTTAGAGTTTTTGGTAGCAAATGCTTTATTCTTGTTAAAAGATGTAGAAAATCTAAATTTGCTCCTAAGACTGTAGAAGGCTTTTTACTAGGATATGATTCAAACACAAGGGCATATAGAGTCTTTAACAAGTCCTCAGGACTAGTTGAAGTTTCTTGTGGCGTTGTGTTTGATGAGACTAACGGCTCTCAAGTAGAGCAAGTTGATCTTGATGAGATAGGTGAAGAAGAGGCTCCATGCATCGCGCTAAGGAACATGTCCATTGGGGATGTGTGTCCTAAGGAATTCGAAGAGCCCCCAAGTGCACAAGATCAACCATCCTCCTCCACGCAAGCATCTCCACCAACTCAAAATGAGGACGAGGCTCAAGTTGATGAAGGAGAAGATCAAAGAGATGAGCCACCTCAAGATGATGGCAATGATCAAGGGGGAGATGCAAATGATCAAGACAAGGAGGATGAAGAACCAAGGCCGCCACACCCAAGAGTCCACCAAGCAATCCAACGAGATCACCCTGTCGACACCATCCTCGGCGACATTCATAAGGGGGTAACCACTAGATCTCGTGTTGCACATTTTTGTGAGCATTACTCCTTTGTTTCCTCTATTGAGCCACACAGGGTAGAGGAAGCACTCTAAGATTCGGATTGGGTGATGGCGATGCAAGAGGAGCTCAACAACTTCACTAGGAACGAGGTATGGCATTTAGTTCCACGTCATAACCAAAATGTTGTAGGAACCAAGTGGGTCTTCCGCAACAAACAAGACGAGCATGGTGTGGTGACAAGGAACAAAGCTCGACTTGTGGCCAAGGGATACTCCCAAGTCGAAGGTTTGGATTTTGGTGAAACCTATGCACCCGTAGCTAGGCTTGAGTCAATTCGTATATTATTAGCTTATGCTACTTACCATGGCTTCAAGCTTTATCAAATGGACGTGAAGAGTGCCTTCCTCAATGGACCAATCAAGGAAGAGGTCTATGTTGAGCAACCTCCCGGCTTTGAAGACAGTGAGTACCCTAACCATGTCTATAGGCTCTCTAAGGTGCTTTATGGGCTCAAGCAAGCCCCAAGAGCATGGTATGAATGCCTTAGAGATTTCCTTATTGCTAATGGCTTCAAAGTCGGCAAGGCTGATCCTACTCTATTCACTAAAACTCTTGACAATGATTTGTTCGTATGCCAAATTTATGTTGATGATATTATATTTGGGTCTACTAACGAATCTACATGTGAGGAATTTAGTAGGATCATGACACAAAAATTCGAGATGTCAATGATGGGGGAGTTGAAGTATTTCTTGGGATTTCATGTAAAGCAACTCTAAGAGGGCACTTTCATCTGCCAAACGAAGTACACTCAAGACATTCTAAACAAGTTTGGAATGAAGGATGCCAAGCCCATCAAGACTCCCATGGGAACCAATGGGCATCTCGACCTTGACACGGGAGGTAAATCCGTTGATCAAAAGGTATACCGGTCGATGATAGGTTCATTACTCTATTTATGTGCATCTCGACCGGACATTATGCTTTCCGTATGCATGTGTGCAAGATTCCAAGCCGACCCTAAGGAATCTCACCTTACGGCCGTAAAGCGAATCTTGAGATATTTGGCTTATACTCCTAAGTTTGGGCTTTGGTACCCTCGGGGATCCACATTTGATTTAAATGGTTATTCGGATGCCGATTGGGCGGGGTGCAAAATTAATAGAAAGAGCACATCGGGGACTTGCTAGTTCTTGGGAAGGTCCTTGGTGTCTTGGGCTTCAAAGAAGCAAAATTTAGTCGCTCTTTCTACCGCCGAAGCCGAGTATATTGCCGCAGGCCATTGTTGCGCACAATTGCTTTGGATGAGGCAAACCCTGCGGGACTATGGTTATAAATTAACCAAAGTTCCTCTTCTATGTGATAATGAGGGTGCAATCCGCATGGCGGATAATCCCGTTGAGCATAGCCGCACTAAACACATAGCCATTCGGTATCATTTTCTTAGGGATCACCAACAAAAGGGGGATATCGAGATTGCTTATATTAACACTAAAGATCAATTAGCTGATATCTTTACCAAGCCACTAGATGAACAAACCTTTACCAAATTTAGGCATGAGCTCAATATTCTTGATTCTAGGAATTTCTTTTGCTAATTTGCACACATAGCTCATAAGTATACCTTTGATCATGTCTCTTTTATATATGCTATGACTAATGTGCTTTCAAGTGAATTTCAAACCAAGTCATAGGTATATTGAAAGGGAATTGGAGTCTTCGGCAAAGGCAAGGCTTCCACTCCACTCTATCACTCATCCTTTGCCGTCGCTCCAAGCATCTCTCCGTCTCTGGTATAATCTTCACTCATATATTTTATGTGCCAAATGGGAGAAAATAGTTAGCAAAAGGCCTATATTTCATTCTACGTATCCGTTTTTGGCGATTCATGCCAAAGGGGGAGAAAGTATTGGCCCAAAGCAAAAGGACCGCACCACCACCCTAATTTTAAAAATTTTAAAACTAATGATCTTCAAATGGTAAATTTCAAATTAATATCTCTTTGTGTTCTAAAGGGGGAGAAAGCGGTACCTTCAAAAATTAGTATCTTAAAACCCTCTTGATCACTAAGAGGAGAATTTATTGAGGGGGAGTTTTGTTTTAGTCAAAGGAAAAGCATTTGATACAGGGGGAGAAAATTTCAAATCTTGAAAATGCTTCTCAAAATCTTACTCATTTACCTTTGACTATTTGCAAAAGAACTTTGAAAAGGATTTACAAAAAGAATTTGCAAAAACAAAACATGTGGTGCAAGCGTGGTCCAAAATGTTAAAAATAAAGAAACAATCCATGCATATCTAGTAAGTAATATTTATTGGCTCAATTCTAAGTAACATTTGCACTTACATTTTGCAAACTAGTTCAATTACGCACTTCTATACTTGCTTTGGTTTATGTTGGCATCAATCACCAAAAAGGGGGAGATTGAAAGGGAATTAGGCTTACACCTATTTCCTAAATTGATTTTGGTGGTTGAATTGCCCAACACAAATAATTGGACTAACTAGTTTGCCCAAGTCTATAAGTTCTACAGGTACCAAAGGTTCACAATAAGCCAATAAAAAGATCAAGAGAAAGGGTTCAAACAAAGGAGCAAAGGGACAACCGAAGGCACCCTGGTCTGGCGCACCGGACTGTCCGGTGTGCCACCGGACAGTGTCCGGTGCACCAGGGGACATCAGGCTGAACTTCGCACCTTCGGGAAAACTCAGAGGCGCTCCACTATAATTCACCGGACTGTCCGGTGTACACCGGACAGTGTCCGGTGCTCCAGATGATAAGCGACTCTGAACTCGCCAGCTTCGGGAATCCACAACGGCTAGTCCGCTATAATTCACCGGACATGTCCGGTGTACACCGGACTGTCCGGTGTAATGGCGGAGCAACGACTACTTCGGCGCCAACGGTCACCTGCAGCGGCATTAAATGCGCGCCAGAGCGCGCAGAAGTCAGGCACGCGCGTCGTGGCGCACCGGACACTCTACAGTGCATGTCTGGTGCGCCACCGGACATCCAGGCGGGCCCAGCAGTCAGAGCTCCAACGGTCAGAACCCTAACGGCCTGGTGACGTGGCTGGCACCCCGGACTGTCCGGTGCACCATGCGACAGACAGCCTCCACCCCAACGGCTAGTTTGGTGGTTGGGGCTATAAATACCCCAACCACCCCACATTCAATTGCATCCAAGTTTTGACACTTCTACACACTTACAAGAGCTAGGCATTCAATACAAGACACACCCAAGTGATCAAATCCTCTCCAATTCCACACAAGGCTTTAGTAATTAGCGAGAGAGATTTGTGGTGTTCTTTTGAGCTCTTGCGCTTGGATTTCTTCTTTCTTCCTCATTCGTTCTTGTGATCATAAACTCATTTGTAACCGAGGCAAGAGACACCAATTGTGTGGTGGTCCTTGCGGGGAAGTTTTGTTCCCGGTTGATTTGAGAAGAGAAGCTCACTCGGTCCGAGGGACCGTTTGAGAGAGGGAAAGGGTTGAGATAGACCCGGCCTTTGTGGCCTCCTCAACGGGGAGTAGGTTTGAGAGAACCGAACCTCGGTAAAACAAATCCATGTATCTTACTCTTTGTTTGCCCGCGATTTGTTTTGCGCCCTCTCTCTCGGACTCATTATTAATCCTAACGTTAACTCGACTTGTAGTTGTGTTTAAATTGTTAAATTTCAGTTTCGCCCCATTCACCCCCCTCTAGGCGACTTTCAGATAGCCGCTATTAAAGAAAGCCCTGGGTTGTGGACTCAGTTCAGTATGGAAACATACAAGCATAGAAGTGTATAAACATGCATATAACAATAGTATACATTGTAAAATAAGAAAATAAATATTTAAACCACTTCCATAATTCGTAGTTTAATACTTCTATTCCATATCTTCATGTCTAATCTAGGCAGCACTCTATCAATCCAAAAATATGAATATGCAATACAAGTATGCAGCCACATGTGACAAGCCCACATATCGACTTGCACATCAAATACAACAATCCATCATAGGCTCATAATCTATGGATTTAAACACATTAATTTCCACTCTCTAGTTAAAAAGGTCACCAAGAGATAATTTTAAAGCTGGCATGAAAATAGACACAAAGGCAACATCTACTTGTCCTCCACTCTAGGTATCCAATGGTACACTCTCTTAAACCTGATAGGTAAGCACCAACATCAAATGAGTACCTCTTTAATTGAAATTCAATATACAGTTCTACAATAAAAAGTAAAATGTTGAATACCTACTAGCTACTTGCCATCACACATTGTTTCAATGATGATTTGTCTGGGCTTGGGACTCAAAAGCCACAAGGTTGAAGACTCACAGCGCAGTTGTTGCTGCCGACCGTAGAATCACGGTCTGCGGACTCACCATTTTGTGGGATGAAAATGATTTGTCCATCTAGATGTCTTAGGATTTCTTCTTGGGCTTTTTAAGCTATGTGGGCTATTGGATTGTTGACTTAGCTCGTCTAGCTCGCGAGCTGCTCACGAGCTAGCTCGAGACAGCTCGTTAACGAACCGAGCTAAAACATTGGCTCAGCTCATTACAAAATACAAACAAGTTGAGCCACTAACAAACCGAATCGAGCGAGTTATCGATCTTCGAGTTTTTTGTCCAGCCCTATCTGAGAAAGAGGTGTCAACAGTCGCGGCATCGGTTGCCAGGCTCCGCTCATCGTTTTAACCCCCAATTTTCTCGTCTTCCTTGGTGCCCCCTACTCCATGATTAGTAGATGTTTTATATATTAATTAGAGTGTTATATTTGATTTTTAGGTGATATACCACTATATTTATTATAAAATGGATGAAAGTAATTGCACTATAAAAATATGTCAACTAACTGAAGACACCGCATTGAAAGCATTTTCTTTGGAAAACATATGAAATTAGCATTAAAAGCAATGCTGTTTACACTGCTTTAAATTAAATATATAGAGACAAAACACTGTAGAAGCAGGCTTTCAACAGTTCAAACAGCTGACTGCTTTAATCCAAAGCGAACAGCAATGCCTTCAATGCTAGCTCCATGCGTTTTCCAAAGCAAATGCTTTCAATGCGGCGTCTTCCACTATGGATTACTCCGTACAGCTTATTGATTAAATGGTGTCTCTTCATTTATTTCATATATTTTTTCTGGTCATTTAGATACAACATTTAATCCATATGATAGCTTATAAAATGGTGAGTTGAAATTTCGTGTTAAAAGTGCATGTTTCTTCTTTTATTTAAGAACTCTTGATGATGATGTGGTTAGTATATTGAAAATAACATAACGAAAACTCTTTGAGACTGCAATAGATTGTGCATGGAAAAATATTGTTTTCAACATTATAGAAGTAATATTTATAGAGTGAAGTTTAAAATATAAGTTACGATAATAAAGTTGCTAGAGATAGGCAGATAGCATTATAAGGCATATATTATACTTTATTTGATATAGTACGCACAGTACCGCAGGTATGCACATTTAGGCCATAAATTTGAAGGGTATTAGAGGGGCTGAATCTTTTCTTATTTAATTTTGAATAATAAAAAGATTTTAATCACTCTAATTCTCTCTGTTTTCTGGCTCCTAAACTAATCTTTATTGGAAACTGTTTGCCTCCGCATAGAGACGGTGCTTCCCTATTCAACACACGCACGTAGGCACTACTACTAGTACTATTGTGTTGCCGCCCTCGCTCTGTTCAAGCACAGGGAAATGCATGGATGTGCAGCAGTAGCAGCTTGCTGTGAAAACAATGTTTCTGAATTTTTTTCAAACTCCTATAATACTAGTAATATTTATCTTCCGTACTGATTATTACATCTCTTATTTTAAACTTATTTAAAAATAATCTACAGTGCAAACTGCAAAGTCATATGAACGATCTACTGAGTGCGACTTTTGGATAGCGAGAGATGAGGCTGCTCTAGCGGTGCTCTTTAAAGTTTTAAAGGTATCTATCCTAAATGCAGGGGATCTTCTAGCTATTAAATCTAGGGTATTCTCTTTTACTCTAAATTTTTTTATTCTAAACTACGAACTAAACCTAAAATTAACATGTACGCACCATTTTAGACTACGATAAATATGTGTGAAAAATCTAATTTAAAATATATTAAAAATATGATATATTGTGTATAGTGGATAGGTGAGATTTTAGGGTGAAATCCTTTTTTAGGGTGATGAAAAAGTAGAATTCAGCGGATGATATATAAGTAACCGCTGCGGATAGTCATGTTCGTTGATTTCATTTTGATGGCCAAGGGAACAATTAATTAAAATAAATCCAGTCTTATTCTAGCAGGTTATCTGGAGCACAACGCATGCATGCAATGATGAGGAGGACCAGAGTACGTGTCAGGGAACCAGACCTACTAGCTTTTTAGGCTACCTATAAACTACTACCTCTCATTTGCTGGCTTGCTGCTCGGATACTTTTTTGCTTTTTAGAAAAAAAAAGTACGAAAAATAAACTTGAGATACTACTCTCCGCGCCATCTGCTGCGACCTTTTGTTTTGAGAAGTGCGATCTTCCTTTTTGTTTGTTTCTTTAGCTCACACATGCAGGTACGGACCGGATCAAGAATGCTTTTGGCCGTTGTGACTTTTTTCTTCAAAGGAAAAAAAGGAACGCTTGATATTGATCAATTAGTGAATATAGAGTATCCTGCTTCCGTTTTAAATCATAAATCATTTAAACTTTTAATATATATATATATATATATAATTTATTATATATTTCAAATATATAATATTTTTTAGGTACACAAGTTTTACAATTGAGAACATAAGGTTTGATATGTGTTCTTGGTGCTTACGTTGTGATGAGTGGTTGTTAATGGATAGTGTCTTGGGGTGTCAGTTGTAGTTACCAAGGTGTGAGTTTGTGTGTTGCAAATATGTCTTTTGGCTTGTGGTGTGCAGGTGTGAAGTGAGGAGACGGTGGTCGACAGCAGATGTGAAGATTACACGGGTTCGTGCCAATGGATCGAGTGTGGCGAAGGACGAGCGACGAGTCTTGATCGAGGGACTGGAGAAGCTGAGAGACTATCCATGGTGGCTGACACATGGGGACACTGACGGGCACGAGGACGTGAAGGAGCGGATCATGTTGCCGATACAATTGCGGATCGGCAGGACACGTGTCTAGGTCTCCAAGACGTGGGGTGTGTATGGAGTATGCTACGTGGATGTTTCATTGGTTGAGTCTCAA